>NC_069408.1:79247343-79302343 GCF_026875155.1 Cherax quadricarinatus
CTCATTTTAAACCCCCTTTGGAAATGTTTTTTTAAGCTATATACAAACCCCAGTACTTTTTTATTTCATGTGCAATGTACAAAACCTAGTGGCACAAGAAAATACTCCATTACTTACTGAGGGAAAATGGGAAAATCCCTTCTGCTTCAACATAAATGTCAGTTATTTTTAAATTTTGGGGGACCTCATCCCACATCTTTAAAGAGGGGATTTTGTTAAACCCTCTCGCTCCCCCCACGACCCAGTGTGAGAGATCTATCTGGAAGGATACCCTTTCCCAGTTTTTTGGCTATGTTGGGTATTGCCCACATTGCTGTCTTTACGCCCCTTTAAAGTTTCCAATGAACTGGCCCTGGGAAAAGGGGAAACTGACCGGCCCTTTGCTCTGAAGCTCGCCTTTCTCTGACTAAAATGCCCCTTTTTCCCAAAAGACAATTTTGAGAAAAAAGGGTTTGTCTTCACAAAAACACATCCTCAGTTTTAATGTGATGTAGAAATCTAAGATGAGGTTACTTGGGGACAATGTGGGTTTGGAAATTTTAGATGATGCTATTTGGTGTCCCCTGAGGATGTGCTTGTGATCTTCTGAGATGTGTGGGGTTTGGGAATGATGCAAAGTGTGGCCTCTGGGATGATGTTTGTCGGGTTTCTCCTGAGATGATGCTGGGTTGGTCTTCTGGGGTATGTAGTCTGGTCTCCTGGGATGATGCTAGTGTGATCTCCTGAGATGCTCTTGTCTTCCCCCGAGACGGGGAGTAATTTTTTTTCCCCTGAGATAATTTTTTCAGAGGTCCCCCCGAGATAATGTAGTCCCCCAAAAAGGGGGGATGTGATGGGGTCACCATAGTTTGATGTTGATGGGGGTCACCTTAAATGAAGCTGAAGTGGTACTAAAAAGTTGTTTTTTTGAGGGTTTGGGGAAAAGCGCTGCCAGGAGGGGTTTACCGGGCCCACCCTGCTTTTTCCCCTCCCCTGAGAGCTGTTGGTTCCCTAAGAGGTCCCCTTAGACAACTTAAGACCATGGGCTTTTGCTTCCCAATTTCTCCCCTTTTGTAAAACTGTGAGTAGTGGAGTGCCCCCAGCTTAAAAAAAACTCGTAGGGTTTAAAGTGAAAAATTGCTAGGGTTTTTCCCCTTTGTTGATGGTGTCCGCTTGTTTGATCGGGTTTTTGGTCCCTCTGAAAAACATTAAAAATTGTCGCCCAAAAGGGACGCTGTTATAGCCAGGGATTGATGCTAAAGCCCGCGGGAAAATGATAAAGATACACCTTTTAAGTTCAGGTGTGGTCCCCTTTGGATTTTTACGAAATAGTCACCCAAAAACAAGGGCTGGTGAAAAATTTTAGATGACAGTAGCAAAGGTCACGTGAGATGATGCTGGTATGTTGCGGGTTTTTGACACTACCTTGGTTTCATTTAGTTGATGTGTAAAAGGGTCCCCAAAGGGAGTTTTACGTGGCCCCCCAGCCCCAATAATTGCTGATGAAAAGTGAGATGATCCCCGGGGTGGTCCCCCTGAATAAGATGTTTAAACCATCCCCCCGGCAGGGTTTGGGAAAACCCGCGGTCATAGAGTCTAAAAAAGGGGGTGGACGGGCGGGGAAATTTTTTAAGATTAGGACGCGGGGTTAAATTTCCCGGGCCCGGGGGGGTTATGGTTTGTTTGAAATCGTGTCTTTTCGTTTTTTGAGTCATAGATAAAAGGTTACCTTTAAGTGTTTGTATTTCCCACCCCTCGGACGGTGCTGATGTGATACCTCAGACAAATTTGGGGCCCTACCTGCGAAAAAGTTTTGTGGGGCCCCTTTCAGATGATAACAGTGGGAAACATTTTGAGAAAATTTTATAGGGGGAGTGTTTGGTTAGTGTTAGTGTCATTAACTGAGGGGATTCTAGTGTGTATCTTAGAGGACTCTTGTGGTCACTTTTATTGGGTTAGTGGATGAGGCTAGTGTGGTTCCCGGGGGATGATGTTAGTGGGGGTTACCTGGATGATTCTAGGGGGTTTTTGGGGGTAAAACCCTGAGAGTAGTTTTTTGGGGCCCATCGGGGAAAATGATTTTTTTTTGATCCCCTGAAAATGATCTCCCCTAGTCCCCCAAGGATGATGCTAGTGTCATCCCCGGGAAAATGTTTCCCGGTGTGGTCTTTTACGATGAGGGTAGGGTTTCCCCTTAAAACTGTTTTTTTAGGGTTTGGGCCGATAGCCTGCCTGTTAGGTTTTAAATGAATGCTAATCTTCTCATATACGAATTTTTTATTTGGTAAACTAATTGCTTCTGGTTGGAAGAAAGAAACCCTTTTGTCAGGTCACTTGAGAGCTGCTGATGTAGTAAAAAAGTGTTGGTTTTTGGTAAATTTTCAGTGCTGATTTTAGTTAAAGAGAAAGCTTTTGGGTTTAATTTGGGAAAAAAAATTGGTTTTGGGTTTCCCGGACGAGCTTGGGCTGGTACCTGATAGCTGTGATCTGGTCACTAGGGATGTGCTGGCCTGGTAAAACCCCCAAATTTCTGCTTTTGTACCTTGATTTTATTTTAATATTGATATTTAGGACGGACAAGATGAAGAATCAGAACCCCTTTTTGTAAAAAAACTCGTTTTTCTTTATTTGTCAAAACAAAAATGATATGCAAAAAATTTTTTTGCAGTGAGAATTTGGGCCCCCAGACTTTGCGGAACAGTACAGAGAATACCCGTGAAAGTTGAGTTATTTGGTTTTTTCCCGCCGTGTAGCCCGGGGTTAAAACTTAGTCCACTACATCGTTAATGGGTCAGGCCCCCTGTTTAAGGCCTTCAAAAATACTGTACCTCCCCAGACTCCAAATATATGAAAGTCCCTTTTTTGCTGATTAAACTCCTCTTCTGCTGTCTTCGCATACCTTCTATTAGGGTTTAGCCCCATAAAACCCCCTGGAGGAGAAACGTGTTTTAAACAAAGTTTCCCCGGTGTTTTCAAATGTGGCCCTTTTCCCCCCCCCCTTGGAGCCCTGGTATGGTTTCCCGAGAGTTTTGGTCAAATCCCTTAGGGGGCTGTTGCTTTAGTTATTGGATGATTTCATTTTGGGACTTGAAAGCGCCCCTTTTTGGTGACCCGGGGCTTCTGTTTTTGGGTTTGTGTCTAGCAGGCCCGGTGACCCCGCGAGCTGTTTTTTTTTGGGGTGTAGTTTGTTAACCTGACAGCTGTGGGTGATCGACGAGAGTGCTATTTTGATTTTTTGTGAACTGCTGGCTTGGTGGGCCTGAGGCTGCTGGCTTGGTTTACCTGGGGTGCTCTTTGGGTTGGTGACCCGAGAAACTGTGGTTTTTGTTTAGCAAAATGCGGAAATTTTACCCCCTCCCAGAGCCAATGGTCATCTGATGGGGCTGGTGCTGATTGTAAATGGGAAATGTTGGGTTTTTTTACCCAAAAAAAATCGTCAGACTTGTTTACCTAAGACGGTGGTCTGATGGCCTGGAAAATGCTTTAATTTTGTCAAATTTTTTGGTTTCCCGGTTGGTTGGGCAAAACGTTTTTAATGTGTCATTGGGAAGCTGCTGATATTGTCGCCAAAGAGCTGTTTCACTTCTGGTTGATAAATTTGTGGTTTGATGTGAAAGAGTTGCTGGGTTTTGTTTAAAATTAGTTTATAATTGGTCACGTTGGGGGAAGGGGCCGTTTTTCACAAGGGGGTGTTTAGCTAGTAATTGGGAGTGTTTATAGAAAGGTGTAGTTTATTTTGTTGTAAGATAGTGAAAACTGATTATTGAGAGTTGATGGTCTAGCAACCGAGAGCTGCTGGGGTGGTCATCCATAAGCTATGGGTTAAATGGCGATAGAGTTTTCTGGTCTACCTGGGGGTCTTCTTTTGGGGGTTATTCCGGGGGTCAAAAGCCCCCGGGGCCCCGGGCCACGGGCCAAGCCCCGGGGATTTAGGGCCTGATCAACCAGGCTGTTTCTTTCTGGGGTTCCCCCAGTCCCAAAATTTCGAACCCCCAGCCCGGGTGATCTGGGGACGACTTTTGGTATATGTTTCCCGCACCCTTTGAAGGCAGCCAGGGGGGGGCCCATTGGTTTTTTCCCTTTTGCTTGGTGGGGAGGCTGTTGGCAGTCTTGGGCCCGGCACTTAGGGGTTTTTTTCTTACCCGTACCAATTTGGGCCCCTAATTTTAATTGGGGGGTTTTTTTGGGATCGCCCCGGCCAGTCTTTTACTTTTTTTAGGGGTGATTTCTGTGTTAAAATTTGGAAACCCTTCCCTTTTAGGATTTTTTAAGCGTAGATTATGCTATCTCTCTTCCCCGCGTTTCGACGAGACAAGTTTAAGTGCTTCTAAGGTTCCCAGGAGGGTTTAGGGCTTGAAGAACATTTCGGCAAATATAAGTACACCCCTTAGATCTGCAATTTTCCCCGCATTGAAAGGAGAGGGTTTAAAGTTCAGCAAAAATTCCCGCCTAGAAAAGGTTTTTGGGTTTTTGTTTTAAAATGTTTATTATGCCCCCCCATACCATTCCCCGTGGGCGGTAGTCAAAAGAAATTTCAGAGGTTTCATAATGGGTCCGGGCTGGGCCCCAAGTTTTGGGTAGGTGGGGCAAGTTACAGAGGTAATTTAATTCCCAATTTACAAGGTAAGGGGAAATCACAATTTTCAAAGGTAATTTAACTTCCCGGTAGGTCTAGTCACAATCATGACAAGTTACAAAGGTATTTTAAAAGATTACAGAGGTCAAAAGGGTCCAGGGGGCCGGGCTCCAAAGTTTTGGGTGGCTGTTAGGTACAAAGGTTTAAAGAAATCACAAGTTACAAAGGTAATGAAAATCACAAAATTCCCAAAAGGGAAAAGAATTTTCTGTAAAAATGGTTACTTTTGTTTTTACAGGCTGCAAACATGAACAAATTTTTGAGTAATGAGCAATTTCCCCTTCCACACCCGGTCACAACTGTAGTGGTTATTGGTGCAAATTTTTGATTTGCTGGTCTACACACACACAAAACCACACACAAAACATAAAATTTATACACACCACCCCCAAAATACACAAATCATACAAAACAACGCCCCACACACCCATACACACACACACACACCAAATCATACACACACACACACTTTACTAAAAACACACCCCACACCCACACAACACACACACACCACACTCCCCACACACAACAAATACCCAAACATACCCATACACAACACCCCACACACACACACACCCCCCCAACCACACACACACACACACACAATTTCACATAGTGGTAATTTTTTTAAATTTTCAGCTTGCAAAAATCAGGGTATTTCCCGGGAAGGGTTTTTGGTTTTATACCCCTGTGGATTAAAATTTCTTAGCCATTTTTTGAACATTCTGGGAGTTGTTTCTAAAAAATTTAAATTAAATTTTTTCGAATCCCCGTACATTAAAGGGCGCAGGGTGTGAAAAATCCATTGGCAAAAATTTACCCTTTCGTTTGGTCTACATCTGGTGGTTTGGGGATTTAAACCCGCCAAAGAAATTGGAACCAAAGGCCGGGCGGGGGGGGACATCCAAGGGGTTGCTTTTTTTGTTGGGGTGCACCCTGACATGTGGGCCCCCCCATGATAGGGAAAGTGATAGATGGACTATGGTGTAAATTTTCCCTTTAGCCTTAAGTCCATAAAAAACGCTGAAGTTCTTTTCCCTATTATTGTTTTAAATATACCGACAAGCCCCAAAATTGTAATCTAACCCTCTTTGAAAGCATAGGCTTAGCCAATTTTATCAGTTTTTACATGCATCTGAAGGGCCCCTGTGAGATGGAATCCCCAGCCCGGTGCCTCTGACTCCCCCTGTCCACAAACCTACCCTACCCGTGTTGGCTTCTGACACCCAAACATGCCCCAATTTATGCTTAATGATTGAGAGCATTTATGGATGACAGAGAATCAGTTACAATTAAACTGTCAATCTTTGATACATAATGCATTTCAGTGCAAGGAGTATGGAAAAACAGTTCTGTCTGAGGGTAGAGGCCCAATTTATTGATGCGTGCTCCAATTTCTTTAAGAGAGCCATCACTCTGTACGACAACAGCAGCACTACCAGCTGCACCCGTGGATTGGTGAACAGAACCATCAACGTAAATAATTTTGCGAGAGTGTGTGTTTGTGACTAAGTTATCAATACAGCTTAAGGCCTCATGTTGGCTTCAAGGCGAAGTTTTGGTTGTGATTTAAGAAGTAGTTTGGGGGGAAATGGAGGAATGGTAGTTTGGAATGGGGTAATATTCCATGGAGCGGAGAAGTGCCGCTGTTGCCTTACTTGACATAGATCATGTATCTGATTCATGCGGAGGTCGGTTCCAGTCTTTTCGATCCATCTGGAGGAGTGTTCACCAGTCTAGAGAGAACAAGTGATTTGAAAAGAATCGTCACTGGCTAGGCATCTCTCGTTCTGAACATTCTCATTATCCATTCTATCATTTTCTTTGCACTTGTGATCGTGGCACTGTTGTGATCCTTGAAAGTGAGATTCTCAGACATTACTACTCCCAGGTCCCTTACATTATTTTTCCGCTCTATTGTATGGCCAGAGTTTGTAGTATACTAGTTATTATCTCCTCCAGTTTTCCATAACGGAGTAGTTGGAATATGTCCTCAATGAACATCATATTACTTTCCGTTGCCCAGTGGAAAACTTGGTTTATATCTTCTTGGAGGTTAACTGTGTCCTCAATAGATGACAGCCTCATGCAGAGCCTAGTATCGTCTGCAAAGGATGATACGGTGCTGTGGATTACATCTCTGTCTATGAACATCAAAATGGTATACAATACCGACAGGTTGGTAGGTAAGACACATAGGCAACAGTTAGGCAACTTTATTCCGAAACGTTTCGCCTACACAGTAGGCTTCTTCAGTCGAATACAGAAAGTAGGCAGGAACAGTAGAGATGTGAAGACGATGTAATCAGTCCATCACCCTTGAAGTCGTAGAATTTGAGGTTGTCAGTCCCTCGGCCTGGAGAAGTTCAGTTCCATAGTCAGGAACTATCTGAAGATCAAGAGACAGTGCGCACTGACAGTGCGCACTGTCGCTTTCTGTATTCGACTGAGGAAGCCTACTGTGTAGGCGAAACGTTTCGGAATAAAGTTGCCTAACTGTTGCCTATGTGTCTTACCTACCATCTCTGTCTATGCCTGATATGAGGATGAGGAACAGGATGGGGGCGAGTACTGTGCCTTGTCGAACAGAGCTCTTCAATACGGCAGCTTCCGATTTAACTCTGTTGACCACTGCTCTTTGTGTTCGATTTGTTAGGAAGTTGAAAGTTCATCTCCCCACTTTGCCAGTTATTCCTTTAGCACATATTTTGTGAGCTATTACGCCATGATCACACCTGTCAGAGACTTTTGCAAAGTCTGTGTATATTATATCTGCATTCTGTTTTTCTTCCAGTGCATCCAAGGCCATATCATAGTGATCCAGTAGTTGTGAGAGGCAGGAGCGACCTGCCCTGAACCCTTGTTGCCATAGATTGTGCAGAGCTCGGGAATCAAGGTGATTTGCAGTCATGCTTCTTAGTACTCTTTAAAAGATTTTTATGATGTGGGACGTAAGAGCTATTGGTTTTAAGTTTTTAGCTGCTGCTGGTCTAGTGACGATAGTGCTACTGGTCTAGTGACGATAATGCTGCTGGTCTAGTGACGATAATGCTGCTGGTTTAGTGACGATAATGCTGCTGGTCTAGTGACGATAATGCTGCTGGTCTAGTGACGATAGAGCTGCTGGTCTAAGGACGATAGAGCTGCTGGTCTAAGGACGATAGAGCTGCTGGTCTAGCGACAATAGTGCTGCTGGTCTAGTGACGATAGAGCTGCTGCTCTAGTCTGGTCACCTATCAACGGTATATTTGGTGACCCGAGAGCTGTGCTTCTAGTCACCCATGACTTGTTTATCTAGCAGCGCTCGATTTGCTAGTATAATCGCCTGAGAATTCCTAGTCATTGAGAACAGCTGTTCCTATCACATTAAGGAACTGGTTTAATTACCAAGGAGCGTTTGGACACTCTCACATCTTGTAGCTGCTGGTCTGGTGACCTCAGCTATACCGTTCAGGTCCCCTAGGAGGTACTGGTCTGGTCACCTGAGAGGTTCTGATCACCTGTGAGCTGCTGATCACCTGAGTGCTGCTCGTATGGTTATCTAGTCACCTGAGAAGTGCTGGTCTGGTCACACGATATATGCTGTTGTCTTCACGTTAGAGCTGCTACTCTGATCACCTTGAAGCTGCAGGTTCTGTCTTAAGGAGGTCCGGTATAGTCACATTAAACCTGCTGATCTGGTTGCCTTGAAACTACTGATTTGGTTGCCTAGAAACTTCTAATTTGGTCAGACATTGGGCTGGATAATTTATTTTGCGATGGCAGCTAGCCAGGGACTCGCAACTCGAATGAAAAGACATAGTTTCTTTCCCCTGGTGGCAGGAATGTCAGTCGCTCTCGCCTCCACGCCCGACTGAACAACCTTCATGTCCTTCTAACCATAAAGTTAGCCTGTCTAAAAGCTTGCCAGTCTGGTCACTTGTAGCTGATTGTCTAATAACGTGCGAGTTGGTGTGTTGGTCCCCTGAGAAACTACTGGTCTAGTCACCTAGAGATGCTGGTCTGATTACCTATGAGATGCTTGTTCTATCGCATCGCTGACCAGCGATGCTAGTTTTATCACCTGAGTGCTGCTGACTCATCACCTGGGACTGCTGGTCGTATCACCCAAGAACTTGCTGATCGTCTGAGAGTTGATCATTTAACAAATTGAAACTGCTTTTGGGGGGGAAAAGTATGTTCACACTGAGAGCAGCTTATCTGTCACCATAGAGATGCTGATCCAGATTACATCAATCACATATTGGAAGCAATCTGATCAATCCGGGTTTGGTTGCCAAAGAGTTGCTTGTCCTGGTCTCCTGAGATTGTTTCGTCTGGTTCCTAGAGCGCTGTTGCTTTGATCACCAAGAAACTTTGATCTCTCACCTGAGACTTCTGGTTTTAGTAACCTGATACCACCTAGCGTAGTCCCCCGTGAGATGTTGTGGTCTCTCTCAAGGACCTATTTTTCTAGTCACCTGTCTAGTCACCTGAAGCTGCGAAAACTGTCATCAGGAGCAGCCATCATGGCGCCAAAAGCCTAAAAAACCTACTGGTAGAGATTCTTGAGAGGTTTTTCTCTTCCGTTGTCATTTTATTATCAGTATCAATATTATTTTTATTAGTAGAATAATTACTTTGTATATTTTATCATTATTAATTACTTTTATTGCAGAACAACTTATATTTCCTCTCCAGCAGAGGAGAGTTGAAACAAGGTGATTATTTTGCTCGTCCTCTGCAAATCTAACTATCCCCTTTAAAATGTGTCCCAACCGAAGGTACCGTCCCCCTCGTGGGAGCAAAGCCGAACAAATTCAGCACCATGGAATACTCGTACTACTTCCCTGTGTCATCCCAGACCTTTGGCCCTTGGGAGAAAAGTTCAGCTACCATTTTCTTTTATTTTGACCATTTCTTGAATATGCAAATATGGACTACTTTATTCTTTGTGATTTTAGTATGACCTTACGTTTAGCATAACAAGAAAAGTTATGTGGAAGACCGCCGCTTATATTCGACCCTCTTCTTCCACCAGCAAACTACAGTTTATTTATAAGGTTAATTTAACCTGCGTAGGGTTGTTTAGGTTAGTATTCGGCCAACAAAAAAATCAAATTCTATCTAAAAGCAAATAATGCAAGTTAACAGTAAACTGTAAGAGAATGTTGAAGTCCGAACACAACGCCGTATGGGCTTTGTTGATTAGGCGCTTAGTATTATTAATAATGAAGCCGAACAGAAGACGGAAATCCACGGATAACAATTAGAACGAGATCCGATATTACATTCACAATCTTAGTGTTACAGGTCACATACCAAGTGTTCAGGGATCGACTATGTAATTAAAGATTGAGTCCTTAGATTCCCTCTGTGAATCTACAGTTCGATCAATTTAGTAGAACAACAAACTTTCATTTTGACTCATACTAAGAGTATTGACAAGTTTGGGATTTTAGATTCCTGCAGCCCACAAATATAGAACAGAAATTCCTGAATCAGTGACCAGTATCAAATATTTTAGCCATTTAGAATGGTTAGATGGGAAGACATGTGTACCACTGTTTTAAAAAAGCGTCACCTCCCGAAATGTCCTTGATTTCATATGGAATCCCCTGCGTACAACTGCCCTGTCAATATATATCACAAACAAACACAAAAATTAATCAGTATTTAACAAATGAAGAGATTGTTTGGGATGATCACAATTAGCCTCTCCCATGCTTGAAAACCGCTTATGTCCAGCTTATTGCAAGAAACCTGTTGTCATTATTAAAACTGGCGAAATTGAAAACCTTCACTAAGACAAAACAATGCAAACCTAGTTTTGAAAATTCCCCCTTGTAAGAGTTTTAAATCTAGCATGCCGTAATTCACCTTTATTAACAAAGTTGGCAAAGTACAGATTTGTTTCTAAACAGCCTAAACCCAGAAGTTAATGTCCACCACTATACGTAACATTGCTATGAATATAGATCTTCTGAAGATGCATACTCAGATATTGTACATAAAATTATCTCACATACATAACATCAAGAAGGAACACTGCAACAGGCTACAGGCCCGAAGCGAGGAGGTCCAAATTTTTCCCACAGGCTAACCCTACGCTTTGACCTTGTCAGGTCAGGCACGTAAATTACGAAAGGAGCACGGCATCCGACCTAATCACAAGCTAGTCAGGTCCAACTCACACCCACTCATGGATTTATCCAACCTATTTTTTAAAACTACACAAGGTCTTAGCGTCTTTGACGATACTCAGGAGTATGTTCCACTCATCCACAACTCTATTACCAAACCCTGTGCTTCCCCTTTATCATTTCTGCATCTATTTTTTCCAGTATAAAACTATTCTGCAAGTCCTGTCATGTTAGATATTCTTTTTAGCACTATTTACATCCCCTTTACATCCCTTTATTAATTCCTGTTTTTCGATTTATACACAACTTCAGACAGTATTACCTAGCTGGCTCCTCCTAAGGGGTGTTTACTGTTGGCAGTTATAAAAACTGTAGTGTAAAGCACCCTCTGCAAGACAGTGATGGAGTGAATGATGGTGAATAGTTTTTCTTTTTTCGGGCCACCCTGCCTTGGTGGGAATCGGCCAGTGGTGCTAATACTAAAAAAATAAAATAATTCACAAAGATTATACACTTATATTTGTATTAATGCAAAGATAAAAAATTGAAATATGAAGGTGTATCCTACTGAAAGAAAAATGAAATGGAAAAAAGACATTTGAAATTTCAACGCTAAAATGACAGTTATACTTGGGTGTCTGGTTGAGTTGAAACCGTCATTGTAGAAATTAATAAGCCGTTTGCCTGATGATGTGATGGGGGGGGGGTCACCAGTTGTTGGTGACAACCCAGCGACTAGTTCTTTCACAGAGTCTATAGCCTTGAAACAGTCAGTCCAGAGACAGAACCGCAGGTTCTTACCACTACAAAGATAGGGGTAGTGTCCTGTTACAATTAATCTGTAGGTTAATTATGAATGAACGTCTCCTTCAACACTTCTCGTTGGTTGGCATGTGACCCGATCTGCTCCAAGCTGAAAGAGAGACAGGTTACCCACTGCATAAAAAATCACTCTCCATGGTAAGTGTAAGATACTTAAAAAAAGGTGGTGATTATCGAAAAAGTCTCATGTGGAAGCTTAAAACTGAAAGACAAAGTTTATTGGTTCAAATAGTGAAGCCTTCAGCCATATCCACTAGAATAGGAGCAAGCTTTTTACTTAAAGTTGTGCATGGAGCTGTGAGTCGAGTGATTACTGTTTGGCCGGAGCCCCACACGTTCCTCTCGGGCGGGGGGGGAAAAGGGGAGGGGGGGGAGGGGAATAGCGGGAGCTAGACGGACCCACCTTAACATGCAGCCGGCATTCAAAACTATCGTTACCATATACTTCCTTGCTACTCCTATCTGTTGAACTTTTCCCCTCACAACCCCCATAATTCTACCCTTTCTAGAGAGTGCAGATTCAGTGTCCTCAGTCTTCCCTCATAGGGAAGATTTCTAATACATGGGATCATCTTGTGAAGAACAAACCTGAGGACTTTCTATTATTTATACTTCTATAGCTTTGAACCAAGGATTCTGTTAGCTTATTGCGACACTTGGTGCACAGTTGTCCTTGGTTCAATTAACTGCTTAACCAGAACTCCTAAATCCGTTTCCCGCAAACTGTAATGTTTAAGATCTGCATTATTATTTTATATGTGCATGGTTAATTTTCCCCGTCCAACATTTAGAAACTTTTGGCATTGTCTATATTAAACGCATCTGCCACTTCTCGACCATTGCATCAGTTATTTCAATTCATCCTGGATGCTCTAATGTCCTCATTAGAAATGATTTTGGACGGCCCTATTTTTGGTGTCATCAGCAAATTTGCCTTATGTCCGCTATTTATTCCCTTCAGCTATGTCGTTTTAAGTAAATTGTGAACAACAAGGGGCCCATCACTGACCCTTGTGAACACCGCGTGTGACGTCCTCCCCTTCTGATTTCACCCCATTAATGCAAACGCTCTGCTGCCTTAATTTGTCAGCCTTGCCTCTTCCCATGAACAAATTTTCTCCTCCTAGTTCGTGTCCCTTAATTTTTCTCTACAGCTTCTGATGTGGAATCTTACTGAAGTGCTGTTCACTAATCATATTCAGTTCCATGATCTACCTTCTCAAATGCCTTATGAAGAAAGTTAGTAATTTCGTAAGTCAGAAATGCCCCCCTTTTTAAAACCGTGTGCAGATTCAATAATCAATTTGTCATTCCAAGATGCTACGAATGCTACGGCAATTTATTGATTCCCATAAAATTTACCAACTAAGGAATGTAAGACTTATTGGTCAATAATTCGAAGCTAAGGACCTGTCACCTGCCTTGTAAAACAGTATTACATTTGTCCATATTTCACTTGTCTGGCACTATGCCAATTTGTAGTGATATATTGAAAAGATTTGCCAAAGGTTTGCTAAGTTCCTCTTTAAAATCTTTAACACCACACAAAACAGTTTCATAAGACTTGAGGATTATGTTAGGTTTAATTTCTTTAAATTGTCTGAGGACCATATCACTATTACCCTAATCGTGCATTGTTACTCCTCGTCTTTTCTATATAAATTTATATTTTGTTCTGGAATTTCGCTAGTATCTTCCTGAAATAAAAAACTTAGAGGACCTAGGTGTTGAAAAGTTCATACATTTCCTTATCACTGTCAGTGATTCTGATCTGAGTTACTCTAAGTGGGCCAATCATGTCCCTAAACTTTCTTCTGTACTCCTGAAAGAACCCTTTTGCGACATAAGCTTCATAATCCTTTTTTTGGCTTTTCTTATTCCTTTTTTTACTGCTTTCTTAATTGAATATATTGATTTTCAAAACTACCCTTCCCCTCTTTTGATACACCTAATATGCCTCTCCCTTGACCAATGAGATGTTTTAATCTATTTATTTAAATATTGGAATAATTTTTGTTAGATCAATTTTCCCAACTTCCGGGCAAAAAGCATCTGGGCAGCTAGCACTAGCTCGGAAATACATCATATTGGAACCAACCCTACCTCTGACCATAAGTCATCCCAATATAACACACCCATGTAATTCTCAGTCCCATGAAAGTAGGCCAAGCGAAAATCTGGGAACAGCGACTTGAGTTGCAGTTTATCTGGATAATTTCCATGGATATAATTGAAATTGGGTAATATTGATCACTTTCCCCGAGCTTAATCATTAAACCTTCAAGATTAATTACTAGTGACTTTTTGTTCGCAAGGACCAAGTCAAGCATATTGTGTTCCTCTAGTAGGTTCTACCACAAACTGTTTTAAAAAAAGCATCCCTGATCTTTATCAAGAAAGTCGCACATTTCATATCATATCTATACGCCCTATGAATTGTCGTCGCATAGCACCTACTACCGCATTCCCTATCAAGTTTTGGGGGCCTGTAAATCACACCCAAAAATTATTATTTCACGACTTCGAGAAACTGTAGCCAGACAAAATTCTGTGTCCGATGTTTCTAATCTTAAAACTTGTCTAACAAAACATTTTTAAATTATCTCTGACGTAAATCGCCCCCCCAACACCCGTTGACCCATAGTGGGGAATAGTTTAAAACCCTTGCATGTTGCCTCAGAAGGTTTTTCCTTCTTTCAATTGAACCGGGTCCCCATTATAGCAAAATTTCTTATTATTTTCCTTGCGAGTAATCTTAGCTCATCTATCAATTTTCTTAGATCCTATTTTTGTAAGTAAACCTTTAAAGGGAAAGCTTCATCGTTGCCCTCAAATTCCTTTTTGTTTGTTGACTTTGCTTTGTCTTACTAGCAACTTTATTTTAAATATTTTTTTTTTAAAAACATATCCCTGGGGTACCGGGTAACATCTGCTGTTTTAAACCCCTAAGCTGCACCCTGATTTTTTCCCAAAAAAACCCATACCTCTATAATCTATCATTTTAAATTCCCCAGACAAGTCATCAATGACCCCCCCAATGAACGGGCTAATGAACCACTCCACCCCCTTACTAGATGCTTGCCAAAAAATTTGTCACAGAACCAATGGATGGGATTGCAAGTTTTTTGCAGTCCCTGTCTAGCCAGAAATTTTTATACCAATTGCCCAAACATCCATTCATTCCCCAAATTCCTTTTCTAGCCAAATGCTAATATACTGGGATCCCCCCTTAGACCTGATAACTTCTAGGGCTAACCTGCATTTATCCAGCAGATCCTGTCTCCCCCCTTTTCCCCGATGTCATTTCCCCCACCTGAGACAGATAAGGGGCTTGTTCCTTTAAAATACATATAGTACCCAAACCCTGCTGACTATGTCCCCAAACACCGCTCCTGGAGGCACACCCTTGTCTGCCCTTCCCTATCGGGTTTACAGAAGGCACGGCCAAATTCTTATCTGAGAATCTCCTACAATTAGAATTCCTTACTTGATTGCGGGGGGAGCCATTGGACCTTTACCCTCAAAAACCGCTGAAAACACTCGTCGTGGAGAACGGGAAAATTTTTTTACCTTCACATTTTCTTATTAGCCTTTCCCTTTATCTTCCTTTTTCCCTGAATTGTCCCCCTTTGCCACCAAACGGCTGCAATTTTTTTTATTCATGCGGGCTTCCTTTTCCTTACCTCACCAACCATCTCACACTCCCCCCAAAAACTCTCTAGGCGAAGCTTCACCTCCTTTTTTTCCCCTGAAGGTAAAACCCTTTAAAAACATTTTAAAAAGGATTCAAAACATACAGCAGGCCATGGTGCTATAACCCCCCACGCTAATTCCCAGACAGCTTATGACGTGACCACAGTGACCCCCAAACCTTTTATTCATATGATTCCATTTTTTTGAAAGTTTTATAGGATGACAGAGTATTCTCAAGGTCTGCTTGAATCAATTCAACTAAAGTTTTCCAAGAAATGTCATCCTCACAAAAAAATAGTTCCGAAATTTTAGCATAGTTTGAAATTTTATTTACTGAGGAGTGTTCCAAGGTATACAAAAATTTGAGAAAAAAACGGGGCCCTGAGTATTTGCCGCCTTTCAGAAAAAAAAAAATCGAAAATTTTTATATTAAGAATCTTTGGAATTAAAAAATTTAAAATTTATATAAAGATTTCGACTTCCGAAATTTCTTAGTATTTCTTCATTAACTTCCTTTCAAAAATTTTTTACAAAGATAAATGAAATTGAGATGCACGTTCGCATACTACAAAAACTACCAGAAAAGCACTGCTGGGTTGAAGTGAAATATAAACCTGTATAATCCATGGGTTTAGCCTTCCACCTTGATTATCATAATATTATAAATATAAAAAATGGTCCCTTTACACCCCAAAGGGTTTCCCTTTAAAAGTATGATACATCAACATTGAAGGTGCTGGGCGTTGAGTCATTTAAAAATTATGGAAGCTTTCATTTTCTTGTAATTTCCTTAACAAAAGGGAAATTTAAGATCGCTCAGAGCAGTCCAAATTTGTTCAATTAAGATATCCCGGTGTAACCATTTAGGGTTTGAAGCCGTCAAAAGTGGAATTTGCAAGTTATTGTATGGAACCCATCAATTCCATGTTTATTAACAATGTTAATAAAAAAGAACCTTCCTTTCCAGCAGATACACAACCAAAAAGATAAAAAAACCGTTCAAAAGAGACATACACTAGTTATTTAATGAAAAATCACTTTACAGTACAAGCCCGATAAAATGGGACCGAAAAAGCGGGTGTGGGTTTGAAACAGACAAAAAATCTGGTCACAAACGTCATCATGTACGTTTAATTTTGGGCGCCCGGGTTAAAAAAAAGCCTGAAGTTCCCCAAATCCCTAAAGAAAAGGGTTTTGGGACCCAACCCAAGGGTTTCGAAAAAAAGGGACTGACCCCTCTTAAAATCATCAGTTTTTTTCTAGACCCCTTTTTGGGCCCCCAAACCCTGTTCGAGGTTTTGTTATGGCCCTTTTCTCTCCCTTTCTCATACCTTGTACTTCTCCCGGGTTACCTTATCATCTGCTTCAGGTCCCTGGGCACACCATTTCATCATCACTATTCTAGCACCCTTTCACAAGCTCCGGGTTTTGCCCGAATATGGTGCGACTTTTGGGATCGCCCTCCCCCTCGGGTAAACGCGCCTTCGGTACAATAACGTGTACTTCAAAACGCCCAAGATAACCTATGACACAGTTCGTCGATGGTCGCTAAAAAAAGACCTACACGAAAACTCCCCTTGTATACCAGTAACGATCCCAGTGGAAAAAATTTTTTTTTATACAAATGACGTTTCAAACGGATTATCTGTCTGAAAGGGAAATTTGTTGAACTCTTTTAAGGCACTTTGGGGCCAAAAAATTCCTTTTACACTCTTCGAAGCAGTGCCTTGTCATAACATACAAAATTTACACGAAAGCTCATGCCTCTCCCATTTCACTTCCATAGATAAATCCCATCACCGTTCATCAGCACGCTCTTTAATTTTTTTCAGGGTACTGTGGTTTTACCATGTCCCATTGACCGAATTTTTTTTTTTTACTTGCGGTAAAAATTTTTTAGAACAATTAGTCCTTCAGCCCTCACTTAAAGGTAGTAATACATCCTGAAACCTCGTGGGGGGGGCCTTTCCCAGTAACTGGGGTCTTTTAATTTTGATCGGTGAATTTCTGTCCTCTGTCTATAATGGGGGCCCATCGTCTAGAGGTCCGTCAAGTTTTCCCACTCCCCAACAGGATAATTGCTGGCGTTTTGGCACCCCACAAACACTGCAGATCTGTCCCAGAATCCCCGGTTCAGGAGAAATCATTCCAAACGTCTTATTTTCCCCCCCCCCCCTTTTCTCCACTCCCAAGGAACTTCACCCTTCCTTTTCCCCCCGTTCCCAGGTCTATCGTAAGAGCAGAGATTCATTCTTAAAAGAGATAAGGGCCTACACAGGCAGTTCTCAGCTCTGCCTTCAAAAAACTTTCGTGTCATCCCTATGCTCGAGTAGCTTGCAGGCCCCCAACATCGACGGCCCCCACCCCCCAGCCCCTCTGCGCCCCTTTGTCTTCCGGGGTCACCCGTTCAATCTTTTGCATTTTTATCCCTAAACCCACCTCCGCCCACTTTTCTACTTCTTCATTGCTCGCTTGCATCTCGTCTACACCCCTCCAGACCTCCCTTTCTTCGTGTTCCTCTCCTGTACAGAATCTATCTTCTACCTCGGGCCTAGTTTCCCCCCCTTTTTCCCCAGCTCTCACACAAGGGTGGAGGTTCACCCCCCGTATGTATTTTTCCTCTTCCCTTTTTCCCCCCCCCCCTCTTTTTCCCTTACTCTCCCACCTCCTTCATCTCCTGTTACATGCGGGACCTTCTACACCAGCCAATGCATCTTTCCAGGCTTATATTTCCCCGACCCCCTCAGACCTTTTTGGGTTCCCTCCATAGTTACTCCGCCCTTGCAATCCCCTTCCCTTTCTGACATCACGGCATCGTCGCTTCCTTGTAAAAATGAGACGTTAACGCTATCTCCAAAAATTATGGGATGACACCCTTTTAGGGGACACCTGCACACTTCCTTTCTCCCCCCTCATTTCACGACACATGCAAAAATCGTTCCTTTGTAATTTTCAAATTCTTCCTTGTTTTCAACCTTCCCATTGCTCCCACACTTACTTTACTGATCCTTCGTTTCTTTTTATTCCCCATTTTTTCTTTAATATCTTTTTTTACAAAAAAAATTTTTGGGGGCCTCGGGAGCAATCGAGTAGAAACCCAAGTGTTGCTCCCCCAGTTGCCCCCGGGAAGTGTTGGTTGCAAACCCAAAAATTCGTTTGCTGTCATTCGCCCCGTTTGGGGCCCTTATATTACATTCTTCGGACCTTTTACTGACAAATCATTTAATCCCGCTCTTTTGTGTGCATTTATATACCAATCAAAAATTTTTTGTTCTTACCCGGCATTTATGCAACTCATATTTATTTACAGCGATGATTTACAGTTTGCTCTCTCTATCTTTCTCCCCCCCCGGCATTCTGTATCTCGATTAAATTTTTAATTTCGTTCTCCCCCCGCCGCCCTATTGTTGTGGGTGATTTTAACGTCACCATTCCCTGTGGGGAGGGTCCCACGTGACTCCCATGGAATTTTCCTCCCCTTTCACCCTCTTCATGTTTTAAACATGGGCCCCCTTCCCCATTTGCTCTACATTGAGCCCCTCCCCGAAAAGATCTTTTTATTGTTCTTCCCCCCGTTGCACTTGATTTCGCATGGTTTTTTCTTCCAGATTTACCGATAGTGATCATTTTCCCCAAACCCTTCTCCTTCTACTACATATCCCCGACCGTTTCGTACCCTCATTGGAAATTTTGCTCGAGCAGTTTTGGGACTTATACTCCCATTTTTACCCCCTGTTGGGGCCCCCCCCTTTCGTCCTCTTTTGAAAATGTCAACCACTTGTCGACTTTAGTCCTACTGCAGCGACGGTTCTATCCCCCAAAACCTCAGGTGGGCATTCTCAGGCATGCATCCCTTGGGGGTTCCTACATGCGTTTAAAACGTGCTGCGGGGGCCCGTTATCGATATAATCATCCGCAGAGAGTCTTTTGGGATTTCAAGCTGCAAGGGAAATTTGTTCCCGTTTATCCGCGACGCAAAACCCTTTTTGGGCAGGATACACAAGGTGGTAAATTGCAAATATTTTATGAAGCAAATTTAAAAAAATAATTAGTGATTCGTAGACATTAAAACAAGACTACTAGAAGGGAAAATTAAATGCAAAAAGTGACTTTTAAAATTTGTTTTGGGGGGTATTAGAATTTTAGGGAACAGTTTTTTATGCTAGTATTAACTGTTACAGGGCGTTTCATAACACTCCGTGGACGGGGGGTATAATCTGCACTTTACTCTATTCTGTTATGTGCCCCTTAGGAGATGTACCCGGTTTTATACCCCCCAAGACCTTTTGTTTGAGGAGGTTTGTAGTTCGGGCCCCCCTGGACGTCTATCGCGGTCTTCTTTGCCCTTCTCCAATTTTCATGACTTTGTCTTGGATTTTGAACCATAGCAAGATGCTTTAACCGGGCCCCTCACCTTTTAGAGCCCTTTATAGTTCTGCCTGGTCCTCGCCCCGACTGAATTCTTCTCTCCGCTTCACATCATCTGCAAAAGGGACCCCTTCGGAACCTTGTCGTTCAAAAATTTCCCAAAAAACAACAGCGTTCCTGGGACTGATCCCTGTGGAATCCCGTGGAACCCCGTTGTTCAGGTCCCCACTCTGACCCCTCGACACGTACCATACGCCTGGGTCTTTTTTAAAGGGTTTCCCCTGTTTTATTGTAGTGTTTTTCCTTTATCCCTTTCCTGGCCCCAGCTTTTCATAATCCTTTGTAAACTGTGTCAAATCCTTATACAGCCCAGGGAAATGCAATCTCCCCACTCCTCTCCTCTTGTCTTACGCTTCACTTTTTCATAAAAACCAGTGTTGTGTGGCACCATGCGGCGCGCGGTGGTGTACCACTAACTGTACTCACCAAATTTGTGGTTGGGGGGGTTGAGACTCGGCCCGGCCCCGCCTTTTCCCTGATAACGATGTATAAAATTGGTGCGCGCTTTTGTGTGGGTGGGGTTGTTTTAGTTGGTGTGGTGTGTGGTGTGTGTGGGGTTTGTGTGTGTGTTGTGTGTGTGTTGTGTGTGTTTGGTTTTTTATGTGTGTGGTGTTTGTGGTTTGTGTGTGTGTTTTGTGTGTGTTTGTGTGTTTTTGTGTGCATGTGTGTGTGTGTGCTGTGGTGTGTGCGGTGTGTGTGTGTGTTTTGTGTGTTTTTGTGTTTTTGGTTTGTGTGCGTGTGTGTGTGTGCGTGGTTTTTGGTGTGCTGTGTGTGTGTGTGTTTGTGGGGTTTTGTGGGGTGTGGTGTGTGTTTGTGTGTGTGTGGGGTTTGTGGGGTTTGTTTGCGTGTGTTGTGCGTGTGTGTGTGTGTGCGTGTGTGTGGGGTTTTTGTTGTTGTGTTTGGTGTGTGTGTGTGTGCGTGTGGTTGTGTCAGATCTCATCTTGGGGTCGATTTATTTAGTCAAAAATTAGCAGGAGTATTTTGATATTCTTGAAAAGGGGCTGAGCCACTGCCGGAAGTGCCAGGCACGGAAAAAAAGACGACGAATTGAGAAAACCACAAAAACCCCAACCCCCCTTTATGGGAAGCCCTCAGCATTTTTTTTACGAACTCTGGGATGTTTTATTTTTAAATTGAAATTAAAAATAAAAAAAAATTAAAAATTTAAACAAAAAAAAACCCCCCTTTACTTTTTAAAAAAACCCAAAACCCAAAAAAAATCCCATAAAAAAAAAAAACCCCCCCCAAAAACCCCCCCCCCCCCCCCCCCCCCCTATTTCCCCCCCCTTCGCAAAAGCCGTACACAATTGGGTTTGTACCCCCCACTGGCTCCTCCCCCCCCGGCCTGGGGTCCGGGTTTTCAAAAACATTTCCCCCAAAAGGGTCCCTTTTCATAACCCAAACCCAAAAAATCGAAGGGTAAAATTTTTTCACTCCGGTCAAGCATTCCCGGCTCATCCACCCGCTGGGAGCCGGACCGCTTCTTTTGTCTTTCCCTTTTCCCCTGTGTACACAACTCCTTTATTGACAATTTTACGTAAGTGTACATATATTAAATTTTGGGTGAAGGAAATAAAATTTTTAAAGGACCTGCACATTTTTTTTTCGTTTCAAGTCCCCTTTTATGACCAGGGCAACTGGCCTTTAATTTACTTTTTAAAAACCACAAAAAGACAAACCCCCATTGTAAAAAACAAAATAAAAGAAACATTCTGAATGATGTCACTATTAAAGGCCTTTTGCAATTTGTAAAAAAAAAAAAAAAAAATAAAAAAAAACATAAAAATAAATAAAAAAAAAAAAACAAAAAAAAAAAAAAAAAAAAAATTAAAAAAAAAAATTTAAATTTATTACCCCCAATGGTAAAAATCATTTTGCCTTAAAAGGAAGTCTCTTCCTAAAAAGGAAAAATTTTTATCAAAATTTTCCAAAAATCATTCGAAAAGAAAAAAAAAACAAAATTAAAACCCCCAAAAAAATTTTTAATTACAAAAATTTCGCTTTTTATAAAAGGTTAGATAAATTTAAAAATTTCTTTTGGGTACAAAAATTTAAATTTTTTTATATTCTTTTAATTTTTTCCCTCCCCCAATTTTAAAAAAATTTACGGGGGGGGGGGGGGTGGAGCCCCTTAAGAAACTGTTCACGCATTAAAAGGGGAAAGAAATAGGGATTTTATCTTTTAAAAAATTTTGCCTGTGAACACCATTAAAAAACAACTGAATCCATTTTTCCCATGTTCCTTCAGGGCGGCCTGGCACAGCTGGTGCTCAACGAATAGTAATATCATAGTTTAAAAAAGAAAAAACTCGACTTAAAGTAGTGGAAAAATATGAGGTAGGGCAAGAAAATTTAAAAATGAAAGAGTCCATAAAGCCGTTTTAAATTTTGGATCCCTGAAAGGGGGTATTTCAGAGGTTTACTGATTTTTTTTTTTTTTCCATTTTTCTTAATCCAATTTTGTTTTTTATTTTGCTGGGGAATCGAAGATCGGGGCTTTTAAAATTTTTACTGCTTTTTGCACAGTCAGTAGAGCCAATTCTTAGAACAATTGCTGAACATGTGCCCTACGCCCGAGTTCTCCCCCCATTTCCAAACTCCTGGTTAATGCAGATAGTGTCTAAAACCCCCAGTTTTGGGGGGTAGCTTTAATTCCAAAACCCCCCCTGGGTAGTTTTAACGTTTACAAAACCCCGTGGGGTAGCTTCCCAAATTCAAAAACCCTCAGTGGTGTAGCTTCCAAAATTCACAAAACCCCATGGAGTGCTTCAACGTTCAAAAACCCTCAGGGTGTAGCTTCAACGTTCACAAAAACCCTCAGTGGAGTGCTTTAACGTTCAAAACCCTCATGGTGTAACTTAAAAGTTCACAAAACCCTCAGTGGGGTGCTTCAACGTTCACAAAACCCTCAGTGAGTACTCAACGTTCCCCAAAACCCCCCCGGGATAGCTTCAACGTTCAGAAAACCTCAGTGAGTAGCTTTAACTTCAAAAACCCTCTGGTGTAGCTTAAAAGTTCCAAACCCCCGTGGGGAGCTTCAAGTTCAAAAACCCCCCCGTGGAGAGCTTCAACGTTCACAAAACCCTCAGTGGAGAGGTTAACGTTCAAAAAAGGGGTTTTCTTAATTTAAAAACCCCCCAAAAATTTTAAGAAAAATCAAGTGTTAAGTTCAAAAAATATTTAATTTTGAAAATAGTGGAGAAAATTCAAAACCCCCTGGGGTTTGTTTCCTCCCAAAATGGGGTTTCAACTTACAAAACCCCCGTATAGTTCCCAAAGTTACAAAACCCCAGGGAGTAGTTAAATTACAAAAATTTTAATAAGGCTTAATCCTGATATAATTTTTAGGGAAAACTTTTATTTTTGAAAAATAAAAATTTCAACCCTGGAAAAGGGTTCCTTTTTAGAAGATTTGGAATTTTGGGGACCCCAAAAGCTTCCCATTTTTCAATGTAAAAAGCAAAAATTTTAAAAGGTGGGGTCCAAATTTAATTTTTGTGGTTAAAAATTTTGGAGTTTTTACAAAGTTTTTAATTATTTAAAAAAACCCCTTTTAAATTTTTGGGAAATGATGAAATTTTTTCGGGGTTTTCAAAATTTTTGTTTAAAACGGTTTTTTTATTTGAATGCTTTTTGGAAAATGTTTTTTAAACCTTTTAAATGGTTATTTTTAGTAATGCCTTTTTTGGTTTTTCCCAAAAAACTTTAAAAAATTTTAATAAATTCTATTTTTTCCCTTTTTAAAAAAAAAAAAAAAAAAAAATTATTCTTTTGGGGCTGTAAAAATTTGAAAAAGAATTAAATTGAAAATTCCAAAAAAAAACATTGGGTTTATAGGTTTTTTTTAAATTTAAGATCATATATTTTCCCATTTTTGCAAACACTCTCACCAACAGTTTTTGTTTATATCTTGAAATTTTATGTTTTTACCCCAGAACGCCTTATTTGACCCCGGGTTCAAATTTCTAGGGCTGGTGATGTTATCTTGCGCTAGATTCACAGGACTCTTGCAGAATGTACACTGGGGAAAAATGGTTATAGTTTCATTCCCTTTATTTTATTTTAGTGTGTTAATGGGCAAAACCTCCAATCTTTAAAAAAATTTTACCACTCTTGTATCACTTCCATAACGGGATTTGCATTTAAACGGGTGTGTAAGTGACATTATTAATGTGGTGTAATGTGACATTATAAAGGGGTGTGTGACATTTAAGGGGTAATGACATTATTAATGGGGGGAGGGAAATGACATTTCTATTGGGGGTGAAGTGACATTAAGGGATAAAAAAATTATTAATGGGGTGTATAAGTAAAATTATTAAGGGGGATTGACATTTTTTGAGGGTGTAAGTGACATATTAAAAGGGGGGTTTTAAGTGGGCATTATTAAAGGGGTGATAATGACATTTAAAACTCGAAATGGCATGTTTTATTTTTCATCACTTTTTGCCTAATTTATCCCCTCTTTCTCGACAGTATCAGAAGCATCCATTTTTATAGCTGCTGTAAACCCAACTTGTTTACCCTTCTCCTAATTGAAATAAAATAATTGCAAACAGCATCATTTTTAAGGGGGCAATTAAATCTTTTGGTGGATAGCAAGATGGCTGGGGTTTTTTTTTTTGTCATAAACAATTTGGGGTAGCAGGAATTCTTTTCTACTTCTACTTACACTCAATCACCCCAAAAGGGAGCATAAGCCTAACATAAATAAGATAAGAAAGATTTTCGTTGGATTTTTAACCCCGGAGGGTTACCACCCAGGATACCCAAGAAATCAGTGCGTATCGAGGGCGTCTAAAATATTTCCATTGGGGTCCTTAATCTTGTCCCCCGGCACCCCACACCCGTCGACTAATACCCAGGTACCTATTTGCTGCAGGGGAAAGGGCAACAGGGGTAAGGAAAAAGTGTCGAAATGTTTCCCCCCCCCGGGGAAACGAACTCCCCGGGGCCCTCCGTGTGGAAGCGGGAGCTTTAGTCACCGGCCACCCGGGCCCCCCGTCTGGATTTTTTTTCTTTTTCTTAAATTTTTGTTTTCTTTTTTTCGTCTTATCTCCTGGGAAAGTGGAAAAAAATTCATCCTCCTAATCCTGCTTTTTTAAGAGGCGATTAAAATCCCGGGAAAAAAGGCTAGTAACCTTTTTTAGTGTATAAATTACTAAAATTTTAAAAAAAAAGACTGTTTTTCTTTATAGGGCCCCCTACCGGGGTGTTTAAAAAAAATTCATCGTGGTTCGCTTTGCCTTTTTTGTGCGGATATTTTTAAGGGGATTTTGGTTATAACAACAGAATGCCTCTTCTGCTCGGGTTTCAATCATACGGCTATGTCTTTCGTCAAACGAGGCATCGCCTTTTTTTAGGTTTAAAAATTTTAATATTCTAATTTTGTTAATCAAAGGTTTTTAAGGGTTTTCCTGCTAAATCTACTTTAATTTCTTAAAATTCACATAAAAAACTGTGAAACCCAAAACCACGACAAAAAAAAAAAAAAAAAAAAAAAAAAAAACTTTTCGTACCCAAAATTTTTTCTGAAATTTTTTTAAGTAACCCTTTAAAACAGTTCACAAAACCGGGAAAGTTTTTGGTTTCAGTTTTTTTTATTCTTTTATAAACATGTTTTCGGACATAATATTACTTAATTTCTTTTCTTTGAGACCTGAAAATTATTAATTGTTGGGATATCATGTATGTGTGAAAGACTGACAAGAAATAAGCAATAAAAAAAGAACCCATTACCTGCTCATTTTCAGTCAGATTTCCTGCCCCGTTTTTTTTCATTTTAAATTTTTTTTATAAACCTTTGTCCCACATTTAAAAAAACACCCTTTTTTGGGTTTTTTTTTTGATTTTTACAACCTTAACTTGGGGCAAATTGACTGTGCTTCTTTGACCGGTAATTTGGAGTCCAGTGATTTCCTGTAATTAGCTCAGGACTGTTTTCTGAAGCAGGGCGCAACAGCCTACCAGAGCTAATAATTTGCTAGACCTAATCTTCTCAAATAAGGCAACCCCCCCTAATAATCTAGTGATCACTGAAAAGCGACTATAAATTTAAAATCCCCCTTTTTTTTCTAAGTTCTCAGTCCCGAAAGCCCAATTTTCCCCAAAAAAATGTCCCCCAAACGCTTTCCGAGGTTTAAGTTCTGTATGTTACATCTTTTTAGAAATTCTACCTAAACCTAAACCTAAATTTATTTTTTCTCGTACATAAATGCTACTCCCCCCCCCCTCTCCCCGCCCGATTATCTATCTCTGGAATAACTTAAACCCTTTAATAGGCGCCTGGCAATCAGGTCCCGAATCTTTAAATGATTTTATATTTCATTTTTTGCAAAACATCAGAGTTTCCCCCACCGATACCAAACGCATTTTTTTAATTTGTTCCTGGTCTTTGCTATTAATTTAAAATATTTATATTTTTTTTTTTCGTCTTTTTCCTATTCATCTTTGTTTTTTTCCCAAAATTTGTCATCATTATTCCCTTTTTTTTCTTGATAACTATTATTCTTAAAAAAAGATATCGAATCCTAAAACAACATTTTCACGGGACATTTTTTCCTTCCCCAAAAAACCCTTTCTCTAATCAAAGCCCATCCCTGGGCATACATTATTTCTACCCAAGAAAGGTCCCCTTTTCAAAAAATGGTACTGCTTACCCTTAGTGTCTGTCCCCCCACAAATTTAAAAGCAATTTCTCTGGACAGCCAAAAATTTCCAAAAACCCCTCTTGCAAAATGCCAGGTATAACAGGTCCTCCCGCTATTCTGACCTATATCTCATGAGATATAAAAAAATAGAAAAGTTAACTGTCTGGCAGACTTGGAGGGGAAAAACGAGGGGGTAGATGGAACCCACGAGCTAACAAAATTATTTTTAATTTTGGGGGGAAAATTTATGTGGGTCTCCAGTGCGACGTTGGGATCGTAAAAAAAGAGAGCAGGTCTGGGGAAATCATTTGGAAGTCAGGTCTGGAGAGTCAGGTCTGGAGAGAATTGCCCCCTCAATTTCCGTAATTTTATTTCCAAAAAGCTCTCATAGAGTAAAGGAAATGACAAAACCCCCCAAGAATGCAAAAAATTTTAACCCTTGATGGGGTCAAACTTTTACCATTGATGGGCTGCAAACTTTTTTCCATTGTGGCTTCAAAATTTTTTCCATTGATGGGTTTTTTTTTTTTTTTGTATTGATGGGCTTTTTAAAATTTTCCATTGATGGTTCAAAAAATTTTGCCATTATGGGCTTCAAACTTTTTTCCATTGAGGGGTTTCAAACTTTTTACCATTGATTGGCTTCAAACTTTTATCATTGATGGGGTTTTAAATTTTACCATGATGGGGTTCAACTTTTACCATTGAGGGGCCCCAAATTTTTACCCTTTTGGCTTTAAACTTTTACCATTGATGGGTTCAAACTTTTTCCCTTTATGGGCTTTAAACTTTTGCCCTTATGGGGTTTAAACTTTTACCATTGGGGGATTCAAACTTTTACCATTGATGGGGGTCCCAAAATTTTTTCCATTGATGGGCTTAACTTTTTACCATTGATGGGGTTCAAAATTTTACCATTGATGGGGTTCAAACTTTTGCCTTGATGGGCTTCAAAAATTTTACCTTGATGGGGCTTAAAAAAACAAAATTTCCCTTGTGGGCTTCAAACTTTTGCCCTTGATGGGCTTTAAATTTACCCTTTATGGGGGTTCAAACTTTTACCATTGAGGGGTTCAAACTTTTTTCCTTGATGGCTTAAACTTTTACCCTTGATGGGTTCAAACTTTACCAATGATGGGCTTCAAACTTTTACCCTTTATGGCTTCAAACTTTTACCATTGATGGGTTCAAATTTTAACCCTTGATGGGCTTCAAAAATTTTAACCCTTGTGGTTCAAAATTTTTCCATTGATGGGCTTTAAACTTTTACCCTTTTATGGGCTTCAAACTTTTACCATTGATTGGGCTTAAACTTTTACCATTGTTGGGGTTCAAACTTTGCCCCTTTATCTTCAAACTTTTTACCTTTTATGGGATTCAAACTTTTACCATTTATGGGGTTTAAACTTTTTCCCTTTATGGGGTTCAAAATTTTACCATTGGGGCTTCAAACTTTTTCCATTGATGGGGTTCAAAATTTTTTCCCTGAGGGCTTTCAAAATTTTAACCATTGTGGGGTTTAAACTTTTACCCAAAGAAAGGGCTTAAACTTTTTTCCATTGATGGGGTTTTAAAACTTTTCCCTGTGGGCTTTTAAACTTTTACCATTTATGGGGGTTCAAAAATTTTTTCCATTTTATGGGTTCAAACTTTTACCCTTATGGGTTCAAAATTTTTTCCCTTGATGGGCTTCAAACTTTACCCTTGATGGGCTTCAAACTTTTACCATTGATGGGCTTTTTTAAAAATTTTACCTGATTGGGGGTAAAACTTTCCATTTTTTTTAAAAACCCTTTTACCTGAAAAGGGCTTCAATTTCCAAATTATGGGTTTTTTTAAATTTTACTGATGGGGCTTTCATTTTTTTTTTTCCCTTTGGGTTTTAAAAAAAAAAATTAAAAAATTATTTTTTCAAAACTTTTTTAAAAAAAATAAAAGCTAAATAAAAAAAAATGGTTTTATTTTTTTTTTCATTGAGGGGAAAAACATTCCCCTGTTTTTTGAAATTTCAAATTTTGGTTTTTTTTAAAAAATTTTTCTTTTTACTAGAAATTCGTCTTCAAAACCTTAAATTAAGGGGAAATTTAAATCCTTTTAATTTGGCCCTAGTTTTCTTTGTTTTTTATTTTAAATTTTTTTCAAAAATTTATTTGTTTAAAAAAAAATTTTTTATTTTAAAAAATTTTTTCCTGGTTTGGTTTCTTGAAAAATGGTTTTTTAAAACCCCGTAGGGAAAATTAAAAAGGGAGAATATGGATTTTTTTTTTTAAAAATTTCATTTTAGGAAAACCTAACCAGTTGTTTCTGAAAAATTTTTAAAATTTTTTTTCCGTTTTGTTTTTTATTTTTACAAAAATTTTGGTTTTTTAATAAAAGTTAATTTTCCGTTTTCCTTTAAAAAAAACCCCTTGTAAAGAAATGAGAATACCTCTAAACAAAAAAATCGATTTTGTTTTTGGAAACGTTGTAAAATTAATTAAAAAAGTTTCCTTTTTTAAGGTTATTTTTCATATGCTCAAAAGGATAAAAAAATTTTTTTATTTGTGGGGGCCCCAAATTTATTTTCTATAAAAAGGGAATGATTTTTTTTAACAAAAATGCTGAAAAGGGAATGATTACGGAAGGAAATTTTAAACCATACGGAAAAATTTTTCTTTAAAAATTTAAAAAATATTTTAATTTTGTGGTTTGGGGAAAACCTTAAAAAAGGCTAATCATCTTTTATTTTTTGGGGTTCCCCTTTCTGTTAGGCCTGAAAACTTTAAATTTTTTTTTTCCCCAAAAACTTATTAAAAATAATACCCGCCCCACTCCTTAATATATATATATATATATATATATATATATATATATATATATATATATATATATATATATATATATATATATATATATATGTCGTGCCGAATATGTAAAACTGGTCAATTAGAAAGAACTCATTTAAAATTAAGTCCTTTCTGAAATTTTCTCTTATACGTTTAAAGATATATTTTTTTCATTAATGTTAATGTAAAAAAACTTAATTTTGCACCAAAAAAATCTTAGAAAACTTACCTAACCTTATTATAACAAGAGCAATTTATTTTAGCCTAACACAACAAAATATATTTTAAATACGTTTACAATAATTTAGTACTAAACAAACACAATCAAATATACTTTTTTCATTTGGTTCAAAATGATTTTGGAGAAATTATTGCATACACAAATTTTCACTTGTTCTATATGGCAATATGAGCTTTGCTATTTAAGCCAAGATCGCAAGTTCTGCTTATTCGGCACGACAATTTTATATATAATAAATATATATATATATATAAAAATAATATATATATATATATATATATAATATATATATTATATAATAATATATATATACATTATATATATATATATATATATATATATATATATATATATATATATATATATATAATATATATAAGAGGAGCGATTGGTGGAATGATGATGTAAAGAGAGTAGTAAGGGAGAAAAAGTTAGCATATGAGAAGTTTTTACAAAGTAGAAGTGATGCAAGGAGGGAAGAGTATATGGGAGAAAAGAGAGAAGTTAAGAGAGTGGTGAAGCAATGTAAAAAGAGAGCAAATGAGAGAGTGGGTGAGATGTTATCACCAAATTTTGTTGAAAATAAGAAAAAGTTTTGGAGTGAGATTAACAAGTTAAGAAAGCCTAGAGAACAAATGGATTTGTCAGTTAAAAATAGGAGAGGAGAGTTATTAAATGGAGAGTTAGAGGTATTGGGAAGATGGAAGGAATATTTTGAGGAATTGTTAAATGTTGATGAAGATAGGGAAGCTGTGATTTCGTGTATAGGGCAAGGAGGAATAACATCTTGTAGGAGTGAGGAAGAGCCAGTTGTGAGTGTGGGGGAAGTTCGTGAGGCAGTAGGTAAAATGAAAGGGGGTAAGGCAGCCGGGATTGATGGGATAAAGATAGAAATGTTAAAAGCAGGTGGGGATATAGTTTTGGAGTGGTTGGTGCAATTATTTAATAAATGTATGGAAGAGGGTAAGGTACCTAGGGATTGGCAGAGAGCATGCATAGTTCCTTTGTATAAAGGCAAAGGGGATAAAAGAGAGTGCAAAAATTATAGGGGGATAAGTCTGTTGAGTGTACCTGGTAAAGTGTATGGTAGAGTTATAATTGAAAGAATTAAGAGTAAGACGGAGAATAGGATAGCAGATGAACAAGGAGGCTTTAGGAAAGGTAGGGGGTGTGTGGACCAGGTGTTTACAGTGAAACATATAAGTGAACAGTATTTAGATAAGGCTAAAGAGGTCTTTGTGGCATTTATGGATTTGGAAAAGGCGTATGACAGGGTGGATAGGGGGGCAATGTGGCAGATGTTGCAAGTGTATGGTGTAGGAGGTAGGTTACTGAAAGCAGTGAAGAGTTTTTACGAGGATAGTGAGGCTCAAGTTAGAGTATGTAGGAAAGAGGGAAATTTTTTCCCAGTAAAAGTAGGCCTTAGACAAGGATGTGTGATGTCACCGTGGTTGTTTAATATATTTATAGATGGGGTTGTAAGAGAAGTAAATGCGAGGTCTTGGCAAGAGGCGTGGAGTTTAAAAGATAAAGAATCACACACAAAGTGGGAGTTGTCACAGCTGCTCTTTGCTGATGACACTGTGCTCTTGGGAGATTCTGAAGAGAAGTTGCAGAGATTGGTGGATGAATTTGGTAGGGTGTGCAAAAGAAGAAAATTAAAGGTGAATACAGGAAAGAGTAAGGTTATGAGGATAACAAAAAGATTAGGTGATGAAAGATTGAATATCAGATTGGAGGGAGAGAGTATGGAGGAGGTGAACGTATTCAGATATTTGGGAGTGGACGTGTCAGCGGATGGGTCTATGAAAGATGAGGTGAATCATAGAATTGATGAGGGAAAAAGAGTGAGTGGTGCACTTAGGAGTCTGTGGAGACAAAGAACTTTGTCCTTGGAGGCAAAGAGGGGAATGTATGAGAGTATAGTTTTACCAACGCTCTTATATGGGTGTGAAGCGTGGGTGATGAATGTTGCAGCGAGGAGAAGGCTGGAGGCAGTGGAGATGTCATGTCTGAGGGCAATGTGTGGTGTGAATATAATGCAGAGAATTCGTAGTTTGGAAGTTAGGAGGAGGTGCGGGATTACCAAAACTGTTGTCCAGAGGGCTGAGGAAGGGTTGTTGAGGTGGTTCGGACATGTAGAGAGAATGGAGCGAAACAGAATGACTTCAAGAGTGTATCAGTATGTAGTGGAAGGAAGGCGGGGTAGGGGTCGGCCTAGGAAGGGTTGGAGGGAGGGGGTAAAGGAGGTTTTGTGTGCGAGGGGCTTGGACTTCCAGCAGGCATGCGTGAGCGTGTTTGATAGAGTGAATGGAGACAAATGGTTTTTAATACTTGACGTGCTGTTGGAGTGTGAGCAAAGTAACATTTATGAAGGGATTCAGGGAAACCGGCAGGCCGGACTTGAGTCCTGGAGATGGGAAGTACAGTGCCTGCACTCTGAAGGGAGGGTGTTAATGTTGCAGTTTAAAAACTGTAGTGTAAAGCACCCTTCTGGCAAGACAGTGATGGAGTGAATGATGGTGAAAGTTTTTCTTTTTCGGGCCACCCTGCCTTGGTGGGAATCGGCCGGTGTGATAATAAAAAAAAAAATATAAATATATATATAGATAATATACATATATATATATATATATATATATATATATATATATATATATATATATAATATATATATATATATATATATATATATATATATATATATTATTCATAAATTTTACATATATCAACAGAAAAATGAATACACATATACAGAACATACAAACACCTAAATATGCAAAAATGTAGGTACATGTCAACCTATGCATGACTAGATCCATGCATATATGCATACATTCTCACACTTATACATAGGCACACAAATAAGTTTATATATGTACATGTATATTCACAGGTATATGTACACCCACATGATCAGTACCTAGCTGGCCAAGCTTTGATTCGTACGAAGGATTGCGTGCTGTCAGCGGAAACAGCCTGGTGGATCAGGCCCTGATCCACGGAATGAATGGTCATGGACCTATCTGCGGAGGGGGTATTGACGCCCCGAGCACCCTCCAGGTAGATTCCATGTAGATGCATATATATATTTATTATATATATATATATATAATATATATATATATATTATATATTAATATATATATATATATATATATATATTTATTATCACACTGGCCGATTCCCACCAAGGCAGGGTGGCCCGAAAAAGAAAAACTTTCACCATCATTCACTCCATCACTGTCTTGCCAGAAGGGTGCTTTACACTACAGTTTTTAAACTGCAACATTTACACCCCTCCTTCAGAGCGCAGGCACTGTACTTCCCATCTCCAGGACTCAAGTCCGGCCTGCCGGTTTCCCTGAACCCCTTCATAAATGTTACTTTGCTCACACTCCAACAGCACGTCAAGTATTAAAAACCATTTGTCTCCATTCACTCCTATCAAACACGCTCACGCATGCCTGCTGGAAGTCCAAGCCCCTCGCACACAAAACCTCCTTTACCCCCTCCCTCCAACCTTTCATAGGCCGACCCCTACCACGCCTTCCTTCCACTACAGACTGATACACTCTTGAAGTCACTCTGTTTCGCTCCATTCTCTCTACATGTCCGAACCACCTCAACAACCCTTCCTCAGCCCTCTGGACAACAGTTTTGGTAATCCCCCACCTCCTCCTAACTTCCAAACTACGAATTCTGCATTTTATTCACACCACACATTGCCCTCAGACATGACATCTCCACTGCCTCCAGCCTTCTCCTCGCTGCAACATTCATCACCCATGCTTCACACCCATATAAGAGCGTTGGTAAAACTATACTCTCATACATTCCCCTCTTTGCCTCCAAGGACAAAGTTCTTTGTCTCCACAGACTCCTAAGTGCACCACTCACCCTTTTCCCCTCATCAATTCTATGATTCACCTCATCTTTCATAGACCCATCCGCTGACACGTCCATTCCCAAATATCTGAATACATTGACCTCCTTCATACTCTCTCTCTCCAATCTGATATCCAATCTTTCATCACCTAATCTTTTTGTTATCCTCATAACCTCACTCTTTCCTGTATTCACTTTTAATTTTCTTCTTTTGCACACCCTACCAAATTCATCCACCAATCTCTGCAACTTCTCTTCAAAATCTCCCAAGAACACAGTGTCATCAGCAAAGAGCAACTGTGACAACTCCCACTTTACGTGATTCTTTATCTTTTAACTCCACGCCTCTTGCCAAGACCCTCGCATTTACTTCTCTTACAACCCCATCTATAAATATATTAAACAACCACTGTGACATCACACATCCTTGTCTAAGGCCTACTTTTACTGGGAAATAATTTCCCTCTTTCCTACATACTCTAACTTGAGCCTCACTATCCTCGTAAAAACTCTTCACTGCTTTCAGTAACCTACCTCCTACACCATACACCTGCAACATCTGCCACATTGCCCCCCTATCCACCCTGTCATACGCCTTTTCCAAATCCATAAATGCCACAAAGACCTCTTTAGCCTTATCTAAATACTGTTCACTGATATGTTTCACTGTAAACACCTGGTCCACACACCCCCTACCTTTCCTAAAGCCTCCTTGTTCATCTGCTATCCTATTCTCCGTCTTACTCTTAATTCTTTCAATAATAACTGTACCATACACTTTACCAGGTATACTCAACAGACTTATCCCCCTATAATTTTTGCACTCTCTTTTGTCCCCTTTGCCTTTATACAAAGGAACTATGCATGCTCTCTGCCAATCCCTAGGTACCTTACCCTCTTCCATACATTTATTAAATAATTGCACCAACCACTCCAGAACTGTATCCCCACCTGCTTTTAACATTTCTATCTTTATCCCATCAATCACAGCTGCCTTACCCCCTTTCATTTTACCTACTGCCTCACGAACTTCCCCCACACTCACAAATGGCTCTTCCTCACTCCTACAAGATGTTATTCCTCCTTGCCCTATGCACGAAATCACAGCTTCCCTATCTTCATCAATATTTAACAATTCCTCAAAATATTCCCTCCATCTTCCCAATACCTCTAACTCTCCATTTAATAACTCTCCTCTCCTATTTTTAACTGACAAATCCATTTGTTCTCTAGGCTTCCTTAACTTGTTAATCTCACTCCAAAACTTTTTCATATTTTCAACAAAATTTGTTGATAACATCTCACCCACTCTCTCATTTGCTCTCTTTACATTGCTTCACCACTCTCTTAACCTCTCTCTTTTTCTCCATATACTCTTCCCTCCTTGCATCACTTCTACTTTGTAAAAACTTCTCATATGCTAACTTTTTCTCCCTTACTACTCTCTTTACATCATCATTCCACCAATCGCTCCTCTTCCCTCCCGCACCCACTTTCCTGTAACCACAAACTTCTGCTGAACACTCTAACACTACATTTTTAAACCTACCCCATACCTCTTCGACCCCATTGCCTATGCTCTCATTAGCCCATCTATCCTCCAATAGCTGTTTATATCTTACCCTAACTGCCTCCTCTTTTAGTTTATAAACCTTCACCTCTCTCATCCCTGATGCTTCTATTCTCCTTGTATCCCATCTACCTTTTACTCTCAGTGTAGCTACAACTAGAAAGTGATCTGATGTATCTGTGGCCCCTCTATAAACATGTACATCCTGAAGTTTACTCAACAGTCTTTTATCTACCAATACATAATCCAACAAACTACTGTTATTTCGCCCTACATCATATCTTGTATACTTATTTATCCTTTTTTTTCTTAAAATATGTATTACCTATAACTAAACCCCTTTCTATACAAAAGTTCAATCAAAGGACTCCCATTATCATTTACACCTGGCACCCCAAACTTACCTACCACACCCTCTCTAAAAGTTTCTCTTACTTTAGCATTCAGGTCCCCTACCACAATTACTCTCTCACTTGGTTCAAAGGCTCCTATACATTCACTTAACATCTCCCAAAATCTCTCTTTCTCCTCTACATTCCTCTCTTCTCCAGGTGCATACACGCTTATTATGACCCACTTTTCGCATCCAACCGTTACTTTAATCCACATAATTCTTGAATTTACACATTCATATTCTCTTTTCTCCTTCCATAACTGATCCTTCACCATTACTGCTACCCCTTCCTTTGCTCTAACTCTCTCAGATACTCCAGATTTAATCCCATTTATTTCCCCCACCGAAACTCCCCTACTTCCCCTTAAGCTTTGTTTCGCTTAGGGCCAGGACATCCAACTTCGTTTCATTCATAACATCAGCAATCATCTGTTTCTTGTCATCCGCACAACATCCACGCACATTCAAGCATCCCAGTTTCATAAAGTTTTTCTTCTTCTCTTTTTTAGTAAATGTCTACAGGAGAAGGGGTTACTAGCCCATTGTTCCCGGCATTTTAGTCGCCTCATACGACACGCATGGCTTACGGAGGAAAGATTCTTTTCCACTTCCCCATGGACAATAGAAGAAATAAAGAAGAACAAGAGCTGTTTAGAAAAAGGAGAAAAACCTAGATGTATGTATATATATATATGCATGTGCGTGTCTGTGAAGTGTGACCAAAGTGTAAGTAGGAGTAGCAAGATATCCCTGTCATCTAGTGTGTTTATGAGAGAGAAAAAGAGACCAGCAATACTACCATCATGTAAAACAGTTACAGGTTTCTGTTTCACAGTCGTCTGGCAGGACGGTAGTACTTCCCTGGGTGGTTGCTGTCTACCAACCTACTACCATATATATATATATATATATATATTATATATATATATATATATATATATATATATATATATATATATATATATATATAAAAAAAACACTGCACTTGCCAAGGAGTCAAACCTATGTTATTTTGGTCCCCCTTTTGGGGTCTAGTGGTCTAAAGCGTCATGTGTTATCTCTCATAATGATGCGGGTCAAAATAGCATGGGTTCGACTCCTTGGCTAGTGCAGTGTTGTTATTGATCAATACCACTTGTTCCATGGGTACAATAATATAATATACTGCTTCTATATATATACATATATATTATTATTATTTTTTTTTTATTATCACACTGGCCGATTCCCACCAAGGCAGGGTGGCCCGAAAAAGAAAAACTTTCACCATCATTCACTCCATCACTGTCTTGCCAGAGGGGTGCTTTACACTACAGTTTTTAAACTGCATCATTAACACCCCTCCTTCAGAGTGCAGGCACTGTACTTCCCATCTCCAGGACTCAAGTCCGGCCTGCCGGTTTCCCTGAATCCCTTCATAAATGTTACTTTGCTCACACTCCAACTGCACGTCAAGTATTAAAAACCATTTGTCTCCATTCACTCCTATCAAACACGCTCACGCATGCCTGCTGGAAGTCTAAACCCCTCGCACACAAAACCTCCTTTACCCCCTCCCTCCAACCTTTCCTAGGCCGACCCCTACCCGCCTTCCTTCCACTACAGACTGATACACTCTTGAAGTCATTCTGTTTCGCTCCATTCTCTCTACATGTCCGAACCACCTCAACAACCCTTCCTCAGCCCTCTGGACAACAGTTTTGGTAATCCCGCACCTCCTCCTGACTTCCAAACTACGAATTCTCTGCATTATATTCACACCAAACATTGCCCTCAGACATGACATCTCCACTGCATCCAGCCTTCTCCTCGCTGCAACATTCATCACCCATGCTTCACACCTATATAAGAGCGTTGGTAAAACTATACTCTCATACATTCCCCTCTTTGCCTCCAAGGACAAAGTTCTTTGTCTCCACAGACTCCTAAGGGCACCACTCACCCTTTTCCCCTCATCAATTCTATGATTCACTTCATCTTTCATAGACCCATCCGCTGACACGTCCACTCCCAAATATCTGAATACATTCACCTCCTCCATACTCTCTCCCTCCAATCTGATATCCAATCTTTCATCACCTCATCTTTTTGTTATCCTCATAACCTTACTCTTTCCTGTATTCACCTTTAATTTTCTTCTTTTGCACACCTTACCAAATTCATCCACCAATCTCTGCAACTTCTCTTCAGAATCTCCCAAGAGCACAGTGTCAACAGCAAAGAGCAGCTGTGACAACTCCCACTTTGTGTGTGATTCTTTATCTTTTAACTCCACGCCTCTTGCCAAGACCCTCGCATTTACTTCTCTTACAACCCCATCTATAAATATATTAAACAACCACGGTGACATCACGCATCCTTGTCTAAGTCCTACTTTTACTGGGAAACAATTTACCTCTTTCCTACATACTCTAACTTGAGCCTCACTATCCTCGTAAAAACTCTTCACTGCTTTCAGTTACCTACCTTCTACACCATACACCTGCAACATCTGCCACATTGCCCCCGTATCCACCCTGTCATACGCCTTTTCCAAATCCATAAATGCCGCAAAGACCTCTTTAGCCTTATGTAAATACTGTTCACTTATATGTTTCACTGTAAACACCTGGTCCACACACCCCCTAGCTTTCCTAAAGCCTCCTTGTTCATCTGCTATCCTATTCTCCGTCTTACTCTTAATTCTTTCAATAATAACTCTAACATACACTTTACCAGGTATACTCAGCAGACTTATCCCCCTATAATTTTTGCACTCTCTTTTATCCCCTTTGCCTTTATACAAAGGAACTATGCATGCTCTCTGCCAATATATATATATATATATATATATATATATATATATATATATATATATATATATTATATATAATATATATATTATACACACACACATTGTATGTGTGTACGCACTAGTTGAGGTTGCTTTCGTTCCGAGTCCATGCTCCAGGCCCCGCCTCTTCACTGGTCGCTACTAGGTCACTCTCCCTAAGCCATGTAGCTTAATCATACCTCTGCTTAAAGCTATGTATTGGATCCTGCCGCCTTCCCAAACTATTCCGCTTCCTGACTACTCTGTGGACTGAAGAAATACTTCCTAAATCCCTGTGATTCATCTGTGTCATTCAACTTCCACTGTGTCTCCTTGTTGCTGAGATCCATCTCTGGAACATCCCTGTCATGTCCACCTTGTCAATTCCCTTTCTCGTATTTTGGTATCGTCGTTTCATGCCCCCCCTAATCTTCTCCTGTCCTCCAGTGTCGTCAGATTGATTTATCTTAAACCTCTTCCTCGGTAGGACTTACCTCTTGCTTCTGACAAAGTGTCCTGACAGGATTGTAGATGATTGGTTCAAAGAACATTCATCTACATCTCCTGCCCATACCGGTTTATAAGCTGCTTTCCGTGCCTATGCCGTATTCTACATTCAGATTGATGGACTGACCATATCGACTCAAGTGAGGGACTGATTACCTCATTCTCTCCTGTTCTTCAAGTTTATCCTTTGTATGGACTGATGAAGCCACTGTGTAGCGAAAACGTTTCCTCTATAAAGATACCCAAGTGTTGCAACATGTTGTCTAATTTAACAACATGTACGGTTTTTTGAACCCATTCATCTACAATCCTGTCAGACACTGTAAACTTATTGGATTCTTAATATTTGGGAATTCTCTCGCTTGCCTAACCCTTGGGCACGACCACTTCCACATTGGACAAAGTGACACCCATCTACGACTGCTGCACCTCTCCTGCAGACGGTTTATAAGCTGTTCTCTGTCCTATGCCGTATTCTATTCAAGATTGATGTACTGACCACATCGATTCAAGGCTGAGGGTCTGATTACCTCATTTTCCTCCTGTTCTTCAAGTTTATCCTTTTGTATGGACTGATGAGCTAGCTACTGTGTGCGAAACGTTTCTCATTTAAATATACCCAAGAGTTGCACATGTGTCTATTTAACAATTGGTAGGGTGAACTTCCAGGAGCAATTTTGGAACCAGGGTCTGCAGCCTGTCCAGATTCCCTTTGTAGTTTTGCCTGTCTTCGATCGAAAGTATTCTTCTCAGGAACTTCACGTCTCTGCAAACAGGGACACTTCGGAGGTCTATTCCTTCCGTCGTGTCGTCACATAATACAGAAGCAGCACTGGTCCTAGGACTGACCCCTGTGGGACCCGCAGGCACAGATGCCCACTCTGACACCTCGCCACGTACCATGACTCGCTCTCTGTCTTCCTGACAAGTATTCCCTGATCCATTGTAATGCCTTCCCTGTTATCCCTGCTTGGCTCTCAGTTTTTGCACTAATATCTGTGTTGGTGGGGAACTGTGTCAAAAGCCCTTCTTGCAGTCCAAGAAAATTGCCAAAAAAAAAAATTTTTTCCCCCACCCACCCATCTTTCTCTTGTCTTACTGCGCACCATGTCATAGAACTCCAGTAGGATTGTGACACAGATTTCCGTCCTGAAACCATGTTGCTTCGGTTGATGAGATTAATTCCTTGGATGTGTTCCACCATTTCTGATAATCTTCTCATGACTTTGCATACTTTTCATGTCCGTGACCACTGGTCTATAGTTTAGTCTTCATGTCTGTCTCCTTTTTTAAGAATTGGGATACATTTGCTGTCTTCCATGCCTCAGGCAATCTCCCTGTTTCGATAGATTTATTGAATATTGTTGTTGGGGCACTCAAAAGCGCCTTTGCATCTCTCTCAGGACCATGAAAGCATGTTATCCGGCCAACCATTGCTTTTGCACCGGCTATCCCTAGCTCACTCAGAAGCCTCTTCCTTCTTACTCGGTTGTGTGTACTGTTCAGCACCTCTTGGTGGGTGCCCCACCATCTCCGTCTTTATGGAGCCCCTTCCTGCTCTCCTCCGTGACACAACTTCTTTTGAATTCTCTTGTTGAGTTCACTCACATACTTCACTGTCATTTCTTGTGGACTATTGACTGTGTCCCCGTGCGTGTGTATCGTGGTACACGCAATTTGTACTCACCTATTTGTGATTGCAGGGGTTGGTTCATTTCTCCTGGCCCGCCTCTTCACTGTACTGGGTCCTCTCTCTCCTACTCCATGAGCTTTATCAAACGTAGTCTTAAAACTTCGTAATGGTTACCGCCCTCCACTACCTCCTTTCTAGGTATTCCACTGCCTGACAACTCTAGTCTGAAGAAATTACTTCTTACATCCCTTTGTGACTCATCTGAGTCTTCAGCTTCCAATTGGGACCCCTTGTTTCTGTGTCCCATCTATGATCCATCCTGTCTTTGTACCACTTTATCTATTCCGCGACGTATTTTGTTGTCGTTATTGTGGTCTTCCCTGACCCTCCTGTCCTCCAGTGTCATCAGGCCAATTTCCCCCATTATGTTTCGCATAGGACAACCTCACCTTAGCTCTAGGACTACGACTTGTCACCGACCAAACCTTTGCAACTCTCTCTAATTTCTTGACGTGCTTGACCAGATGTGGATTTCCAAACTCGCGTGCTGCTTATACCCAGTACGGACCTCCTTAAGCTATATGGTACTACAGAGTCTTGCCTCACGATTCATTACTGTCGGTATCGGAAACGCTTCCATCCTATACTCACCCCAAGGTCTTTTTTCTTGACGTGAAGTTTGCAGTCTTGGCCACCTACGATTTGCACTTTGGCAGGGTTAAATTCAAAGTAGACAGTTGCTCTGGGGCCAGGATTTAATCCTGTCCACGGTCTCCTTCTGTAGTCCACTGCCTGATCCCTCGACCGATTTGTTCTCCTCATTAATTTCACATCAACTGAGATACAACGAAAACAATTCCTGAGTCTACCCTTCCGTTATGTCATTCACATATTTCAAAAAAAACAGCAAGCCTCCTAGGACTGACCCCTGTGAAAACCCGATTGTCACAGTCGCCCGCTCTGACACACCTCGTCTCGTACCATGAATCGTTTTCTGTCGGTATTCTCTGATCCATTGGCAGTAGTGCACCTTTCTGTTACTGTGGTGCCTGATCCTCATAGCTTTTGCAGTAACCTCTTGAGAGGAACGTGTTCGAAGTCTTCTTGCAGTCAAGAAAAAGATCTATCCCCATCCCTCATCTCTCTTGTCTTACTTTCTGTCACCTTGTCATTACACTCCAGTAGGGTTTGTGACACAGGTATTATCCTTCACTTGAAACCGTTCTGGTTGCTCGTTTATACGTTTGTTTCTATCGAAGTGCTTCACCACTCTCCTCCGGATGACTCTTCTCCTGACTTTTTCATACTATTATATCGCTATGGACACAGGTCTGTAGTTTAATGCCTCATGTTCTGTCTTCTTTTTTAAAAATTGGGTTACATTTGCCATCTTCCGTCATACCTCAGGTTAGATTGGTCCAGTATCAGTGGGTATAGTGTGTGTTGTGTGTGTGTGTGTGTGTTGTGTGTGTGTGTGTGTGTGTGTCGTGTGTGTGTGTGTGTGTGTGTGCCCTCCGTGTATATGTGTGTGTCGTTGTGATGTGTGAGTGGTGTGTGTGTGTGTGTTGTGTGTGTGTGTTGGGTGGTATTTGTGGTATGTGTGTGTATATGTGTGGTGGTGTGTGTGTGTGTGTGTGTGTGTGTGTCCCTGTGTGTATGTGCTGTGTGTGTGTGCTGTGTGTGTGTGTGCTCTGTGTGTGTGTGTAGTGTGTGTATATATATAGGTGTGTGTGTGTTGTGTGTGTGTTGTGTGTGTGTGTGCTTGAGGTGTTGTGTTTGTATGTTTGATGTATGTGTGTGTATACCTGTGTGTGTGTGTGTGCTGGGTGTGTGTGTGTGTGTGTTGTGTGGTGTGTGTGTGCAGTGTGTGTAGTCAGTGCAGGATTAAGTAATTCGGTAAATTAGCAGAAGTCATTTAAAATTAGTCCTTTCCCTAAAATTTTCCCTCTTATACATTTAAAGAATATTTTTTTCATTATGTTAACGTAAAAAAATTAATAATTTCTGTACCAAAGTACCTTTAGAAAACTTATTAACTCATTAATAACAAGCTCAGTTTAATTTAGCCTATCCAGCTAAGTATACTCATTTTAGATAAGTTTACAGTAAATTATACAATAATAAACAATATATATGCACATTGTTTATGTACTTTGAGTAAAATAAGTTTATATTTTATAAGATAATGGTATGCTAACTAGCATAACGTTTCAAGGGTAATTTACACAACCGTGTGAGCGAGACGCGGGTGGTCAAGTATCACCTGGGAGATGGAACCTTCGGATGACTACGTACTGATCAGTGAAAGCAAGGAGACACAGCCAGGCCCCAACCCAGACACCTCACGCACCCAACCACTCACTACTCATCATCCATCACTCATGACGCCAAGGAAGATAGAGTTACTCACATATACCAGGGGGTTGTAAAAAAGCACTGTGTTAGTCGGTACTGCAAGAAGTAGAGTTTTTTTTTATGAGTGGTGGTCCTAACAAAACTGAATGTAATATTGAGGCTACCATTTTAGGATTACGATTAAACATTAGAGGTGGTGCGTTTGTAGACAAAATTGGTAGAAGGTACACGATTTCAGCACTGCTATGCTTGTACACCTGTAGACAAGGAAACTAATGGATAGCTGGACAGATATGACTACCAAGGTAATGTGAACATATTCATTTAGAACAAGAAGGATTATGCACTTATGAAAATGCAGCGCTTAATAGAATGAGATCACGAAAATTTTGACTCTATTTACAAAAATACGGAAAACATTAAAGCTGAAAACAATGAGGAAGAGGAAAGGATAGGTCTGCGAATTGGAGTAAATAATTTATGGTTCATATTGAGAAGGAAATTAAAGACAGATTAGACCACTGAACAAATATTCGCAATTGGCAGGAGGTTCAAGTTATACTCAAAATTAAGCAAAATCTTTCAAAGGAGAGTAAAGTGTAATTAAAAGATTTAAAAAAAAATGTCGGGAAGCTGAATGAGGATAGAAGTGAGGGGATAAAATGAAATTTTATTTAGAGATTAAAAGGACGGTACAAGCTCATAATTACGGTTTTTCAGAAAAAAAAAAAAAAAGGTTTACATGAAAATCATATCGTTAGCAAATAGGAAAAAGGGCAACCCTAATATATGGAATAATTTAGTAAAAATATAAGATTGAGATATTTTTTAAACGAAAAGAAACATGATTTTAGTTGGTCTAATTTTGAAACCAAATGAAGAACGTTATTTTCAGTTTATGTTTGTATATCACAGAAATTACTCATTTGTGCAGAAGAACAGAATAGGAAAGAAATACATTAGTGGAAATATTTAGAAAGACTCTATTAAGTTACGGAAAAGCGAAATCCAGATTATTTAAAAAAATTGAATTTTTTGGGGATAAATCCCAAAATAAAGATGAGAAACTATTAATAGTATATGTATTGTAACACAATTTATTAATACTTGAGAAAGAGAAGCGTTCGATTCCATAATTGATTGATTACATAGTATCTTTAGGGATAAATTCATGAAATGCGACTGAGATAGGAAAAGTTTTTGTACTCTGAGAGTTTAAAAACTTACGTCCAAAAAGGCTAGAATTGAAAATTAAAATATGAAGACATTCTTTTATGATTCAGCATATAAATGATGTAAAAATAATCAATAATGCGAGAATGCAACACTCCATTATTATCATTATTATGATTGTTATGATTATTATTATTATTATTATTATTATTATTATTATTATTATTATTATTATTATTATTATTATTATTATTATTATTATGATTATTATGATTATTATTATGATTATTATGATTATTATAAATTATTATGATTATTATGATTATTTTTATGATTATTATAAATTATTTTAAATTATAATTATGATTATTATGATTCACATATAAAGGAAGTAAAAAAATCAAAAATGCGAGAATGCAACACTCCATATTATTAGATTTAAAGTACTTTAACATGGAGGAAATTTTCAACATTACTTAAACCTACTTAGAAAAAGTGATCAAGTTCTATTTGAAATAACATATGTAGTGGAATATGACAGAGACGATAAGATTATAAGAAATGTAATTTTAATTCATTAAAACAGTAAGAGAAATTCCGTGGAAGGTATGATGTAAACCGAATATAAAACAACCAGGTATGATGTAAACCGAATATAAAACAACCAGGTATGATGTAAACCGAATATAAAACAACCAGGTATGATGTAAACCGAATATAAAACAACCAGGTATGATGAAAACCCGAATTTTAAAAAAACCCAGGAAATGATGTAAACCGAATATAAAAAAACCCAGGTATGATGCAAACCGAATATAAAAAAAAACCGGGTATGATGTAAACCGAATATAAAACAACCAGGTATGATGCAAACCGAATATAAAACAACCAGGTATGAGACAGCAGAATGAAAGGACATGGAAATAATTACAGAGGAAGTGGAAATATAAACACATAAGCAGTATAACATGATCCTTTATTGACAACGTTTCGCCGACACAGTGGGCTAAATTTATCAAGTCACAAAATTGATAAAGTCCACTGTGTGGGTGAAACGTTGTCAACAAAGGATCACATTTTACTGCTTATGTTTTTTTTTATTTCCATTATGTCGGTATTTTATAACCATTTATTTCCAAAGAGGAAATAAAGAAATTGGTACGAGATACTGATTAAAAAAGGTCTACTGGGACCAGACAGGATACCATCCACGTGGACTGATACCAGGGGAACAAAAAAGGGGACATGATAACCAAAAATAACTTCCCGAACCGTTTGGAAGAGAAGATAAAGAACTGTTATTAATTCCTGCCCGCAAAGATCAATAGACGACAAAGTTTTAAACTGAGAAAAAAAAGTGGATAATACAGTTTGGGAAAGATAGTGGGAAAACATTAAAACAGGAATTAGTGGGGAAAACCATTGGGAATTTTAAATTACATCATGATCTAGTTTCTGAAGACTAGACCCCAATGGGCCACTTCTGCTCTAGTAGTTATAAATATGTAATTATAAGCACATGTACTTACACACACACACACACACACACACACACACACTCACACACACACACACACACACACAAGCGGGGTTCCACAGGGGTCAGTCCTAGGACCTGTGCTGTTCTTGGTATATGTGAATGACATAACGGAAGGGATAGACTCAGAAGTGTCCTTGTTTGCAGATGATGTGAAGTTAATGAGAAGAATCAAATCGGATGAGGATCAGGCAGGACTACAAAGAGGCCTGGACAGGCTACAAGCCTGGTCCAGCAACTGGCTCCTTGAATTAACCATGCCAAATGCAAAGTCATGAAGATTGGGGAAGGGCAAAGAAGACCGCAGACACAATATAGTTTAGATGGCCAAAGTCTGCAAACCTCACTCAAGGAAAAAGATCTGGGGATGAGTATAACACCGAGCGTATCTCCTGAGGTGCACATCAATCAGATAACTGCTGCAGCATACGGGCGCCTGGCAAACCTACGGATACCGTTCCGATACCTCAGTAAGGATTCGTTCAAGACTCTGTATACCATTTACGTCAGGTCCATACTGGAGTATGCAGCACTAGTTTGGAATCCACACCTAGTCAAGCACGTCAAGAAATTAGATAAAGTGCAAAGGTTTGCAACAAGACTAGTCCCAGAGCTAGGATTGTCCTACGAAGAAAGGTTGGGAAATAGGCCTGACAAAACTGGAGGACAGGAGGGTCAGGGGATATGATAACGACATATAAAATACTGCGCAAAATAGACAAGGGGCCCAAAACGGGATGTTCCAAAGGGGGGAACAGACACAAGAGGCAAAATTTGGGAAATTAAGCCCTCGGTGAATAAAAGGGGTGTTAGGAAGTATTTCTTCAGTCAAGATTTCGGGGCCATGGAACAGCCTAAAAGTGACGTATGGAGGCGGGAACCATACACAGTTTTAAGGGCGAGGTCTGATAAAGCCAGGGGGGGCGGGGGGAAGAGAGGACCTGCAACCACAAATAGGCGAGTCAAATGGGGGTGAGTACACACGCAAAAACACACACACCACGCTCCCGAAGGAATCTTTCAAGACACTGTACCCGTGTTCATCAGCCCATATTAGAGTATGCAGCCCCCATTTTTGGAACCCCGTCTGGTCAACGTCGAAAAATTAGAGAAACGCCGCAAGACTATCCCATCTAAGGAGAACGCCCTACGAAAAAAAGGTTAAGGGAAATTGTCCTGACGAAACTGGAGGACAGGAGGGTTTGGGGGGACATGAAAGACATTAAAATACTGCTTGAATTGACACGAGACAAGACAGGATGTTCCAGAGATGAAGACTCCGATGAGTCAGAAGGAAGAATTGAGACACTTATGAACATATATAAACTTTTAAAGAAGAAAAGTTTCTCGACAGGGGATGAAACCATGGAGCAGGGGGAGAGAGGGGCAGGAGGTAAGACTCCCACCCTTTTTCCCAAACCCCAAAGGGAGCATGCACCAACACATATAACAAACCCCCACAACCCAAAACCCCACACACAAAACACCTACACACACACACACACACACACACACACACACACACACCACACACAAGCACCACACACACACACAACCTACACACACACACACCACCTACAAAACACACCCTACACACACACACCACCACACCCCCCACACACCCTAACACACCCACACAACACCCACACACACCCACACACACCTACACACACCTACAACCCCCCTACACCACCACACACACACACACCCCACACCACCACACACACACACACACACACCACGGAACTGAAGGGAAAAGGCAAAAATATAAAAGGGGGGGTCACAGGTATGAAAACTTCCTGCAGGAGGGTTTATGGGACAGAGAAGGTAGGAAAAAAGTAAAAGAATGATGGGAAAATGTGGCAACAAAATGCAAAGGGCAGAGGAAATTTTGTTCCCAAGGGGAAAAAAAATAATAGGAAGACCAAAAGATCCTTTGGTTTACCCCAAGGTGTAGGGAGGCAAAAACAAGTGCAACAGAGAATGGAAAAGGACAGGAGGATAGGACCAGGGAAAAAAAAGAAGATTGTAGAAAAACCAAAACGAGTAGCACAGTAAAGGGGGAGGCCCACGACAGTAGAAAAAGACATAGCATCGAAAGTAAAATCGACCCGAAATGCTGTAACCCACTTTAGGGGGAAGACAACAGTCAAGGACCGGGTGAAAAGGGCTGGGGGAAAAAAGGGTGGAGAACCACAAAAAACGATCAAGAGGTATGTGAGGAGCTCAACACGAGTTTTAAAGGGAAAGTTTTTTACAGTAGAGACGGGAAAGGACTTGGGGGGACAGACCAGATGGGGAACGCAAGGAATACACCAACAAGTGTTGGACGCAGATACGATGGGAGGAGGGAAAACTGCTAAGGGCATGTTTACCTCAAAGGCAGTGGAACGGACACATCCCCCGGGGGTCCTTAGAGGGGAGCAGAATGTTGTGGTCCACTTACCACAATCTTAAAACACGCCCTGGAAACTGGGCAACTCCCTGGGGTATGGAAGACGGAAAATGTAGTTCCCATTTTTAAAAAAGGAACAGAAAAGGGCCTAAACAAGACCTGTGTCTTTGAGTGAAGTATGAAAAAATTATGGAGAAGTTATCAGGAGGAGAGTGGTGGAGCACCTGGAACTGAACAAGAGTATAAAGCCAACCAGCAGGGGGATTCACGGAAGGCAAATCCTGTGTCAAAAAACCTTTCTGGAGTTTTAGATAAAATAACAGAAGTAAGACACGAGAGAAGGGGTGGGTTGATTGCATCTTCTTTGGACTGCAAAAAGGCCTTTGACACGTTCCCCCAAAGATTTTTTGCAGAAGCTAAGCATCGGGCCAAAACAGGAAGGGCACTGCAAAGGATCAGAGAAATACCTGCGGGGGCAACAAAGAGTCATGGGCGTAATGATGTTCAATGGGGACCTGTGACGACGGGGTCCCACAGGGGGCGGGCCTGGGCCAGTGCTATTTTTGGTATAGTGAAAGACATGATGGAAGGGTTAGACCAGAAGTGTCCCTGGTTGCAGATGATGTGAAATTAATGAGGGAAATTTAAAACTGATGAGGACCCGGCAGGCTTCAAAAAAGACCTGGACGGGTGGACACCTGGTCCCGCAAATGGCTTTCGAATTTTAAACCTGCCAATGCAAAATCATGAAGATAGGGGAAGGGCACAGAAGACCACAGACAGAGAAGGGGAGGTGGCCAAAAACTGCAAACCCCACTCAAGGAGAAAGCTCTTGGGGTGAGTATAACACCGAGCATGCTCCCGGGAAACACCCCCTCAATCAGATAACTGCTGCAGCATATGGGCGCCTGGGAAAACCCGGAAAAGCTTCCAAAACTTAGTAAAGGGAAACGTTCAAGAACTGTACACCCTGATTCGGCCCATACGGAGTATTTCAGCACCGTTTGGAACCCGCCTTGATAAAAAAACGTCAAGAAACTAAGAAAGTACAAAGGGGTTTTCCACAAGGTTAGTTCCAGATAAGGGGGAAAGTCCCATGAAAAAAATTAAGGGAAATCGGCCTGACGACATGGAGGACAGGGGGGTCAGGGGAGAATGAAACGAAAAAAAAAAATACTGCGGGGAAAATAGCAAGGGGGAAAAAGACAGGTGTTCCAGGGAGGGGACAAAAACAAAGGCCACATTGGGAAGTTGAAGACACAAATGGTCAGAAGATTTTTAGGAATTTTCTTCAGTCATAGAGGTGTAAGGCAGGGGGAATAGCTGAAAAGACGAAATGGAGGGAGGACCATAACAGTTTTTGACGAGGTTTGTAAAACCATGGGGCGGGGAGGGAGGGCCCGTACAACCGGGGAAAGGCGGGCCAGGGGAAGACTCGACCCCCTCAACCAAAAATAGGTGAGTACAAATAGGTGAGTAACACACACACAAAAACAACACACACACAAAACACACACACACACACAACCAGGGGGATGAAAGACAGGGTGTTGAGTTGTGACTCCAGTGTTTAGTGTATACAGTATAAGGATTAGTGAATACAGTGTTTAGTGAATAAGTGAAAAGAAATAGAAGAGGACCCGGGAAGGGGAAGCATCTTACAGCGCAGAGTGAAGCAGGCGGCAGCTCTGGAGGGCTGAATATCTTTAAACACAATCTTTGAGGAGGATAGAACTTGGGGGGGGAAAAAAGGGGGGGCCCAGAGGCACTGTAGTGCCGGCAGGCAGTAAGGTTGGAGAAAAACCTAACTTTGTTTTTCATTGTTTAACTCCAGGAAATAACGTGGGGTCACAGGCGTTTATTCCAAGTAAGTATACCCCCAGGTTACACAAATGGGTGAAAGGGTGTTTATCAGTAATACAGCTCCGGGTAAACGAGAGGTCACAGGTGTTTACTCAGTAAGTACCTCCGGGTATGACATAGGTGCCAGGTTTTTTACTCAGTAATATAGCTCCAGGTAACAGGTAGTTGCACAGGTTTTTTACTCATTAATAGTATAGCCCAGGTATCACGAGTAGGTCACAGTGTTTATCATAAATATAGCTCCAGGTATACAGTATTTGCACAGGTGTTTATCATTAAAGAAAGTATAGATCCAGGTTGCACGAGAAAGGTGCAAAGGCATAGGCAGGTACTCCCGGGGTACAGCCTCTGGGTACATAGCAGCAGCACGTGGAAGTTTTGAAAAGCCCAAACCCCTGGCAGCGAGTTACCTCCCTCTCCCCTCCCTCCCCCCCTCGCTTGACTCGCAGGGCAGGATAGTAACGCCAAACGCGCACCACCCTACCATAAGGGACCCGTCCATAAACCCACTCATACCCACACATCCCCCACGGTTCACACTCCCCCTGTACCCCCCTACCTCTCTATTTCCCTCCCTCCCTCTCTCTTCCCCCCCCTTCCTCCCCCTGCCCTTTATCTTCCCCACTTCCCTCCACCCCCCTTTCCCCTTTCCTACCTACCTCCCCTACCATTCTCTTCCCCTGGCCCCTCTCTCCCCTCTCTTTCCCGGCTCCCTCTCTCCCTGGCTCCCTCCTTTCCCCCCTTTCCCCTCATACCTCCATCTTCCCCCCACCCTCCTCCCTTCCCCCCTTTCCCCCTACCTCTCCATCCCTCCCTCCCTCCCCTTTTTCCCTCCATTCCTCCCCCTGCCCCTCCCCCTCCTATCCCTCCTCCTCTTCCCCCACCTCCCTCCCTTCCCCTCCCACCTCCCCTCCCCCTTTCCTTTCCCTCCCCCCCTGCTCCTCCTCCTCCTATACCTCCCCCTCTTCCCCCACCTCCCCCCCCTTCACCCTCCCCTACCCCCCTACCCCTTTTTTCCCCCTCCCCCTGTCCCCCTCCTCCTATACCCTCCATTTCCCCCCCTCCCCCCCCTTTCCCCCCTCCCTACCTCCCCCCCCCTCTCTTTCCCTCCCTCCCCCGCCCCTCCCCTCCTATACCTCCCCCACTTCCCCACCTCCCTTCATCCCTACCTACCTCCTCTACCATCTCTTTCCCCCCCTTCCTCCTGTCCTCCTCCTATACCTCCTCCATCTTCTCCCCAACCCCCCCCGAATCTCTCTCTCTCTCTCTCCCTCTCCTCTCCCTCTCTCTCTCTCTCTCTCAACCTCCCCTCCCTATCTCTTTCCCCCCCTTTCCTCCTCCGGGTCCCCTCCTATACCTCTTCCATCTTCCCTCCACCTTCCCTCCATTTCTCCCCCCCCTCTCCCTCGCCTCCTACCCTCAAGAACACCCCCAAACCCACACGCCCCACACATTCTAACACTCATTTCCCCCCCTCCCTCTCCCTCTCTCTCTAACTCACACTCAACCACTATCTCTCTCTATCCTCCCCCTCTTTCTCTAACCTCTAGCTCACACTCAAAACACTCTCTGTCCCTCCTATCATCCTCCCCTATAACCTCCCCACTCCCCCCTCACCCCCTTTTCCTTTTTCCTCCTCCCTTTCCCCCTCGCCTCCGGGGCCTGCAGCAACTAAAACCGATCTTCTGCAACTCAATGTTCCACACACTCTGACCCCCCCCCTTCCTCCCCTCTCTCAAGTCAACTCAACCACACCCCGTGTCTTTTTATCCCACTTTTTTCCCCCTCACATCTTCCTTCTCTCCTCCCTACCCTTCTACTCCCCCCCCCCCCATTGCTCTTCCCCCTGTCCCCCTTAGTCTTCCCCCCCCTTTTTTTCCCTTTTTCCCCTCTGCTGCGCCCCCCTCCCTCACATCTTTTCCCCTCCCTTCCCCCTCCCCTTTTCCCCACAACAAATGCCCCCTCCCCCACAACAAACACCCCCCCCCCCACAACAAACAACCCCCTCCACGAAACCCCTTGGCATAAGCCTTCCTTCTGTAAAAAAAAAAAAAAGGGACCCCAAAAATTTTGACGGAAACCAGAGAAGGGGGGATGAAGCGAGTGGTGGACCGGGAGAGACGACGGGGAGGCAGAGCTCACACAAGAGAGGGTGGGGGAGGAGGCTGGAAGTGATCACAAGAAAATGAAGAAAAAAGGGAGGAGAGCAGGAAAGGGAAATTAAAATCACAGCAATGAAGCTAAGATCAGGCTTAGTAAAAGAACTAAAGATCTGAAACAGCCTAAAGAACAAAGGCCAGTACACCCCATGACACCAAAGTTACACATCAGTCACCAATGGGGAACAGGGGGATGACCCCATGGGCCCAAGGGGGGCCCCGGGGAAAAGGCAGGGAGAACGCAAGAACAAATGAGGGGACTAAAGTCAAAAAAAGGAGCTAAATATCACAAGGCTTAAAAGACAACTGCCATGTCCCCGGGAACAAATAAGGGGAGGGACACCCAAAAGGGAAAAGACAGTAAAAAAACAATGAGTCAATTGCAGAACTAATTTGAATCAGAGGATCATAGTGAGAGGATGAAAGGGAGAGGGCCATTTTTTATGGGCTCCAAGAAGAGATGGAAAGCTTACAAGGCAAGGAAAAAAGGGGGAGAAAAAAACATTGAAACTCAGAAAGCAACAGAGGGGACGACATGACTCAGCTGGGAAATTTCAGAGAATTGGGTTTTTGCGAGGGGAAAAAAGGTCCCTCAAAGTGATTTTCAAAGGGGAAAAAGTCACTCGAAAAAAGGATGCTGCAGGAGAAAGAAAGCCCAAGGGGAAAACAGGTGTTCCGGGGTGTGTACCCCAACCGAGAAAGAACACAAGAAAGGAACACTGAAAAGAGAGGGTGCAAGTCCCAAGGAGGAATGGGAGGCAAGGGAAAAATGGGGAGCAGGAGAAATCGGCCCCTGGAAGAACAAACCCAAACCCCCTCCATACCACCCACAGAAGGGAAAACAACCATGGGGCAACCCAAACAACCAAACGACCTAACCCAAAACCCACTCACGCACCCCCTGCCCCCATCCCCCCCAGCACAAACCCCCCCCCCCCAAAACCACATAACCCACAATCCCCCTCTGCATAAACCCCACCCCCACAGTAACCCCATAACCCATACCTCCCTCAGCTCAAACCCCCACCCCCCCAGAAAACCCCCCCGTAATCCATACAAGTACCCTCTCCCCCCCTCCCCCCCACCAAAACCTCACCCTACGTAACCCAAGCAACTCTCACACTGACCCTCTATCCCCCCACCTTTACACAACCCCCTCCCCCCTTTTTAACCCCCCAAAGGCCCCTTTCCCCCCTCCCCCTACCCCCCACTGAACCCCCCCATAGGCCCTCTGCCCCACACCCCGCACCCCAAACCCCAACCCCCCCACCAACCCCCCATAGGCCCCCCTCCCCCTAAAAAAAAACCCCCCTTCTCCCCCAAACCAAATTATTGAAAAGAAAATTTAAGGTTTTGGGACACGAACGGGATGTAAAACGAATAAAGTTTAGGAGTGGCACGAAAGAATCAAAGTTGTCCCCCCAAAATCGTAGCGGTTACAAAACGAAACCACTGGTAATAACAGATGCAATCTTTTCCCCCCCCGGTACAGAACCTGAGGAAGGATAGAAGGAGAAGGGGGGGAGAGGGGTTTCATCAATAAAAACCGGGGGGGGTTATCAAAAAATGGAAAGGGATGGGGAGATTTGGGAAAGAGATTTCTAGAGGGACATTTAGTCAGGGGAAACACAATGTAGTATTGGGCCGTTTATGTAAACCCACCACAAAAATGCAGGAGGACAAGAAGGAAAATGATGAAAGCAACAAGGGAAGGTGGGGATCTAGCTGAGGTGGGAAAAAGGGCCCCCTAAAATAGAGCGAATTGTGGTCGGGGGACTTCAATCACGGGGGATTGACTGGGAAAACCGGGGCCACATGGGGGTCCCAAAACAGGAGAGCCCAAGATGATGGGTGTGGTGCTGGAAATCCCTTGCACCAACATGTTAGGGGTACTACCAAGAGAGAGGGGGGGATAACCAGCAAGACTGGGGCCCTTTTTTCACCCGAGTAGCTCAGACATTGAGCACCTCAATATAAAGGCCCCCCTTTGGGGCTGTGATCACGTAGTTATGAGCTTTGATACATGTGGAGCTAAAAGTGGAGAGGGTAACAGGGTAGAAAGGGGAAAAGCTAAAATATAAAAGGGGGGGGCTACACAATAGGCCTTTCCCGCAGGAGGTTTTGGGAACAGGAATTGGTAGGAAAAACAGAAACAAATGGGCTTTGTAAAAAACAAAACAAGGAGCAGGGAAAGATTTTTTCCCGGGGTAACAAATTGGGAAGGACGAAGGACCCTTGGTTTTCCCAAGGGGCAGGGGGGCAAAAAATAAGTGCTCTAGAAAGGAAAAAGTACAGAAACAAAGGGCTCAGGAGAAAAAAGAGATTAATCGACGACCGAAAAGAGTAAGCACGATGAAAAGGAGCCGCAGCGGCAGTTGAAAATCAAGCATCGAAAGCAAGTTTGACCCAAAACTACTCTACACCACATCAGGGGGAAGACAGTCAAGGATCAGGTAAACAGGGTGAGGAAAGTGGGGGGAGCTCACAAGAAAGGGCCCGGAAATTGAGGATCAAAATGAGATTTCAGGGAAGTTTTACAGTGGAGGGGAAAGGGGCAATGAGAAGACAAAAAAACTGAGGGGGGAGGGGGAGAAGCCCTAAGGGCCTTGAACCTCAAAGGCGGTGGACGGCCAACATCTCTCCCGGGGTCCTTGAGAGGGACAGGGACCCTATGTGTCACTAACCAAAAAATTTTAACACTTCCTTGAAAAAAGGGCAAATACCTGAATATGGAAGAAGGCAAATGTAGTCCCCATCTTAAGAAGGGAGACAGAAATAAGCACTAAATTTAGACCCGGTCACTGACATGTTTGTATGCAAAGTCTTGGGAAAAATTATCGGAGGAGAGTGGGGGGGCACCTGGCGGAAAAGTTAAACGCGCCACACGGATCATGGAAGGGAAATCCTGTTACAAACCACTAGAGTTTTACGAAAGGAACTGAATAAGAAATGAGAGGGAGGGGTGGGTGATTGCATTTTTTTGGGTTGCAGGAAGGCCTTTGACACAGTTCCCACAAGAGATTAGTACAGAACTGAGGAAAAAGCAGTTAAAAAGGAAGGGACTGCAATGGGGCAGAGATACCTAACAGGGGGGCAAAAGCGAAACATGGTCCCTGATGAGGGACCAGTGGGCGCCAGTGACGAGCGGGGGCCCACGGGGATCCTGGGGGTTAGTGCTATTTTTGGTAAAATTTGAACGACATGACGGAAGGGATAGACCAGAAGTGTCCCTGTTTCAGATGACGTGAAGTTAATGAGGAAAATTAAATCAGACGCGGACCCAACAGGGCTAAAAAAAACCCGGGCAGGGTGGTGTTG
>NC_069408.1:79307343-79359843 GCF_026875155.1 Cherax quadricarinatus
CATACCCACAGCCTCCACCCAACATCGAGCTATAGAATCCCACAGTATGCCACCAGGTCTCCCACCCCCCAGGCCCCCCAAACCACAGTGTTGGAAAGGAAACTGAAGGTATGGTACACAAAACGCTGATGGAATAACAAATAAGTGGGAGGAGTGGCACGAAAGAGTCAAAGAAGCATCACCGGACATCAGCTCTTACAGAAACCAGCTTACAGGTATGATAACAGATGCCATCTTTCCAACGGGATACCAAATCCTGAGGAAAGACAGAGGGAACAGGGGGGGGTGGAGGAGTGGCGTTGCTGATCAAAAATCGCTGGAATTTTGATGAGCTGGAGAGAGGAGATAGCGGAGAAGAAAGTGATTACATAGTGGGAACACTTCACTCTGGAGGTCCCAAGGTGGTAATAGCAGTGATGTATAACCCACACAGAACAGCAGGAGGCCAAGGCAAGAGTACGACGAGAGCAATAGAGCGATGGTTGACACACTGGCTAGAGTGGCCAGAAGAGCTCATGCATGCAGGGCAAAGCTCCTGATCATGGGTGACTTTAACCACAAGGGATCGATTGGGAGAACTTGGACCACATGGGGGCCAAGATACATGGAGGGCTAAGATGATGGAGGTGGTACTGGAGAACTTCATGTACCAACACGTAAGGGACACTACAAGAGAGAGAGAGGAGAGGATGAACCAGCAAGGCTGGACTTAGTATTCACCTTCAGTACTGCAGATATCGAGGACATCACATATGAAAGACCCCTTGGGGCCAGTGACCATGTGGTTTTAAGCTTCGAATACACAGTAGAGCTACAAGTGGAGGGAGAAGCAGGAAGGCCAGGACGAATGAAGCCAAACTACAAGAAAGGGGACTACACAGGAATGAGGAACTACCTGAACGGGGTTCAGTGAGACAGAGAACTGGCAGGGAAGCCAGTTAATGAGATGATGGAATATGTAGCAACAAAATGCAAGGAGGCTGAGGAGAGGTTTGTACCAAGGGTAACAGGAGTAATGAAAAAGCCAGGATGAGCCCATGGTTTACCCAAAGGTGCAGGGAGGCAAAAACCAAGTGTGCTAGGGAATGGAAGAAATATAGAAGCAAAGGACCCAGGAGAATAAGGAGAACAGTCGTAGAGCCAGAAAACGAATATGCACAGATAAGAAGGGAGGCCCAAAGACAATATGAAAATGACATAGCAGCGAAAGCCAAATCTGACCCGAAACTGTTGTACAGCCACATCAGGAGGAAAACAACAGTCAAGGACCAGGTAATCAGGCTAAGGAAGGAAGGAGGAGAGACAACAGGAAATGACCGTGAAGTATGTGAAGAACTCAACAAGAGATTCAAAGAAGTGTTCACAGAGGAGACAGAAGGGACTCCAGAAAGACGGAGAGGTGAGGCACACCACCAAGTGCTGGACACAGTCCACACAACCGAGGAAGAAGTGAAGAGGCTTCTGAGTGAGCTAGATACCTCAAAGGCAATGGGGCCAGATAACATCTCCCCATGGGTATTGAGAGAGGGAGCAGAGGCACTATGTGTACCCCTAACAACAATATTCAATACATCTATCGAAACAGGGAGATTGCCTGAGGCATGGAAGACAGCAAATGTAGTCCCAATCTTTAAAAAAGGAGACAGACATGAAGCATTAAACTACAGACCAGTGTCACTGACATGTATAGTATGCAAAATCATGGAGAAGATTATCAGGAGAAGAGTGGTGGAACACCTAGAAAGGAATGATCTCATCAACAGCACCAGCATGGTTTCAGGGACGGGAAATCCTGTGTCACAAACCTACTGGAGTTCTATGACATGGTGACAGCAGTAAGACAAGAGAGAGAGGGTGGGTGGATTGCATTTTCTTGGACTGCAAGAAGGCGTTTGACACAGTTCCACACAAGAGATTGGTGCAAAAACTGGAGGACCAAGTAGGGATAACAGGGAAGGCACTACAATGGATCAGGGAATACTTGTCAGGAAGACAGCAGCGAGTCATGGTACGTGGCGAGGTGTCAGAGTGGGCACCTGTGACCAGCGGGGTCCCACAGGGGTCAGTCCTAGGACCAGTGCTGTTTCTGGTATTTGTGAACGACATGACGGAAGGAATAGACTCTGAGGTGTCCCTGTTTGCAGATGACGTGAAGTTGATGAGAAGAATACACTCGATCGAAGACCAGGCAGAACTACAAAGGGATCTGGACAGGCTGCAGACCTGGTCCAGCAATTGGCTCCTGGAGTTCAATCCCACCAAGTGCAAAGTCATCAAGATTGGGGAAGGGCAAAGAAGGCCGCAGACGGAGTACAGTCTAGGGGGTCAGAGACTACAAACCTCACTCAAGGAAAAAGATCTTGGGGTGAGTATAACACCAGGCCCATCTCCTGAAGCGCACATCAACCAAATAACTGCTGCAGCATATGGGCGCCTAGCAAACCTCAGAACAGCATTCCGACATCTTAATAAGGAATCGTTCAGGACCCTGTACACCGTATACGTTGGGCCCATATTGGAGTATGCGGCACCAGTTTGGAACCCACACCTACCCAAGAACGAAAGAAACTAGAGAAAGTCCCAAGGGTTTGAAACAAGACTAGCCCCCAGAGTAAGGGGTTTTGTCCTACGAGGGAGGGGGGAAAAAGGAAATAACCCTGAGGGACACTGGAGGAAGGAGGAAAAGGGGGGGGACAGGGTTTAAACGACATACAAATACGGGAGGGGAATTGAAAAGGGTGGAAAAAAGACGGGTGTTCCAGAGTTTGGGAACACAGTAAAAAGGGGAACAGTTGGAAGCTGAAGACCGGGATAAATTCACGGGGAGGGTTAGGAAGTATTTCTTAAACCCACAGAGTAGTCAGTAAGTGGAAAAGTTTGGGAAGCGATGTGTGGGGGCAGGGGTCCATAATTTTTTAAAACAGGGGGTATGATTTAAAACTCCGGCTCGGGGGGGGATTTACCTAGTGCGATCAGTGAAGAGGGGGGGGCCAGGAGCTCGGACTCGGGGCCCCCGCAACCCCCCAAAATAGGTGAGTACAAACCCCCACACACCCACAAGCTCACACACAGGTAAGGAAGGAAAGGGGGAGAGAACAAAAAAACGAATATTTTGAGGGAAATCAACAAAAAGATTTAAGGTTTTACAGAGGAGACAGAAAATACTACAGAAGACGGAGAGGTGGGGTACTCACAAGTGCTGGGGCACAGTACATACAACAGAGGGAAAAAGTTTAAGAGGCTGTGAGTGAGCTGATACCCCAAAGGCGATGGAACCGGATTAAAAATCTTTCCCCTGGGTATTGAGAGAGTGAGAGAGGCGTTATGTATACCCCTTTAAAAACAAAATTTAACTTTTTCTTCGAAACAGGGAGATCCCCCTGGGCATGGAAAAAAGCAAAAAGTATTCCCCAAATTTTTTAAAAAAAGAGGGCAGACAAAGAAGGGACTAATCTAGAGCCGTTGTCATGGGGTGTATAGTATGAAAGTCATGGAGAAGATTATCAGGAGAAGGGGTGGTGGAACAAACTAGAAAGGATTGAGCCCTTTTCACCCAAAAAGCAAAAAACGGTTTCAGGGACGGAAAAAAACCCGTGTCAAAAACCCACTGGAGTTCTATGAGAGGGTGACAGCAGTAAGACAAGTGAGAGGGAAAGGGTGGGTTTGATTGCATTTCTTAGACTGTAAGAAGGGGTTTGATAAGTTCCCACAAGGGATTAGTGCAAAAAATGGGGGGGACCAGGGGAGGGATAACAAGGGAAAAATTACAAAAGAATCAGGGAAAACCGTCAGGAAGACAGCAGCGGGGTCATGGTATGTCTCGAGGTGGGGGAGGGGGGCGCCCGTGACGAGTGGGGTTCCCCAGTGGTCAGTCCTAGGGCCGGTGCTGTTTTGGTATTTGCGAATATGGATGAAGGAATTGGGCTCTGAAGAGCCCCCTTTGCAGATGATGTGAAGGTTTAAAGAGAAAAATTCAATCGGGCGAGGATCAGGCAGACCTACAAACGGATCTAGACAGGCTGCAGGCCAGGTAAATCAACTCTCTCCTGGAGTTCAACCCCACCAAGTGCAAAGTCATGAAGATTGAGGAAGGGCAAAAAAGACTGCAGACGGAGTACAGCCTAGGGGGCCAGAGACTACAAACCTCACTCAAGGGAAAAAGATCTTGGGGTGAGCATAACACCAGGCACATCTCCTGAGATGCACATCAACCAAATAACTGCTGCAGCATATGGGTTAGGCCTTGCAAACCTAAGAATAGCATTACACCATCTTTATAAGGAATCGTTCAGGACCCTATACACTGTGTACGTTAGGCCCATATTGGAGTATGCGGCACCAGTTTGGAACCCACACCTAGCCAAACACGTAAAGAAACTAGAAAAGGTTTGCAGCAAGACTAGTCATAGAGCTAAACGGTGTGTCCTGCGAGGAAAGGCTAAGGGAAATCGACCTGACGACACTGAAGGACAGGCGAGCTAGGGAGGACATGATAACGACATATAAAATACTGAGAGGAATTAACAAGATGGACAGAGACAGAATGTTCCAGTGATGGGGCACAGGAACAAGGGGACTCAGTTGGAAGTTGAAGACTCGGATGAATCACAGGGATGTTAGGAAGTATTTCTTCAGTCACAGAGTAGACAGGAAGTGGAATAGTTTGGGAAGCATTGTAGTGGAGGCAGGATCCATTCATAGCCTTAAGCAGAGGAATGATAAAGCTCATGGTGCAGGGAGAGTGACCCAGTAGCTGCCAGTGAAGAGGCTGGGCCAGGAGCTATGATTCGATCCCTGCAACCCCAACCAGGTGAATACACACACAAAAAAAACACACACGCACACACACACGCACACACACACACACACACATGCACATGCGCACACACACACGAGGGTACTGGGGATGGCTGGGCTTAACAAGAAGTATTGGCAGAAAGAATGAAGAGCAAAATGTAATAGGAGTGGGAAAAAAAGGCTAAGAGAGTTCTGTGACACGGTTATCAAGAAGATACCAACAGAGAGCAGGAAGTGGGAGTTATGAGCTCTTGCTTCAGAGTCATGGGTGGAGAAACTGGAAGTGCTGAAGCAGAGTATAGAGGTGAGACAAATAGGAGCAAGGAGCTGGGTGAAGGATGAACAGTGGAAGGTGAGGGAATAGGAGGGAAAAGAGCAAAGAAGTCTCAGGGAAATGACACCAGGCCTCTGGGATGGCTGGAGATGATGAATATAACCAGGGAGATTCCTAAGTCAGACTCAGAGATACAGAGGGAAACAAAATGGTATGAGGAAGGGGAGAGGACGCTCATTATTCATGGGCTCCATTAGGCAGAAGGGAAGACCTATGATGAAAGAAGACAGGGGAGGTAAAAGAGACTGAGAGAATCCTTGTAGTAACAGGAGACGACACAACTCAACTGACAAATTTTCAGAGAAGTGGGTGGTAATCGAAAAGAGCCGCTCATATTGACATTCAAGTCAGAAATGATAGGAAACAATAATCCTGCAGTGGAAACTCCCTGACAAAGGGTTCCCAAAAATACCAATGAATGTACCCTGACTATGACAGAACACAAAAAGAATGGAAACAACTGCATGAAAGAGTAAGAATGTGCAAGAGGCAGGAAGGGAGGAACAGGGCAGGTACCAGGAGACAGGGAAGCACAGCCTCGATTGGAACAGCAAACACAACTGTACATAGAACCACCCAGAGCATCTCAACCACTACCACCTCACACCAACCAAACACAATAACAAGAGCAGAGCCACACCCACAATCCCCATTCCCCAGTGCTAATACTACCCCACCAGCATACTACCATAATATCCAGACCTGCCTGCCACACCCACAGCCAACACCAACCCCTCCCACCCCCCAGAATACAGTTCTTGTAAGTAAGCTGATGATATGGTGCACCAGCGCAGATGGAATTACAAATAAGAGGCATCCCCGGACATCATAGCAATCATAAAGCTCACGGAAGTGATAGAAAACACGATCATCCCATCTGCTTATCGGATCCTAAGGAAAAACAGGGGAGCAGAAAGGGGAAGGAGAAGCTGCACTGCTTATTAACAAACAGTGAAGTTTTGAAGAGATGGGAGGACTAGTTAGAGGAGTAGCAGATGACTACATAATAAGAACACTTCATACTGAGGGCCCAAAAGTGATGGGAGAAGTGATATACAACCCACCACCAAACAGCAGAAGGACAAAACAGGAGTATGGTGAGAGCAACAGAGTGATGGTGGATACAGTAGCCGAGGTTGCCAGAAGGGCCCATCTGAGTCGGGGCAGGAGTACTCCATAATGGGGGATTTCAACCTCAGAGACTGGGAGACATTAGAGCCACAAGGGGGACCAGAGACCGTGGAGAGCCATGACGGAGCGGTACAAATTTAAAACTCATGTACCACCAAAGTTTGGGACACAAGCGAAGAGAAGACGATGAACCAGCGATGGAACTAACTTCCCTTGAACAGTTTTTAGAACAAGGTAAATTTTCCCAAATTCATGCCCCCCGTTTACACAACCCCAAAAAAAAATAACGGAAGGGGGAAAACCCCTTTTGAAAACAAAACCCAAATTCTTGGGGGCCCCCCCCCCCAAGTTTTTTCTTGGAAAGGGTTTAAATAGGTACAGGAAGGGGGGCAAAGGGGGTGGGGTTTTACTAAATGGCCCGAAATGTTTTTGGAAAAAAAAAAAGGGGGGGGGGGGGGTTTTTGGGTGGTTTTTGGGGGGGGTTGGGGAGGGGGGGGTGTTAGCCTTTTTTGGGGGGTTTTGGGGTGTTTTTTGGGGGCCGGGGTTGGGGTTTTGAGGGTGCGTGGGGGTTGGGAAGGGGGGGGGGGGGGTTTAAAGGGGGGGGCGGGGTTGGTTTAAAAGGGTTTGTTGGGGGGGGGTTTTTTGGGGGAAATGGGGGGAAAAGAAAAGGGGGAAAAGGGGGGAAAATTTTAGTTTAGGGAATTTTAAAAAGGGAAAATTTTGTTTTTAAGGTTTGGGGGGAAACAAAAGGGTTTTTGGGGTTTTGGGTGGGAAGGGCTGGGGGGGCCTTTTTGGGTGGGGGGTTTCCGGGGTACCTTTGGGGGGGTTTGGTGGGGTTTTTGGTTTTTTGGCCCCTGGGGGGTTTTTGGTGGGGGGGGGGGGATTTTGTTAGGGGTTGGGGGTTTTTTGGGTTGGGGGGTGGGAGGGGTTTTTTAAAAAAAAAAAAAAGGGGTGTTTTTGTTTTTGGGGAAAAAAGGGTTTTTTGGGGGGTAGGGGGGGGGGGGGTTTTTTTTGGGGGTTGGGGTTTTGGGGGAAAAATTTAAAAAGGGTTGGGGGGGGGTTAAAAAATTTTTTGGAGTTCTTTGGGGTTTGGGGGGGGTTGGGGGGGGTTTGCCTTTTGCGGGGAAGGGGTTGGGGTGGGGGGTTTGGTTGGGGGAAGGGGAAATTTGGGGTTAGAAAAGTTCAATATTTTGGGAATTAAGGAGGGAAAAAAATTTTGCAAAGAAAAGGGGTATTATTGGGTTTTAAAATGGGGAGTTTTTGTGGGGAAATGAAGGAAGGCTAAAAGGAGGAGAGGTGGGTCCTTTTTTCCAGGGTTTTTGAAAAGAAAATTTAAAGGGGGGGAAAGGAAAAGGAAAGGGGGGTTTTTTGGAAGGAAGGGGGTCCCAAAAATTTGGTTTAAAAAGGGAAAAGGGGGAAAGATTGGGAAAATTTTAAAAGGAAGGGAATTCAAGGAAAATTCCCCCGGGGGGTTTTCCCAAAATTTCCCCTCGGGAAAGGGGAATTTGCCGGGCACTTTCCCTAATTTAATTGAAATGGAGTTTTTTAGGGGTTTAAACGGAGTCAACCCCAAAAGGGAAGAAAGATGGAAAATTTTAAAAACCGGGTAAAAAATTAAGAAAGTTGAAATTTCAAAGAAGTGAGCTAAAAAGTTTTCCCCTGAGGGGGGAAAGAAAAAAAACTGCGAACTAAGGGGCAAAAAAAACAAAACCTTTCAATTGATAAGGAGTCCCGACTTGTACAGCGTACTCCGGCCAAAAAAGGGAAACCCACATAGTAAACCCCCCCCCAAAACCCAAAAAAAAAAAAACCCACCCCTTTTTTCCCCAAAATTAAAAAATCCCCAAACTAACAAAAATCTAAATCTATATTAAAAATCCCCTATTATATCATTTCTTTTTTCCCCCTCCCACAAAAAACACATTAAAACCAAACACCCACACCCCCCCCACCCCCAAAAACCCCCCCACCACCCCAAAACCCACAAACTCTTCCCCCACCCAAAAAAACTTCTTTCAAAAATTTAAAAAAAAAAAAAAACCCCAAACCAAACCCCCCCCCCCCCCCCCCCCCCCCCAACCCCCCCCAAAAAAAAAAAACCCCCTTTAACCCCCCCCCCCCCCCCCCCCCCCCCAAAAAAGGGGGAAATAATGGATCAAGAATATCAAGTTGAGGGTAACTTGACCACGTTTGTAACAAAATATCACACCGACTAAATTTAAATTCCCCAGCTTTTTTCACCCCCCGATGTTTTTCCCCCAAACATTTTAAAAGAAATCGATAATAAAAAAAATATATTATGATTTCAATAAAACTTTAATAACCAAAACTTTAAAAAAAAATATTTAGATATGTTAGGAATGGGTAGGTTAGGATAAAAAAGGTTTAGTTAGGTTAGGCTAGTTAAGAATAGTTGGTTTTTGGTTAGGTAGGGGCTTTTTTGGATAGTTTAATCAGGTTAGGACGATTAGGCAAGTGTAGATGAAGTTAGGTTACATATTTTTAAATAAAGCTGGGTGGTTAGATAAAGATGGTTAAATTGGGTTAGATTAACAAAGGGTTTGATTGGGTCATGTTAGATTAAGTATGAAGATTGGGTAGATTAATTAAGCAACTTAGTTTTCGGTTACCTAGATAGACTTGATTGAAGGGGATTAGATCAGGTAACATTAAGGGAATAAGGTCAAGTCTGCTAAGAAAGTTGCACCCCAAAACTACAAATTTTTAAAATTTTTGATTCTTAACTTTTTTATTTTGCACCGTGGCTTGTTCTAAACTTCTTAGAGTTGGTTCAAGGTTTTAAGGGGAGGTGGTTCTCTTCTCAAGGGGGAAAAAATAAGAAACTGAAAATTGTTTGTAAGTATAGCAATTGAAGATTGAGACATTTAGTAACTATGGGAAATCTTTTTTAAGGAAACGTTTTCGCCACAAGGGTTTCATCGTCCATCAAAGTAGAAAAAGGGTAGGAAAAAGGGGAGTTTGGGGGTAATCAGCCCTCAGCCGGGAAATCGTGTGTTCAGCCCACTCTTTGATAAAGTTTCCCATAGTTACAAAAGTACTCAATCTTAAAACTTGTCGGTTTTTCAAAACCATTTATCACAACTGAGCAATGAATCTGAGGTTTTTGGAAATTAGTGAAGGGGTTGGTTCCCAGCAGTGGGAACAGAATCGACCACTCCCAAGTGGGAAATGTCCCCCATAAAGAAAGGAATAAAAGTGAGAAAAGTTAAAAAGCATTTGGGGGGAAATCTCTTTCTTCTCCAGGACTATGATGAAAAAAGGTCCCACTAACTCCTCGCTAATAAAGGCAGGGGATTCCTGTGGTCGGTGACCAAACGTTAGAGGGCTTTTATGAGCTATTTTATGACAAAATAAAGGTTGGAAAATATCAGCAGGTAATGGGAATAACCCTATTCGCCTCACTGCTAGTGGAAACGATATTGAAAAGAACAGGAGACGGGAGTGCTGATAAGTACAAACAGAATAATTTAATTAGGTTTTTTTGAGAGAAACCCCTCTTAAAGGAGTGACCAATTTATAGATACCTAGAGTGAAATTGGTGTAAAATGCTGCTAGACAGGTACTGCAAAGAACTTGCTACCTACGACAAGTAGGACAATTTCTTTGGAAAAAAATGTAAAAGCAAGGGCGGGGGAACATCTCTCTAGGTAAATAGGGTAGCATTCCCAAACTCTGTCGACGGGGCTTTTGCTGAGTTGTCTAGGAGTTTAAAATGATAGAAGACAGATGTAGGGGTGTGATGGGGAATGGGTTTGCGCACAGGGAAAAAAAACGACAAAAAAAAAAAAAAAAAAAAAGGATATTTCAGGGTTTTGTTCAGAAGGCATGATCATCACAAAGTTAAAATAAAGAAATAGAATTCGCCAACAGACAAAAAAAGTGGGAAAGGGGCGCGATCCTTAAATCCACTTATTTAATAATAGGGAGAAAGAAACAAGATAAGGGTTTAAATTTGCAAATGCCAGGACACAGAATTATGCTATAACGGCCCCTGGTCAACCTGAAAGATCGACAAATGCTTTTGAATACCTCATACAAGGCTATAAATTATTCCACACACACAGCCAATTTCGAGGGTGATGGAGTTTTGGTTTATGCCCAGAATAATCGAAATGTTGCATTAGACAAGCTAATAAAAAAATTAGAAGTGACAGACACGAATCTGTCTGCTACAGTTTCTGGAGGGAACTGAGAAATTATCTCTTTTGGGGTTTACAGGCACCCCCAAACCTTGACAGGGAATTTGTACATTTCTAGGGAACGGAATTACTAAGTCATTAGACAGGAAAATATTGTGAGGGAATTTTTTAATTTAGATATTTTGACTTGTGAAATTTGACGGGAAATTTTGAATCTATATATAGATGAAACATCTCACTGGCAAAAAAAGAGGGATTACAGGCGAATAAGATTAGAGTGGTTTAATAAAAAATAATAAAAAAGGGAAAAAAAAAACAAAATGAAAAAGTCTGAAGTTAGTCGCACGGGGTTTTGAGGTAGCCCCCATAGGTTTTTTTCAGATAAAAAAAGGGGTAGATTAGGACAGGATAAAACCCCCCTACAAGCTACTAAGTTTACGGAAGTAGCAAGGGAAAAAGCGTACAATCACAACGCTTACTTCCTCTCTGTTTTTTTCGCAGGAAATATGAAGAAATTTTGGAAATCAAAAATTAATGGGGCCGGAAGAAAAGTTATGAACGATCAAAATCACTGGTAACAATTTTCAGAAAATAATAGATTAAAACCAAAAAAAATCTCCGGGCCCCGAAGAAAAGTCCTCAAAAGTTATAAACGCATGTAAGGAAGAACTTAGCAAACCATTAAAGTTTTTTCAATATATCGCTTAAAAATGGCATAATGCCGTTAAGTGGGAAAAAGGTAAATGTGATACTATCCCCGAAGCGGAGACAGGTTTTTAGCTCGAATTATAGACCCGTATCCTAACTTTCATTGTCGGGAAGTAGAGGAATCAGTACTGCCGAGGTTGATGAACCACCCTTAAAAAACAAACTGATCAAAGAATTTTCCCGCACGGTTTTTTCAAGGGGTATTCCGCCTCCGAAAAATTTTAAATTTTTTCACTAAATTATTTGAAAAGTAGATCATGAAGTAAAATTTGTTCATGTACAAGAATGGTACAAAAAACCGACAAGATGAAATTTTAAAACCCTGTGCAACATCTTTGGTATCTTAAAAACTAACAAAAAAGAGGAACACTGCAGCAAGCCTACTGCCCATGCGAAGCAAATCCATTTCTCCCCCCCCCCCCCGGATTACCTAATGTCCCCCCTAGTCAGGGGCACTTCCCCTTAAGGAAGGAGCACGGCTCAACCAGGCACAAGCTGTCAGGTCTAGCTCACACCCACCCACGCTCACTCATGTAGTATCTAAATATTTTTAAAAATACACAACGTTTTGCCCCTATAACTGTACTCGGAGTTTGTTCCCTTCCCAATTATTTCCAAACCAGTACTTTCCTAATCCTTCCCGAACGAATTTTTCCAACCTGAAAAAAGTTGCTGAGAGTCCTGTTTTGGCTGGAAATTTTCAACGGTATTTACAACCCCCTCTTGTTTATTCCTTTTCATTTATACTCCTTGATTTTCCCCCCCTAATTCTATGCCCTTTCTAGCGTGCAGATTCAGGGGCCTCGTCTATCCTCATAGGAAAAATTTTTGATAAAGGGATCAATTAGTCAACTTCCTCTGCCGTTTTCCGGCATTTATATCCATTCTGTAATACCGGACCAGAACGTGAAAATAAACTAAATTTAGGCCTAACCAAGGATATATAGGCGAAGAGCAACCTGGGATTTTTTAATTTTAAAATTTAGATTTAAAGCCCAAAATATGAGATATAAAAACTATATCTTTATTTAGAGTTCGTGCCGGGCTTTATCAGTAAAGATTTAGGCATTATTTGAAAAAAAATAGAAATTTTATACGAAGATGAGGTAACATCCCCCATCCCTTTGGGGCTGGGGTAAGGCACGTGGTCGTGGGAAACTGGGGCACTGGGAAGGGGCTTTTGGGGTTTGTTCTAACGCAGGTGAAAAAGGGGGGCGTGTAGCAGACGAGGCATAGTCATGGTGGCGGATTCCCATGGAAAAGGTCCCACCCAAAAGATGGTTGTGTACTAGTTGTGTAGCCGTGAAGAAGGTTATGTACACTCAAATTTGTCTAGAATTTTTTTGATAAAACCACTGGGGGGCGAAAGTCTACAATAAAGATACCCCGAGTTGCGCACGGGTTTTTTTCATATTGTGCAATGGGCTTCAGTTAGTCTTCAGAGTGAGTTTCCGGGCCCGGGAATTTTTTACGAGTTAGAGGGACACCTAATTGGGGCGGAAATTTTTTTGGTGAGGATTGGGTAACAAATAGACAACAAGGGGTTGCATAAAAAGGGGGATATTTGAGTGGGGAGCGTTACAAGTGGAGTTCCCCAGGGGGCAGCGTTGAGCCCAAATGTATAAACACATAGAGGGGGAATAAATAGCGCCCGCAATTTTCCAAAGACACCAAAATAGACAGATTGCTTTTTACAAGGCAGTAGAGTGTTTCGAAAGATCGGAATAGATTGATGCAGTTGTCGGAGAAACGGCAGATCAGTTTAAAAATTTTAACAAATGCGAATTCTAAGATTGGGAAAATAAAATAACATTGCACTTATAAATAAATTAATGTAGATCTTTTGGGGTAAGACACATAGGCAACATTTTAGGCAACTTTTTTCCGAACGTTTGGGCCCACAAAATAGGTTCTTGTCAATACAGAAAGAGGCAGGAACAGTAGAGATGTGAAGACGTGTAATCAGTCCATCACCCTTTAAGTGTTTTGAATTTGAGGTTGTCAGTCCCCTTTGCCGGAAAGTTCTCCCATAGTCAGGAATATCTGAAGATCAAGCGACATGCGGAGACTTATATATGTCGGGAAAAGGGTGAAAGTAGTAGTAGTAGTGTAGTGGAATGTAGCACTGAAGGTCACGCCTCTCAGATCCAAAAACTTCTCCCTTGAAAAGGTTTCCCCAAAGTTTTTTCAGTACCAAGATGCCATTGTGTTGCGTGTTGACAGATGAACTCAAAAAAGGGATACAAAACCCACAGGTTGGTAGGTAAACCATAGGGAACGTAGGAACTTTATTCCCCAAACGTTTTGCCTACACATAGGCTTCTTTAGTCAATACGATTCAAGGGTGAAGGACTGATTACATCGCCTTCCATCTCTATGTTCCCGCCTACTTTTTGTTTTCGACTGAAGAACCTTGTTAGGCGAAACGTTTCGGAATAAGTTACCTAAAATGTTGCCTATTGTCTTCCTACCCCTGTCGCAATTGTATCCATTTTTATGTTTTAACAATTAGATCTTAGTCACGTAAATGCGAAAAAAAAAAGTAGAAAAGGGATATAATTGAGGTCACAAATGGAAAACAAGAATAAATAAAAAGGGGGAAAAAAATAACTTCTAAAAATATCAACCAAGACAGGGCTTTGCAGGCAGTGGGATTTGTCGGAAAAATGTTGATTTAGAATTTGAAAGGAAAGCATTTGTTTGGTAATAAAGTTTTGGTAGAGAAATAAATCTCTAGTACTGTACCGAAGAGAAAATTTGTGTAGCTTTAAAAATGGTTCAGCAAGAACTCGAGTAGGTGGAGTTGGACTTGCCAACATGGGCCCCTTAGGTGGTGCAGAGCCCTTCTCTCTTCTGTTTTTATGTTCTTTAAATTTTATATTTTTATTTCGGGAGTAAATGTTTTGACTCAAATTTCCCGAAGTAAAATTAATTAGAACCCCCCCCTAGCATAAAGGAAAAAAAAGAGTGTTTTTCATTTAAATTACTGGGTGGGCGTGTAGACAGGGGGTTTCCACCAGGATCAGTACTGGAACCAGTACTATTTTCTTGTGTATTTGAAAAACATGGCTGAACAATTTTACAGGTGTTCCCGCTGAAGACGATAAAAGGGAAAGTAAAAAACAAAAGGTGGGACCCGGAAAGACTCCCGGCTGCAGTTCTTGTTTCACTAGTGTGTAGGGTTTAAACTCCAGCAAATGCAAAGTTATGAATTGAGACAGCAAAGAATACCTCAATATCGACTGGGGCGGGGCAAAGCCTAAATCTCACTTTTGATTGTAAAGTGTAATTTAGAGAACATGGGATGGGCGCTATTTAAAGAATAACTGCCACGGGGGAGCTGGAAAACCCCAAGGGGAAAAATTTTAGGAATTATCAAGGGGTCATAAACTTGACTTTTTGGTGAATAAAATATAAAAAAAATGATTGAAACAACCAGCAGATATGAACCCAAATTTTTGCAGTATAAATGATTCGCCCTGACTACTTGCAAACGGGGGGATTTTGTTTCTTTGGAAATTTTCTCTCCCGCAAGAAAATTTTCTGGACCACATGATTTCTAAACAGTGACGAAGAAACGAACATGAGATAATATTTCCAGGGACGTGTTTTTTTGTCTAAACAGTGACCAAGAATCGAAAGTGAAACAAAAAATTTTCAGGGACGTGTTAAAAATTTATGCTTTTTCTTTTCAAGTATTTGCCGAGACTACCGTACATCCAAATAAAGATTTAAGCACATAAAAGTATGCAAACAGAAGAGCAGTGCTGTCCGTATAAGTCTTTACATCCTTTTCACGGCTTTGATAAGAAGGGGTTTTTACGCATTCATGGTTCCTATCCAAGACTATCTCGTTAACTCAGGGAATTTTAACCCTTTTTTTTCCAAAATTCCCGAAAAAAATTTGCATGGATTCCCGAGACAATGTAGAGAGTGTTGAGTTCCAAGAAATTTCTGTGGGTTTTTTCCCCATCATTTTTTCCGGGATACAGGGGAGGCAGTGATAATTAAAACTGTAAACATATTCCTTTACGAACAAAAATTTTTAGAAATTTCTGTTTCTTTTCAGTCACCATTTCAATTACAACACCCGAAACATTCACCCACATTTTTTCTCGAACTTTAGAAATTTTTTTTTTAAAAGAATATTAAATGAAATATCTGTTTTACGTTACTTTCCCTTAACATATCTCAAACACAGGACCACTCGTTCCATGTGGCTGACGTCGTAAGTTTTCTTAACACTCTCCATCACTGGAGTAGTAAAAGCAGTCAGATTAGTGCATTATTTCTCACCTCACTTGCCATAATATGCTTATCCACACTGAAACAAGATAATTATTACTTTGTAACAACATTACAAACAACGCAAGGTTTAAAAGAGAGCATGTTGTCAAAGTTATTAAATAATTCCCCTGGTCTACTGACGTCTTTAATATAGCGGTCGCTGCATAACTAGCAAAACATATATATATAACAGAAACGCTCACTACAAATTTGGGAAATTATAATGAACCACTACAGGATTCCTGTTTATTTTCTGAACCACAAGAGGTTCCTACAGATATTCTTTGCGCTCTAAAATAACAGCGAATATAAAGATAAATTAAGTCCCGGCACAACCTTACCTGCCAACACTAATCAGGACCCACCAACACTAATCAGCACCCGTCAACACTAATCAGCACCCGTCAACACTAATCAGCACCCGTCAACACTAATCAGCACCCGTCAACACTAATCAGCACCCGTCAACACTAATCAGCACCCGTCAACACTAATCAGCAAATACCACCCGTCAACACTATTCAGCCCCTGCCAACACAGTAGTACCTGCAGTTATTAACTAGCGCCTACCAAAGTGAAGCAGCACTCACAACACAAACCATTACACGCATCACCCAGCAACACAAACCAGTACACGCATCACCCAGCAACACAAACCAGTACACGCATCACCAAGCAACACAAACCAGTACACGCATCACCCAGCAACACAAACCAGCTTGAAGAATTGAGACACTTAAGCAACTTAAAGGAAATCTTTATTGAAGAAACGTTTCGCCACACAGTGGCTTTCATCTGTCTTTTTACAAAGCAGGAAAGTATAAGGAGAGGAGGAGTTTGTGGTAATCAGTCCCTCAGCCTGGAGTCGATGTGTTCAGTCCATCAATCTTGTAGAAAGTACAGCACAGGGCCGTAGCAGTGGCTAATATACTGTAGTCAGGTGAGGCGAAGCAGGAGGAGGCGGGGTCATAATGGAACCATCCACTGGTCTAAGTAGGTCTTCTTTGAAAGATTGGACAAGTTTCGAACAATTCTTTGTATCTAGATCCCATGATGATGCTAAGGGACTGATTACCTCAAACTCCTCTCCTTATACTTTCCTGCTTTGTATAAGACAGATGTAGCCACTGTGTGGCGAAACGTTTCTTCAATAAAGGTGGTGACGTGTACTTCACAGTGGTGACGTGTACTTAGCTCTGTGAAGACCTGTTTGTGTGCTCTCTGTGAATCTGTACCAGGATGCCCTCTCTTGAGCAACTTTACCAGCAGCTGAGAGAAGAGCTCAGAGTTGCTAAGATGGAGATACGGCGATTAACGGAGGAGAACAAGAGGATTCGTAGTAATCCTTCTGTTGTGAGTCCCCAGGTTAAGAGGGGAGCTTGGTCAGTGGCCGGGCAACATGGAACCAAGCTGAAGATCAAGAAAACGGTTGGAGAGGAAGAAACAACGAGAAACCAGAAGACTACCGTGGAAACTTCCAACTCATTCTCGGTGCTACCTGACGAATGTGAGTGTTCTACTGGGAATGCCACAACAGCCCCAAAGAAGCATTGGCAGACTGAGTAAGACATCCAGAAACCCAAACGAAGACCATCGAGAACGTTTGACAAATTCTCAAAGTGGTGTAATGCTCCCGGCGATGTGAGTCGCACTCGGGCATCCGACGGACGACGAAGGAGGTAAAAACATTGTTTTTTTGTTGGGGTCCAGTTTAGGTACATGGATAGGCATTCTGTTAAAGGTGGGGTAGGGGGCGGGGGGGGGGGCCTGGGGTGGGATGGGGGATTTGTTAGCCGTTGGGGACATCATGAGAGGTAATGGGAGAAACCCTATTATCTGTCTCAGTGCGGAGGAAACGATGTTGGCAGACGTGGGTGAGGACCTGATTAGAGGTATAGGTCGCAATAGAGAAAATTTGGGGAGGAAGGGGGGGGAAAAACTGTCATAGGGTTTTTTGCCAAGAAGATTGGAATAAAGGGTTGTCCGAGAAATTTGGTGTAAATTTTCGGGCTGGGACAAAACTGAAAGGAAAATGCGGTAACATTATTGACAACGGGACCCTTTATGGCAGAAATGACTGTATCCCGGGGGAGGGGGTTCATTTATCTGGGTTTGTGGGGGGGAGCATGGCCAACGCAGTGGAGGGAGTGTTAGGGCTTTAAACTAGGAAAGTTGTGGGAGAGTTTTGGGGGAAAAAAATGTGAAGTCCGGGTATAACATGAGTTCTAGGGAACCCGTAATAGGCAAAATGAGGTGGTATTGGAAAGCCAGGGCATAAATTTACAAGGACAGTAATAGGGTTTTGGAATAAAAGAAAGGAGAGGGAAAGGGTAAAAAGAGAAAGTGGCATTAAAATTTTTATTACCAAATAGTCGCAGTGCTAGGAATAAATGGGCCGAGTTGAGACTAGTTTTTCTTGCAGGTAAAATAGATGTATTTGCCATTTACTGAGACGTGGTTTAATTCAAAAAAATCGGGCATGCCCGGGAATTTCCATTCAGGGTTTTTTAAAATTTTTCAAGTAGATAGAATACGGGGGGGGGGTGGGGTGGCATTGTTGTCCCAGATCGCTTGAACTGTTGCATAAAAACGGGTATTAAGTCTGAAGTAACACATACAGAGTCTGTTTGGATAGAATTTTCAGAGTGGCATGAAAAATTAATTTTAGGTGTGATATACCGTCCCCCAAATTTAGATAGGGACCAAGGGAGACTACTATGGGAGGAAATTGTTAGGGCCACAAGGCACGATAATGTAGTAATTCTAGGAGGCTTTAACTTTAGTCATATTGATTGGAATTTCTTGACTGGGAATTTAGAATCATACGATTTCTTAGAAGTAGTCCAGGATTGTTTTTTGAAGCAGTTTGTGACAGAACCTACAAGGGGAAATAACCTGCTTGACTTAGTTCTGGCAAACAATGAATCCCTTGTTAATAATTTAGAAGTTTCAGAGGAACTGGGTGCTAGCGACCACAAATCAATTACATGTAGAATTGAATGGAAGTATGATAGTAGGGATAACTCAGTAACAGTCCCAGATTTTCGCTTAGCAGATTACGATGGGCTTAGAGAACACTTATCATCTGTTGACTGGGGTAACGAAGAGAGCTATCAATATGACAGTTTTCTGAACACAATACATGCTGCTCAAAGAACGTTTATCCCTTATAAGGAAATTAGATCAAATAGAAATGACCCAAAATGGATGAATAATAGGCTGAAATATCTACTAGGGCATAAGAAAGAAATTTATAGGCGTATCAAAAGAGGCGAGGGTCATCTTATGAATCAGTATATTGACATTAAGAGGGACATTAAAAAGGGGATAAGAAAAGCTAAAAGGGACTATGAAATTAAAGTTGCTAGGGATTCTAAAACTAACCCTAAAAGTTTTTTCCAGGTATATAGAACAAAAGTCAGAGATAAGATAGGTCCCCTTAAAAATAACTATGGACATCTTACTGACAAAGAGAATGAAATGTGCTCGATTTTAAATAATTATTTTCTCTCGGTTTTTACACAGGAAGACACTAATAATATTCCGGTAATTAATTTTTATAGTGGATCAGAAGAAGATAAATTATGTAACATCACAGTCACTAGTGAAATGGTTGTGAAGCAGATAGACCGACTGAAGCAAAATAAGTCACCGGGTCCTGATGAGGTTTTTTCAAGGGTTCTTAAGGAATGCAAAATGGAAGTCTGTGAACCATTAACTAATATTTTTAATTTATCTCTTCAAACAGGTGTAGTGTCTGATATGTGGAAGATGGCTAATGTAATTCCTATTTTTAAAACAGGGGACAAGTCGTTACCGTCTAATTACCGCCCAATAAGCCTGACCTCAATTGTAGGCAAATTACTAGAGTCAATTATAGCAGAGATTATAAGAAGCCATCTCGATAAGCATAGCTTGATTAATGATACTCAGCATGGATTCACAAGAGGCCGGTCTTGTCTAACTAATTTATTAACTTTCTTCAGTAAAGCTTTTGAGGCTGTTGACCACGATAAAGAATTTGATATTGTTTACTTAGATTTTAGTAAGGCATTTGATAGAGTTCCGCACCAAAGGCTGTTGAAGAAAGTAGCAGCTCATGGCATTGGGGGAAGGGTGCTCTCGTGGATCGAGTCATGGCTCACAGACAGGAAGCAGAGAGTGTCCATAAATGGGGTTAAATCCTAGTGGGGATCAGTAACAAGTGGCGTTCCACAGGGATCAGTCTTGGGCCCGTTGTTGTTTATAATATATATCAATGATCTTGATGAAGGAATTGCTAGTGATATGAGTAAATTCGCCGATGACACGAAGATAGGTAGGATAATTGATTCAAACGTAGATGTTAGGGAACTTCAGGAGGATTTAGACAAACTCTACTCTTGGTCAGAAAAGTGGCAGATGCAGTTCAATGTAGATAAATGCAAGGTTCTGAAGCTCGGGAGTGTCCATAACCCTAGCACTTATAAGTTAAATAATGTAGAACTTAGCCATACAGATTGCGAAAAGGATTTGGGGGTTATGGTAAGCAGCAACCTTAAACCAAGACAGCAATGCCTAAGCGTACGTAACAAGGCAAATAGATTACTGGGATTTATATCAAGAAGTGTAAGCAACAGAAGTCCAGAGGTCATACTGTAGCTTTATACATCATTAGTAAGGCCTCACCTAGATTATGCAGCTCAATTCTGGTCTCCATATTACAGAATGGACATAAATTCGTTAGAAAACATTCAGCGTAGGATGACTAAATTAATACATAGCATTAGAAATCTTCCTTATGAAGAAAGATTGAAGACTCTTAAGTTACATTCACTTGTTAGACGAAGAATGAAGGGAGACCTGATCGAAGTGTATAAGTGGAAGATAGGTATTAATAAAGGGGATATTAACAAGGTCTTGAGGGTATCTCTCCAAGAGAGAACCCGCAGTAATGGATTTAAATTAGATAAGTTTAGATTTAGAAAGGACATAGGAAAGTATTGGTTTGGAAATAGGGTAGTTGATGAGTGGAACAGTCTACCTAGTTGGGTTATTGAGGCTAGGACTTTGGGTAGTTTCAAATTAGGTTGGATAAGTAAAATGAGGGGGGGTGGATTTGAGAGGGACTTGCACATGGAGCTTTATTCTTGGGTGCATGAAGATTGGGTTGGTCAAATGTTTGTTTGTGGGATGAATTGAAGGAACTGCTAGTATGGGCCAACAGGCTGCTGAGTGTTCTCCTTCTATGTTCTTATGTTTTTATGTCCTATATGTTGCATAAGTGTCTCAATTCTTCAATTGTATTTCTTCAAACCATTCATCACAACCAGTTCTCATCAAAACTCAATGCATCCCAAACAGCCAGAATCTGCTACTATACACACTGTCAACACTAATCATAACTAACAGTCAGTCAAGCACCGCAAAAACAAGTTAATCTCACCAACAGTCAGGCACAACCCACCATCACCAACCAACATCCACCAACATCCGCTATCACCACCAACACCAACGAACACCCACCAACACTCACAGACTTCTAACAACTAGGCAACACAAGCTAAATCTCGCCGTAAACCTTCAAATATAGGTTGGATAAATTCAAGAGGGGTAGGATTTAGTGGGACTTGCACAACAAGAGTCAGAAGAGTTATCAAGCTTATTTCTTGGGTAGCCTTGAGGAAAGGTCGGACAAATATCTTTGGTAGAGAGTTTAGGTTATAAAAGGATCTGCCTAGTAAAGGGAGGAAGGCCTGCTGCAATTCTCATGTGTTTGTAAAACCCGGTTACACCAACTAACACCCGGAACCGTTCACAAACAACAACTAACACCTGCCAACACCCGGTAATAATCACTAAAACTAGTCAGTGATGGGATGGGATGCTGGCTGGTGTTAGAACCCAACAACCCATCCAACTCCAGCCAGGACCAGCTCAGACCCCGCAACACCAGCCAGCATCCACCAATATGCTCCAGTGAGGTCACTGGCTTGTGACTGTGTTTACTCGACGCGGCACTGGTGACACACACTCATCTCCTCGGGGAGTGAAAGTCTCATCAGGAACATAATACTGCAGTTGACCATGATGGCGCCTTCCACACTGTAAACAACCTGACAACCTGATCCATAACGCCGTTGATTTGCGGAATCTGAGAGAAAGTGCAATCTAGCCGGGATATTGTTTGGGTTCGAACTCAGATAAAGACGAGGTCTTCTGAAAATAATATATATATATATATATATATATATATATATATATATATATATATATATATATATATATATATATATATATATATATATTATAATATATATATATATAATATCTATGGGGAAGTGGAACAGAATTCTTCGTCCGTAAGCCATGAGTGTCGTAAGAAGCGGCTAAGATGCCGGGAGCAAGGGGCTAGTAACCCTTTCTCCTGTATAAATTACTAAATTTAAAAAGAGAAACTTTCCTTTTTCTTCGGCTACCCTGCCTCGGTGGGATACGGCCGATTTGTTTACATATATATATATATATATATATATATATATATATATATATATATATATATATATATATATATATATATATATAATTATATATAATATATATATATATATATATATATATATATATATTATATATATATATATATATATATATATATATATAATATATATATATATAATATATATTGTATTTGCAAAGAGAAACTGACTTTTGAGTGCACTAGAGACGTGCATGTTGCTCAAGTACCTGCCTGATTATTTCGTAGGTGAGTGATGTTCAAGCAAAGACATTTGATCTTGTGATCTTGATTTTAGATCACATTAAGGCAGTAGACACAGTGTAGTTGATGTCTTGTAAGAACTATTTCCATTACTGGCCCTATATTTACTCTGTTAATTCCATGAATTCTCAGTTTGCTTTGAGAAATACTGAGTTAGCTTGTTAGTAATATCTTTATTTCTAAGCCAGTTCATATAAATTCTTATTATGTGTTTGAAGTACGAATCAGAGGTCGACTCTCGCTGATCCTTATTAGTTGAAGTGAATCTTTCCGTTTAATCAGGTGTTTTGATACTTTATTTCTGTAACAAGACACATATACAGTGCATTCACTATAGTAAAAGTCTATGCTCCATAACAGGTATAAATCTCATATGTAGTTTTCTGTCTGACAATTCTTACAAGGAACAGTGGCTATACATAATTTGTTGTGTATGTATATTTCAAGTTTTGCCAAAAATCAATAAAAATAATTGTCGATTAAACTTCTCAAAATAACTCGTATAGAAATTTTTCGGGTGTGAAAGAACCAGTTGATCTAGTACACTAGAGACATTGGAATATGAATCATATTTTTAAATTGCATCATCGTCATAATAACACATGCAAGTGAGTGGTTGTTTGCAGTGACAGTGGGAGATAACACATGTTTAGAGTAAATACAATGACAGTGGAAGATAACACATATTAAGAGCAAAGACAAAGACATCCTGTGTGTTTTATGAGATGATATTAGGAGATGAATCATGTTTTGAGTAATGACACCGGGAGACGCATCATACTCTGAAGAATGACAGAGGTAAGTAAATCGTGATCTACGTATTGAATCGTGATATATGCACTGACGCAGAGTGAATCATCATATTTATAATGACGCAGAAATGAGTCAAGTTCTGTGTAATGACAAAATGAGATGAATTATGATCCGTCTAATAACGTAGATGATTCTTGATCTATGTAATGATCCTTGAAAATAAATAATGCTCCGTGTAATGACAGTAGGAGACGAATCATTTCCTGAGTAATGAGAAAATTAATCATGATCTTTGTAATCTCATTGGAAGATGAAATATATGTGTAATGGCAGATAAGTCTTGCTCTGTGTAATGACACAGATGAGTCATGCTCTGTGTGATGACACAGATGAGTCATGCTCTGTGTAATGACACAGATGAGTCATGCTCTGTGTAATGACACAGATGAGTCATGTTCTGTGTAATGATGCAGATGAGTCATGCTCTGTGTAATGACACAGATGAGTCATGCTCTGTGTGATGACTCAGATGAGTTATGCTCTGTGTAATGACACAGATGAGTCATGCTCTGTGTGATGACACAGATGAGTCATGCTCTGTGTGATGACGCAGATGAGTCATGCTCTGTGTGATGACGCAGATGAGTCATGCTCTGTGTGATGACACAGATGAGCATTCTCTGTGTGATGACACAGATGAGTCATGCTCTGTGTGATGACGCAGATGAGTCATGCTCTGTGTGATGACGCAGATGAGTCATGCTCTGTGTGATGACGCAGATGAGTCATGCTCTGTGTAATGACACAGATGAGTCATACTCTGTGTAATGACACAGATGAGTCATGCTCTGTGTAATGACACAGATGAGTCATGTTCTGTGTAATGACACAGATGAGTCATGCTCTGTGTGATGACGCAGATGAGTCATGCTCTCTGTAATGCCACAGATGAGTCATGTTCTGTGTAATGACACAGATGAGTCATGCTCTGTGTAATGACACAGATGAGTCATGCTCTGTGTGATGACACAGATGAGTCATGTTCTGTGTAATGACACAGATGAGTCATGCTCTGTGTAATGACACAGATGAGTCATGCTCTGTGTGATGACTCAGATGAGTTATGCTCTGTGTGATGACTCAGATGAGTCATGCTCTGTGTGATGACACAGATGAGTCATGCTCTGTGTGATGACTCAGATGAGTTATGCTCTGTGTGATGACTCAGATGAGTCATGTTCTGTGTAATGACTCAGATGAGTCATGCTCTCTGTAATGCCACAGATGAGTCATGTTCTGTGTAATGACACAGGTGAGTCATGCTCTGTGTAATGACACAGATGAGTCATGTTCTGTGTGATGAAACAGATGAGTCATGCTCTGTGTAATGACACAGATGAGTCATGTTCTGTGTGATGACACAGATGAGTCATGCTCTGTGTAATGACAGATGAGTCATGCTCTGTGTAATGACAGATGAGTCATGCTCTGTGTAATGCCACAGATGAGTCATGCTCTGTGTAATGACATAGATGAGTCATGCTCTGTGTAATGACATAGATGAGTCATGCTCTGTGTAATGCCACAGATGAGTCATGCTCTGTGTGATGACACAGATGAGTCATGCTCTGTGTGATGACACAGATGAGTCATGCTCTGTGTGATGACTCAGATGAGTCATGCTCTGTGTGATGACTCAGATGAGTCATGTTCTGTGTAATGACACAGATGAGTCATGCTCTGTGTAATGACACAGATGAGTCATGTTCTGTGTAATGACACAGATGAGTCATGCTCTGTGTAATGACACAGATGAGTCATGTTCTGTGTAATGACACAGATGAGTCATGCTCTGTGTGATGACGCAGATGAGTCATGCTCTGTGTGATGACTCAGATGAGTCATGCTCTGTGTGATGACTCAGATGAGTCATGTTCTGTGTAATGACAAAGATGAGTCATGCTCTGTGTAATGACACAGATGAGTCATGTTCTGTGTAATGACACAGATGAGTCATGCTCTGTGTAATGACACAGATGAGTCATGCTCTGTGTAATGACACAGGTGAGTCATGCTCTGTGTAATGACACAGATGAGTCATGCTCTGTGTAATGACACAGGTGAGTCATGTTCTGTGTAATGACACAGATGAGTCATGCTCTGTGTGATGACACAGATGAGTCATGCTCTGTGTAATGACAGGTGAGTCATGCTCTGTGTAATGACAGATGAGTCATGCTCTGTGTAATGACAGATGAGTCATGCTCTGTGTAATGATAGATGAGTCATACTCTGTGTAATGACACATATGAGTCATGCTCGTGTGTAACGTGGGCAGCTCTAAGCTTGATGACTCGATAGTCCAACAGTGTATGACAGATAAATGTTAAGGTGCCTGTTCCTGACGGAAGCCGATTTCCACTGTTCTTAGTAATACACGGATAAGTCAATCTCTGGTAATAACTAGATGAGCCACGGAATACACAATAGCTCACTGGGATGACTTCAGTGTCATCCTTGAGACCCCAATTAGTTTAGTGATCGACCTAATAACTCATTATTAATGACAAAGATGATCATGCTCTTGTAAGAAAAGGTATGTTAATGCATACAATGAGTCAGGGATAGTAATTAACCAAGTCATTATTAATCTCATGACATTTGTTAATGAAAGATACTTAACTGTGTAATAACGTGTCATTCAAACACAATGATCAGGATATGAACAATCATAATTTATTTTCAGGTGAGTCACTTTGTAATCAAATAATATGTTGTGTAAAGATAGATAGTTCTCTGTCAAATGATTTAAAATTCCATACTCTGTTATCACATATATCTCCAACTAATTATTCATGGAACACGTATAACCTGTATGAACGACGTTCCTAATAATAATGAAGATAAATGAAGTATGTATTATTTCTCATTTCTATAAGTTACTGGTATAAGACCAGAGTACTAATTGAAAAATACTAATTACACACGAAAAACTCGTTTTCAGCTTGAGTAAATTTCAGTCACTAATAACGATTTTCCCAAAGGGTTTACTGCTCTGACACAAGTAAGACTCACGCTACGTGAGTCAGTGTAGCTGAGTTACCAGTAATTACTAATCTCGAGACAATATTAATAGGTACTTAAACTGTACCTAATTTAATTACAAATATTCATAAGATAATTCCATATTTTATTTCACTTACAACTTAATTCTAAAAAAATGATTTTCCTTAATTTCCCTTTCAAATATATTTTATTATAAATATCAAATAACCCTCCGAACCTAATATTACTTAATTACACAGACCACAGCTCTTCATCAATGTATAATAACTTATTATTCACTGTACAAAACACCGGTCTATTACTAATACTATTACAAAATTTGTTAATTACTAAGTAGATCGGAAAATTACGGTTTCTCAAATGCCCCCTCATCCACTCAACCAGCTACCACCCATTTCCTTACCAAAACTTTTCGGACTAATAGTACTACATACCGAAGCTTTAATAAGTAACATTTTCAACGCTTACACTTATGAGTTTTAAGGTGTAAGAATCAAAGTAAAATCAATCATAGCAAAACTTACCAAATATCACTTTAATAAGATTGTGAAACAACTGTTATTGGGTAAATTACTTATATTGCAATAATTTGATAAATTATAAGGATAGGATCGAAAGTTCAAAGCTTTACCAAAAAGTTACCACCAATCAAAAAGGCTTTTAACCATGGGTAGAATATAATATTGCCATTAATATAAATTTTATTTCAAACCTTTAGGGCAGCCGAAGATAAAGATCATATTAGAATTAGCAAGTTGTCAAATCCTTCAAAAATTTAACCTGTTTTTAATTAGATTGCAACTTTGAAATTTTATTCTCTTTGAAGTCAAGAATGTTTCAAGTGGGTTCAGTAGAAAAGGCTGCCTTAATTTTTCAAAAAATATACACCTAACTTCTAATCTTGTCGTTGCAAACTGGACAACCTTCATTGTGATATAATAGATTTGACATTCTTGCATGTAGTGGTATAGTTAAGAAAGTTCTAAACAGCAATAGAAATATAAATCTACCAACGCATTCGTGAACTGGACTTCAATGTACAATAGATGATGTGTAAGAATATGTATTGGAAACCTGGAATTAATAAAGCAATTCTAAAAACTAAGGATATACTAAAATACCTGAATCCAGTACATAAACTGACCTAACATGTCCTTTTCTTCTAAATAGTTCAAATATAGGCAATTGTCGGTTAGGATGGCAAGATGGTCTCTGTTAAGTAGAAGGACACAAATACAACTAATGTAACCTTTTACTGTGGCAACGTTTCGCTCTCCAGGAGTTTTGTCAAGCCGTTACGAACAATACATAGACACTGAGGATATATATAGGCTTTGAGTGAGGGGTAGTACAAGTAGACGTAGTAGTAGTAGTTATACCTGTGGTACAACTGGTACATGAGAAAGATTACATAAGAACATAAGAAAGGAGGAACACTGCAGCAGGCCTGTTGGCCCATACTAGGCAGGTCCTTTACAATTCATCCCACTAACAAACATTTGACCAACCCAATTTTCAATGCTACCCAAGAAATAAGCTCTGATGTGCAAGTCCCACTCAAATCCAACCCATCCCACTCATGTATTTATCCAACCTAAATTTGAAACTACCCAAAGTCCTAGCCTCAATAACCCAACTAGTTAGACTGTTCCACTCATCTACTACCCTATTTCCAAACCAATACTTTCCTATGTCCTTTCTAAATCTAAACTTATCTAATTTAAATCCATTACTGCGGGTTCTCTCTTGGAGAGATATTCTCAAGACCTTGTTAATATCCCCTTTATTAATACCTATCTTCCACTTATACACTTCGATCAGGTCTCCCCTCATTCTTCGTCTAACAAGTGAATGTAACTTAAGAGTCTTCAATCTTTCTTCATAAGGAAGATTTCTAATGCTATGTATTAATTTAGTCATCCTACGCTGAATGTTTTCTAACGAATTTATGTCCATTCTGTAATATGGAGACCAGAATTGAACTGCATAATCTAGGTGAGGCCTTACTAATGATGTATAAAGCTGCAGTATGACCTCTGGACTTCTGTTGCTTACACTTCTTGATATAAATCCCAGTAATCTATTTGCCTTATTACGTACGCTTAGGCATTGCTGTCTTGGTTTAAGGTTGCTGCTTACCATAACCCCCAAGTCCTTTTCGCAATCTGTATGGTTAAGTTCTACATTATTTAACTTATAAGTGCTAGGGTTATGGACACTCCCGAGCTTCAGAACCTTGCATTTATCTACATTGAACTGCATCTGCCACTTTTCTGACCAAGAGTAGAGTTTGTCTAAATCCTCCTGAAGTTCCCTAACATCTACGTTTGAATCAATTATCCTACCTATCTTCGTGTCATCGGCGAATTTGCTCATATCACTAGTAATTCCTTCATCAAGATCATTGATATATATTATAAACAACAACGGGCCCAAGACTGATCCCTGTGGAACGCCACTTGTTACTGATCCCCACTCGGATTTAACCCCATTTATGGACACTCTTTGCTTCCTGTCTGTGAGCCATGATTCGATCCACGAGAGCACCCTTCCCCCAATGCCATGAGCTGCTACTTTCTTCAACAGTCTTTGGTGCGGAACTCTATCAAATGCCTTACTAAAATCTAAGTAAATAATATCAAATTCTTTATCGTGGCCAACAGCCTCAAAAGCTTTACTGAAGAAAGTTAATAAATTAGTTAGACAAGACCGGCCTCTTGTGAATCCATGCTGAGTATCATTAATCAAGCTATGCTTCTCGAGATGGCTTCTTATAATCTCAGCTATAATTGACTCTAGTAATTTGCCTACAATTGAGGTCAGGCTTATTGGGCGGTAATTTGACGGTAACGACTTGTCCCCTGTTTTAAAAATAGGAATTACATTAGCCATCTTCCACATATCAGACACTGCACCTGTTTGAAGAGATAAATTAAAAATATTAGTTAATGGTTCACAGACTTCCATTTTGCATTCCTTTAGAACCCTTGAAAAAAACCTCATCAGGACCCGGTGACTTATTTTGCTTCAGTCTGTCTATCTGCTTCACAACCATTTCACTAGTGACTGTGATGTTACATAATTTATCTTCTTCTGATCCACTATAAAAATTAATTACCGGAATATTATTAGTGTCTTCCTGTGTAAAAACCGAGAGAAAATAATTATTTAAAATCGAGCACATTTCATTCTCTTTGTCAGTAAGATGCCCATAGTTATTTTTAAGGGGACCTATCTTATCTCTGACTTTTGTTCTATAGACCTGGAAAAAACTTTTTGGGTTAGTTTTAGAATCCCTAGGAACTTTAATTTGATAGTCCCTTTTAGCTTTTCTTATCCCCTTTTTAATGTCCCTCTTAATGTCAATATACTGATTCATAAGATGACCCTCGCCTCTTTTGATACGCCTATAAATTCCTTTCTTATGCCCTAGTAGATATTTCAGCCTATTATTCATCCATTTTGGGTCATTTCTATTTGATCTAATTTCCTTATAAGGGATAAACGTTCTTTGAGCAGCATGTATTGTGTTCAGAAAACTGTCATATTGATAGCTCTCTTCGTTACCCCAGTCAACAGATGATAAGTGTTCTCTAAGCCCATCGTAATCAGCTAAGCGAAAATCTGGGACTGTTACTGAGTTATCCCTACTATCATACTTCCATTCAATTCTACATATAATTGATTTGTGGTCGCTAGCACCCAGTTCCTCTGAAACTTCTGAATTATTAACAAGGGATTCATTGTTTGCCAGAACTAAGTCAAGCAGGTTATTACCGCTTGTAGGTTCTGTCACAAACTGCTTCAAAAAACAATCCTGAACTACTTCTAAGAAATCGTATGATTCTAAATTCCCAGTCAAGAAATTCCAATCAATATGACTAAAGTTAAAGTCTCCTAGAATTACTACATTATCGTGCCTTGTGGCCCTAACAATTTCCTCCCATAGTAGTCTCCCCTGGTCCCTATCTAAATTTGGGGGACGGTATATCACACCTAAAATTAATTTTTCATGCCCCTCTGAAAATTCTATCCAAACAGACTCTGTATGTGTTACTTCAGACTTAATACCCGTTTTTATGCAACAGTTCAAGCGATCTCGGACATACAATGCCACCCCACCCCCCTTCCCGATACTTCTATCTACTTGGAACAATTTAAAACCCTGAATGTGACATTCTGCAGGCATATCCCGACTTTTGAATTAAACCACGTCTCAGTAATGGCAAATACATCTATGTTACCTGCACTAGCAACTAGTCTCAACTCGTCCATCTTATTATTAGCACTGCGACTATTTGTGTAATAAATATTTAATGACCCTCCTATCTCTTTACCCTTCCTGCTCCTTTCTGTTATTCCACTAAACCTATTACTGTCATTGTCAATTAGTGCCACTGGCTTTCCAATATCCTCCTCATTTTGCCTATTACTAGTTCTCCTAGTACTCATGTTACTACCCTGCGACTTCACAGTTTTCCCGCCAAAACCCATACCACTAACTATTCCTAGTTTAAAGACCTAACAGCTCCCTCCACTGCGTTGGCCAGTGCTCCCTCCCCACACCTAGATAAGTGAACCCCATCCCTGGCATACATGTCATTTCTGCCATAGAAGAGGTCCCAGTTGTCAATGAATGTTACCGCATTTTCCTTACAGTATTTGTCCAGCCAGCAATTGACACCAATTGCTCTGGACAACCATTCATTTCCAACTCCTCTCCTTGGCAAAATGCCACATATGACAGGTTTGCCACCCTTCTTCCTAATTATCTCTATTGCTGACCTATACCTGCTAATCAGGTCCTCACTCCTACGTCTGCCAACATCGTTGCCTCCAGCATTGAGACAGATAATAGGATTGCTCCCATTACCTCTCATGATGTCATCCAGACGGCTAACAATATCCTTCATCCCAGCCCCAGGAAAACATACTCTCTGCCTCCTACTCCTATCCTTCAAACAGAATGCCCTATCCATGTACCTAATCTGGCTATCCCCAACAACAACAATGTTTTTACCTTCCTTGGCGTCGTCCGTAGTGATGCTCCGAGTAGTCGACTCACATTCGCCAGGTAGCATTACACCACTTGTAGAATTCGTCAAGACGTTCTTGATGGTCTTCGTTGGGGTTTCTAGGGATGTCTCACTCACGTCTGCCAATGCTTCCTTGGTGCTCGTTGTGGCATTCCCAGTAGAACACTCACATTCGTCAGGTAGCACCGAGAATGAGTTGGAAGTTTCCACGGCAGTCTTCTGTTTTCTCGTTGTTTCTGCCTCTCCAACCGTTTTCTTAATCTTCAGCTTGGTTCCATGTTGCCCGGCCACTGACCAAGCTCCCCTCTTAACCTGGGGACTCACAACAGGTGGATTACTACGAATCCTCTTGTTCTCCTCCGTTAATCGCCGTATCTCCAGTTTAGCAACTCTGAGTTCTTCTCTCAGCTGCTTGTAAAGCTGCTCAAGAGATGGCATCCTGGTTCAGATTCACAGAGAGCACACAAACAGGTCTTCACAGAGCTAAGTACACGTCACCTACCCAAGCTATGGCTTGGGTAGCATAAAAAAAATAGGTTGGGCAAATGTATATGGATGGATTTGAGAAGACATTTGTGTCCATTTACCTAACATGTTGTCGGTAATTCTACCAATATTAATGCAAGATGGTCTCTGACTATTTAGGAATTTAATCCTACATTTGCACACTCGTATGACAAGCGAAATGAGGTCATTGATACCTTGTTTCAACAAATTAAAACAATTGATGTCGATCCCCATTTTACCAGAACAAGTGTTTAGTGTGCTAATAGAAAATATCAGATTCATTCTGGTGTAGTTAGGTTTCTTATCCAAGGAGAAAACAGCCAAGGAGATAAACAGTTAGATACTGAGTCCCCAAAAAATAAGGAAAATGAGGTAAACATCGTGATGGCCGACCTACACTGGAAATTGGTGGCAATAGTATTCATATCTCTGTCAATCAGATTACGTACATATAGAGGTTTTGATAACAAAAAAAAAACACAATACCGTGACTGGAACGATACACAAATAACCCCCACATAAAAGAGAGAAGCTTACGACGACGTTTCGGTCCGACTTGGACCAGTGTGGGTTTGTAGATGAATGGTTCAGAGAACCGACATGTTGTTGAATTAGACACATGTGCAACTCTTGGGTATCTTTATTGAGGAAACGTTTCGCCACACAGTGGCTTCATCAGTCCATACAAAGGAGAAACTTGAAGATCAGGAGGAGAATGAGGTAATCAGTCCCTCAACCTTGAGTCGATGTGGTCAGTCCCTCAACCTTGAGTCGATGTGGTCAGTCCATCAGTCTATCAAGTTTCTCCTTTGTATGGACTGATGAAGCCACTGTGTGGAGAAACGTTTCCTCAATAAAGATACCCAAGAGTTGCACATGTGTCTAATTCAACAGTGTGGCTTTGTAAATGGTCCAAGTCGGACCGAAACGTCGTCGTAAGCTTCTCTCTTTTATGTGCGGGTTATTTGTGTAGTGATCATAGAAACAGAAAAAGAAGCAATGAAGATATGATCATTTCTTTTTTCTGTCAGGTAATTTTTGAGTAGTCACAGATCCCTTGGTAAAGCCTTTTACGTCTGGCAAATTAGATCTAATATAACTTGTAAAGTTTCAATGATTGAGACTAATTTCTTCCTCGCTGACTCCTCCACACAAAGCAGAATCACTCGAATAAAACCGAATAAACTGTATTGTCAATAAAGTTGAATAAAGTATATTATCAAACAGATTTTCATTTCCTGCGTATAAAGTTTCTCGGGTTGTGTAATATGCCTTAATTCTTGCCTTTTTTGACGTTATTTCATATACGTTAACATTTAAAATCTCAAAAATTTTTATTCCCCATTTTCCTTTTTTTCCGTTTGTTTTAATTTGGCTAGTATGTAATCCAACAATCGTTCAAATGATAAACAATTTGAAAAGTCAGTAGGACCCTGCTAGTCTGTAAAAAAAAAATTCTCCTATTCTTATTAACTTCTCAGCAACGACTCACAAAATCGTATTAACAGGATTGTAAACAAATCACTGGATGTGAGTTTTACGACTAACGAAAAATGGCTACAATCTTCACCAATTCCCGGATTTCTCTCAGCAATTTTTTATATAATCTTATATTTACGTCCCCTCTTCGATCAAAATTCTTTTCTAATTAGTATATTCTTGTAGTTTTCGATTTCTCTAGGTCCTCTTTTTTTAACATTTTCTTCCATGTGTTTAATCTGTGTAAATGTTGTTATCACCTATTTGTGTTTATCGCTTTAATTTTTTTTCCAAATAGGCTACATCCCATTACATTCTCTTGGCATAATTATTTGAGTTTTTGCCAATAACTTGAAACTATTTGCAATCTTCTTATTTTATTTTCTTGACTAATATTTGTTTTAACATTAAATTTTTTTATGGAGAACTGGGGCATATTTATTGTGGTAACGTTACGCTAATCAATGTCATTATCATTCCAGTACAGATAATAATTAATGATGGTGGTGTAGGATGTGAAGTAGTGGTTTAAGATGATCCAAGTCCTCTCAGCCTTGAATCTAAAATATAAGCCCATGGACCGAAATGAATATTGGGGACAGTTGAGGGACAAGGAGTTTGGAGGAACAGATGTGGACAGGAGAGTCGACTCTACTAGAAGCAGTAGATCATTCATTAGGATAGGCTAGTTTTGTAGAGAATTAGCTATATCTAAGTTCCAAAGGAAGTTATAGTATTTATATACAAAAACCAACAATATAATGAACAAAACATGTGCAACAATTGGTATCATAATTGGTACGACGTCTATCGACTACCCAGTGGCATTATCGATCTATTACACAGAATATTTCTGGAGATGATGAAAGAGAGGAAACATGTAGTTACAGGTGATCAGTCCAACAGCTTTGGTAAAATAGATACCGTGATGGCGATTACACGGGCATGTTGGGCAGTTGGGCAGAGCATATTTAGTGGGAAGTAGGTCATGTGAATGTTAGATTTAAGCTGTTGTGTCAGACAAATACACAAGTGGTACACAAAACTGCAAGTAAATCGAGTATTGACACAGAGTGCAACACTTGGGTATCTTTTATTGTGGAGACTATATCAATTGTATACTTCTCAGTCCAGTAAAAGATAGTTTTGTGATTGCGTTTCATTCGTATTTGTTCATTACTATACCATGATATATTCTTTTACCACTATACCACGGCTGTGTTCTTTGTGTGTGTGTCAGGTTTGCCAGGTGCCCTATGCTGCCAGCAGTTATTTGGTTGATGTGCACTCAGATATGTTACTCGGTTATTATACTAACCCTAAGATCCTTTCCCTTTAGTTGAGGTTGCTAGTCTTTGGCTCTAGCCTATTACTCTGCCTACGTTCTTCTTTGCCCTTACTGAATCTCATGGACTTTACATTTGATGGGTTAAATTCGAGGAGACAGTCACTGGACCAGGCTTGCAAACTTGTCAATGTACTCTTGGTAGTCCCTTGCCTGGATCCTAACTTCACATCATTGCCAAACAGGGACACTTCTGATTCTATCTCCTCCATCATGTCATTACACATATGCCAAAATAACAATGATCGTAAATATTGTCCCCTGTGGAAGCCCGCTCGGTACAGGTGCCCACTCTGTTACCTCATCACGTACCATTAATCGTTGTCTGCTCACTGTCAGGTATTTTCTGATGCCTTGCAGTGACCCTTCCTGTAATGTGTGAATAATCCTCTAGCTTTTGCACTAATCTCTTTTGAGGAATTTGGGGTCGAAGGCCTTCTTACAGTCCAGGAAAATGCAATCTACCCACCCCTCTCTTTCGTGTCTTGCTTCGACTAGTCATAAAAATCTACTAGGTTTGTTAACAGGATTTTTTTTTCCCGAATCCGTGCTGGTTGGGGTTTTATAAGCTTGCTTCTTTTCTAGATCCCCTACAACCCTCCTCCTTATAATCTTCTCCATGACTTTGCATACTATACATGCCATTGACACTGGTCTGTAGTTTGTACCTTGTGTCTGTCTCCTTTAAAAAAAAAAGGGGGGACACATTTGCCGTTTTCCCAATACCTTAGGTAGTTGCCCGGTTTCAGTGGATGAGTTGATAATTGTTCTTACTGACATACATAGCGTCTCTGCTCCCTTTCTAAGGACCCACGGAGAGATGTCCAGTTCCACCCCCTTTGAGGTATCAAGTTCACTTTGGGAGCTCCTTCACCTCCTCCCTGGTTGGTAAAAATTCCTTGTTGGTGTTACCCCCCCCTACTTGACTTCCTGGGTTCTTTCTATCTCCACTGCAAATATTTCCTCAAATCTAATGTTGAGCTCCTCACATACTTCTTGGTCGTTTTTTGTGAGCTCTCCACCTTCCTTCCTCGGCCTGATTACCTGGTCCTTGACTGTTGTTTTACCTCCTGATGTGGCTATACTACAGCTTCGGTCAGACTTGACTTTCGAATGCATTGTCGTTTTCGTACAATCGCTGGGCCCTCCCTCCGTACCTGGAAGCATCCCTCCCGTTATCTGGCTCTTCGACCTGATCTCTTTATTTTCCTGGGTCCTCTGTCTTCTGTACTATTTTTTTTTTTTTTTTTTTTTTTCACTTCTGTAGTGCACTTAGTTTTTAGCCCTCCTTTACCATTGGTTAAACTAAAGGCTCGTTTCAGGTCCCCTTTCGCATTAATTTCTGTTGCCGTTTTAGAGCCATCCTCTCCTCTAATATCGTTTACTGATTTTCCTACCCAGTTTCTCTTCGCACTGAACCTCCTGCAGGAAGTTCCTCATGCCTGTGTAATTCTCCCCTTTGTAGTTGGCTTTTGCCCAACCCTATTCCCTGTTACCCCCCTGATCTACTCGTAACTGTACTATGAATTCAAAGTTCAAATCAAGTGATCAGTAAGCTCCGAGGGCCTTCCATACGTGAGTCCCTCGTTGGTCCCGAGCTATCTCAGGGTGAATAAGAGGTCCAGGTCTTGCTGGTTCATCCTCACCTCTCCCTCTCTCTCTCTCTCTCTCTCTCTGGTAGTGTCCCTAGCATGTTGAAGCATAAGCTTTCCCAGTATCAACATCCTTCATCTCGGCTCTCCATGTTTCGGACGCCGTGTGGCTAATCAGGTTTCCCGGTCAAATCTCCTTGTGATTGAATAACACTAACTAGTAAATTTTCTCTACCCGTGTGAGCTCTTCTTCCCACCTCATCTAGTGTGTCCACCATTGCTCTGTTGCTCTCTTCATATTCTTCTCTTGGCCTCCTGCAGTTCTGTAGAGGGTTGTACATCACTGCAATGACTACTTTAGCGTATATTAATATTGTGGTGTGTTTAGTACCTTTTGTCCTAGCACATGTCATGTGTGAGCATGTATTGTGTGTCTGTGTGCCTGCTGTGTGGGTTGTTATGCACACGAATGTTTGTGTGCGCGCGCTTGTGCGTACGTATGTGCGCACACACACACACACACACACACACACACGGAACGAAACGGAACAAGATTATAAACGACAACCAGCACGGATTCGTGGAAGGAACTCCTGTGTCACAAACCTGGAGATTTATGACAAGTAATAGAAGTAAGACACAAGAGAGGAGGGTGGGTTGATTGCATTTTCCTGGACTGCAGGAAGGCCGTAGACACATTTCCTTACAAGAGATTAGTGCAGAAGCTGGAGGATCAGGCGCATGTAACAGGAAATTCACCTGCAGTGGATCAGGAATACCTGACAGGGAGCAACAGCGAGTCGATGGAACTGATGATATATCACAGTGGCCAGCCTGTGACGAGCGGGGGTCCCACAGGGATCATCCTAGACCGGTGCAATTTTTGATATATATGATGACATGAATGGAAGGGATAGACCCCTGAGTGTTCCATGTTCGCAGATTAAGCAAGTTAATGAAAGGATTAAATCGGATGAGGATCAGGCAGGATACAGAGAGACCTGGACAGGCTGGACACGTGGTTTAGCAACTGGCATTTCTCGAATTCAAACCCTGCCAAATGCATAGTCATGTAATTGGGGAAGGGCAAAGAAGACTGCAGACAAGTATAGGCCTAGGTGGAATTGGGCTGCAAAACCTCATTGAAGGAGAAAGAACTTGGTGTGACATAACACCGAAGCACGTCTCCGGAGGCACACAACAACTCAATAACTGCTGCAGCATATGGTCGCCTGCGAACCTGAGAATAGCGTTCCGATACATAGTATGGAATCGTTTCAAGACACTGTACCTGTGTATGTCAGGCCCATACTGGAGTATGCAGCACCAGTTTTGGAACCCAACACCTGGACAAGCACGTCAAGAAAAGTAGAGAAAGTGCAAAGGTTTGCAACAAGGCTAGTTCTTAGAGCGTCCTCAGGGAAATGTACTACGAAGGGGAAGGTCGAGGGAAATCGCCCTGACGACTCTGGAGACAGGAGGATCAGGGGAGACCATGATAACAAAATACAAAGATACTGCCGTAAATAGACAAGGTGACAGAGACAGGATGTTCCAAAGACGGAAACAGAAACAAAGGGTCACAATGGGAAGTTGAAGACTCAGAACGAGTCACAGGGATGTTAGGAAGTACTTCTTCAGTCTACAAGAGTCGACAGGTATGAGCGGAATAGCCTAGCAAGTGATGCAGTGGAGGGCAGGACCATACATAGCTTTAAGACAAGTATGACAATAACTCAGAAGCAGAGAGGAGAAGGACCTAGTACGAAATATGAAAAGGCGGGCCAGGAGCTGAGTGCCCTACAACCACAATTAGGTGAGTACACACAACACACACACACACAACCAACACACACACCAAACACACACACACACACACACACACACACACTCAAACACACACACACACACACGAACCACCCACAGAACACACAACACAAACACACACACGACAAACACACACAAACACACACACAGATACACACACGTACAACAGGCCTAGTGTCCTTATCGACATGTGCCTAGGAAAAATGGTAACTAATACATACACACACATACACAAGTTTCGTGTTCTGTCCCGTGTATGGACAGTTCTTTGTGAAGTGTCTCACCGCTTCTCTCCCTCTTCATCTAACCTGGTTCGTATAAATAACGCCCCCAGTTAAATATTTCGACAGTATTCAGCGCCATGGGTGCGTAATAAATCACATTACTCTCAAAGCGTCTCCGGCTCAGGTTATATCATCAGAAAATAGAATGAACATGTTAACGTGCACTGATTCCAGATTTTGTTAGGAAGTTACTTAAGTCAGCTTTAGGGATGATTTGTATTTGACATACAATAGTCACATATCGAAGGTGACTTGTAACTGTTTAACACAACACTATAATGAGCGGTCATTCAAGTGTTTTTTCACAGGGAAATGAGCAGACCATCCATGGATAATTACAGACTACATAAAAGAGGAGCAAATGGCAAACACTTTCCCTGTGTAATTCCTTTCGATTATCATACCTGAGTACCAACATTCAAACAAATAACCAGAACCACAACATATAAATGAAAATTCCCTTAAGACACAATCGAAACTATAATTCATTCCAAGGCAAATGTATCAGTAAAACGGAAACCGTAAGGGACGACGAGTAGCAGCAAGTGGGCCAGTCAGTGGCCGTTGCAAACAACAGTTTCAGGAACAGCTTGGCTCTGGGAGTGCCCCTTCAGCAATCAAACAACAGCAGTGACACCAGAAGCAGACAACATAGCAACAGTCAACTAATTTCAATTACCATAGCCCACACTCCATCCAATAGTCTTTCAGTATAGAGGCCACATGTCACACTATGTAGGTTTCCGAAGTGGCAGCAGTTGTGGTCAGCAAAGGAGGCGTGGTCAAAGACGAAGTCTAGGTTCGGCGGCGTCTGCTGATCATTAGCATTAGCTGCAGTGGTGGTATTCAGTTTCGATGGCATCAGCTGTAACCACGTCAGACGAATAACCCCTCAGTCCAAAATATATTCATAATTTACTCCATGTCATAGTACCTGTGTGTGGACGGAATCACAAAAAAACTCAATGGGCCTGCAGTACCCCGTCGTGCTACTTTCCAAAACAATGCCATGAGATTCAGGGTCTCTGAACCCACTGGGGACAAATTTGGTACTGAAGGGATTTAGGTATTAGCTAGATTCAACACGCATATATAGTAAGGGGGAAAATGCAGAGAGCTTGCCATTCTTCCAAGGATAGATGGTGATCCAAACAGTGGCGGCTGACTGTTTGTGAGCATAGCGGATGCTAGAGATTTGGGGCTCTCTCTCAGCTGTGCTTCCAGCTTGTGTATGGAATTTAGCCCCCTCAACTCACCTCAGAAGGGGCAAAAGGTGTCCCTTCACATGATCACTAATTGAAGAAGATGCAGTACCAGCGTGTCATAGTCACGCCCCTGTTTTCCTGCAAGATACCAGTGTAGGCACCCCATACATGCGTTAATGAAAGCAATGACTTCTTTCTGTAGCAGAAAATTACAAGAAAACCGCTTGCATCACAAGTTACCAATTTGAAACTATCGTAAAACACAGGATAAGTCTTAAGTCAACAGAAATCTGCTATCGTTGTATTGCATGAGGTTGCAGTGTTCAACAAGGACAAAGTAATAACGTTGAAGATCAGCAAATCTACTGTAAGAAAGGCGCCCAGGCCGAGCCGGCTGCAGGGAAAGTAGACAGATTTGCTTAAGAACTGGCGTAGACAACTCCGTGTTTCATGCTTAAAAGAACAAAGACACAGGTTGATCTCACACGTTTTACTGTTCCTCAGTGATAATCTCCAGGATTTGCGTGGTAGGGCTATTACAGTGAAGCATACATCTTCCTCTTGGTGACATTACTACTAAAGAACAACATGGAGAACAGTGTAGTGTTACAATCTTTCAGAGACAAGTGCAATGTACGATAGGACACTACTATTTCACCAGGATGCTTGATACGGGGTGACACTTGAGAGCTCGATAACATATACTCAGGTAAGTCTAGTCAGTTATGAATTTTAGATAGGTCGGCTGCACAGCAAGATGGTTATGACATAACCTGTCTGGATTTAATCAAAATACCCCGTAATCCCGTCGGACCATTGAGCCCAAAACGTCATTTTAATCAGCACTAAGATACTGAAGGATATACTACAGCCCAAGGCTGGTGCCTAGACGGCTTCTTGGAACTGAACACATGGGTGGTGGCTGTGAAGACGTGAAGGCGTCAGTAAGCTAGTACCCTACAAGTCCTTAAATTTGCTCAACTCTACAGGCTCCCAATACCTTACACTGCTGTAGACAGAGTAAGGTAATGAGTATGGTCTTGGTGCCAGCCCTTGGTTTTTATGTTTTGGTTTTTATGTTTGGTTTCTTTTGTTTTATATTTTTTGGTATTGGGTTTTCTAGTGGGTTTGTTATTTTTTGGTTTTTTTTGAGCAAGTCTAGGTTCATATTGATTGGCTTGCACATCATTTCAAATACACGTATGTTCCGGTGTAATGGGTATTAGGCGGAGAGCCAACTGCAAAACGACGGTAGGGTCTGAGTTTTTGGAAAGCGTCTCCCAATGCCGAAATGGGAACTGTTTAGACGGACGTCCCCAAAGTAATTGAATCTCACAGCTTGGAGACTGACCCTCTGTGGATTTGCAGCCATGGAGCATGTTGGCATGCATGTAGGTTGATGCTGCACTAGGTTTTGGCTGTGGAGCAGTGTAGAAGTCTTCATTCGTTATGGTACCTGGTATGGCTAGATTCATGTATTCCTACTGATTCACCAAGGGTTGCGAGCTTTGTCAGCTTATTTATTGAGTGAATCGAATCCCTCAGTCAGAGTGATTCGATTACCTCTGAGGCAAACTCAGGTAAACTTGTCTTATCTGTTTACTTCCATAAGACATCAGCCCCCATCGACACAAAATGCGAGCGAGCTTCAGACGAGGATTTTCGCCTACGGGATCATAACAAGCAACACGCCTTCTGAATAAAAAAAAAACGGTTCTATCAAAGGAAAATTTCGTCGGAAAGAGGATACGAAAATGTGTCCCTAGCGAGAATGTAGTGCAATTTTACTAAAGCAAACAGATTACGAAATCAAAAACAGTTTTTTCGAAACGAGTGTGCATGCCGCATGCATACACACTCATGCACTCAAGCACACATACATTTTAGGATACGCAATACACACTCAGACCCACACAAAGTGAGAGAGCGACAATTGAAAGCTTAAGTCAGATGACGTTAGTGGAGAGAAGGACCAGTGTGAAAAAAATACAGAGACAAGGAATTGATAGGTGGACAGAAAATGAATATCGACAGTTTTGTAGCGAAAACGAGAAAAAGCAAGAGACCGTGAAAACAGAAATGAGTCATTCAGGGATTTATGAATTATCTTTTCCGGCTCAGAATGTCAGAAGTGTAAATACACTGGAAGCTCGAATGATAGTGTACAATCCATCCACATATTTTAAGACTAGGTGCGATAAGGTTCCCGAAATCAGAGCAAATATGCCCTTACACAAGCACAGACATACGGGCATATTGAGACAGACACATAGACACAGACACACAAGACACAGACACACAGATACACACACACACAGACACATCACAACACAGAACACACACATACACACATACACACCACACACACACACACACACACACACACAGCACACACACACACACAACACACACACATATACACATACCTAGAAAGGTATGAGCTTATCAATTGCAGGCCAACATGGTGACAGGGACGGGAAATCCATGTGTCACAAACCTACTGGACTTCTGGGACAGGGTGACAGCAGTGAGACAAGAGATAGAGGGGTGAGTAGATTGCATTATCTTGGACTGATAAAGGCGTTTGAAACATTTCCACACAAGATATTAATGCAAAAAACTGGAGGACCAGCAGGATAAACAGGGAAGGCACTAACAGTGCATCAGGGAATACCTGTCAGGAAGACAGCAGCGATTCATGGTAACTGTGGCGAGGTGGCGAGTGGGCACCTTGACGAGGGTAGGTTCCAACGGGGTCAAGAGTCCCAGAACCAGTGCTGTTTTCCATGTATTTGTGACGACATGACTGAGAATAACTCCAAAAGTGTCCATGTTAGCAGATGATGTGATGGTGATGATAAGAATTCCATTCGGACGAGACCAGGCAGAACTACAAAGGGATCTGGGACAGGTTTAGGCCTGTAAAAACAACTGGCTCCTGGAGTTCTAACTAACCAGTGCAAAGTCATGAAGAATTGTTGGAAAGGGCAAAGAAAGGCCGCAGACGGAGACGGGCAGGGGGGGGGCCAGAGACAACAAAACCACTCAGAAAGAGATCTTGGGGTGTAGTAAAAACACCAAGCACATCTCCTGAGAACGCACATCCACCAAATAACTGCAAGAACATAGGGGCCGTAACAAACCTAAGAACACGCATTCCGCCAACTTAATTAAGACGTTCATGGTCCTGTGCACTGTGTACGTTATGGCACATACTGATTGCGGCTCTAAGTTTGGAACCCACACCAAGCCAAACACTAAAGAAACAGAGAAAGTGCAAAGGTTGCAACAAGACGAGTCCAGAGCTCAAGTATGTCCTACGAGGAGAGAGTTAAGGGAAATCGACCTGACGACACTGGAGGACAGGAGCAGAAAGGGGCAAAAGACAATGACATATAAAATACAAAGGGAGATTGACAAGGAGGACAGAGACAGAATGTTCCATAGATGGGACACTGAACAAGGGGACACATTGGAAGTTGAATAATCAGAGAATCACAGGATGATAGAAGTATTTCTTCAGTTACAGAGTAGTCAAGAAGTAGCATAGTTTTGGGAAGGCGATGTAAGTGGAGGCAGATCCATACATAGCTTAAGAAGAGGAATGAAGAAGTTCATGGGTGCAGTGAGAGTGCCCCCCAGTAGTGGCCAGTGAAGAGCGGGGCAAGGAGCATGGACTCGTCCCTGCAACAAACAACTAGGTTGGTACAACTAGGTGAGTACACCACACAAGCACACACACCTACGCATACTCAAACACACAAACAAAGGCAAACATACACATACACACACATACGGGCCAGACTAGATCGACCCCTGAAACCCCGAACTAGGTGAGTACACTCACACACAACAACACACACAACACACACACACACCACACACACACACACACACACACACGCACCACAAACACACACAACCATACTCATGACATATACTACCCAGAACTAAGTTATTTATATCTCTTATATCTACATCCACCATCTATATCTCTCTCTCTCTCGCAGCGGCTAATGGACGATCCACTCGGAAAATCATGGTCCCTGTACACAGTTACTCATTCGCGAGCGAGTCGCGACACACTCTCTAGTACACACGAGCGCGTAGCGTGGTCGCGAGGAAAACGGAAATTATTTAATAATAAAATAAGTTAACTACAGAGAAGACTTCTTCAGCTTCAAGACATTTGATATATAAAGTAAAGTGTATGAGGTAGACTCCATACAAAATTTTATGAATAGCTGTGATAGGGTCCGAGTGGCCAAGAGTATCCTTCGAATTCGTCACAGCGAAGTTGAGAAGAAGACTAAAGGTTGGAACTCAGACTGATCCGAGCTTAAAAACAAAATATTGGAGACACACAGAAAGACCCCAAGGAGAAGCCAGACTTAGGAATGCCAGTATCCAGAATCTCGACTTAAGAAACACTAAACTCGAGAGTCAAAAACTGACACTATGCTGGAAGAGCTCATACTAATGCTGACATTCAAAACCGTAACACACAGTGTATCCTAGTGGAAAAAATAGCAAAACGAAGCTGTGGAATAAATTAATAAAAAAAGTAAATTTCCATGCAAAAACAATAAGTCGGCAAAGCCTGTTAAAATAGCTTGTTTTGGGAACTAACAATAAGTTACCTACTGTCTTGGTTGTGTTATTAAATGTTCACAACACTATGAAGAACGATGAACTAGAGACCACAATCATAACTGTTTGTTACACCTTCATGCACCAACTGACCGAGAGATTATAATAACACACATCTTTGCTTAATTAAACGAGACATTTATTTCGACTAACTTTTTAAAGTTTAAACCATTTGTATTCCTAAACACTTGCATGATGGATATTGTTCGATTCATTCCCCTAAATTAGGTTCGAGCTGTGTTGTGTGTGTGTGAGTGTGTACCATGACCTATTTATAGTCAGCTGTTTGTGGTTGCAAGGGGTCAAGTCTTTGCTTCTGCCTCGCCCTCGCTAGTCGTACTAGATCCATTCTCTTCTCCAAGAGTCTTATCGTACTTTCGTTCGCAAAGCTATGTAATGGCTCATGCCTCGCTACTTTCGCTCTCCAGATTGTCCCATTTCCTGGACAATCTAAACTGAAGAATTACTTCCTAACATCCTAAGGCTCATCTGAGTTTTAAAAACTTCCAGTTGTGTCCACTTTTTTTTCTGTATCCCATCTCGAAACATTCTGGCCCTGTTGCACCTTGTCACTCACTTTCCAGTATTTTATTTACGTCGTTACCATGTCTTCCCCCTATCCCACCCCTCCCTCCCCCCCTTCTTTTGAACGTCCGGTTGAGTTTCCCTTACCTCCTCTCTAGGACATGCCCCATGGCTCCGGAACAAGTCCTTGTTGCAAACTGTTGGTCTTTAATACATTTTGTCATACGTGTTTTGGACCACGGGTGGTGAAGCATACTCCAATATTGCCCTGACGTACACAGTGTACGGTGTCGTGGAATGAATCCTTACTTAGAATTTTTCGAAACACTATTCTTGGTTGTCAGGCCCCATGTACAGGCAACAGTCCATTTGAATGCGCCATAGACGTGTCCGGTGGATGCTCACCCACAGATCCTTTCCTTTAAGTGATTCTTGCAGTCCCTTTGATCCTTTTCAGGTTTGCACTTCGTCTACGGTCTTCTTTGTCCTTTCCCAAGCTTCATGAGTGTTTGCAGCACTTACTGGGTTAATCGTCATTTGTTGACTATTCTTGCACCTTTCCAGATCCCCCCCTTTTAGTTTCACCTAATCCTCATCTGCTTGTATTTCCTCTCATTAGTTTCATACAGTCCTGCAAACAGTGGATACCTCTGAATCTGTCCCTTCCATAGTCATTAACATATACAAAAAACACACCGGACTTAGAACTGACTCTTGTGGAACAACGCACGATCGTATGCGCCCCGCCTCATTAAACTTCGTCACATACCAACACTCGACGTTTCCTTAACTGTAAGGTAGTCCTTGTGATCCATTGCATAGTTTCCTTGCTATTCCCGGCCCGCTCCTCCTATCTTTCCACCAGTCCTTGTGTGGAAACTGTGTAATAATACCTTTTTTAATGCAAAAGAAGATGCATATTACACATCACTCTCTATCTCCGTCTCCCTGGCCTACATCTGTTACCTTGTCATAGAACTCCAGTACGTTTGTGAAGCAGGATTTCCTTTCTCTGAAGCCCTGCAGGTTGTCATGTATGAGTCTGCTCCTTTTTTTTTGAAAGATGTACCATGTCAGCGACACTGGTCTGTAGTTTTGTACAGCCTGTCTGTGTCCTTAAAATTTGGGACAACATTGGCTAACTTGCACACCTCAGGCAGTTGCTCTGTTTCGATAGATTTATCAAAGGCTCTTGTTAGCGGAACACCCTGTGCATCTGCCTCCCTCTCTAGGACAAAAGGAGAGTGATATCTGGGCCTCACCACCATTGACTAAGACAGAAGTCGTATTCATACTAGCAGTTTCCGTCACATCCTCGTCAGTTTTGTGCATTGTGTCCAAGCACCTCGTGGTGCACACCTGCCAGCCTCATCAGTTTCCACTGGTAATACCTCTCCCAGTGAGCTCCCCTCCTTCCTCAGCCTGATTTCCTAGTCCTAGATTGTTGTTTTCCTGCTGATGTGGAATAACAACCACTGGGTCAGATTTATCTTTTGATGCTATGCCATTCTTATATTGCTGCTTGGCCTCTCTCCTGATTAAAGTATATTCTTTCCGGGTCTTTGCTCAACTCTGTTTTCTGAGGAGCCCTTTGCCATCTATACATTTCCATGCTCTATCACATGTGGTTTGTTTCTTTACACCTTTGGGTAAAAATGGGCTCTGGCTTCCATTGTTCTGTTACCGTACCTTGGTCCATGATTCTTCTCCTTTGCTTCCGCGCATTTTGGTGGACGTGTGTTCATGATTTTCTTATTACGTCTTCCTTCCCTCTTTTTTCTCTTTATAGACTGCAACTCATGCAGGAATTGTCTCATACTTGTGTAGTCCTCTTTTTGAAGCTTGGCTTTTCCCGTCCTTTTCTCTTGCCTGCTTCACTCTCCACTGTTAACTCTTGGATAATACAAGGACCACATGATCGACTAGCACTGAGGGGCCTTAATATAGTGTGTAATATCTCCTTCTTCTTAACTGTTCTAGATGGTCGAGCCTTGCTGAGGCTGGATGTGTCGCCTATAATGTTAGCCTTGATATTTTCCAGTACTGTCTCCACACTTAAGCCCTCCCGTTATGGTCCTCCATGTGGCTCCAGGCTTGCTAGTCCTATCTCCTTGTGCTTGAAACGCCCCATGATGAGTAACTATTTTGGTCTTTCTGAGCATATCAACTAATGTTGTTTCATCGTACACTTGTCTCCTGCTTTCAGTGGTGGGTTGTACATCACTATCATCATTTTTTGAACCACATCTGAAGAGTTTTCCTGTAGTTTATCTGCTACTCAGTACATTCTTTTCCATCTCCTAAACAACCCCTCCCTCTCTACTAGCTTTGCTGCACAGAGCAACTTCTCCTGCCCCCCACCCCGATCCTCTAACTTTCCTCAGGATCTGATATTCAGTTGGAAAGATCCCATCTGTTATCCCTCTTGAGCTTTTTGTCTGGTGAGTGCTATAGCTTTGGGAGGATGCCTTATGTATACGTTCTTTCCACTCCTTTATTTGTTATTCCACAATGCATTGTGCACCATGCCTCCATCTCCCTTTCATTACTGTATTTTGAGGGTGGGAGGGGGTTGGTTCAGTTGGAGTTGTGGAAGGCAGGACGAATATTATGGAAGCTTGCTGTGATGGTCCATATTATTGGCTAGGGGGCTGGGCGACTGTGGAGTGTGGTTGTTTCTGGTTATTGTGTTTGGTTGGTATAGTGTAATGAGTGGTTGAAAAGGGGTTCTGTGACCATTGTTTTAGTATTTACTGAGGCTGACTTTTCCTGTCTGTCGATGCCTGCCCTGTCTCTCTTTCATTCCACTGGCGTCTTCTTACCCTCACTCTTATTTATTCCCATTCGTTTCGCATTCTGTTATGGTCGAAGTACACTCATTGAACTTCTGGGAGCCCAAAAAATATACCAGTGTTTCTGTTGAAGCATCTTTTTCCATACCACCTGTCTTGAATAGCAATCTGACTGGCTGATATTTTTTTCTTTTCAATACCCTCCAATTTTCTGAAAATATGTCAGCTGGGACATGTCCTTATCTCCTGTTATGTAAGAGATCCACAACAATCTCTATTTTTTCTCCATCTGTTCATCTTTTTAAATTCCTGAAGCCAATTAATAATTAGTAACATCTCCCTCTCATCTTCCTATTTTTTCCCTCCATACCTGTTGATTAAATTTAAGCACCTCTTTTATTTCCCTTATCAATCTTCCAGACACCTGGTCCTGATATCACTATCCTGCAAAGGACTTCATTTGTTTTCTTTCCGTCCTTCATTTACGACCTAGCTGCCCACTGATATTCCTGTTCCCATTACATAGCTTCTTTAGATCATTTTCTAATATCCTTCTTCAGCATTTCCAATTCCTCCTCCATGCTCTGTATCTTTGCTTCAGCAGCTATAGCACATAACTCCCACTTCTTTTCTCTCGCCGATATCTCCTCCCAACACTGTATTGCAAGACTCATTTAGCTTAATATTCCTACTGTTGTTCCACTGTGCTCTTAAGCCATTTACTGTCATGCGTCCTTCTCATGACATTCCATCCTTAATTCACTTGCCCCTACATCCTATTTTTTGGGATTCACTTTTTTTTTATCTTGTTTAGTGCGAGGCACTAAGTTTTTGCAATCTATTAACTTTAAGTGCCGTGGTGTGTGTGTGTGTTTGTGTGTGTGTGTGTGTGTGTTTGTGTGTGTGTGGTGTGTTTGTGTGTGTGTGTGTTGTGTGTGTTTGTGTGGTGTGGTTTGTGTGGTGTTTTGTGTGTGTTTGTGTGTGGTGTGTTGAGAGGGTGTGTGTGAGTGTGTGTTTGTGAGTGTGTGTGTGTGTTTGTTTGTGTTTTTGTTGTGTGTTTGTGTGTGTGAGTGTTTGTGTGTGTGTGTGTGGTGTGTGTGGTGTTTGTGTGTTTGTGTGTGCGTGTGTTGTGTATATGGTTTGTATGTGTGTGGGTGTGTGTGTGTGTGTGTTGTGTGTGTGTGTGGTGTGTTGTGTGTGTGTTTTGTGTTTGTGTGAGTGTTTGTGTGTTGTGTTTGTGCGTGTGAGTTTGTGTGTTTGTGTGTATAGTGTGTGTGTGCACTTGGCTGGGTTTGTAGAGGTCGAGTCAAAGCTCCTGTGTGTATGTGTGTGTGTATGTGTATGAGAGTATTGGTGTATGAAGTGTGTTAGCCTGTGTCTGTGGGTGTTTGTAAGTATGTGAATTCTATGATTATTTTATGTGTTTTAAGGTGTGTGGTGTGTGTGTTACACACCTAATTGAATCTCACCTAATAGTGTTGCAGGGGTTCGAGACTCAGGCTCACTAGCACCCGTCCTCTTCAAGAACGCTACAGGCCCTTTCCTTGCCCCATGAGCTTTTTAACATACATCGTCTCAAAGCTGTGTATGGTTCCTGCCTCCAATGCGTCACTTGAATAGACTATTTTCCACTTCCCTGACTACTCTATGACTAAAGAAATACATCCTAACATCACTTTTGACTCTTCTGATCTTCAACTTCCCTTGTATCTTGTCCCCTCTCTGTTCCACCTAGATCTATTCCACTGAGTATTTGATGTCGTCATCATGTGTCTAACCCTTCCTGTCCTCCAGTGTCGTCAGGCCTGATTTCCCCTTAACCTTTCTTCGTAGGACATTCCCCTTAACTCTGGAACTAACCTTGTCGCAAACCTTTGCACTTTCTTTCTCTAAATTTCTTGACGTGCTTGACGCCGTGTGGGTTTCCAATCTGTTGCTGCATACTCCAGTATGTGGTCCTGATGACGTACACGGTATAACAGTGAACATTAAAATGGTATAAAATACCGACAGGTCATTATGTAAGAAACATATGCACCAGTTAGGTATCTTTATTCGAGACGTTTCGCCTACACAGTAGGCTTCTTCAGTCGAGTACAGAGAAGTTAATAGAAGCAGAAGATACTTGAGGACGATGTAATCAGTCCATCACCCTTGAAGTTTTGAGGTGGTCAGTCCCTCAGCCTGGAGAACAGTATTCTTCCATAGCCTGAAACAAAATGGAGTTGAAGTGACATGATGGAGCCTTATATACCGTCAGGAGGTGAGATGTAGGCCACTAGTAGAAGTAAGAATGTAGTAGTTGGGAGGTCAGGTCCCTCTCAAATCCAGCCATTCTCACTAGTAGAAGTTGTCCAAGTTGATTTCAGGTCTGTACCAAGATACCCTTGTGTTGCAGTGTCTGACAGGGTGATGGACTGATTACATCGTCTTCAAGTATCTTCTGCTTCTATCAACTTCTCCGTACTCGACTGAAGAAGCCTACTGTGTAGGCGAAACATTTCGAAATAAAGATACCTAACTGTTGCATATGTGTCTTACCTAACAACGGCATACAGTGTCTTGAACGATTCCTTACTGAGGTATCAGAGCTCTATTCTCAGGTTTGCCAGGCGCCCATGTGTTGCAGCAGTTATCTGGTTGATGGGTGCTTCCGGACACATGCTCGGGGTTATACTCACCATAAGATCTTTCTCCTTGAGTGAGGTTTGCAGTCTTTGGCCACCTAGCCTATACTCTGTCTGCGGTCTTCTTTGTCCTTCCCCGATATTCATGACTTTGCATTGGCGTCGTTAAATTGCGAGAAGCCAGTTTCTGGACAGGTGTCCAGCCTGTCCAGGTCTCTTTGAAAGTCCTGCATGATCCTCATCTGATTTATTTCTCCTCATTAACTAAACTTATCTGCGAGCATGGGAAACTTCGAGTCTATTACTTCGGAGTGTTAGTTTACATTTTGTCCTAGGCACATGTCGATTAGATATAGGCCTTTTGTATAGTGTGGGTATGGTGTATGCGTATTTGAGTGGTTGTGTGTGTACTCACCTACTTGAGTTTGCAGAGGTCGAGTCCAAGTCCTTGCCCCGGACTCTTTTGGTGTGTGTGTGTGTGTGTGGTGTGTGTGCTGGTGTGTGTGTGTGTGTGTGTGTATGTGTTTATTTTAAGCCTATACCATTTCAAAAATTGTAATTTTTGTACAGTTGGCACAGTCATCACATTCAAAAGAGGTTCAACGAGACCAATCTAATAGGCAACCACTGTCCTTGAGAATTTCTACGCCCCCTCTTCACTGAATGGGGCCTTAAAAGAATTAGAACGAGGGTTGAAGAAAACTATTTTTTACGACTTTTCTCTGACTCATTCAACAAAAAGAAAAAATATTGTTATGTTGTTATTTGAATGATACACATAATTTATCCACTGACCCATTAGCTCAAGTTCTATTCAGTTCCTGTTGTTTTTAATTTACTATTTTTTGTGTTTTTATTTCATAAACTCACATGCAAGTCGGTGTGATTTATTTTTTTCGTTTCTTGTGAATGATGGTGTATGTTGGTTATAGGACATGGTGTCGTGTGTGTGTGTTTGTTTGTTGTGTGTGTGTGGGTGTGTGTGTGTGGTGTGTAGAGTGAGTTTATGGTGTGTGTGTGTGTGCGAATGTGTGTGTGTGTGTTCGTTTGTTGTGTGTGTTGTGTGTGTGTTCTGGTGTGATGTGTGTGTTGTGTGTGTGTGTGGTGTGCGTTGCGCATGTGTGAGTGTGTTTCACATCACTAATTGTGGGTTGCAGGGGTCTAGTCACACACCCATGTAGAGAGTTGTGTTGTGTTTGTGTATGTGTGTGTGCTTGTATGTAAGTTTTTGGTGAAGTTTCTGTGTGTGTACTCAACCTATTTGTTACATCACCTATTTGTTGGGTTGCAGGGGACGAGTCACAGGTCCTGGACCCCGCTCTTCGATGTTTGCTACTAGGTCCTCTCTCTCCTGCCCCTGAGCTCTATATACATCGCCTTAAAACTATGTCTCTTTCTAGGCTATTCACTGCCTGGAACTTACTCTATGACTGTAGAAATTACTTCCTAACATCCCTTTGATTCATTGAGATCTTTAACTTCCCATTGTGACCTCTTGTGTCTGCGTCCCTTCTATGGATACATACCGTCTTTGTCCACCTTGTCTATTCCGCCACAGTATTTTAGATGTCGTTATCCATGTCTCCCCTGACCCTCCTGTCCTCCAGTGTCTTCAGGCCGAATTCCTCAACCTTTCTTCGTAGGACAAATCCCCTTAGCTCTGGAATGTCTTGTTGATACCTTTGCACTTTCTCTAATTTTTGACGTGGTTGACTAGGTGTGGAGTCCAAATGGCTTGCTGCATACTCCAGTATGGGCATGACGTAATGGGATACAGAGTCTAAAAACGAATCCTTATTAGGTATAGGAACGCTATCAGTAGGTTTGCAGGCGCCCTTATGCTGCTGGAAGTTATCTGATTGATGTGCGCCTCAGGAGATATGTCGGTGTTATACTTCTCCACAGGATCTTTTTCCCTTGAGTGAGGTTTGCAGTCTTGGCCAATCTAAAACTATTTGTGTCTGCGGTCTTCTTTGCCCGTCCCCAATCTTCATGGACTTTTGCATTTGGCTAGGGTTAAAATTCAAGAGCCAGTTGCTGGACCAGGCTTGTAGCCTTTGTCCAGGTCTCTTTGTAGTCCTGCCTGATCCTCATCCGTTATTATTCTTCTCAATAACTTCGAATCTCTGCAAACAGGGACACTTCTGAGTCTATCCCTTCAGGTCATGCGTTCACATATACCAAGAACAGCACAGGTCCTTAGGACTGACCCTGGGAACCCGCTTGTACAGGCGCCCACTTGACACCTAGTCGCGTACCATGATCGTTGTTGCCTCCCTGTCAGGTATTCTCTGATCCACATTGCAGTGACTTTTACGGTATGTGTGCCTGATCCAGTAGCTTTTGCAGTTACCTCTTGGCAGGAACTGTGTCGAAGGCTCCTTTCTTGCAGTCCAAACATATGCAGTCGGATCCACAACCTTCTCTCTTTTCTTACGTCTGTCACCTTGTTCATAAAACCTCTAGTAGGTTTAGTGACACAGGATTTTCCATCCCTGAAACCGTGCTGGTTGTCAATTATACACTTGTTTCTTTCTGGTGCTCCAACACTTCCTCTGATGATCTTCTCCCATGACCTTGCATATTATACCGTTAGTGATTACAGGTCTGTAGTTTAGTGCCTTATGTCTGTCTA
>NC_069408.1:79362343-79385216 GCF_026875155.1 Cherax quadricarinatus
CTCCTGGCCCCGCCTCTTCACTGGTTTCTACTGGATACTCTCTCTCCCTGCTCCATGAGCTTTATCATACCTCGTCTTAAAGCTATGTATGGTTCCCGCCTCCACTACGTCACTTTCTAGGCTATTCCGCTGCCTGACAACTCTATGACTGAAGAAATACTTCCTAACATCCCTTTGACTCATCTGGGTCTTCAACTTCTAATTGTGACCTCTTGTTTCTGTGTCACCTTCCTGGAACATCCAATCATTGTCCACCTTGTCTATTCCGCGCAGTATTTTATATGTCGTTATCATGTCTCCCGTCACCCTCATGTTCTCCAGTGTCGTCAGGCGGATTTCCCTTAACCTTTCTTCATAGGACATTCCCCTTAGCTCTGGAACTAACCTTGTCGCAAACCTTTGCACTTTCTCTAATTTCTTGACGTGTTTGATAAAGTGCGGGTTCCAAACAGGTGCTGCATACTCCAGAATGGGCCTGACGTACACAGTGTACAGTGTCTTGAACGATTCCTTACTATGGTATGTGCGTGTGTACTCACCTATTTGTACTCACCTATTTGTGGTTGCAGGGGTCGATTCATAGCTCCTGGCCCCGCCTCTTCGCTGATTGCTACTAGGTCCTCTGTCTCCGTGCCCCATGAGCTTTATCATACTTCGCCTTAAAACTATGTATGGTTCCCGTCTCCACTACGTCACTTTCTAGGCTATTCCACGGCCTGACTACTCTATTACTGAAGAAATACTTCCTAACATCCCTTTGATTCATCTGAGTCTTCAACTTCCAATTGTGACCTCTTGTGTCTGTGTCCCATCTCTGGAACATCCCGTCTTTGTCCACCTTGTCTATTCCGCGCAGTATTTTATATGTCGTTATCATGTCTCCCCTGACCCTCCTGTCCTCCAGTTTCGTCAGGCCGATTTCCCTCGACCTTTCTTCGTAGGACAATTCCCTTAGCTCTGGGACTAGTCTTGTTGCAAACCTTTGCACTTTCTCTAATTTCCTGACGTGCTTGACCAGGTGTGGATTCCTAACTGGTGCTGCATACTCCAGTATGGGCCTGACGTAAATGGTATACAGAGTATTGAACGAATCCTTACTGAGGTATCGGAACGCTATCCGTAGGTTTGCCATGCGCCCGTATGCTGCAGCAGTTATCTGATTGATGTGCGCCTCAGGAGATATGCTCGGTGTTATACTCACCCCCAGATCTTTTTCCTTGAGTGAGGTTTGCAGTCTTTGGCCATCTAAACTATATTGTGTCTGCGGTCTTCTTTGCCTTTCCCCAATCTTCATGACTTTGCATTTGGTAGGGTTAAACTCAAGGAGCCAGTTGCTGGACCAGGCTTGTAGCCTGTCCAGGTCTCTTTGTAGTCCTGTCTGATCCTCGTTCGATTTGATTCTTCTCATTAACTTCACGTCATCTGAAAACAAGGACACTTCTGAGTCTATCCCTTCCGTTTTGTAATTCACATATACCAAGAACAGCAGAGGTCCTAGGACTGACCCCTGTGGAACCCCGCTTGTCACAGGCGCCCACTCTGACACCTCGTCACGTACCATGACTCGTTGTTGCCTCCCTGTCAAGTATTCTCTGATCCATTACAGTGCCTTTACTGTTATGTGTGCCTGATCCTCTAGCTTTTGCAGTAACGTCTTGTGAGGAACTGTGTCGAAGGCCTTCTTGAAGTCCAAAAAAATGCGGTCGATCCACTCCTCTCTCTCTTGTCTTACTTCTTTCACCTTGTCATAAAACTCCAGTAGGTTTGTGACACAGGATTTTCCTTCTCTGAAACCGTGCTGGTTGTCAATTATTCACTTGTTTCTTTCCAGGTGCTCCACCACTCTCCTTCTGATGATCTCCATGACTTTGCATACTATACACGTTAGTGATACAGGTCTGTAGTTTAGTGCCTCATGTCTGTCTCCCTTTTTAAAAATTGGGACTACATTTGCCATCTTCAATACCTCAGAGAGTTGCCCAGTTTCAATTGATGTGTTGAAGATCTTTGTTAATGGCACACACAGTATCTCTGCTTCCTCTTTAAGGACCCACGGAGAGATGTCTGGTCCCACCGCCTTTGAGGTGTCAAGTTCGCATAGCAGTTTCTTCACCTCCTCCTTGGTTATATGTTCCTCATCCAGCACTTGCTGGTGTACCCCCTGTTCTGATTTCCTGGAGTCCTACTGGTTTCCACTCTAAATACTTCTTTAAATCTCGTGTTGTGCTCCTGACATTCCTCTCGGTCGTTTCTTGTGAACTCCCCATCACTCTTCCTCAGTCTGATTACCTGGTTCTTGACTGTTGTTTTCCTCCTGATGTGGCTATGCAACAGCTTCGGGTCAGACTTGACTTTCGATGCTATGTCATTTTCATATTGTCGCTGAGCCTCCCTTCTTATCTGTGCATATTCGTTTCTGGCTCTTCGGCTAATCTCTTTGTTTTCCTGAGTTCTCTGTCTTCTGTACCTTTTCCATTCTCTAGTACACCTAGTTTTTGCCTCCCTACACCTTTTGATGAACCTATTATTTCTGTTTCCCTTGGGAACAAACCTCTCCTCTGCTTCCTTGCATTTTGTTGCCACATAGTCCATCATTTCTTGTACTTTTTTTCCTGTCAGTTCGCTCTCCCACTGAATGTCTTGCAGGAAGTTCCTAATGCCTGAGTAGTTTCCCCTGTTGTAGTTTGGTTTTTCCCAACCTATTCCTGCTACTCTCTCCACTTGAAGCTCAACTATGTAGTCGAAGCACAGAACCACATGATCACTAGCTCCCAGTGGCCTTTCGTACATGATATCCTCGATATCCGAACTACTTAAGGTGAATACAAGGTCCATTCTTGCTGGTTCATCCTCACCTCTCTGGTAGTGTCTCTAACATGTTGATGCATGAGGTTTTCCAGTACCACATCCATCATCTTGGCTCTCCATGTTTCGGGACCCCCATGGGGCTCCAGGTTTTCCCAGTCAATCTCCTTGTGATTGAAATCACCCATAACTAGTAACTTTGCTCCCCCCATGTGTGCTCTCCTGGCCACCTCGGCTAGTGTGTCGACAATTGCTCTGTTGCTCTCATCGTATTCTTCTCTTGGCCTCCTGCAGTTCTGTGGCGGGTTGTACATTACTGCAATTATCACCTTATGTCCCTCAGACTGGAGTGTTCCTACTAAGTAGTCCCTTTCGTCCGTGCCATCCATTCCTTCCATTTTCTCAAAACCCCACTGGTTTTTAATGAGCAGTGAAACTCCTCTTTCCCCTCTCCTCCCTCTGTCTTTCCTGAGGATTTGATATCCGGATGGAAAGATTGAATCTGTTATTATTCTGATGAGTTTTTTTCTGTGAGTGGGTTTTATACCCCGGGATGGTTTTCCTTGGGTTCTTTCATCCGGGGGCTTTTTTTGGGAAACCCCCCCCAATTTCCCCCCGAAATTTTCCAGCTTGTCATTTTATCTTCTCCTTTTGCTTTTTTTGATGCCCTTTTAATTGCTTTTTTTTCCCCCTTTTTTTCCTTTGCTTCATAAATTTTCTCTTAACTTCTTGGGGGGGCCCCTACACAAAGATGACCTTCCCCCCTTTCATTCTCCCCCTGCATATCCTTGTAAAAACCCCTCCTTCAATTTTTTTTTCCTCCATTTCAGCTTTCCTTTTTTAAAATTTCACAGCTAATTTTTTGGGGTCAGTCGCCCCGTCATTTTTTCCCCTTTTTGGCTTTCCCTGGGCTCTTTTTGTGGGCTTTTTGGGCCCCACATAAGCTTAGCTTTTCATTTACTACATCTCCTCTAAGAGCTTCTACAAAGCAGTTTTTTTTCCTTCCCCCCTTTTCCCCCATTCCCCCCTTTTAAAGTGGCTGAGGGAGCAGTCTCGATGTCCCTTTTCCCAAAAAGGGTTTTTTAGTTCTTTAGGCTTTTTTCAGATTTTTTCAGTTCCCTTCTAAACTCTTAAACCTACCCTGCTGGTTTTGACTTTCACCTCCCAAAATTTCCCGCTTTTCCTATCTATCCTCCTTCCATTTTTCCCTGCTAAGTTTTTTCTGTTTCTTTTTTTCCCCTTTTTGTTCCCTTTTTTAAAGAGCTCGCTCCCAATCCCTTTCCCTTTGGGAAAGTTCCCCCCCTGCCCCTTGATTTTCCTTCCTGCTCTCTGGCAACCCTTTTTTTGTTTTATCCTGATTGCCTCAAGTGGGAAACCATGTAATTCCTGTATTAGGTTAGTATGTGTTTGTCAAGTGGGGGGGGGGGAAATAGGGGGAAGAACGTGCTTGTGGGAAGGGGTGGGGAGGGGATTAGGGGGAATAGGGATGGGAAGGGGGGAGAAGCAAGGGGGGAGTGGGAAGGGAAGGGGAAGGAAGGGGGGGGAGGGGGGGGTGAAAGAGGGGGGGGTGGGATCGGGGGAAGGGGTTAGATTTGGGGGGGAGGGGGATGTATTTTTGAGCCCGGATATGTGTTGGGGTGGTGGGAAATTTAATGTGGGAATTAAAGTGGGGTTTTTTTATGTTCTAAAAAATAGGTGACTTTGGTTTTGGAATGAAAAGGGGAGTCCAGTGGTCGCTTGACGACCACAACCTCTTGTGACCTACCCCACCCCCTTTGACTTTGTGTGTGCTATTGGCGCGTAGGTGTTGTGTGTGTGTGGGTGCATTGTTTGGGGTGGGGTGGGGGTGTGTGGGTGGTTGGGGGCGTGTGTGTGTGTGGTTTTTGTTTGTGTGTGTGTGTACTCCCTATTGACTCACCTACTGAGGTTGTTTTGGGTCAGTCCAAGCTCCGGCCCCCCCTTCACGGTCGGTACTGGGTCCTCTCCCCGAACCGTGAGCTTTGTTATCCCTTTTGCTAAAGCTAGAGGATCCTGCCTCCACTACATCGCTTCCCAAAGTATTCCACCCCCTGAAACTCTGGGGCTGAAGAAATACTTCCAAACATTCCGTGATTCATCGTTTCTTCAACTTCCAACGTGCCCCTCTTTTTTGCATTTCCCCCATTCGGGAACCCTGCTTTGTCCACTTGTCAATTCCTATCAGTATTTTGTATGTCTTTATAAATGCCCCCCCCTTCCCCCCTGCCTCAAGGCAAAGGGTTGTTTTCCCTTAACCTCCCCTCGAGGACAACTCTTACTCTGGGACTAGTCTTGTTGCAAACCTATGCACTTTCTCTGGTTTCTTTACTGTTTGGGCTAGGTGGGGGTTCCCAAAAAGGGTGCCATACTCCAAAGGGCCTAAGTACAGGTGACAAGTCCTGACGATTCCTTTTGGTTTGGGGAATGCTGTTCTGAGGTTTTCTGGGCGTCCTATGCGAGCATTTTTTGGGTTTGATGTGCGATTTCAGGTGTGCCGGGTTTAAACCACCCAAAATCTTTTCCCTTTGAGTGATTTTTTGACCCTCTGGCCCTCAGACCGACTCCGCCCTGGGGTCTTTTTTGCCCTTCCACAATCTTCTGATTTTGCACTTGGTGGGTTTGAACCCTGGAGCCAATTCGGGACCAGTCGGGCTCCTGTCCAGATCTTTTGTAGTTCTGCCGGTCTTAATCAAATAATTCTTCTCATCAACTTCACGTCACTCAAACAGGGACACATTCGGAGCCCTTTTCCCTTTCCCGTCATGTCGTTCAAAAATACCAGAAACAGCCGGCCCCTGGGACGACCCCTGTGGACCCCGCGGGCACAGTGCCCACTCTGACACCTCGCCACAACCAGGGCTCCCTCTGTCTTCCTGGAAGATTCCCCGATCCCTTTAGTGCCTTCCCCGTTATCCCTGATTTTTTCTTTGGTTTTTGCACTAATCCTTGTGTGAACTGTGTCAAACGCCTCCTGCAGTCCAAGAAAATGCAATCCACCCCCCCCTCTCCTCTCTCCTCGTCCCCTTTCTGCTGTCACCATTCACAGAACTCCCGTAGGTTTTTGACACAGAATTTCCCATCCCTTAAAACCATGTTGGTGCGTGATGAAACATTCCTTTTTAGGTGTTCCACCCCTCTTCTCCTATAACTTCCCAGACTTTTCATCATACATGCAGGGCACGGGCTTATTTGTGCTTCATGTCTGTCTCCTTTTTTTAAAAATTGGGACTACATCGCTGTCTCCTGCCTCATGCAATTCCCTGTTTCGATAGTTGTAAAATTTAATATTGTTGTTAGGGGGGGACGCATCGCGCCCCTGCTCCTTCCTCAGGAGGCAGAAGATGTTATCGGCCCCATGCCTTTTAGGTATCTAGCTCACTCAGAAACCTTTTCACTTCTTTTCGGTTGTGTGTTCTGTTCCAGCACTTGGGGTGTTCCCGAGCTCTCGTCTTTTTTGGAGCCCCTTCGTCCCTCTGAAACACTTCTTTGAAACTCTTTTTTGATTCCTAACAACTTACGGTCATTTCTTTTTTCTCTCCTCCTTCCTTTCCTTTCCCCATTACCGGCCTTGACTGTTGTTTTTCCTCCTGAGTGGCTGAAACATTCGGGTCAGATTTGGCTTTCGCTCTATGTGTTTTCATATTGTCGTTGGGGCCTCCCTTCTTCTGGCTATTAATTCTGGCTCTACACTGCTCTCCTTATTCTCCGGGTCCTTTGCCTTCTGTATTTCTTCCATTCCCTAGCACACTTGGGTTTTTTCCCCCCTGCCTTTTTGGTGAACCAGGGCCCTCCTGCTTTTTTCATTATTTATGTTACCCTTGGGGGAAACCTCCCTTTTGTGTGTGGGTTGTGTGTGTGTGTGTGTGTGTGTGGTTGTGTGTGTGTGTGTTTGGTGGTTGTGGTGGTGGGTTTTTCTTTGGGTTTTTTTTTGTACTCACCTGTTTTAGGTTGCAGGGTCGATCCAAGCTCCTGGCCCCGCCCTTCACGATCGACTAGTCACTCTCCCTGAACCTTTGCTTTTTCATACCTCCCGCCTAAAGCTATGTAGGATCCGCCCCCACTACATCGTTTCCCCAAACATTCCAAACCGACACTCTGGGCTAAGAAAACTTCCTAGCATCCTGTAATTCATCGTGTCTTCAACTCCAAGTGTGTCCCCCGTTGCTGTTCCCAAGCTGGAACATCCTGTCTTTGTCCTCTTTTCAAAATTCCCTCAATTTTGATGTTGTTACCATGTCCTTACTATCTCTCCTTCCTCCATGTCGTCAGTCCGATTTCCCCTTAACCTTTCCTCTACACTTCCCCCGAGCTCTGGGACAGCCTTGTTGCAAACCTTTTTATTCCTAACTTTTTGACGTGCTTGACCAGGTGGGGTTCCAGACGGTGCTGCACTCCTATGGGGCCCAACATACACATGTACAGTGTTTGAACGATTCCTTTTTAAGGTATCGGGAAGCTATTCTCAGGGTTTTCCAGGCGCCCTATGCGCAGCGGTTATTTGGTTGATGTGTGCCTCCGTATTGCCGGTGTTATGGTCACCCCCAAGGGCTTTTCCCCCGATGAGGGGCTGTAGTCTTTTCCACCAGCCTATACCTGCTGGGGGTTTCTTTGCCCCCCCCCCAATCTTTATGACTTTGCATTTTGGGTGGTTTTAATTCGAGAAGCCAGTTACTGGACCCCATGCCAGCCTCCCCCAGGCTCTTTTCAGCCTGCCCCATCCTCGTCCAATTTTAAATTTTCCCACAACTTCACGTCATCTGCGAACAGGACACTTTAAAATCTATTCCTTCCATCATGTCGTTTACATATATCAAAAATAGCACTGGGCCTAGAACTGACCCCTGTGGGACCCCGCTCGAACAGGGGCCCCCCTTTATACCCTTCACGTACCTGACTCGTTGCTGCCCCCTGTCATATTCCCCTTTTTCCATTGCAGTGCCCTTCTTTTTTCGTGTGCCTACCACCAGCTTTGCACTAATCTCTTGTGGGGGAAATGTGTCAAAGGGCCTTTCCCGCAGTCTAGGAAAAAAGCAATCTACCCAAACCCCCTCTCTCGTGTCTTACTTCTTTTCCTTGTCAAAAACCCAGGGTGTTTTGTGAACAAGATTTTCCTTCCATAACCCATGCTGGTTTTTTATTTATAAACTTGTTCCTTTTCCCGGGTTGACCTCTCCTCCGATAATCTTCTCCATACTTTCACACGAACATGTCAAGACACGGTCTGATTTAGTGCCTCGTTTCTGTTTTCCCTTTTTTAAATAGGGGGCTACATTACTTCTTCCATTCTCGGTATTTTTCCCCGTTTCAAGGGGTGTGTTGAAGATTTGGTTAGGGCCCCACACAGCATCTCTGCTCCCTTTTCTAAGACCCATGGGGAGATTTTCCTCCCCTCGCCTTTTAGGTGTCCAAGGGCACTTTAAAACTTCTTCACCTCCTCCTCATTGTTCGTATGTCATCCAACACTTGTTGGTATATTCCCCTTGATGTTCCCTTCTGTTCTGTCTTCCCACACCCCTTTCCTGCTCTAACTGTAAAAACTTCCTTAAATCTCCTGTTCAGCTCCTCACATACCTCCTGATAAATTTTCTTGTGAGTTTCCACCTTTCTGTCCTTAATCTGATCACCTGGTCTTTGACTGTTGTCTTCCTCCTGATGTGGCTATACAACAGTTTCGGGTCAGTCTTGATTCTCGATGCTATTCATTTTCATACTGTCGCTGGCCTCCCTACTTACCTGTGCGTACTCATTCCTGGCTCTGCGACTGATCTCCCTATTTTCGTGTGTTCCTGCCTTCTGTACTTTTCCATTCTCTATTGCACTTGTTTTTGCCCCCTTACACCGTCGGGTGAACCAGGGCTTGTTCTGGTCTTCCCGTTGTTACTGTTCCCCTTTGGGAATGAACCTTTCCACTGCCTCCTTGCATTTTGTTGCTACATATTCCATCATTTCATTTACTGGTTTTCCCTGCCAGTTCTCTGTCCCACTGGACCTCCCGCAGGAAGTTCTTCAACCCTATGTAGTCCCCTCTTTTATAGTCAGGTTTTTCCCATTCTACTCCTGTTATTCTCTCCACTTGCAGCTCTACTATGTATTCAAAGCACAGAACCACGTGGTCGCTAGCTCCTAGGGGACTCTCATACTTGATGTCCTCAATGTCTGAGCTGCCCAGGGTGAACACAAGGTCCAATTTTTGCTGGTTCATCCTCCCCTCTCACTCTGGTAGTGTCCTTAACATGTTGGTGCATGAGGTTTTCCAGCACCACGTCCAACATCCTGACTCTCCATGTTGTGTGTGTGTGTGTGTGTGTGTATGTTCGTGTGTGTATATGTATGTGTGTTCGTGTGTGTGTGTGTGTGTGTGTTCGTGTGTGTGTGTGCGTGGGTGTGTGTGTGTGGGTTTGTGTGTGTGTGGGTGTGTGTGTGTGGTGTATTTTGTGGGGTGTTGTGTGTGTGTGGGTGTGTGGGTGCGTGTGTGTGTGGGTGCGGTGTGTGTATGTGTGTGTGTGTGTGTGTGTGTGTGTGTGTGTGTGTGTGTGTGTGTGTGTGTGTGTGTGTGCGAACACTCAATTGTACTCACCTTATTCTCGTTGCAGAGGTAGATTCATAATTTCTGGCCCGCCTATTCACTTGTAGCTACTAGGTATGGTCGTGCCTACACTACATCATTCTTCCAGATTATTCTACTTCCTGACACCTCTGTGACGAAAAATACTTTCTAACATCCCTGTGACTCATCTGAGTCTTCAGATTCCACTTATGACCCCTTGTTGCTGTGTTCCATTTCTGAAACCTCTCGTCCCTATCCACCATGTCAATTCCTCTTAGTATTTTATATGTCGTTATCATGTCTCCCTTTCACTCGTGTCCTCCAGTGTCGTCAGGTCAATTTCCCTTTATCTTTCCTCGTAGGACATTCTCCTACGTATGTGTGTGTGGGGGAGGGTGGGGTTTTGTATTAACACCACGTATTTGTGAGGTTGTAGCAGCACCAAGTTTTTTTTGAGGCTAGCAGCACATTCACAAGTGTAGCTGTTGCTATGACTGACCCCTGTGGAACCTTGCAAGTCACAGTCGCCCACTTTGACACTTCGTCAGGTACCATGAATCGTTGTTGCCTCCCTGTCAGCTATTTTCTCACCCATTGGAGTGCTTTTCCTGTTAAGTGGGGCCTGATCCTCAAGCTCTTGCATTAACCTTTTGTGAGGAACTGTGTCGACGGGCTTCTCCCAGTCCAAGAAAATGCAATCACCCACGCTCTCATTCGGTCATACTTCCGTTCCTTGTCATGAAACTCCTTTAAGTTTGCGACACAGGATATCCCTTCTCTGAAACCGTGCTGGTTGTCGTTCATAAGCATGTTCCTTTCTAGGTGCTCAATTACTTTCCTCCTGAGAATCTTACCCAAACGACTTTACATATACACGTCAGTTATACGGGACTGTAGTTTAATGCCTCATGTATTTAATGCCTACTTTCTCAAAAATTGGGACTACATTCCAGGTAGTGTTCCAGTTTCAATATGTTGAAAAATTGTGTTGAAAATTGTTGTTAGTGGTACAGTGTCTCTGCTCCAAACCTAAGGGCCCACGGAGAGATGTCCGGTCCCACCTCCTTTGAGGTATCACGTTCACTTAGCAGCTTCTTCACCTCCTCTTCGGTTGTGTGTATTTCATCCAGCACTTGTTGGTATATTCCTTGTTGGTGTATCTCCCTGTTCGGGTTTCCCGGAGCCCTTTGTCTCCACTGTAAATAACCCTTTGAATCTCACGATGAGCTCCTCTCATACTTCTCGGTCGTTTCTTGTGAGCTCCCCACCTTCCTTCCTCTGCTGATTACCGGGTTTCCTTGACTGTATTTTCCCCTGATATGGCTATACAACAGCTTCGGGTCAGACTTGACTTTTGATGCTGTGTAGTTTTCGTACTGTCGCTGGGCCTCCCTCCTTATCTGTGCATAATCGTTTCTGGCTCTTCGACTAATATCTCTATTTTCCTACATCTTTTGTCTTCAGTACTTTTTCCATCCTCTAGTGCACTTTGTTTTTGCCTCCCTACACCTTGGTGTGAAGCAAGGGCTCGTTCTGGTCCCCCCATTGCTTTTGTTACCCTTGAGAACAACCCTCTCCTTTGCCTTCTTGAATTTTATTGACACTTAGTACATCATTTTGTTTACTGATTTTCATACGACTTCTCTTTCTCACTAAACCTCTTGCAGGAAATTCCTCATGCCTGTATAGTCCCTCTTTTGTAGTTTGGCTTTTCCCATCTTACTCCTGTTATCCTCTCCAAATTTGTAACTCTATGAATTCAAAGCTTAGAACACACGAAAACCATTAGCTCCAAGGGCCCTTTCATATGTGATGTCCTCTACTTACATCTGTCTTCTCTCTCTCATTTTTTTTACACAGGGTTTGACAATGTTAAGTTAGGGATTCCTAACTTTATTGACAAGCTAAGAGCTGTTACCTACATCACCTCATTTGAAAGCATTTTTATTGTTATGAAACATACAAGTTGGAAACAGGATGAAGTTGGAGCCTTCTGTGGGTCAGCATTTTCATTTGATGAAGTGACTTCATCTCACTGATATTATGCTGTATGAAAGTGTTTCAGACTCGAGTCATCCTGGGGATAAATGTTCTCAGATGAAGTGATGTTCTGGAGAAGGGTACAGCCAGAGTGAAGTTGCTGCTTTCTGCCCGTCTTGCTGTCCTCGAGCCAAGTGTAATACTTTGACAATGTTGGTCTTGACCATAACATACCTTGTATATAACATTCCTCCTGTGTTGAAGGCTCTGCTGAAATGACAGGTAAGAGATGGGGTGCCTTGCTCTGTCTACTCTGTCCAGCATTCGCAGATGGGATGGGAGACAGGTAAACTAAGAAAGTGGAGCATACTGAAGGTATTAGCATACCTGTGCCTCATGCAGATTCTTGCAACCCTTACTGTCGAGCAAATACGAGATACGTCAAAGTGCTGTAAGCTTCCTAGCTGCCCTGTTTGCAAGATTCACAACGTGGTTCTTTGTGGTCAGTTTGGAGCCAAATTTCACCCCAAGTATAACAACAACTTCTCCGAATACCAACATTACCATTCATTCTTGCTACTCCTCTGGCATTACAATCATGGTGCCTAGAGACCATCATTTATTTTTCTCAGTGCAAATGTTACCTGACATCAGTTTCCCCAGGCTGATATAGCTCTTGGGTGGTGATTGATGTAGCTTAGAGCAGCTGTCATTTCTTCTCTTGGATAATTAAATGCCAGAGTACAGTCGTCCAAATATATAGGGGAATTCTAGAAGAGATGAAAAAGATCATTGAAGCAGACATTCCAAAAACAATGGCCCTAGCACCTTTCCCTGTGAACACTTGCCCCAATAGGATGTCTTGCTGATTCTCTTCCATTAAAAACTACCCTTAGAGATCTACCATTAAAGTAATCAATGAGGAAACATAGTGTAAGTCTGCAATTCCCATGCTTGCAGTTTTGGAAGAAGCCCGGGTTACACACTCGGTTGAAAGCACCAGGAATGTCTGCTGCTGCCACACAGCTGACTTTGGATTCATCCAGTGACTGGTGCCAATTAGTTGAGAGGTTTAACAACATCAGCAGCAAAGTAACCTTTCCTGAAGGTCATCACACTGTATTAGGCAGTGCTGAAACATGCAAGTTAGAGGTGTTGTTAGCTGGTCTGCACATCTACTCAGCAATCTTCGGCTCCACTTGTCTGAGCCAATAACCTTTTCTTGGTCAATGAATTTAAGAAGATGCACCTCCTCGTGCTTTAAATTGTCCCCCACTGACAGCTTTAAAACAAATTCTTGCAATTAGCTTGATCTGGAACTTGTATTTTGGCAGCAAAGTGTTCGGCATAGAGGTCAGCTTTCTCATGACTGCTAGTAGAAGTGGTTGCATCCTGTCAATACAGCGATAGAATAATTTCAACAGGCAGATACCCTTGTCAGTCATTGACCGGGTTTTGGATCCACTCTACCTGATGCTAGTTTCTCTTTGTGTCCACCTCCCATTTGAACTTCACCCATATGCCTATAGGCTTCGTCTATGCAAGTTCCTGTTATAGATTACCTGGAGACCTGGAGAGGGTTTCGGGGGTCAACGCCCCCGGGGCTCGGCGTGAGAAAAGGGCCTCGCGGGGGATCAGGGTCTGATCAAGGGGACTGTTACGCTGAACGCACGCAAATTGATGTACGAATCATAGCCTGGTTGGTCATGTACTGACTTAAGGTGCCTGTCCAGTGCCTTCTTGAAGACAGTCAGGGGTCTATTGGTAATTACCCTTATGTATGCTGGGAGACAGTTGAACAGTCTTGGGCCCCAGACACTTATTGTGTTGTCTCTCAGTGTACTCGTGGCGCCCCTGCTTTTCATTGGAGGAATGTTGCATCTCCTGCCGAGTCTTTTGCTTTCATAGGGGGTTATTTTCGTGTGCAAGTTTGGTACTAATCCCTCTAGGATTTTCCAAGTGTATATTACCATGTATATCTCTCGCCTGCATTCCAGGGAATACAAATCAAGAGCCTTCAACCATTCCCATCAATTTACGTGCCTTATCGTACTTATGTGTGCCATGAAAGTTCTTTGTACAATTTCTAGGTCATCAATTTCGCCTTGAATTGAGCAGTTAGTGTACAGCAGTATTCCAGCCTAGAGAGAACAAGCGATTCAAGAGAATCATCATGGGCTTGACCTCCCTAGTTTAGAAGGTTCTCACTATCCATCCTGTCATTATCCTAGTAGATGAGGTAGATACATTGTTGTGGTCTTTGAAGCCGAGATCCTCTGACATTATCTCTCCCAGGTCCTTCACATTACTCTTTCGTTTTATTGTATGGCTAGAATTTGTTGTATACCCTAATACAGTTTTTATTTCTTCAAGTTTTCCATATCTGAGTAGTTGAAATTTCTCTTCATTGAACTTCATATTGTTTTGAGTGGCCAAACTTGAAGACTTGGTTTACGTCAGCTTGGAGTCTTGCGGTGTCTTCGATGGAGGTCACTGCCATGGCAATCTGGGTGTCATCTGCAAAGGAAGATGCAGAGCTTTGGCTCATATCTCTATGTTAGATATGAGGATGAGGAATAGAATGGGAGCGAGTACTGTGCCTTGTGGAACAGAGCTTTTCAGCTACCTCAGAAGCTAGGGAGGTGCGAAAGAAATCATTATTTTTTTTTCTTGTCCAATTTCAATGAAATTTTTACCGTGATTTAAGCAGCATTTCAAGTCTACACAGTGTGTTTGTAGTGACTTTTTGCCTTAAAAGATTGAAAAAATATATAGTGTCCAGTTCTATAGAGCAAAAACTGTCCATTATCTACAAAATTGGTTAGACGTACAATAATCTAGTTGACATCAAATGAAAGATATGCGCTAGATAGTCTTTGTTACCAACGTCGTTTCAGCGAAGATGTTAATAGATTGCATAATAAAAAATGTTGAAGTTTATTTTTTTTAAGGACTTTTTCAGGGGATAACAAAGCAAAAACACAGCAATAGAAATATCGCAAATCCCCATCATTGCACAGTAACGTGTGCAAAAATCATTACACTCGTATTAATACTTTTCGAAAAAAAAGGAAAATAGTGTCAATAACTTATTCCAGAGACATATATTACGTTTTCTGTAAAACTCTACGGTGATGACGCCCCACATTTCAGTATGTTGCAAACCTCAACACATGTTCACAGCCTACAGGCGACTGAGCTCTTATCACTCCCTGCACTTGAATTGAGTCCTCAGAGAAGTTGCAATGTAGTGTAATTTGATCCATCAACCGACTTGTCCTGTTATTCCTCTATCACACATTTTGTGCACTATTACACCATATTGTAATGTCTCTTATACCTTAGCAATGCCTTGTACTTAGCAGTAACAGCCTCTCTACAATGAAAGCCGAACCAAGGCTGATCTGTAGGCTTCGTCACATACTGCTAGTGAGGGATGTGTTCTTGTTGTAGATTACGATGTGTCCAGTGAAGGCATTCACTTGGGTTTTCAAAATCCTCTTGAGAGAGGATTCCAATCGGTGCCGCGAGCACAGAGCAAAGGTCTGGCCAGTTACTTCTTTCCCATAGCCAGGTTGTGCGTGTGGACTCCCTCATCTCGTTCTGTTGGGATCTTAGGTGTCGTAAAAAAAAAGCCTTGTGGTCAAAATCCAACCTAGTGAGGGGTTAACAAGTGACTAAAACCTTCTGCCAGATCACTCACAACTGGGTTTAAGGGGGAAGCCAGAGATGTGAGTAGGGAAATCAACAAAGTTCGCATGTCAAATACTGCAAGAAGGTTATCAAAGTTCCTCCGTATAGGATGTTGTTTGAGGTCAACAACAATTAATACGTTTTACAGTTGTGTTGGAGCAAAGGGAGTCCACATTTTCCACCGGGTGTTGATGGGGTCTGCATGTTGCTACTGAGGTCTGTACATTGCCATGCTAGTACAGAGGTACTTGAGCTTATGGAGAGCTTGGAGAACATTTCAAAAAGAGTAGGGATGGCAAACATCAATGTCTGTGCATGTACACTTTTTGAGAAGCACACAGCAACACCTCCTTGCCCCTTTTCCCCGTCTCTTCTCATCCATGAGGTGTAGCTAAACAATTCTTGGCAAAATGTTCTGATGTCCTGTCCCTCCAAAAAAAGTTCAACAACAGTCATCATGTCGGGACGTAGGGTGTTCACAAAACTGTGTTTTCTCTCCAATATTAGTAATGAAACCTCTAATGCTTTCCGACAAGATGCTGATTTCACAGGCACTGCACGAGTGTTCAGCTTGACGTGGTGGGTGTGTCAGATTAAAAAGCTGCCTGTCCTTGAGACAATTTGGGCACCGAGGCACCTGCAAAGGGTGTAGGTCCCGTGGTCTTGTATAAGGCACAAAACCACCTGCTGGGCTAAGATAGGAGTAAACTGAGTGGGTTACGTGTGAAAGTGTTCACCAATTCAGAGATCCTGCTGTCTGTTCCGAGAACAAGTCTCTAAACATTGATCCTGTCTGTCAAGTTTTCCTTTCTCTTCCTTTACTGATCCTCTTGATGTCCCCCCCTTGTGGCAGTAATTGCACCTGGTATCTTGCAGGCAGTTGTTAGTGGTGTGCCTCCTCCGGGGACAGCGACAACACTGCTTGGTGCCTGGAGGGTGGATTTCCCATTTATTGCAACTCTTGTGTTCGCTGCTGAATTATCCACAGGTTTGGCGCTGGTGACCTTTATGATTGTGTATCTGATGAAAAGTTTCTCTCTCTCTTAATACAACAAGATACTGGCCCGTTTTTAAATGACATTATTCAAATAATATTCTCAGGAGCAAAAAAATTTTTTCTTGAATTTTAAAAATATATCCATATCAAATTTTGGATATTGCAGAGCATATTTACATTGGCAGAATAACCCGGCGCTACCTGGGTGTGTTTCGTGTCTTCCAAGATAAACCTCATATGCAAAAACGTTAATGCAATATTGTCTTACTTTAGTAGTTCTTTCCGAATAGTTTCAAAAAGTGTTTTTTTCCCCACTTTCACCTCATCAGGAGGCAGCTGTGTAGGACTCACTGTCAAGACAGTGTGGGGAAAATGAGTCCCACATAGCTGCTTGGGGGCAGGAATGTTCAGGGGGGAAAACTCAACATATAGTGTCATGGGGCAGGTTTTAGGGAACACACACTCCTGCACCCAGTTTTTTAAGCAGGTGTAGGGGAACTCATGCCCACACCTGCCTTTCAAAGGAAAGGGGGGTGATTATATGATTGACTTCAGTTGTTCATTTTTTTAATTAAAAATTGATGTAACCAAAAAAGCATCATAAGAAGCCATCCCTCCCCCTTTTCTTTGAAATTTTGTTATGAAGTAAAAGTCTAAAATCTGCAACAGGGCACAAAAAAAGAGTAAGAAAGTATTGTCTCTGGTTTCAAAGCGACCATTCATTGAAAAACAAACCCACGACAAATTCTCGAAGATACTTCGAGCGACAAATTTTTGTATTACAAATATTGTCAGAGACAAGTTGAAAAATATTGTTTGGGTTTGTGGTTTGGAGGGAGGAGGAGAAGGGAGGAGAGAAGAGGGGGAGGAGAGAGGAATAAACATATAGTAGAAAGAGGAGGACAATGAGGATAGGAAGAGAAGCGGAGGAACGGAGAAAGAGACATATATATAGACAGAGAGAGAGAGAGAGAGAGAGAGAGGGAGAGAGAGAGAGAGAGAGAGAGAGAGGAGGGAAAGATTTCTGAACAATGAGTGTCTCAGCGTTAGTGTTTTCTCATTTATCATTAGGCAGAAGAGTATCCAGATGATAGTCCTCAGTCGTAATTAGTTTTACCCTCAATCTTAAATGTGCAACGAACCAAAGAATATGTCATAAGTTAGAGAGATTTGTATATTTCGGCCCCAGTTCGAGAATATACACATTTCTGTTACTTGCTTCTCACGTTTCGTGTCCAAGTGGTTTCTCGCTTTTCATCGATCAGCGTTCCTGACATTTTTATCCAAGAATCATCATAATAGTTGTGTAAGATATATGGAGAGCACCAGATGATTCATTTCTCACCTTGGCACATCCTGATCGAGTTTGTCGTTTCAGAAGAATTGAAAAGGAACGCAAAGGGAACGTAAATACCATACTGAAGAAGAGGAACTCTGTCATCACAAAAACTTTTATAAGGACTTCACGGAACTCGGAGAGCAACAACTACCTTCCTCCAGGGAAGGTACATATATAATCACTCATGACAATGTCGTAGAGTTCATCAAAAGTTAATAAAGATAACATATATATAATATATATATAAATATATATAATATATTATATATATATAATATATATATATATATATATAATATATATATATTATATATTATTATTATCACACTGCCGATTCCCACCAAGGCAGGGTGCCCGAAAAAGAAATACTTTCGCCATTATTTACTTCATCACTGTCTTGTCCCGAAGGGTTCTTTACACTACAGTTTTTAAAAGCAAAAATTTAAAACCCCTCCTTCAGAGTGCAGGCACTGTACTTCCCATCCCCCAGGACTCAAGTCCGGCCTGCCGTTCCCTGAACCCCTTCAAAATGTTACTTTGCCACACTCCAACAGCACTCAAGTATTAAAAACCATTTTGTCCCCCATTCCCCTCCTATCAAACACGCCCCACACACGCCTGCTGGAAGTCCAAGCCCCTAGCACACAAAACCTCCTTTAACCCCCTCCCTCCAACCTTTCCTAGGCCGACCCTACCCCGCCTTCCTTTCCACTACAAGAATTACACTCTTGAAGTCATTCTGTTTCGCTCCATTCTCTCTACCCTGTCCGAACCACCTCAACAACCCTTCCGCAGCCCCTGGACAAAAGTTTTGGTAATCCCGCACCTCCTCCTAACTTCCAAAAACTACGAATTCTCTGTATTATATTCACTCCACACATTGCCCTCAGACATGACATCTCCAAATGCCTCCAGCCTTCTCCTCGCTGCAACATTCATCACCCATGCTTCACACCCATATAAGAGCGTTTGGTAAAACTATACTCTCATACATTCCCCTCTTTGCCTCCAAGGACAAAGTTCTTTGTATCCACAGACCCTAAATCACCACTCACCCTTTTCCCCTCATCAATTCTATGATTCACCTCATCCTTCATTGACCCATCCACTGACACGTCCACTCCCAAATATCTGAATACATTCACCTCCTCCATACTCTCTCCCTCCAATCTGATATCCAATCTTTCATCACCTAATCTTTTTGTTATCCCCATAACCTTACTCTTTCCTGTATTCACTTTTAATTTTCTTCTTTTTCACACCCTAACCAAATTCATTCCACCAATCTCTGCAACTTCTCTTCAGAATCTCCCAAGAGCACAGTGTCCCTCAGCAAAGAGCAACTGTGACAACTCCCACTTTATGTGTGATTCTTTTTCTTTTAACTCCACGCCTCTTGTCAAGACCCTCGCATTTACTTCTGTTACAAACCCCCTCATAAATATATTAAACAACCACGGTGACATCACACATCCTTGTCTAAGGCCTACTTTTACTGGGAAAAAATTTCCTTCTTTCTACATACTCAAACTTGAGCCTCACTATCCTCGTAAAAACTCTTCACTGCTTTCAGTAACCTACCTTTTACACCATACACCAGCAACATCTGCCGCATTGCTCCCTATCCACCCTGTCATACGCCTTTTCCAAATCCATAAAGCCACAAAGACCTCTTTAGCCTTATCTAAATACTGTTCACTTATAAGTTTCACTGTAAACACCTGGTCCACACACCCCCTACCCCTTTTCCCAAAGCCTCCTTGTTCATCTGCAATCCTATTCTCCGTCTTACTCTTAATTCTTTCAATAATAACCTACCATACACTTTACCAGGTATACTCAACAGACTTATCTCCCTATAATTTTTGCACTCTCTTTTGTCCCTTTGCCTTTATACAAAGGAACTATGCCCTGCTCTCTGCCAATCCCTAGGTACCTTACCCCTTCCAACATTTATTAAATAATTTCACCAACCACTCCAAAACTATATCCCCGCCTGCTTTTAACATTTCTATTTTTATCCCATCAATCCCGGCTGCCTTAACCCCTTTCATTTTACCTACTGCCTCACGAAAATTTCCCCACACTCTCAACTGGCTCTTCCTCACTCCTACAAGATGTTATTCCTCCTTGCCCTATAAAACGAAATCACAGCTTCCCTATCTTCATCAAACATTTAAACAATTCCTCAAAATATTCCCGCCATCTTCCCAATGCCTCTAACTCTCCATTTAAAAAAATCTCCTCTCCTATTTTAACTGACAAATCCATTTGTTCTCTAGGGTTCCTTAACTTGTTAATCTCACTCCAAAACTTTTTCTTATTTTCCAACAAATTTGTTGATAACATCTCACCCACTCTCATTTGCTCTCTTTTTACATTGCTTCACCACTCTCTTAACCTCTCTTTTTTTCTCCATATACTCTTCCCTCCTTGCATCACTTCTACTTGTAAAAACTTCTCATATGCTAACTTTTTCTCCCTTACTACTCTCTTTACATCATCATTCCACCAATCGCTCCTCTTTCCTCCCGCACCACTTTCCTGTAACCACAAACTTCTGCTGAACACTCTAACACTACATTTTTAAACCTACCCCATACCTCTTCGACCCCATTGCCTATGCTCTCATTAGCCCATCTATCCTCCAATAGCTGTTTATATCTTTCCCTAACTGCCTCCTCTTTTAATTTATAAACCTTCACCTCTCTCTTCCCTGATGCTTCTATTCTCCTTGTATCCCATCTACCTTTTACTCTCAGTGTAGCTACAACTAGAAAGTGATCTGATATATCTGTGGCCCCTCTATAAACATGTACATCCTGAAGTTTACTCAACAGTCTTTTATCTACCAATACATAATCCAACAAACTACTGTCATTTCGCCCTACATCATATCTTGTATACTTATTTATCCTCTTTTTCTTAAAATATGTATTACCTATAACTAAACCCCTTTCTATACAAAGTTCAATCAAAGGGCTCCATTATCATTTACACCTGGCACCCCAAACTTACCTACCACACCCTCTCTAAAAGTTTCTCCTACTTTAGCATTCATGTCCCCTACCACAATTACTCTCTCACTTGGTTCAAAGGCTCCTATACATTCACTTAACATCTCCCAAAATCTCTCTCTCTCCTCTGCATTCCTCTCTTCTCCAGGTGCATACACGGTTATTATGACCCAGTTCTCGCATTCAACCTTTACTTTAATCAACATAATTCTTGCATTTACACATTCATATTCTCTTTTCTCCTTCCATAACTGATCATTCAACATTACTGCTACCCCGTCCTTTGCTCTAACTCTCTCAGATACTCCAGATTTAATCCCATTCATTTCCCCCACCGAAACTCCCCTACCCCCTTCAGCTTTGTTTCGCTTAGGGCCAGGACATCCAACTTCTTTTCATTCATAACATCAGCAATCATCTGTTTCTTGTCATCCGCACTACATCCACGCACATTCAAGCATCCCAGTTTTATAAAGTTTTTCTTCTTCTCTTTTTTAGTAAATGTGTGAATTACGGTGTTGTACACAGGCATTCCTTGTGTCGTTAGACCTGCTTGCGTATTGGTGTTCTGAAATACGTTTTTGGAGGTCCCTTGATGTTTCGCCCACGTATAACTTGTTGCAGTCATTACAAGGGAATATGAATACCCCTGCAGAGGGTTGAAGCTTGTCCTGTCTATCACTGGTAATGTCCTTGATGGTAGTGGTTGTGGAGGTAGATACTTGGATTGAGGTATTGGAAAAGATGTTGGAAACGTGTTTGGCAATGGAGTTGGTGGGGAGGACTATGTATCTCTTCCCGGCAGTGTCTTCTCTGGGTGTGTTGAAGATATTTAATGCCCGCCGTCTGCAGTCTCTGATGAAGTACGAGGATAGGGGAGTTTAGAAAATACTTGTTCAATTATCGTGCATTCTTCTTCAAGAAACTCATTGCTGCAGATTCTGAGTGCACGCAGGAAGAAGCCTATAATTAAACCACGTTTGGTTTTGGTGTCGTGGTGAGAGTAAAAGTGGAGAAGATCGTTTTGGTTGGTGGGTTTTCGATAGACTTTAAAACGAAGTTCGTGGTCAGCTTTGCAGACAGAACATAAAGGGGAAGGAAGAGTGTTGTCGACTTCTTCTTCAAGTGTGAATTGGATTGAAGGCTCGATTACAGGAACAAAATGCTCATTCTACTTAATGACCCAGATACCTACAAACCTCTCACAACTAACCAATTGGACTACGTTACTAAAACTTTTCTTCAAAGGACTCGCCGCATTCTGAGGGGCTCAGAACAAGGGAAGAAACTTCTGCACTCCATGCCCAGCAACCCAGACCTGCCGGAATGTACGGCCCTCCCCAAAAACTCACAAGCCTGGTATCCCACTGAGGCCCATATCCTCGGGAGTAGGCAGTGCTCCCCACCAGCTCTCAGGATTTCTCGCAAAACACCTCTTCTAAACTCTTGGCACCATCAGTCCAGCACATCTCAAACCCCGCGGGTGATCTTTTCAATCGCATTCGCAACATCAACATCAGGAACAAGAAACTTTCCAGCCTTGACGTGACTTCCCTATTCACCAAAGTACCTACTACAAAGCCATCGATCTCTTGCGCAGGAAAATTGACGAATTCACTTGATCTTTCCATTCCAGCAAGCGATTTCAAACGACCTTGTTTAACTAATGTGTTGGCTTTACTTGTTTCTCTTTTGAAAATCACCTTTTTTCAGCAGACGTTGGACTACCCATGGGGTTTGCCACTCAGTGCGGGCCTGGCGAACCTATACATGGGAACATCTAGAAGCCGAAAGTTCTACACCATTATTCCTTCGTCTGTCACCTGGCTCCGTTATGTTGACGACATTCTCCTCATAACCCCAGACGCTTTAACGTTCAAGCTCTCCAAAACAAGCTCAACCAGGTCGAGCCTTCAATCCAGTTCACACTTGAAGAAGAAGTCGACAACACTCTTCCTTTCCTTGATGTTCTGCTCTGCAAAGCTGACCACGAACTTCGTTTTAAAAATCATCGAAAACCACCAACCAAAACGATCTTTTTCCCCCTTTTACTCTCACCACGACACCAAAACCCCAAACGTGGTGTAATTATAGGATTCTTCCTGCGTGCACTCAGAATCTGCAGCAATGATTTCTTGGAGAAGAAAAGAAAGATAATTGAACAAGTATTTTCTAAACTCCACTATCCTCGTCACTTCATCAGAGACTGCGACGACGGGCATTAAAAATCTTCAACACACCCAGAGAAGACACTGCCGAGAAGAGTACATAGTCCTCCCCCACCAACTCCATTGCCAAACATTTTCCAACATCTTTTTCAACATCTCATTCCAATATGTACCTCCACAACCACGACCCTCAAGGACATTACCATGAAGACAGGGCAAGCTCCACCCCCTGCAGGGGGAACATAATCCCCCCGTAATACGCAACAAGTTTACGTGGCGAAAAATTTAAGGACCTCCAAAAGCAAAAAT
>NC_069408.1:79385716-79444243 GCF_026875155.1 Cherax quadricarinatus
CAACATCATGAACGGTAATGGGATCAATCTATTTTTTGCCTCAGTGCTGGGGAATGATGTGGCAAGCGTTAGAAGTGAGGATTTGTTAGAAATTTAGGAAGCTATGCATGATTGGGAAAAGAAGGGGGGCCCCTGTTATTGTGGCTTTTGCCAAGAGAGGTGTTGGAAATGAATGGTTGTCCAGAGCAATGGTATTAATTGTTGGCTGGATAAATATGTAAGGATAATGAGTACCTTCATTGCAATTTGGGACAATCTATGGCCGAAATGCATGTATGCCGGGGGGGGGTTCACTTATCCGGGAGGTGTGGGTTTTTTGCTAACTCAGTTGGGGGGGTTGTTAGGACTTTAAACTAGGTTTATTTAGAGGTATGGGTTTAAAAATGATTAATAATGAGTTGGTTATTGATTTATCTCTGATATTAAAAATCTTAATAGAAAACTGTCATGGAGTAACTCTGGGTAATGATAATTTAAAAATTTGGGTTTTAAAAACAAGAGAATAGGAAAAATGTGAGAAGAAAAAAATATGATGGTATTTTATGCTAACAGTCAAAGTGCAAAAAATAAATAATGAACTGTTTGGTAGCATGTGCTGGGAACTTTGTTCATTGCATTAATGAAACGTGGTATGATTTAAAGAGTCGGGATATGACTGCTGAGTGAATATTCAGGGATTTTAGTTATTCAGTGTGGATAGTGTAATGGGAAGGGGGGGGGGAAGTTGTTGTATGTTTCAAAAGGAAAATATTAATTTTTGCATAAAAAGGTATAAAAATAGATGGAGCGTCGAGTTGTTTGGGTAGGTTGTGGGGGGTCAAAAAAAAAATTTTTTAGGTGTAATATACCGACCTCCAGGCTGGATCACGATAGAGGGAGATTCTTTGGGACGAAATTGTTAGGGCTTTGGACACAGAAACGTAGTCATAGTAGGGGACTTTAATTTAGCCAAAATTGCTGGAATTCTTTGAAGGTATCTAGGCCCAGTGATTATGGAAACAGTTCGGATTTTTTCAAAACGAGGTTAACTAAACCTACCAGGGGTAACAATTTGCTAGCTAGTTTTGTCAAATAAGGAAACACTGTGAATTTGGGAGATCACTAAGAGCTTGGCGAAAAGGGTGTCACAAATCCATCACCTTTAGCATTAATTGGGAATGCAAGAAAAATGATATACGTAAAAATCCCCGTTTTCGTTTCCCGATTTAATGGTTTAGGGAACTTTGAAATTTTGTTTGGGGTTTCTAGAATATTTTTTCGATAATCATATTATAAATATGAAGGGACTGCTTTTTGATTGTTTTTTAATAAGTACACAGTGTCCAGAGTATATACATTCCCCAGAGAGAAATTAGGTCTAATAAAACGATCCCAAATGGGTTAAAGGAGGCAAAGATTTTAGGGGAAAAAAGGGGAAATTTTTTTTGGCTCTCAGAAGAGGAGAGGTTAACCTTACTGCCCAATATGTTCGTTTAAAAAGAGAAGAAAAAAGGCGATTGAAAGGCTAAACGTGACTATAAAATTTGAGTTGCTAATGAATCAAAGACAATCAAAGGGGTTCTTTCAAGTGTATAGGACGAAGGTAAAGGGAAAAAAAATTGGCCCTCTGAAATCTGGGAAATGGACAGCGACGGATAATAACGGAAAAATGTTTTCCCTTATTAATGGACTATTTTTTGTCAGTTTTTACACAGGAAGATGTAAATGAGTTTCCCAGTAATTAACATTATTTTTTCCCGATAAATTTTTAAGTTAACTAATATTACTGTCACGAGGGACGGGTTATTAAACAGATAGCAAACTGAAACAAAATAAATCCCGGACCCCATGGTTGTTTTCAAGGGTACTTAAGGGTGGTTGCGAATGGTATTTAAAACCGACAAAAAAATGAGAGTAAGACACATGTGCAACATCTGGGTATTTTTTGTAGACGTTTTGCATCCAGTGGTTTACAAAAACAAATTCTAGGACAAAAATTAAACAGTGAAAAATGTACAGAAGAGAGGTAATCGTCCCTAACCTAGGAGTAGGTGCGAACAGCCCATAGTCGTGGGATTCGAAGAGAAGAAAGAATCCTGGCGCTTTAGTAACGTCAGGTTTTAAGAGCAGGGCAAATTTACTGGTGGCGGGTTCCCCCCGGGAAGTAGGGCCTTCCCAAAAAGAGGGTTAGTTGTAGTGTCGTGAAGGTTTGTACATGTCTAGAATTAAGTTCCATGTGTTGCTGTCTGACAAGTTGTGTACGAATGGTATTAAAAAACCGACAAGATGAGGTAAGAACTGTGCAAATCTGGGTATCTTTTTGTAGCGTTTCCCCTCCCGTGGCTTTTCAATACAAATTTTTGGCATAACTTGAAGACGTAGAACTATGTACAGAAGTGAGGTAATCAGTCCCTAACTAGGGGTAGGTGCGAAACAGCACCTAGTCGTGGAGATTTTGAAACAGAAGAAAGAACCCGGCGCTTTTAGTAACGTCAGGGAAGCAGACGGGGGGAAATTACTGGGAGCGGGGTTCCCAGGGAATAGGCCTTTCCCCCAAAAGGGTGGGTTAGTGTTGTGTCGGAAGTTTTGTACATGTCCTCGAAATTAAAATTCCATGATGTTTCGTGTTGAAGTTGTGTACGAAAGGTTATAATACCGACAAAAGGGGAGTAAGACAAGTGCAAATTGGGGATCCTTTTTTTGTGACGTTTGCCTCCCTGGCTTATCAAAACAAATTCTAGAATAATTGAAGACGTAGAACTATGTACAGAAGATGGGTAATCAGTCCCAACCTAGGGGTAGGGCGAACAGCACCTAGTCGGGAGTTCTGAAGAGAGAAAGAATCCTGGCGCTTTATGTAAAGTCAGGTGAAGCAGACGAGGGGAAAATTATGGTAGGCGGGATTCCCAGGGAAGTAGGGCCTTCCCAAAGAGATGGGTTGTTGTAGTAGTCGTGAAGGTTTTGTACATGTCCCCAGAAATTAAAATTCCATGATGTTGCAGTGTTGACAAAATTGTGTCGAATGGTATATAATACCCACAAGATGAGAGTAAGAACATGTGCAACTCTGGGTTCTTATTGTAGCGTTTCGCCATCCAGTGGCTTTATCAATACAAATTCTGGACATAACTTGAAACAGTAGAACTTGTACAGAAGTGAGGTAAAACAGTTTCCCCCAACCTAGGACTAGGTGCGAACAGCACCTAGTCGTGGAGATTTGAAGCAGAAAAAGAATCTGGCGCTTTTGTAAGTAGGTGAAGCAGAGAGGGCAAATTCCGGTAGGGGGGGATTCCCCCGGGAAAAAGGTCCTTCCGAAAAGTGGGTTAGTTGTGTAGTGTGAGGTTATGTACATGTCCTAGAATTAAGATTCTGAGTTGGGGTCTGACAAATTGTGTACGAATGGGATATAATCCGACAAGATGAGAGTAAGCAATGTGAACATCTGGGGATCTTTTTGCAAAGAAAAGGGTTTAAAAAAAAGAAATAGAAAATTAAGGGCCCCTGTGAACATTGGTTCTTTATTGTGTGACGTTTCGCATCCGTGGCTTTATCAATAAGATTCTAGGGGTAATAGGAAAACGTGAAATATATCAAAAGATGAGGGAATCAGTCCCCCGGCTTGGGTTAGTGTTCACGCATCGTGGTGGGGGAGAGTCTGGGGCAAAACAAGAAGACAGGCGCTTTTTTAGGTCGTGTGGGGGGGAAAACGGGCATCCGGAGGCGGGTCCCTGGAAAAGGTCCTTCCCAAAATGGGAGTGGCGCGTGGAAAGGGTTTTTTGTGCCTCAAAACCTTTTATTTTATGTTGCAGTGGGCCAAGTTTTGGGAAAGGTTGCATTGGGAAAACCTGTGCAAAGGTATTTTTTGGGGCCCCCCTCTTTTTACAAATTTTAAAAAATAGGGGGCAGTAAACCCCCCCCCCCAAAAAAAACCCCCCCCCCCCCCCCCCCCCCCCCCCCCCCTGGCCCTTTTTAAGGCGTCGGAATGGCGGGGACAAGGGGTCAGTTTCACGGTTTTGGCGGGATTCCCCTGGGAATTCCTTCCCAAAAAAGGGGTTAAAAGCAAAATGAAAAAAGGCAAATGTCCCGGAACACTACTCAAGGCCGAGGGGCGATTACTCTCTTTGTTATATTCTACGGTCTTCCTATTATGCCTAGAAATTTATTAAAAGATGGGGGGAAACGTCTCTAAAAAAAGTTTTTCCCGATGTTGAAAGGGCTTAACAAAGCTTTTTTTTTCCTTTTTGCACAAAAAGTCAGCCTGCAAAACATGGGAATTTGGTTCAGAGGAATTCAAGCCTTCTTAGGCTGTGAAAAACCCACTCGGGAGGATTACTTCCCCTGGGAATCCCGCCTCCATATGCCTTCTGTGGTCCCCTTCCGGACGCCTAAAAAAAAAGGGCCCTTCTTCTTTCTTTGTCCGATTCCCCCCACCGGGGGAACATAATCCCGGCCGGGGATAACCTTCTTTTGATAATTTTCTTTCCGCCAAAAACTTTTTTTCCCCTGGGGCGAAACGCTTCAATGAATCCGTTTGCTGGTTTCTTAAATTTATAGCGGTTTTTTCCTTTTTCAACTTTCCACCACATCTGGAATTTTTCAGAGGGGCATCTACGATTTTCAGGCTCTCATTTAAACCCATCTTTTGGGAAGGCCACTTATGGGGAACCCCCCTCCCTAGATCGTTGTGCCGTTTCCCCTTTATGCGTATAAAACCCCTTTCTTGCCTTGTCCCGACCCCTCCACCCCGGATCTGTGAACAAAACCCCAAACCCCCGGGCTGAAAAACCCATCTTTGATATATTCACTGTCTTCCTATTTTTGCCTGTCTGTTTTTGGCCCCTATGGGGGAAACGTCTCTCTAAAAATTCCAGATGTTGCACATGGCCAACTTTATATTTGGGTTTTTTTATACCTTTTCTTTGCAAATTTGTAGACACTGCAACTCTAATTGGTTCGAGGACACAAAGCCCTTCTTCATGCGAATAACCCCTTCTTTGGGAAACCCCTTTCCACTGGGGAATCCCCCTGTCCCCCTCTCTTGCCCCTCCCACACGGCCATAAAAGCCTTTTTTTGCCTTTGCTCCAAACTCTCCTCCCCCCACGTGCGGAACCTAAATCCAAGGCCGAGGGACTGATTACCTCATTTTTGTTTTATTTACGTCTTCCCATAGCCAGAATCTTATTGATAAAGCCACTGGATGGGAAACGTCTTTTTACAATAAAGATATCCCGATGTGCACATGTGTTTAACTTTTATTGTCGGTATTTTATACCCTTTTTTTGCACAATTGTCAGACACTGCAACATCATGGAATCTTTGGGTTTAGAGGAATCTACAAAAACCCTTTTTCACGGCTGCGCAACTAACCATCTCTTTGGGAAGGGGCCTACTTCCATGGGAATCCCGCCTACAGTGGGTGACCTCGTCGCTGCCCCTCCCTTCACTGCGCCTATAAAAAAAAACGCCCCGTTTCTTTCCTTTGCTCCAGTTTCTCCTCCACCACGATGTGTGAACACTAATCCCGCCCAGGGGTGGGTTACCTCATCTTTTGTATTAGTTCTACTGTCTTTCCATTTGTCCCAGAATTGTATTTATAAAACCCTGGATGGCGAAAGTCTATACAATAAAGATATCCAGATGTTGCAATGTGTTTAAAATTTTATTGTCGGGATTTTATACCTTTTTTTGACAACTTGTCGGGCACTGAACATCATGGAATCTTTTGGTTTGAGGACATCTACAAGACCCTTTTTCCGGGCTGCTGCAACAACCCCTCTCTTTGGAAGGACCCCCACTTCCCCCTGGGGGAATCCCCCTACCGTGACGACCTTCTGCTGCCCCTCCCATTCACTGAGCCTAAAAAGGCCAGTCTTCTTGCCTTTGCCCAGACTCTCCCCACCACGAGTGTGAACCTAACTCCAAGGCCGAGGGACTGTTATATCTTTTGTATATAGTTTTACTGTTTCTATTATGTCCCAGAATCTTATTGATAAAACCCCTGGAGGCCCCAAACGCTACTACAATAAGATATCCCGTGTTGCACATGTGTCTTACTTTTATATTGTCGGATTTTATACCTTCTTTGCAAATTTTCAGAACGCAAACCCCAGGGGAACTTGGTTTAGAGGGCATTACAAGACCTTCTTCAGGCTGCTGCAACTAACCCCTCTCTTTGGGAAGGACCTACTTCCACTGGGGAAACCCGCCTCCCCGTGACTGACCCCGTCTGCTGCCCCCTCCCATTCATGCGCTATAAAAAGCGCCCGTCTTCTTGCCCTTTCTCCGGGCTCTCCTCCACCACGATGCTTGTGAACACTAACTCAAGGCCGAGGGATGATTACCATCTTTTGTATATATTTACGTCTTCCCTTTTTGTCCTGAAACTTATTGATAAAAACCATGGATGGCAAACGTCTATACAATAAAGAAACCAGTTTGCACATGTGTCTTAACTTTCATCTGGGTATCTTTTTTTGTGACGTTTTGCCAAACCCGTGGCTTTATCAAACAAATTCTGGACATAATTTAAAACAGTAGAACTTTTACAGAAGATGAGGTACAGCCTCACCCAGGAGTAGGTCGAACAGCCCATAGTCGTGGGGATTCTGAAGCAGAAAAAAGAATCCTGGGCTTATATGTAAAGTCAGGTGAAGGCGAGGGCAAATTCCTGGTAGGCGGGGTTCCCCAGTGGGGAAGGGAGGCCCCCAAAGGATGGGTTAGTTGTAGTAGTCGTGAAGGTTATGTACTGCCTCAGAATTAAGATTCCCTGATGTTCAGTGTTGACAAGTTGGTACGAAAGGTTATAAAACCGGGCAAAATGAGAGTAAAACCAATGTGCAACATCTGGGTATCTTTATTTTTAGAGTTTCGCCCTCCATTTGGGTTTATCAAAACAAATTCTTGGACATAACTTGAAGCAGTAGAACTAGTACAGAAGTGAGGTAATCGTCCTCAACCAGGAGTAAATGCGAACAGCCCCTAGTCGTGGAGATTTGAAGCAGAAGAAAGAATTTCCTGGCGCTTATATAGTAAGTCGGGTTTAAAAGCGGCCCGAGGGAAAATTCACTGGTAGGCGGGTTTTCCCCAGGGGAAAATAGGCCCTTTCCCCAAAGGTTTGGGTTTTTTGTAGTAGTCGTAAAGGGTTTAGGTACATGCCCCAAGAATTAAGATTCCATGATGTTGCGTGTCTGACAAGTTGTTTTACAAATTGGTTATAATCCCGGGAAAGATGGGTAAGACACTGTGAAAACATCTGGGTATCTTTATTGTAGAGTTTCCCCACCAAGTGGTTTTATCAATACAAATTCTAGGACATAATTTAAAAAGACAGTAAAAACTAGGTAAAAAGGGATGAGGTAATCAGCCCCCTCAACCTAGGAGTAGGTGCGAAAGACCATAGTGTGGAAAATTCGGGAAGCGAAGAAAGAACCTGGCCCCTTATATGTAACGTAAGGTGAAGCAGACGGGGGCAAATTACGGTGGGCGGGATTCCCCAGGGGGAAGTAGGTCCTTCCAAAGGATGGGTTAGTTGTGTGTCTTTGAAGGTTATGTAATGCCCTCGGGAATTTAAAGATTCCATGATGTTGCAGTTTTGACAAGTTGTGTGGAATGGTATTAATCCCGAAAAGGGATGAGAGTAAGACACATGTCCCAACATCTGGGTACCCTTTATTGTGGGAACGTTTGCCACCCAAAGTGGCTTTATCAATCCCAAATTTTTTAGGACAAAATTGGGGGACGTGGGAAACTATGTAAGAAGATGAGGTAATCAGTCCCTAAACCCTAGGAGTAGGTGCGAACAGCACCATATTTTGGGTGGAGATTTGAAGCAGAAGAAAGAATCCGGGCGTTATATAGAAACGTCAGGTGAAGCAGAGGGGGAAAATTTCACTGGTAGGGGGGGCCCCCATTTGGAAAGTAGGCCCTTTCCCAAAGGGATGGGTGTGTCTTTATTAAATTTTGGTCGGTATTTTTATACCTTTTGAAAACCCAATTTTGTCAGCCCACTGCAAATCATGGAATTTTTAATTTTGAGGACATGTACTTAACCTTCCGACTACTAAAACTAACCCATCTTTTTGGGGGAAGGCCCTACTTCCACGGGGAATCCCGCCCTCCCATTTGAATTTGCCCTCGTCTGCTTCACCTGACTTTACTATATAAGGCCGGATTTTTTTCTGTTAGAATCCCCAAACGACTATGGTGCTGTTCGCACCTACTCCTAGGTTGAGGGTTGATTACCTCATCTTTGTACTGGGTTCTTTCTTCAAAGTTATGCCCTTTAAATTTTGTATTGTTTAAAGGGCCACGGGATGGCAAAAACGTCTACAATAAAGAAAAAACCCAGATTTTGCACATGGGGCCCCTTACTCTTTTTTTTCCGGAAATTATATACCATTCGTACAAAAAAATTGTCGACATTTGAACATCGGGAATTCTTAATTTGGGGGAAACCATTTTACATAACCTTCAGGGATTTCTAAAAACTAACCCATCTCTTTGGGAAAGGACTATTTCCACTGGGGAACCCCCCCCTACCAGTAAAATTTTGCCCTCTTTGGGTTTTCCCCTGACTTTTACTAAAAAAGGGGCCAGGATTCTTTCTTCTGCTTCAAAATTCCACGACTTTGGTGCTTTTCGCCCATACTCCTAGGTTGGGGATGATTACCTCTTTCTTCTGTAAATTAGTTCTACTGTCTTAAGTTATGCCCTAGAATTTGTATTGAAAAACCCAAATTAGGGCGAAACGTCTACAATAAAGATCCCCAGTTTGTTGCACATGTGTTTTAACTCTCTTCTTGTCGGTATTATATACCATTGTACACAACTTTTTCAGACACTGCAACATCATGGATCTTAATTTGAGGACATGTACATAACTTCACGACTTTTTACAACAAACCCCAAATCTTTTTTGGGAAGGCCCACTTCCATGGGGAATCCCCCCCTACCAGTAAATTTTGGGCCCTCGTCGGGCTTCCCCTGAGGGTTACTATAAAAGCCCCCGGATTCTTTCTTCTGCTTCAAATCTCCAGGGAACTATGGTGCTGTTCGCCCCACTCCTGGGGTTGGGGGGACTGATTACCTCATCTTCTGTACATAGTTCTACGGGTTTTTCAAGTTTTTCCCTTTAGAATTTTTTATTGTTAAAGCCCTGGATGGCAAAAACGTTTTACAAAAAAGTTACCCAGAGTTGAAACATGTTTTCTTATCTCATCTTGCCCGGTATTATATCCCTTTGTACACAACTTGTCGGACACTTAAAAACATCATGGAATCTTAATTTGGGGACATTTTAAAAAACCTTCACAAACACTACAACTAACCCATCTCTTTGGGAAGGACCAAATTCCCAGGGGGAAAATCCCCCCTACCTTTTGAATTTGCCCTCGTCTGCTTCCCTGACGTTACTATATAAGCGCCGGGATTCTTTCTTCTGCTTCAGATCCCCGGGGGACAAATGGTGCTGTTCGCACCTACTCCTAGGTTGAGGGATGTTTACCTCATTTTCTGAAAACATAGTTTACTGTTTTCAAGTTTGTCCTAAAATTTTGTATTGTTAAACCCCATGGATGGCGAAAACGTTAAAATAAAGATCCCAGATGTTGCACATGGGGTCTTATTTTCATCTTGCCCGGTTTTTTTTTACCATTCGAAACACAATTTGTCGGGACCTGCAACTTTCATGGAATTTTAAAATTCGAGGACATGTACATAACCTTCACGACTACTAAAACTAACCCATCTCTTTGGGGGGGGGACCTATTTCCCACTGGGGAATCCCCCGCCTACCTTTTAATTTCCCCCTCGTTGCTTAAACCTGACGTTTCCCAATAAGCCCCCGGATTCTTTTTTCTGTTTTCAGAATCCCCAAAGGGACTATGGTGTTTGTTCGCCCCAACCCCTGGGTTTTGGGGGATGATTACCTCTTTCCTTCTGTACATAGTTCTACTGTTTAAATTTAAAGCCCTAGAATTTGTTTGATAAACCCCATGGATGGCAAAAACGTTAAAATAAAGTTTCCCCGATTTGGGCACATGTGTCTTACTCTCATCTTGTCGGTATTATATCCCTTTCGTACAAAACTTGTCGGGGAACTGCAAATGGGGGAAATTTTTTAAATTTGAGGACATGTACAAAACCTTCACGAATACTAAAAACAAAACCCATCTCTTTGGGGGGGCCCTTTATTTTAAGGGGAATCCGCCTCCCGGGAAAATTTGCCCTGTCGGGGCTTAAACCTGACTTTTTTTACTATATAAGCGCCGGGATTTTTTCTTTGCTTCAAAAAATCTCCACGATATGGTGCTGTTCGCCCTACTCCTGGGTTTGAGGGACTGATTACCTATTTCGTACATTTTTCTACTGTCTTCAAGTTATGCCCTTTAAAATTTTGTATTGTTTAAACCCAAACTGGATGGCAAAACGTCTACAATAAAGTCCCCAGAGTTGCACAGTGTTTTACTTCATCTTGTCGTATTATTTTCCATTCGTAACAACTTGTCGACACTGCAAAATCATGGAATTTTAAATTCTGAGGGACATGTCAAAACCTTCACGACTACAAACAACTAAACCCATCTCTTTGGGAAGGCCCTTTACTTCCATTTGGGGAACCCCCGCCTACCGGTGAATTTGCCCTCGTCTGCTTCACCTGACTTTTACTTTTTAAAAAGCGCCAGGATTCTTTCTTCTGCTTCAGAATCTCCACGCTATGGTGCTGTTCGCATTTCTCCTTTTTTTGGGGGGGATGATTACCCATTTTTGAAACATAGTTCTACTGCCCAAAAATTTTAAAGTCCTAGAATTTGTTTTTTTTAAAGCCACGGGGAATTGGGCAAAAACGTTTACAAAAAAAGATACCCAGATGTTGCACATGTGTTTTAAACTTTTCATCTTGTCGGTTTATATACCATTCGTACACAACTTTTTCAGACACTGCAACATCATGGAATTTTTAATTCTGAGGACAGTACAAAAACCTTCACGACTACTAACTAACCCATCTTTTTGGGGAAGGGAAACCAAATTCCATGGGGAATCCCCTCCCAGTGAATTTCCCCTCGTCTGTTTTCCCCTGACTTTATATATAAGCGCCAGGAATTTTTTTCTTTCCCTCAGAATCTCCAGGGATTATGGTGCTTTTTCGCCCCTACCCCTAGGTTGGGGGGAACTAAATTTACCTCATTTTTCTTTTACATAGTTCTACTGTTTTCCCAATTTATGTCCTAAAATTTGTATTGATAAAAGCCAATGGATGGCGAACGTTTTAAAATTTAAAGATCCCCAGATTTTGCACATGTGTCTTACTCCTTCTTGTCGGTATTATATCCTTCGTACACAATTGTCGGGACACTGCAAATCTTTGGAATTTTTAATTCTGAGGACATGTACATAACCTTCACGAACTACAACTAAACCCCACCCTCTTTGGGAAGGCCCTATTTCCCACTGGGGAATCCCCCCACCAGTAAAAATTTTTCCCCTTTCGTTGCTTCACCTGGGGTTACTATATAAGCGCCGGGGTTTTCTTTCTTCTGCTTCAGAATCTCCAGGGCCCTATGGTGCGGTTCGCACCTACCCCTGGTTGAGGGGGATTTCCCTCACTTCGAAAATAGTTCTATTTGTCTTCAATTTTTGGGTCCTAAAATTTGTATTGATTAAAGCCACTGGATGGCGAAAAACGTCTACAATAAAGATCCCCAGATGTTCCCAAAAGTGTCTACTCCCCTTTCTTGCCCGGTTTTAAATATACATTCGTACACAATTGTCAGCCCCACTGCAAACTGGGGGGAATTTAATTCTGAGGCATGTCCCAAAACCCTTTTCACGACTACTAAACAAAACCCCTTTTTTCCTTTGGGGTTTAAGGCCCTATTTTCCATTTGGGGAATTCCCCCCCTACCAGTGAAATTTGGGCCCTCGTCTGCTTCCCTAAAGGGGTTCCCCTGTTGGCCCCCCAGGGATTCTTTCTTCTGCTTCAGAATCTCCACGACTTGGTGCTGTTCCCCCACCTACTCTAGGTTGGGGGGACTAAATTACCTTCCTTTTACATAGTTCTACTGTCTTCAAGTTATGCCCTAGAATTTGTTTTGATAAAGCCAGGGGGATGGCAAAAAGTCTACAATAAAGATCCCCGATGTTGAAACATGTGTCTTACTTTCAGGGGAAATAAATGGTAAAAAATTCCCGACACAAGGGGAAAATAAAAACCAAAAATTGCAGTAAAATTGGGATTCCTTTTAAATTGGGAAACGTTCACCCACCAGGGGGGCTTTTTCAAGTCAACACGGTTTCTACCGGGGGTTTTGGAGGTACGAGAGTATTTTTTAGTAATGTTGAGGTCGGGGTGGAAAATGCTGAAAGGCTAAATGATTCCCGGGTGGGGTGATAGGGGTCGGGGTTAGCTTGGCAGGGGTATTGGACCCAAGTTGTGAGTAGAAATTCTGCAGTGTTCTATGTTCTTTGTGGGATAGCGATGAAGGGAAAAATTTTTTTGGCGAGTGGTTCAGCTATGTTATAGAAGCCATTGTTTGGTTGAAATTTTTGGTTTTTAGAGGGTAAACGAAAGATTCCAGGGGTTTTCTGTTTTGGTTTGTCTTCTGTGGCTATAAGTCTTGGGGTTTCTGTATTAATTTTAAATTTGGGTTTTGTGGGAAATTTCGAAAGTTGTACACAGGCATTCCTTTTTATCGTCAGTCCTGCTTGCATATTGGTTTTTTCTGAAATTTTGGGTTTGGGGGTCTCTTGATGGGTTTTGCCCACATTTAAAATTTTTGAGTCATTACAAAGGGGGGTTTTGTATACCCCCCGCAGAGGATGGAAAAGGGTTTTTCCCGTTTTACTACTGGTGATGTCCTTTTGGTCGTGGTTGGGGGGAGGTTGGGTATTGGAAAAGATGTTTTGGCAAAGATGTTGGAAACCCTGTTTGGCAATGAGTTGGTGGGAAGGGGCAAAGGTTTTTCTTCCGGGGGAGTGTCTTCTTGGGTTTTTGGGTTTAAGTTTTTTAATGCTTTGCCGTCTGCGTCTCTGATGAAGTGACGAGGGGTAGTGGGAGTTTGGGAAAAAACTTGTTCAATTTTAGTGCATTCTTTCCTCAAGGGGAAACCCTTGCCCGCAGATTCTGAGTTTCACCAGGAAGAAGGGCCCATAATTAAAAACCCCGTTTTTTTTGGTGTCGTGGGGGGAGAGTAGAAAAGGGAGGGAAGGGTCGTTTTGGTTGGTGGGTTTTCGATAAGGGCTTTTAAAAAGGGGTTCGTTTGGGAGCTTTGCAGAGTAGAACTCAAGGAAAAAGGAAAAGGGTTGTCGACTTCTTCTTCAAGTGTGAATGGATTTTAAAAGGTCGACCGGGTTTTGGGTTTTTTGGAGGGGGCTTGAAAGTTGAAAACTTTTGGGGTTATGAGGAGAAAGTTTTTCAACATAAAGGAAACCAGGTGAAGCGAAGGAATAATTTGGGGGAGAAAAAGTTTTTGGCTTCTAGAAAGTTTTTTAGGAGAGGGCACATATGCAAAAAAGTTAGGGCAAACTTTATTCCGAAAAGTTTTTGCCTACCGAGGGAGGCTTTTTTCCCGGGCGAATACAGAAAATAGGCAGGAACAGTAGAGGGTGTTTAAGACGATGTAAAACAGTCCTTTACCTTAAATCGTTGAATTTTTAGGGGTTGTCAGTCCCCCGGCCTTGGGGGAAGTTCAGGGTTTCCCTAGTCAGGAATTAAAAATTGCAAAAGTTGGGGTATGTGTCTACCTAACAACCTGTGGATTGTATACCCTTTTGATTCATCTTGGGGTTTTAGATGTTCCAGGGATAGGTTTTGCAGGACTGCATGAGTGGCGAAACCCCTTTGGGGGTCCAAAAGTTGCTGAAAGAGGTGTTTTGAAAGAAAACACGTAAAGCCAAAACATAGTTTTTACAAGGTCGATTTAAAAACGCTGGCTGGAAAGGGGGAAGATCAAGTGAGTCGTTTTAATTTTTCCCGCGCAAGGATCGATGGGTTGTTTAGTAGGTAATTTTGTGAAAGGGGGAAATCACGTCAAGGGTGGGGAAAAATTTTTTGTTCCCGATTTTTGATTTTGCGAATTTCGATTGAGAAGATCACCCGGTGTTTTAGATGGTGGACGGTAGTTTCCCCCAAAAGGGGTTTTGAGAGGTGTTTGGGGAGGGGAAATTTCCCGGGGAGCTGGGGGGAGCCCCCGCCCATTCCCAGGATATGGGCCTCAGGTTTGGGGGACCCGGGTTGGGTCTTTGGAGGCCCTACATTCTGGCAGGGGCTGGGGTTGTGAAGTTTCTTCCCCTTTTTCTGAGCCCCCCAGGGAAAGCGGCGAGTCCTTTGAAGAAAAAAATTTTAGTGGGGGTTGTCCATTGGTTAGTTGTGAGAGGTTTGTAGGGATCTGGGGGATTTAAATAGATTTTTAAACTTTTTTTTCCCGTAATCGTCAGTGTTCATAAAAAAAACACCACCCCCCTTTATCAGCGGTGGGACCCCGATGGTCGTGTCTTCTTTCCCAAACCTTTTTAGTGCATTGATTTTTAAAAAGGGGAGGTATGATGGGGAGTTCGTGGGTTTAGATGGCTTCCCGGATGATTTCCCCTTTAAGATTGGGCCCCTTTTTGGGAAATTTGGGTCATTGTGTCGGGGGTTTTTGGCGGGTGAAAAATTGAGGTTTTTGTTTTTTGGGTTTTGTTAAATTCCCGTTTTTCGAAATTTTAGGGGCCCAAACTGAGGGCTTCAGTTTCTGTGGTTGACAGGGACGGGGATTTAAAGATTTTAATAATTTCAGGTCTTCCTTAAAATTTTCCCCAAATTTTATTATCGCAGAGTGTTTGTTTGTTTCCTAGTAAGTCTGGTCTTCTGTTGAAAAATTCCCCCTGTGGGTAAAATTGGGTGCGAAAGATTTGGCCGGGGGCGTCTGTTTGTTGCCCCCGGGGTGTTGTGCCCAGTGTTCTGGCTTGGAGGGAAAAACTTTTTTTTAGCATTGTTTTTGTCATCTGCAAACCCTTTAAGGTTTGGGCCCAGCTGTTTGCAGGAAAAAATGCAGACGGCGAGCATTAAACTTTTTTCAACCCCACCCAGAGAAGACACCCGCCGAGAAGAGAACATAGTCCTTCCCACCAACTCCATTGCCAAAACCCTGTTTTCCCAAAATTTTTTGCCAAAACATCATTCCAAAATATCTACCTCCACAACCCCCCGGGCCATCAAGGGGTTTACCAGTAGTAGACAGGACAAGCCCCCATCCTCTCAGGGGTTTTACAAAAATCCCTTGTAATGACTGCAAACAAATTATATTTGGGGGAAACATCAAGAGACCTCCAAACCCCGTATTTCAGAACCCAATGGCAAAGCAGGGGGCTGCCCATACAAGGAAAAGCCTGTTGTACCCAAAAAGCAATTCACACAACCCCCTTTAAATTTAAATACAGAAAATCAAGACTTATGCCACAGAAGACAAAAAACTCAATACAGAAGAATCCTGGGAAACATCGTTTTTTCTCTATAACCAACAATTTTAAACCCGAACAATGGCTTCTATAAAATAAACTGAACCACTCGCCAAAAAACTTCTTAAACGCTTTCCCCCATAAGAAAATTTGAAACTGCCCGAAGGTTACCCCAAAAACTTGTCCCCTTTCCCCTGCCAAGCTACCCCCGACTCTATCCCCCCCACCCGGGGATCATCGCCCGCAGCAATTTTCCACCTGACCTCAAATGACTTTAAATAACCCCGTAAACCCTTTCCAAACCCCCGGGGATCCGTGTGTGGGCTTGAAAAAGCCCCCTGTGTGGGGTAAACGTTTTTCAAAAAGGATCACATTATACTGCATTTGTGTTTATATTTCCGTTTACTCTAAACTTGGGCGGTATTATATACCTTGTACACAACTTTTCAGACAAATGCAAAATCATGGAATCTTTAAATTTGAGGACATGTAAAATAAACCCTTTACGGGCTACTACAACCCCAACCCATCTCTTTGGGAAAGGAATTTCTTCCCCGGGGAACCCCCTACCAGTGAATTTGCCCTCGTCTGCTTCACCTGGGCGGGTTTCTATATAAGCGCCAGGTTTTTTCTTTGCTTCAGAATTCCACGGCTTTTGGTGCTGTTCGGGACCCACTCCTAGGTTGGGGGACCCGATTACCTCATCTTCTGTACATTTGTTCTATGTCTTCAAGTTTTTGTCCCAGAATTTGTTAAATTTATAAAGCCACTGGAAAGGGCCGAAAAAGTTTTTTTAAAAAAAAATTTCCCAGATGTTGCACTGTGTCTTACTCTCATCGGTACTTAGGGAAAGCAAGATGGAGCTTAGTCAGCCATTAACGAGTGTATTCAATGCGTCCATCCTTACCAGTGTTGTGCCAGAGATGTGGAAGATGGCTAATGGGGTTTCCCTATATTCAAATCAGGGATAAGTCCACCCTTCAAATTACCGTCCAATAAGCCTGACATCTATAGTGGGCAAGTTATTAGAATCAATTATAGCTGACATTATCAGAAGTCACCTTGAAGAGATAACTTGATAAATGAATCTCAGCATGGATTCACGAGAGGTCGTTCCTCCCTGACAAACTTACTGACGTTCTTCAATAGAACATTTGAGGCAGTTGACAGTGATAAGAATATGATATTGTTTATTTGGATTTTAGTAAAGCCTTCGACAAAGTACCTCACAAGAGACTCTTAAGAAAAGTGGCAGCTCATGGTATAGGAGGTAAAGTTCTAGCATGGATTGGGGCATGGCTTCCCATAGAAAGCAGAGAGTAACCATTAATGGAGTGAAATCTGAATGGGGTTAGTCACTAGTGGCGTTCCACAAGGACAGTTTTAGGCCCTCTCTTGTTTATAATTTACATTAATGCCCTTTGATGAAGGGATTACCAGTGACATGAGTAAGTTTGCTGATGATACCAAAGATAGCCGTATAATTCACTCTGAGGAGGATATCAATGAACTCCAGGACGATTTGAACAAATTAATGTCTTGGCCCTGAGGAATGGCAGATGAAGTTTAATGTGGTAAGTGTAAGGTACTTGCCCTTGGTAATGAAAAAAACCCTCGAAGCAAATCTAGGTGAAGTAGAGCTTGGTCATACAGAATGTGAAAAAGACTTGGGAGTCATGTAAGCAGAAATCTAAAGCCAAGACAGCAGTGCCTCATGTGCGCAACAAGGCCCCAAAAGATTACTTGGATTTTTCTCAAGAAGTATAAGTAACAGAAGTCAAAAGTTATTTACAGCTCTATACATCACTAGTGAGGCCTCATTTAGATTTGCTGCTCAGTTTTGGTCCCCTTACTACAGGATGGACATAGACTCATTAAGAACATACAGAGAAGAAAGACTAAAATGATTTACTGTGTAAGGAACCTCCCGTATGAAGATAGACTTAAAGCCTTAAAATCTCCACTCTCTGGAGAGGCGTAGAATGAGGGGAGATATCATTGAAGTGTATAAGTGGGTGACGGGCATAAACGAGGGAGACATTAATAAAGTACTTGAGGGTGTCGAACCAGGTAAGAACCAGGAATAAGGATTTAAGTTGGATAAATTTAGATTTAGAAAGGACATAGGTAAGTACTGGTTTTCTAACAGAGTTGTAGATGCGTGGAACAGTCTTCCCAGTGGGGTGATAGAGGCTAGGACCTTGGGTAGCTTTAAGAAGAGACTGGACAAATATATGAGTGGGAGGGGCTGGGTTTGATTGGTGTCAAGGGGTACGGGAGTTATTTCTTGAGTAGCTTTAGGTAGATGTCGTTTTGATAAGGACCTGCCTCGTATGGGCCAGTAGGCCTTCTGCAGTGTTCCTACATTCTTATGTTCTTATGTTCTTATAAGACCATGTTCTTGACTCGAGTCATTCTAGGAATTATCTCACATGAAGTAATGGTCCTGAGAAGGGTGTAGCCTACGAATAGGCTCCGTCCGGTTTTTTGGCAACGAAGCTGTCCCGTTTCCCACAAAGTGGAGCTTAGTGTGGTACCTTGTAAATACTGACCTGGTACATAACAGGACCAGCTCCATATCTCCGATGATGAAACCTCTGGTGAAACGACATATCTATCCAGGCCGGGTACAGGCGAGAAAAAATTCGTTTTAGATGAGATGGGTGCAGACAATCAAGGAAAGTGGTGCAGACGCAAAGTGTGAGCGCACGTGTGGTTCTTATGGAGTTTTGCAGGCTGTACTGTCGAGCTGATGCGAGATACGCCATAGTGCTGTAACTTTCTTCGCTACCTCGCTGAAAACATTTACCACGCGCAGCCTCACAGATATTTTGGAGAAAAATTTCACTGCGATATTCACTAACAGTTATTCATTCATTCTTACCTTTTAACTTCATGCTGACTAGAAACAATCATCACTCGTGGTTTACCAGATCCAATGTATCCTGCCATCGGTTTCCTTAGCTTAATATGGCTGTAAGCTGGTAATTGATGCGTCTGAGAACCTCAGGCATTTCCTCATTTGCCTAAATAAATATTAAAGTACTGTCATCTGGTAATTTTGTGTAATATTGGCACCAACCGAGTAGGTTGTATAGATTGTCCCGTTGAGAACTACTAGAGCTCTACCCTGAAAGGAATCACTAAGAAGCGAGTTGTACACATCCCAGACTCCAAATGCTTGCAGTTTTCATCCAAGATATCCTGATGCAATATTTATCAAAGACACAAGCAATCTCCATCTTACACACAGCAACAAACCCAAGAATAGCGTTCCACTGTCTTCAGTGAGGAATCGCTCAGGACTCTGTCTACGTGTACGTCAGGCCCATATTGTATGACAGCAGTTTTTGGAATCACACCTTGCCAAGCACGTCATAAAAATTGGAGAAAGTCAGGAGTTTGCAGCGAGACTAGTCCCGGACCTAAGAGGCATGTCCTCTGAGGAAGATTAAGGAAGTCAACCTACATTATTGGAGGACAAAAGGTATAGGGCGACAGATAACGACATATAAAATAATGAGAGGAATCGACAAGGTGGACAGTGAGACAGGATGCTCCAGAGATGGGACACAGCATAAGAGGTCCGCAAATAGGGAAGTTGCAAGAGTCAGTGAGTCACAGGGACTGTTAGGATAAGAATTTCATCAGTTCATAGACGGTTGTCCAGACAGTGGCATAGTCTGGGGAATTGTGAAATAGTGGTGACAGTCTCCAAAACGTAATTTCAAGAGAGTGAATGATAAAACTCACGGAGCAGGGAGAAAGCGACCTAGTCACGACCATGAGGGAGGCCCGGGGCCCCTGCCAACCACAGTTTAGGTGAGATACGAGCGATTCTAAAAAAAAAAAAAAAAAAAAAAAAATTCATCCATTGAATATGTGCCACAACAATTAAACTGCTTAACAGATATTAGCCGATATGCAACGTTAAAATCGACCGTCTGCGATTGTTCATATATATATAGATATATAGATAAATATATATATTTATATATATATATATATATATATATATAATATATAGAATTAATATAATAATATATATATATTCTATACTCACACTCTGGATGTACAAAATTAAAGAGGGCCATAGATTACATCAGAATCACTTTTTAGGTTGTAACAAGAGAGAGAGTAAAATGTAGATGGAACTACAAGGAAAAATAGAAGCAGCAAGTAAGTAAAGGAGTAAGCATTAGGATAACATATAAACGCCAATCCAATCAGGTGCTGCCCCACATACCAGAATGGCTTGCAGAGAGGTGATGCCAGCAGCACTCGCGATTACTTTTTTCCAGATACACTCGAAGGGTTTTGGAGGAATCCAAGTCATTGCGAGGGCTTGCACGCCACGCAGTAGCTCCTTCCAGAACCAGCACCGTAGATTAAACGACGAAAGTGAAAGTCGAATTGAGACATACGAAGTACATCAACTAGCGGTCGGAAGCCAGGCAGTTGAGAAACCCCTTCCCGAGGGACAGCCTTACTAACCATCCATATTCGATACACTTTGTGTACACGTTCGAGGATGACATCTGCGCTAGAGAGAAACCGGAGATGAAGTTTTGCACGCAGTACAGGCTTATTTAGTAATTAACATTTTCATTTGTGGAGCGAACTTCCTTTGAAGTTTCAAAAATTAACAGTTATTTTTGGTAGTTCCTAATATATATATATATATAATATATCGTATATATACTATATATATATATATATATATAGTATTATATATATATAATAATATATATATATATAATATATATATATATAATATATAATATATATATATATAATATATATATATATATATATATAGATGGGTCCACCTCTGGTGTAAATGGTGGGACCCATACCTCGGAGAAGTGGAATAAAGAACGCTTCAAGTAAGAATATTTGGATTTCCTTCCTAAACCCAGTTGAATATTCCACTTCCCCTACCACCCTCTTTTTCATTCTTTTTTTTATACCCTAGGTAGATTTTATTACATAATAAGTACAGAAGATACGTTCTTGATATAAATATGCATATACAGGACATGGAGGAGAGCGAGAGTCGAATACATATCTAGTGCATATGTTACGTGATTTGCCACTGAATTATATTACGAAAATTCTCCATCGCAGCTCTCAGAGCTGGGCGCGTGCCCAAAATAAATAAGTTTTCTGTTACCAGCGCCGAGTCGCTGAGACAGCAGAAAACTAACTTCCCTGGGAGCCCTAGTTACCCTGAAGAGGTCTTTTCGCCTAGCTCCTTAAGGAACGTTTAATGCATTCTTTCCCTATGAGACCAAGGTGTCTGAGCCTATGGAACAAACATGTAATGGATGGGCAAGTCTCAGTATTTTCTAGACTTTTGAACTGCGCCTGAAGCTGGCGGTTGTCCCTCCTTCCTCCCCTGGTGTATTGAGATAGGTATCAGCCAAGGTAAATGCACATGTGTAGTCCCCAAAACACTTGCTACCGTCTGTCCAGCTTGAAGGGTGATACCATCTAGGACGCTTTAGTGGATGCCATCAGATCTGCACAATGGGGTGAAATCCCTTACGGCAGGGCATCCGGCTGTTGTGAGGCTCCTCTTGATAATGTATTACATAAGCTCGTCATGTCTTGCACCCTTATATCCCTCGGATTTAAGGCATACAAGACCAAGGAGGACCCGAATCGGTCTGCTTCTTCACTACCACAATTACACACGTGTTTCGGGCGATAAATAGGGCGGCAAGACAAGGGTAACACCAGTGTGGATGATCTGTGTGTCGAGGCTGTGTGCCACGGCTGGAGTTGGAAACAGTCTACACGAACAAGTCCCCCCTGCAAGATGGAGCTCTCACTGCCAGGAAAGGCGGGCTCATCCCTCCCTGACTTATTCGAAGCACTGAGAGCCTATATCTCCATCTATTTGGCATCCCAGTGCACTATTGTAGTTGTTTGGGGAGCGCAAGGTCTGGTTTCAGAGCCAGTTAGATAACCCAATCAAGGCTCCGTCTATGAACTTTTTGGTCCTGGACTCCTATCTTTCCCTGAAAAATTTTCAGGAGAATCGTTCTGCTACATGTCACTCGAATGCAATGCATTCCAGTGGATCGTGTCCAGATGTGTCTTTTAGCCACCTCTGACAAACGCTGGAACAGCTCTTGAACTAGCTAGGAGGTTCCCTAACTACTGGATCCAGGGATTGCATCTTGGCAGCAAATTTTTAACTAATTTCTCAGCTACAATTTTTTGTGATTCTGGTAGAAGATAGTCCCGTGCTGATTTAGGGTGGAAATTATTTCGCAATTAAATATCATTTTCGGTCCTTGGCCAAGGACAGGTAAGTTAGAGTCCAGTTTCCCTCCCCAATGACAGTTTTTTTTTCTGTGTCAGTCTCCCATCTAGATATGCTCAATTTAGAAATTCCCCCATATGCCGTACGGCTCCTCGTGAATGTTCCTATTATAGTGTACTTTGTAACTTCCCCAAGTCCTTGCAACTTGGCAGTTCTGGCCTCCATCGGCAACCGATAGGCCAAACTGTTAGCTGCATTACATGCCTGCTTTTGAGGGATGTATTGTACTTGTTTGAGATAAAAAAAAAGTTTAGTAAAGATTTTGGCCTAGGATATTAGAACATCACCAATTGGAGTGAAGTGCAGTAATTTCAGTTGCAAGTCACAATCTATCAAATGCTGGCGCCAGTATTCCTTGTCTTTAGGCAGCCCAGGTATTTGCACTGAGTGATTCTTCACCTCTTTGTTGGTATCTTCGAGTGTCGTATAGCTGATAGTCTAAGGCAACATAGACCAGAAATCAGTGAAGTGACTGGCTTTTCTATATGTGAATCATTGCTGGCTAGAGTGAAGCTCCAGAAATATGAGTACAAAAGTCAACACTTCAGACAGTAGTTGGTAAAGAAGTCCACTATTTTAGGCAGACAGGGTGATGATATACTAAAGCTCCTTATGTCCTATGTAGGGTCTTGACTTGAGCTAGGTAATTCACTGAAGTATACACATAATTTTGTATAAGGGATACAAGCACCTTGCTGAGCTGAGATAGGAGTGAATTATGTTAGAACGTGTGATTTTTTCACGCAGTCCTGAGATAATATTGATTGTTCTCTCAGGTTAAATCTCCTGTCCTATCCAGCCCTTTTTTTTGCTTCAGACACTATTCTTATTTTTGGACCCTGGTTCTCCTTGTGGCACACCAGTTGACATTGGGTGAGCTCCCTTTGGTGACACCTGAACAAAGCCTAAGATCCTTGGATGATGGTCTTCCCACTCCCTGTACCTCTAGTCTTTCGGGCTGAATCAGCAACTGTATCCATGTTCGTTCGATTCTGCTGAAACATGACGATTAACTTCCTAGTTGAGGGGGCTTTCCCTGGTGCTTGTGTTGGTGGAGATGAGCACTCATCTAGTACATACTAGAGTTTTTCCCCTTGCATCTTACTTATTTTTTCCGGAATTTTTCGGGTACATATAGAACAAGCTGAGTGTTAGCACGGCAGTCACGGGTGGAGAAGAAATCTGACTCTGGATATGTAGATGTGGCAGTGTACTAGGAAAGTATTGAGTGGACCTAGAAGATCCAAGGCTATGTGGTGGCTTAAGGAATTTATTTTAGAATTTTCGGGATGATGTGTTGAGCCTTCTAATCTGTAAGCCTCTAAGCGGAGCGTTATAAATTTTGCTGTTGCTGCTGCCTGAAATATGGCATTGTGGATATTCCAAGGCATTATCAACTATCAGCATCAGCTAACAACCTGTTTCACTTTGTATAGGCCTATTTTTGTAATAAATAATATTTTAGAGCTCATGAAGAATTTGTTATGATGAAATATCTTAGTGGCAACTTTACAACACACACAAATGCAGCATTGACCATTGAGTGAAGTTCTGAGTTTCTCAAATCCGTCAGATTATATCCAAAAGCTTCGAATCTGATACATACATTCACTGATCACAAGTTAGCCTGATTCCGAGCACCTGGCTACACCTAACGTGCATTGTCTCAGTTGTATGTTCTACTTGGTGTGACCCGAATCAAGAATCGGGTGAATTTGAACGCCATTTCTAGCCTCTATTTGTGTAATCCACATATAATGCATTAGGTTCTGATAATTACTAAAAATACATAATCTAACATTTCGCGATGCAAAATCAATCAACAAGATCAAAATAATAATGATAATAATTATGTGGGAAAGGATGCATGTGGTAGGTCCCTCACATGTGGCCCACTCACAGTCAGGTGGACGCCAGGTAATGGAGAAATGCCTGCCCGCATGTTCGAATACTTATAAAAAAATTATCTAACTGAAGTCATTATCCACGAATCAGAATAATTAGCCACTAATGTACAATCACACTGTATTAATTATTTAACACCCAAAATTTATAAAATATGGGTATGGCAGAAGAGTAAATGTTTAGGTGCATTATCCTACTTGGAAAGCAACACACACACTGCACAATGCTTTATTTTTTTTTTTTATCGCGGTATTCGCCCGGCCCGGGTCCTTTTTCCTAGTATGGTGAACCCGGCCTTGGGCTCCCTATCATGGGGAGTGTCACGAGACTAAGTCTGTCCCAGGGGAGGAGGTAACAGTACCTCCTCATCTTTGGGACCAGAGTCTCCCAGGCCTAGCCACATTCCCCGCCCCCACGGGCCTCGTAGGAAAGCTAGGCCTCTGTCTGTGCCATCTACCCCGCCTCAAGGGCCTCGTGGGGATGGCAGTCTTATGAGCTGCAGATGGTAGCAAGCTCAGGCTACATGCTTTATATAACACCTTTCATTATATATTATTTCGCTAATGCTCAATTCTGTGAAATTACTGACTCATTTATGCTTGCGTGTTATTTGATCGCAAAGTCTCTGAACAAGTTTTTTTTTTCTGACATACTGTCTTAGTTAGGTAATAATTAATATTTCCTACGTTGCACTATCACACGTGTCCTTCCTCGAACAATTCATTACAGTGTCCTCTAGTCTATGCTTTAGTAAATGATGGAAACCCACACACCTTTCTTAGAAATTTCATTCATTAAAATCTGCCCATTAACTTTAAATATGAGATATACACCTTGTATGTGCATACACGTTGTCATAAGTGTCTTTACAAACGCCTAGTATAAGACAATTAACACAAAAACTCCGCACATAAAAGAGAGGAAGCTTACGACGACGCTTTTGCGGTCCCTTGGACGTTTACAAGTCACACTAACCAAAAGGAGCGAAGAAAGGGAGTATGTTTGGCGCTGTATATAATCCCTCACCTCTCCTTTCAATTACGTACTTCCTAATTGGTCTAAGCTGACTCGAAACGTTGTCGTAAGCTCCTCTCTTCTATGTGGCGGGTTTTTAGGTATTGCTCAAATCACACGTTATTTTGCCTTTTTTCAGTTATTTACTCCCTAATATAAGGATCATATTGCATTTAGTGATTCCTACATTATTGAATATAAATGGTTGTCTTTATTTTTTCCAGATATTTGTTGTTATTTGAGGCTAATATTACAAACATAGAATAGAAAGATTTTGTATGTTATTTTGTAATGGAGTTTTGGAATGTGTACTGATTCCTGTTCTAAGCAGACGCGTCCAGCACGGGATGTTTTGTCTGTGCATCTGTTGCTTGCTTAGTGTTTTCTTTATTGCACTCTGTGCTCTGGCTGTTACTAGCTAAGATTGTAACGTGAATCATACGTCATCACAACCCATTGGTAGTAGCCCATATGAGATTGATCGCTGTCAGTGACGTAACTCCAGTTTCCACTACCACTAAGATACGTGGAACAAGCGAGGTGCTAGAGAGTGAGGGAAGCACCGAAGGTTCTTGCCTGAGACGCCGGAGGGTTTGTTGCTTCTGTTTTTGGAATCTGCCCACATTTGTTGTTTAGTACTACTTTAAGTACGGTATGGAAGAATTTAGAAATTCCTTTAGAGAGATGCCTTGCTAAAGATATCTGTTTTTTTTTGGCCTAGAGCCTAGAGTATTGAGTATTTATGGAAACCTATCCTGACTTTAATTCTGAGAAGCATCATGTACTACTGTGTTTGTCTGAAAGTATTACATTGTTTAGTTATTATATTACATTATTATTGATAGTGTTACACTTATTGTTATGAATTCTAACTTTATTGCTTCCTGCTTAATAATCCTTCTGTAATTGCTGGTCGGCAGGAACCTGTAATATCAACTGTATTTTTACGTGCTTGAACGCTCGATAATTTCACTTACAACACGATGTTTACCAACAGTAAAATACTACTCGATAATCAATCCAGAATGATAATATTAGTTGGTCATTCATCTTCTTGATATACGTAAATAATACTAATAAGAACTTAAGAAAGAAGGAAACCTGCCACAAGGCCTACTGGCTCATTGAGGCAGTCAAATCTGACTCACGAATTCGTAATGACAACGATTGCAAACAAAACCATACCCCGGCCGGGATTGAACCCGCGGTCAGAGAGTCTCAAAACTCCAGCCCGTCGCGTTAGCCACTAGACTAGACCACTTAGCTGGTCCTAGCGTGGTTAACGCGACGGCTGGAGTTTTGAGACTCTCTGACCGCAGGTTGAATCCCGGTCGGGGTATGGTAGGTCTAATTCTATTACCGGCTTAAGCCAATGCCTTAACCTAGTCAGGACAGGCCAATTTCACTTAAGGAAGTAGCACGGCATCTGACCTAGTAGCACAAGCTTGTCAGGTCCAACTCACACCCCCCACACCACACATGCTTTATCTAACACTATTTTTAAACTACAACATCGTTTTTAGCTTCTATGACGGTACTCTTCGGGAGTTTGTTTCACCCATTCACAACTCTGTTGCCAAACCAGTTCTTTCATATATCCTTCCTGAATCAATTTTTCCAACTTAAAGCCATTGCTACGAGTCCTGTCTAGGCTAGACATTTTTAGCATGCTAGTTACATCCCCTTTATTCTTTCCTGTTTTCATTATACACCTCAGTCCATATTCCCCCTAATTCTCCGCCTTTATAGTGAGTGCAATTTCAGGCCCTCAGTATATCTTACCGGGATATTTTCTGATAAATGGAGCAACTATTGTCATCCACCTATGTACATTTTCCAGTTGTATTTATATCCATTTAGTAATACTGTGACCAGAACTGAGCAGCAATAAAACGAAATGAGGCCTAACCAAGATACAGACGAAGAACAACTTGAGTGACTTCCAGTTATTTTTACTTCTTGTATATGAACCAAGGATTCTATTAGTCTTGATTGCAAACACTTATGCCCACGGTTGTCTTGGTTTAAGATTACTGCTAACTAAACTCCTAAATCCTTTTTCGCAATCAGTAATATTTAAGAACTACATTATTTAAGTTAATATGTGGCAATGGCTATGTTTCGGTCCCCAACATTTAAAAAACTTTGCATTGTCTAGATTAAACTACATCTGCCACTTCTCCACCACGGCATCTCCATTCAAATTTTTACCTGGAAACGTGCTCTAATTCCTCATTAGAATGAACTGGACGTCCTATTTTGTGTCATCAGCAATTTTTCACATTACTCTATTTATTCCCTCATCTAATGTGCACTTATTAATTGTTGAACAACAACGGGCCCACACTGGCCCCCAGTTGAACACCGCTTGTGACGTGCCCCCATTTCTGATTTTTACTTCTCCCAAAATTTGGCAAACTCTCTGCTGTCCTATTTGTCAACAAGCCCTAACCCAGAAAAAAATTCTCATGCTATTCCTGTGCCATAAGTTTCCCAATACCTCTGAGGGGAACTCTTCGAAAGCCTTACTGAAGCCCCATATCCCAAAAATCTATTCATTCCATGAGACTTCTAAAACATTTGTGAAAAAATTAGAAAATTTCGATACGGGAACCCCCCCCTTTTAAAACCGTGCTGAATTCATTAATAATTTTTATCCCTTAAAGAGGGCAAAACAAAATTTCTTCGGCAATTTTTTATTCCATAAGTTTTCCCACTATGAAGGTAAAGACTTTTTGGTCTATTTCGAAGCTGAGGACAGTCACCTGCCTTTAAAAAATATTACTTTGCCCTTTTTGAACCCAAAACCTATCAAGCATGTTTGAAATAGAAAATGCAGAGGTTAGCAACGCGCCCAGCCCGGAGAAAGTTAAGGGAAACGCCCCTGACGACTTTGGGAGGCAGAAAGAGAGGGGAGGATTAACAACATAAAAAATACTGAGAGGAATCAAAAAGGGTGGACAGAGACGGGATTTACGAGATGGGCCACACAAAAAGGGGGGTCAAAATTTGGGAATCGAAGACACAAGAAGCAGGGATGTTTGGAAGTATTTCTTCTTCATAGAGTTGTCAGAAAGTTGAAAATTTCTGGAGAGTGATGATGGAGCAGGATCAATACTTTAATTAAGATGGGGGTACGAAAAAACTCATGGTCAGGAGAGAGAGGGACCTAAAACGCACGAAAAGGCGGGGCCAAAGGAGCTGTGAGCGACCCTGCAACCAAATTAATGAGTATACACACCACCACAACACAACAACACACCACACACACCAAAACCACACACACCACACACACCACACACACACACACACACACCGCCTCGACGGCCGTGAGTATCCTTTTTCGTTTTTCCCCAGGCCGCGTGTCCAGGATCCGCCGGTCCCCTCAGGCATTCTCCTTCCCCACTTCCCCAGGTCTCCCCTCACGGCCGGTGATGCCTTTTTCGTCTCCCCCCGGTCCGCGGTCCGGGAGTCCCGCCTTTCCCCTCAGGCACCCCTCCCTTCCCCATTTCCCCCAGGGTTTTCTCGACGGCCGGGAGTTCCTTTTTCGCTCTCCCCGGGCCCGCGTTCCAGAGTCCGCCTGTGTCCCTCACATCCCCCTTCCCCATTTCCCCGGTCTGCCCGAAAACCCGTGGTGTCCTTTTTCGTCTCTCCCGGGTCCGCGGGTCCAGTAGTCCCCCTGTGGTCCCCTCAGGACCCCCCTTTTCCCCACTTCCCCATTCTCCCCTCGACAACCAGTAAAGGTCCTTTTTGGGAGCCACCGTGTGAAGGCCAGTGCCCCCCCTCCCCACTACCCTCACACCCCAACCTTGCACACACCCCCCCCACGGGCCCCGGGTTCCAGGAGTCCACCTGTGTAAGGCCAGGTGCCCCCCCCTTCCCCACTACCCCCCACACCCCAACCATCACCCCCCCCCCCCCGGGTCCGGGGTTTTCCAGTAGTCCCCTTGTAAGGCCGGGTGCTCCCCCTTCCCCACATCCCCCACACCCCAATTTTGCACAAACACCCCCGGGTCCGTGGTTCCAGGAGTTCACCTGTGCGAAGGCCAGGTGCTCCCCCTTCCCCACTTCCCCCACACCCCACTTGCACTCCCCCCCGGTCCGTTTTTCCAGGAGTCCCCTGTGTGACGCCGGGTGCCCCCCTTCCCACTACCCCCCACCCCCCAAAACCTTGCACCCCCCCCCCCCGGTCCGGGGTTCCGGGGGTCACCTGTGCAAAGGGCCAGGTGCCCCCTTCTCCCTACCCCCACACCCCAACCTTTGCACACACACCCCCGGGTCCGTGGTTCCGGGAATTTCCCGTGCGAAGCCAGGGCTCCCCCCTTCCCTCTTCCCCCACACCCCAAACCTTGCACTCCCCCCCTGGGGTCCGGGGTTCCCAAGGAGTCCACCTGTGTGACCCAGTCTCCCCCTTCCCACAAACCCCCACCCCCCCAACCTTTGCACCCCCCCCGGGTCCGTGCCAGGTTTTCAACCGTGCAAAGGGCCGGGTGCCCCCCTTCCCCACTTCCCCACCCCCCAACCTTGCCCCCCCCCCCGGTCCGGGGTTCCAGAGTTCACCTGTCAAAGGGCCAGGTGCCCCCCTTCCCCACTTCCCCCACACCCCAATTTTGCACTCCCCCCCCGGGCCCCGGGGTTCCAGAGTCCCCCGTGTGACGCCAGGTGCTCCCCCCCACTACCCCCCACCCCAACCTTGCCACCCCCCCCCCCGGGGTCCGTGGTTCCGGGAAGGTCACCGTGCGAAGGCCGGGTGCTCCCCCTTCCCCACTTCCCCCACACCCCAACCTTGCACCCCCCCCCGGGTCCGGGGTTCCAGAGTCCACCTGTGTGAAGGCCATGCTCCCCCTTCCCATTTCCCCTACACCCCAACCTTGCACTCCCCCCCCCGGGTCCTTTTTTTCCAGGATCCACCTGTGTGACGCCAGGTGCTCCCCCTTCCCCCTACCCCCAAAAACCCCAACCTCGCACCCCCCCCCCCCCGAGTCCGGGGTTTCCAGGAGTTCACCTGGGCGAAACCAGGGCTCCCCCTTCCCCATTTCCCCCACACCCCAACCTTGCACCCCCCCCGGGGTCCTTTTTTTCCAAAGGGGGTCACCTGTGCGAAGGCCGGGGCTCCCCCTTTCCCCACTCCCCCCCACACCCCAACCTTGCACCCCCCCCGGCCGGGGCCGGGATTTCACCGGGCAAGGCCAGGTGCCCCCCCCCCCACATCCCCCACCCCCAAACCCTTTGCCTCCCCCCCGGTCCGGGTTCCGGGAGTCCACCTGTGGACGCCGGGTCTCCCCCTTCCCCATTTTTCCCCCCCCCCCCCCACCGCACCCCCCCCGTCCGGGGTTCCGGGGAGGTCACCTGTCAAAGGGCCCATGCCCCCCCTTCCCCACTTCCCCCACCCCCAACCTTGCACCCCCCCCCGGGTCCGGGGTTCCAGGTTTTCACCTTGCGAAGGCCAGTGCTCCCCCTTCCCCACTTCCCCCACACCCCAACCCTTTGCACCCCCCCCGGGCCGGGGTTCCGGGAGGTCCCCTGTGCAAAGGCCGGGTGCCCCCCCCTTCCCCCTTCCCCCCACACCCCAACCTTGCCCCCCCCCCGGTCCGGGGTTCCAGGAGTTCACCTGTGCGGGGCCGGGTGCTCCCCCTTTTCCCCCATTTCCCCCCCAACCCCCCAACCTTGCCTCCCCCCCGGGTCCGGGGTTCCCCAGGACCCACCTGTGTGACCCATGCCCCCCCTTCCCCACCCCCCCAAAACCCCCAAACCTTTGCACCCCCCCGGGTCCGTGGTTCCAGGGCACCTGGGGCAAAGGGCCAGGTGCTCCCCCTTCCCCATTTCCCCCACCCCCCCAAACCTTGCACCCCCCCGGGTCCGGGGTTCGGGATTCACCGGGCGAAGGCCAGGGTTCCCCCTTTCCCCACTTTCCCCCAAAAACCCCCAACCGGGCACCCCCCCCGGGGTCCGGGGTTTCCGGGAGGTCACCGGCAAAGCCAGGTCCCCTCCCTTCCCCACCCCCCCCACACCCCAACCTTGCCCCCCCCCCCGGTCCGTTTCCGGGTTTTTTCCCTGTGCAAGGGCCGGGGCTCCCCTTTCCCCACTCCCCCCCACCCCAAAACCTTGCACTCCCCCCCCCGGGGGCCCCGGGGTCCAGAGCCACCGTGTACGCCGGTGCCCCCCCCTTCCCCACTCCCCCCACCCCAACATTGCACTCCCCCCCCCGGGTCCGGGTTCCAGGAGCCACCTGTGGACGCCAGGTGCTCCCCCTTCCCCCCCCCTTCCCCCCACACCCCAACCGTCACTCCCCCCCCCGGTCCGTGGTTCCAGGATCCACCTTGGACCCAGGTCCCCCTTCCCCCTTTCCCCCACCCCCCAAACCCGGGCACTCCCCCCCGGGTCCGTGGTTCCGGGACCCCACCTGTGTGACCCCCGGGTGCCCCCCTTTTCCCCCTTCCCCCACCCCCAACCTTGCACCCCCCCCGGTCCGGGGTTTTCCAGGAGTTCACCTGGCGAAGGGCCGGGGGCTCCCCCTTCCCCACTTCCCCACACCCCAACCTTTCACCCCCCTCCCCGGTCCGTGTTTCCAGGATCCACCTGTGTGAAGGCCAGTCCCCCCCTTCCCCACTTCCCCACATCCCAACCTTGACACCCAAGGTCTGACTAAACAACCATGATTCCTTTCCTCTCTCCCGGGTCGCGTGTCCGGACCTCTGTCCGCCTTCAGAATTCTCCCTTCCCCATTTCCCCCAAAGGGTATCCTCGCCTTTCCCAGGCCCCAGTGTCCGGGAATCCACCTGGCCCCCGGATGTCTCCCCCCTTCCTCACTTCCCTTAGGATATTTTCCGCCCTCAGCCCCCCCGGGTTTATTTACCCCGAATCAGTCAGCCACCCTCCGTGATCACCAGATGAGAACGAGCCTTTTTTTAGCTGGTCTACGGAGAACTGTCCCCGGTGGGTGGAATTCAGGAGGGAACACACAGGGAAACGCGTCCTGTAGTTCCACCACCAAGACATCAGACCTAGGGCAGCCAGCGCAGCCAAACAAAAGTCCGTTCGACCACCAAGGCTGGCCACTATGAAAAATTTTTGGGGTTCTATTTATATTACCCAAAAACACACTTTAAATAAAAGTTCTTTTTGGCTTAATAACACTTAAGTGCATTTGAAAAGTTTGTTGTAATAACTTAATAGTATTTAAAATTCGTGTTTTTTTTTGTTATTTGTCTTATGTATTTGGAAAAAGATCAGTTACAAGGTCCCCTCACAATGTTAAAAATCACTTTAAACTACTTTTTTTGGTTATCCGGGGAATTTTCATATTTCCCAAAAAGTATGATAGATTGTGAAGTGTTTTTACTAAATTGTACCCAAGAAAATTTCAAAAATTTTCACATACACTTTTTTTTCCTCATTTGCGCATTTCCGTAAACGAAACTTTTTGGGTTTCCCCATCATTCATACACTCTAAAACTGCGCACAGACACACACACCACACACCACAACACACACACAAAAACACACACACGTACTCATATACAACAGGCCTAGTGTCTAATCGACATGTGCCCTAGGACAAAATGGTAATCCTAACACACATCACACATCACACACACGCACAACACACACACACCACACACATGGACCGAGAATAAATTTAATCTAGACTGACCATAATTTTCAGAAGTTGAATAAATTTTGAATGGAAATAGAGAAAGATGCGCAGTAATTGTTAGAAATGTGGGAACATAGAGATGTAGATGTCAAGCAAAAGTACTAAACCTGGAAGATGATGTAAGAATCTGAGGATAGAACAAGATGAGATGAGAACAAGGAACGAAATGAGATACTGGTGGTGTGAGAGCAGGAAGACGAGACAATTTAAACAAAAATTAGCTAACTGCCTCAGCATTGAAGATAAGCCTAGTCAGAAAGCAACTTCTCAGAAGATATTGCAATCTAGTGAAAGGAAGTGGAATAAAGAGAAGAGAGAAAGTTGCTGATAATCCGTTGTCTCCTGGAGGTCGAAGAGGAAGACTGATAAAGAAGTATGCATGGCGGCAGATGGGAAATTAAATGTTTTATCAAACTGGCTATGGAAGGGCAAAGCGAACTAGGTTCTCGCGGAAAAAAATAACCAAAATGACCTTTACAACAGAATGGAACGAGACAAAATTTATAAACAGAAACCATGGTTAGGGCAGTAAGAATGATAATGTATTTACCTCGCTCTGGACAGGACAGAAAAGAAAAATCCTGAGGGAACAAACACCAAAAAAACCTGGAGAAAGCAAAGAAGACCCATTAAGAGTCATCAGGTGTGGAAATTCAGCCCTCCGAGGAGAGCAGCACAACCCCCATATATACTCCCTAGAAGTCCTATCACCTTCCCACTCAAATCCAAGATAATTGAAACAAATCAGAACTTAGTCCTTTCCTACACAGTGTAAGAACCTCAACAGCGCCCTTTACTCTTGTCCTCTCTGTACTTTCTAACCACCGAAAATTCCCTTTCTTACATCAACAATTCCGACCCCTTTAATAGCGAGATATATATATAATATTTATCTATAATAAATAATATATAGTAGTATATATATATATATATATATATATAAAATATAAATATATATAATACATTTACCCAGAACTCACACCATTCCCCTCCACCTTCCTTTCCCTGACCATGTCAAAGGCCAGAAATCAGGAACCCAAATCCGAAGGCCAGTAACAAAAGGAAACTAAGAGTATGGTACACAAATACGGATGGAATAACAAACAATTCTAATGACTGAAGCAGACCATAGTTGGAAGTATCTCCAGACATTGTAGCGCGCACCAGATACAAAGCTGACAGTAAAAGGTACAACCCCCGCTATATAGAAGGAGATCAAGACAGGATTATACCAACACCAATAAAGTGATGTTGGACACACTATCTGAGGTGCCCGAAAGAGTACACATGAAACAATGTAAAACTGGCTGATCGTAAAGAGACTAATCAGAAGGAAATAGACTGGAATATAGAATCCACATGGTGCCCGTTATGTGGAAGGCTGTGATATGTGGTGGTAATGAGGAGAACCTCATGCACCCAAGATATAAGGACACAACTTTGAGGGGGAGGAGAAGCTGACCAGCAAAGCTGGACCTTTAATTCCACTCTGAACAATTCTGATACAGAGGATATTGATTAGCAAGTTACACTGCTTAGTCAGTACATCTTGATTTCAAATACCTCACAAAAGTAACTTGAGAGATTGAACAGGAAGACGAGAGAATCCAATTTCAATGAGAAGGCTACCCAAGCATGAGACATTCTGAATATGAATACAGTGGGAGAAGGAACTATAAGGAAAGACCAGTTAATGAAAGAAAGTATGTAGCTGGAAATTGCAGAAAGGCAAAGAATCAATAAATTCATCCCTGTGAAGAAACAATGGCAACAACAAACTCAGCCAATAGTTCAGTCAGAGAAGCACAAAGGCAAAGCTATAAGGCAAGAGTATGGAAAAAAATTAATTAAAAGCAAAGAATGCAATCAAACAGGGAAGCAAGCAGAAAAGATCAGCAGTAAAAATGCATGGCAACAAGACTTATCAAACATCAATATTGAGATATATCATCGGAAATGAAAATTCGACCGACCCAAAGTTGATATATATCAGCATCAGAAGAAAACACAGTAAAGGAACCTGGTAATTATTCCAAATGAAGATGGGAAGGAGAGTTTTACGTGAAATGGCCAGGAAATCAATAAGAAATTTAGATGTATTCTCTGAGGATACAGGACATTACCAGAGCCAAAGAAATAGTGTGCACTAGTTAGAAGAACTGCACAGAATACATTTTGCCACGAGAAGAGTGAGGAAACTGCTGTGCGAGAAATATACATCAAAGGCACAAGCCAGATAATATCTCCTATGGGTCCTAAGAGAGCAGAAGCATTGTGGTCAGTCACTAGCCACTCTCTTTTAAATCATGACAATCACACAAAGCAACTATTAAGGTGCAGAATACCGAAAAATGTAGTCCCAATATTTAAAGCAAAGAGTCAGTATGGTAGCCTTAAAACTTAAATGACTAGAACATGATATCTTTGTACTAATTTATTTGCCAAACCACATATCAACCTAATAAATATCACATCAATAGCGTGTCTAAATTTCGGATTAGCTTTTCAACTAACTAAGCTAAGAGTTTCCTCCAGGCAATATCACAGCAAATATCAGGAATACCAGCACCATACGAACCTGCCCTGTTGCAAGCAAGTCAACAAACTTGAAAAGAGCACAGGCTTGCTGCGGAGACTCCTTCCATCGCTGTCCACAGCCAATGAAACAGCTAGAATTTGAAAAACAGATGAGTCACTTGAATGTAAGGAGTATTTCTCCAAGGGCCCAACTCCCAAGACTCGCATTCAAATTCCGGAACATTAATATTAAACTCTTGTCTGCGATCCCCCTACCACAATTTAATCCTGACCCCTTCCCTCTGAAAAATATAGACACTAACTCGAGTATGTCTTCCATCACATCCTGACATGAAAAACAAATAGAAAACCTAACACACAAACGAAGAGCAGAGATAAGGAGGATCAGAGTGTGTTTCACTACTAAGATGGACTAACAAACAGAGGAAGAAAGAACGAACAAGTAGAAGTGACCCATACATCATAACTGTAAACGAGAGAAAGAAAACTAAAACATAACAGATTCCATATTCCCACAAATATATAAAAAATAAGAATAAATAGACACGCGAAAGGCAGGGAAGTTGCACTACTTGTCAGAAATAATGGAGGTTTTGAAAAGATGAGAAAGGATAAACAGAATAAACTAAATACTACATAGCTCTAAAATTACAGATGAGAGACCCCAGACTAGCAGCAACAGTGATTAACAACTCACGAAGCAGAAGGCGTTCAAGACAGAAATAGTATGTGGTAAATGGCTTAAAAACCGAGAAGTTGAAGATTGAGACATGCAACTTATGGGAATCTTTATTGAAGAAACGGTTCGCCACACAGAGGCTTCATCAGTCCAATACAAAGCAGAAAGGTGAAAGGTAAGGAGGAGTTTGAAGTAATCAGTCCCTTAGCCTGGAATAAGATAAGATAAGATAAGATAAGACTTCGTTCGGATTTTTAACCCCGGAGGGTTAGCCACCCAGGATAGCCCAAGAAAGTCAGTGCGTCATCGAGGACTGTCTAACTTATTTCCATTGGGGTCCTTAATCTAGTCCCCCAGGATGCGACCCACACCAGTCGACTAACACCCAGGTACCTATTTGCTGCTAGGTGAACAGGACAACAGGTGTAAGGAAACGTGTCGAATGTTTCCACCCGCCGAGAATCGAACCCGGGCCCTCCGTGTGTGAAGCGGGAGCTTTAGCCACCAGGCCACCGGGCCTGGGGAGATTTCAACCACAAAGAAGTGGCTAGGGAAAATTTATCCACATGGAAAGACTGTAGAACTAAATGGCTGAAATGATGTTGGTTAACGAAAAGTTTATGTGGTATAAGGACACGACAACAGAATAGAGGAAATGAGTCAGCAGACACTATCTAAGCTTAACATACAGTACTTGTGGACGTAGGTGAAAAAAAAATATGGAGGACCCTGGTGTAAGCCGACCAAACAGGGACAAAAGTTCAGATACCACTAGGAGAAAAAATTGAGGTAAAATTGGCTGGTGGGAATGCAAGAAACCAGAAATCAGTTGAAGAGAACTTAAAGGATGGAATATTTCAGAATGTTCTGATAGTGGGAAAGAAAATCAATGAGTGGCTGTTCCACAGTCACATCAAAACGAAAGCGAAGAGAAAGACCACCCTAAATCTCTACTAAGGAATGAAGGAAAGAGAGCTCATAAGAAGTGTCCTCGTCGGAAGGAAGTCGAATAATAACACCAACAGGTACTCGGTGCCATACATCAAAGGCAATAGAACAAAACTATTATTCACATTGATTGCTTTGAGAGTGAGCATCAGCTTCGTCCACTGTACACCATAGCTAAAAATTTACAAGAATTCAGTGAATATGTGAAGTTTCCAGAGATCGATAAGACAGCGATTGTATTCTATTATTAAGACAGGAGGAAAACAGAGAGCATTGAAGACAGACCATAACACGACAGCTTCCCGAGTAGTTTACTAGGAGAAGATAATTCAAAAATAGTGTGGTAGAACACTTTGAAAGAGGTAGCTTCATGAAACAACAACCAGCACGAATGTAGAGAAAGCAATTCTTGTCTCACAGTTTATTGAGATTCTATGGCAAAATAAAAGAAGTGAATCAAAAGAAAGACGAAAGGTTGGATTGCGTATTGTTATTGAGCGCAAGAAGACATTAGATACTATAATCTCACTAGAGGCTGGAACACAACCGAAGGTGCAAACTAAAATATCATGAGCGACCTATAAAAACAGTAAAAGATTACCTTACTGTAAGGTAAGAATAACTAATTGCACTAGAAGAGTGACAGAATGTGGAAGAGTAACAAACGATGTTGCCACAAGGTACAGAAAATGGCAGAAAATATTACCTGCTAAATGGGAATGACATGTCAAAAGGGGCGAGTCAGATGTACCCCTGTTTTGCGGATGATGGAAACTAATGAAGAGCAGAAAACAGAGAGAGCAGGGAAGGCTGCAATCAGATCAGGGGATCTGCTGATTGAACAGATAAATCGTTGCATTGAATTCAACTCGAATCAGTAAATGCAAGGTTTAGGAAATTGGTGAAGTACAAAAACACCAGATATAGTATGTAGACACTGGGTACCAGCTCTTCAAACTTAAGTGAAAGACCTAGGAATGAAAATAAGTGGCAATCATATACCCAGAGGACCACTTTAAACTAACTTCTGCAGTAGAAGCTCGTTTGGGCAGATCACAGAGTAGTCTTGTAGAAATCTAAAACAAAACGAGCCGGCTGAAAAATAAAGCCTAATTTGTCACAACACCCGTAGTACTTAGGCAGTGAACCATACCACTTGACTACACACATCAGTTTTCCTTGGAGTAAAGGAGAACTTATTAGCTATCATGGCATCCACCTGAAGGACTCATAAAGAGAGGTTGTTCTTCAATGTAAGGTCACATTCCAAACCAGTCGTGTACCTACCTCCCTTCTCCGATAGCTAACGAAGGATTTTAATACATCATTTATGTTATTCTCTGAACCTTGAAAAATTTAGAAAGCTTGTCCGCGCACGCCACTGTAGTGATTTTTTTTCAGCTAGCTTACCTAAATCACATAACGGGAAATTAATACTTTTAATTCCTTGCCTCTAATATTATATTATATTCTTATGCAATCTACCCTATTCATATTAATCAAAGAAAAGAATTAAGCTACTGAACCACCTTAATGTACGTAACTATGGGCCCATAACTTAAGTAACTATGGCACATACTTAAGTAACTATGGCCCATAACCTAGTCCTATCTTATATCAGACATTGAAATATATTTCGTCACACTGATCCTGCTACCCAATAACCTCTCCTCTGACCTTGGACGCATCCACGTACCCAACAAGTCCTTAATCTTCACTTCAGGTCCTCGACGTAAGAACACTCAAGTACACTAATACATCACAGCGAAAGTCATTTTCTTTACCCTACAATTATTTAACGAATGCAAGAAGCCGTAGCATCACACAGATCTATTATACAAGAATTTCAATTTATCTAAAAAATATTTTCCAGAATCCTTAAAAATGCAATCAAATAGTCTGACAATTATTATCGACTCCCGTGAATTATGTCCAATATCTGGAAAACTTTTAAGACTGTTAAACATGTCAGAATCAAATTTCCACTTGTCAGAAACCCATTTGTTTGAAATTTTGCTGATATTTACATTCCTTTCTTTTTTTCTCTTCTTTATTTTTTTTTATCCTTTTAGTTTTTTTGTTTTCCCTTTTCTTCCTCTGTTTTTTTTCTTTCCCCTGACTCCTTCTCCCCTTTTCTCTCTCTCTTCTCTCTCTCTTCCTCTCTCTCTTTCCTTCTCTTTTCCCTCTCTCTCTCCTCCCCTTTTCTCTCTTCCTTTCTCCTCTCTCCTTATCCCCAAATTTTCCCTCTTTTTGTTCACTTTTTCCTTCTATTTCTCTCTTTATTTGCCCTTTTCTTTTCTCTTCACTCCCTTCCCAGTAAGTGTTAAATAAATAATATTTATATCATTTCCCCCTAATACAAATAAAGGGTTTTGTGTAATCACTATTTACATTACGAAGTTAAGGAGAAATGTTTCTAAGAAAATTTAAACCCCCTTCATGTTAAACAGTTATTTGAACAAATTTTACCGTATACCTAGTCGGGACACCTAATTATTTTTATTATTATTATTTTTAAATTTTTTTATTATTAAATTTTAAAATTTTTATTATTATTATTATTATTTTTATTATTTTTCATTGATGAAAAACATGAAAAATAAATAAACATTCATTTCTAATACTTGGAATTTAAAAAATATAAAATCATAAAACACATTAAAAGCTAAAATTAACTCTGGGGCCCATGCCTAACCCTTTTGGGGAGGGGAGGTGCCCGAGCCCCCAGCTTTACCCCATAAGATGTCATTCCCCCTTTTCCCCTTGGGGCGGGGGTGGCGACCCAAAAGGCTAGCTTGTGGTAGGCCTGGGGACAATTGTCCAAAGTGGAGGTATTGTGCCCCTCCATGGGGGACTTAGGTCTCAGACACTTCCTAAAAAGGGACCAAGGCCGGGGGACCCCTGGAAAAGGCCCCGGGGCCCGGGAGAATACCGGTAATCTTTAAAAATAAAAATAATAAAATTAATAGATATATATAGGGGGTTGAGGAAACTCGGAAATGGTCCGTAAATCTTATCCAGTTCGATGGCAATTTTATTGACGGGGAAAATGCAGGTCGGCACAAGTTGATAATCAGTTCAAAAAAAATATTTTTAAATCATATGAGGCGCATTAAATTTTTTCCCCCTTCATCCGAATAAAAAAAAAAAACTGGGACCCATGCGACTAAAATCACATCAAACTTTTTAAAACATTGCAGTTTTTACAAGGGTGTTTTATGTAAGCCTGGTGATCATGTGAAAAAAAAATGTTTAGAATAGTCTTGACGGGACAAAGATGTAAGAACCCAAAAAAAATTTAAATGATTTTACGGAATAACTAAAAAAGTCCTGTTAATTATTCCCGATCAGAAGAGACAATTCCAAATTTTTTACAAACATTTTTTATATTATATATATATATATATATATATTTAATATATATATAATATACAAACCTGAAAAGCTTTTATAAAAAATCTATATCCGCACCTCCCTGCTTCCAGTTAGGGAAATGTTTGTGCGATGCAGGGACTTTTTAAAGGTTTATGTTAGGGAAAAACATGTAAAATTTAAAAGTTAACGAGGGAGTGCCAGTCATGCACCCCCCCCACGTAGGGGGGTGGGTGGAAGAGGGGGATGTTAACTAGATGGTGAGTGACCACAGGGTTAGCATCCCCATCCCCAATTGTTCATAGGACTGGGAAACAAATAAATTTTTGTGTATTTTTGCAGTTTGAAAATTTAATTTGTGAAAGTCCATGTGTTTTTACTCCCCGGGAAAACCCCCACTAAAGCGCCCCCCCCACCTAATTCCCAAGGGAAGTTTTCCCTTCCCCCTCCCCCCCCTCAAACTCCCCCAGGCCCCCCCGGTCAATTTCACTCCCTTCCCGCCCCATACCCCCCCACAGTATATTCCCCCCTATTGTCTAGTCTAGCAGATGGATGCCAACCGGAGGAAGAAAAGCACCCAGGGAAAGGGACGGCGGGAAATATGGGAGAAAGTGTCGTATTAAACAGCCGTTTTCAACTCTAAGGTCCCCCTCCGCAAACCGGTATTTCCCCCCGGTTCGGATTCCCCCGTGGAAGTGATGATCCAGAGCCACCTCGGCACCTAAACCCACTCCAACAGATTTTATTTCATCGACAATCTCTGGAAGCAATAAAAGAAAAGGTACGGGACACTCCCATTTTCCCAAAGCACCCCGTCCACACGCAGCGGGGAAACTTCGACCCCCTGAAAAAAGTAAACGAGGGTTCCCATCTTAAAGCCCCCCAAACCATAAAGGCATGGCACAATTTGTACTTTTTGGCAATTTTGCTTACTGTGCCGGAAAGAAGGGGAAAGGGCTAGCCTCAATGAAAATTAAAATTTAAAGTTTTCCTAAGTTGATAACCTCATTCACTTCCCCCGTCAACAAAAAAAAGGGGAAGGCAGAACCCCACTACTTACTGACAGTAAAAAAAGTAAAGGCCCAGGGGCAAAAAAATTAAAAGGGGGCAAACAGGGGGGGGCAATCAGAATTATTCCCAGTAAAAGATCATTTGCTCCCAGGGATGTGACAGGTGAAGCACTTAGGGAAAGCACCCTCCCAGGGAAACCAGGGCCCCAGTTCCAACCCCTCGTCCCCCTATGGAACCATGTTGTGGAAGACCGACATTTACAAAGCAATAAGTGTTCCCATCTGGCTCTGCTGGGGTTCACTGAATAAGGCCCACAGCTTTTAAAAGGAAATGTTAAATCCAGTTTTTGGGGGAAATTTTGCAGAGACCTGCTTTCAGAGATACAAGGCGCCCAAAATTTCCCTTTGGGCGGGTCTATTCCTGATGAATTAGACCTTTTTTTTTGGTGAAAACCTTTGTGCCTTAAAAGGGGAGGAGGAATTGGGCCAATTGCAGTGGGCAACACGTTAGCCGCCTCGTACCCAAAAGCTGCTGCCCCGAAGTATTGGCACAGCAGCCAGATGCTTCAACCAAACCAGCTTGTTTTGGGGGTCTCTAAAGGAAGTGAAGCAGCGGTTCTGCAACGGGGGCATTATAAAAACCCTTTCCTGAGGACAAGCAGGGAAAAATTAGTTTTAAAAGAATGGTTCATCTCCTAAAAAGAGAGTGGATTAGCAGCAGTACAAGAACATTTCCCTGGTTTTTCCCCTTTTTTTCGCGGGTATAGCAAGAATAAATGCTTCTTTTTGGAGGCATAAAATCACATCTCGGGGGTGTCAACAAGGAGATCCTCTTGCCCTTTTCTCTTCTGATTGCGTTAGGGAAATCAAGTCAGACTGACCACGAGCTAAACAGGGTTCCTAGAGAGGCACACTACGGGTAAAAAGGGAGTCCCTCCTACATGCCCTTACACGGGTAATGCACGGGGAAGGAAAGGGTCTCTCCTGAAAACCATCCAAATGTGAAATCATTCATCAGTAACAAGTATAAATGCAGTGAGACAAAATACCGGAGCAGCGTCATTGCCCCCCCAAAAAAAATGTCTGCTAGGAGCACCTCTGGGAAGCTTTTCCCTTGACACAATTTTCAGGGAAGAAATTGGAAAATTTAAAGGGAATGGAACAACGAATAGGGAATTGGGCACCCGATGCCTTGTTCCTTCCACAAATGTTGAGTCGCCGGTTGACATATTTCCTAAAATGGCACCTTTTATATAAACCCCATACTGCACGAATATGACAGTATTTGAGGCAATTTTTTCGAAGTATTAAACCCTTCTCTAGAAACGGGGGGGAACCAAGCTACACTTCCGTCAGATAGGAGGATTGGTGTCCGCAAGTCATCACAGTTGCTTTACCTGCTTTTTGTCCTGTGTATTGCATCCGAGAGCTTGTCCCGCGTTTCCCCGAACATCTTGGGGCAAAATGGAGCCCAGGAAAAAATTCTTGGCGGAGCAATGATCTGGGATAATCAACGGGGGCGAACCAACCTGCCCCCCCAACAACTAAAACAATCGCATTGGATGGCCCCTAGGGAAATATAGCCTCAACGATGCTTCAGAGTGTGTCGGGAAGGAAGAGCCCGCCTGCTGGCAGTGAGGCCCCCCATGCTGGGGCTTTCTGTTGGGTTCCAACTCCAGCCTTGGGACAGCCCCCACCCCCCAGACCTCCGATCGGTGTTGCCCTTTTTTGACTTGCCGCCCCTATTCCGCCGAACACAGGTGTATTTTGGGGAGTGAAGCACAGACCCATTGGGTACCATGGTTTGTGTGCCGTAAATCCGAGGGAAAGATTGCAAGCATGAGGAGGTTAATAAATTTTTCAAGAGGTCAAACGCTGGGCCCCATAAGGGAGCCACCCCCAAATATGAATTGATGGCAGCCAGAAGCGTCAATGGTTCACCCTTCAAGCCCGGACAGTGGGAAGCAGGTGGTGTGGGGCTATACATGTGCATCTACCTTGGTGATACCTATTCCAAAAAACCAGGGGAAGGAGGGCAGCTCCCTTTAGGGAGTCCCAAAAAATCTGAAAAAAATGGAGAACTTCCATCTTAATGTTTGTTCCCATAGGGTCAGAGACCCTTGGCCCCCCGGGGAAAGAGTGCTTTTTTAATTCCTTAAGGGTGGGAAAAAGAAACCCCAGGGTAAAATAGGGGTCCGGGGGATAGTTTTTTGTTCCCCGGGCTCAGCGCGGCTGTTCAAAGGGTAAAGCAGCTGCTTTTGGGGACACCCCCAGCTTGGGGCTGGTGAGATTTTCGCCTAAAACGGTGATCCACTAAAAAACCCTGTAAATTTTTATTGCCCCCTTATGCACAATGTATCTCTTAAAACTTCTGTGCCCTATTATGTAATAAAATTTTCCTATTTGGGAAAAAAAATAGTTTTAAAAAATGGGGGGGTAGGGGAAATGGAAATTCAATTGGGTTCAGGAAGAAAACCAAAAAATTCTTCCTTGAACCTTTTTATCCCCTTTCCGAGGTATGGGTCCCCCCAATTTACACCAGAGGTGGACCCCATCTTATATAAAAAAATTATTATTTTTTATAAATTTTTAAAATATATTATATATAATATTATATAATATATTAAAAATATATATATTATATATATAATAATATATAATTATATATAATAATAATTATATTATATATAAATTTTTATAATATTAATATATATTTATAAATTTGTGTATGCAATAAATTTTGCCAAAACATTTTTGAACCCAACGAAAAAAATATATTCACTTGGGTTTTTTTTTATTAAATTATTGTAAACAGATCTAAAAAAGTATTTTTTTTGGGGAGGCTAAAAAAAATTGCTTTGTTATAATAGGTTAGGGAAATTTTTAAGATTCTTTTGGTGCAAAATTATAAATTTTTACATCAACATTAATGAAAAAAAAATATCTTTAAAAATTTAAAAGAAAAATTTTGAAGGATTAATTTTAAATGAGTTTTGCTAATTGACCATTTTACATATTCGGCCGACAATATATATATATTTATATATATATATATATATATAATATTATATTAATATATATATATATAATATATATATTTATATATATATATTTTTTAAATTTTTATATATTTATATATATTTAAAATATATATAATATATATATAATATTAAAATATATATATTATATATAATAATATATATATATAATTGTATAGATTACTTACTCAAATCAACACTAAAAATTTTCCCTTTAGGGAAAAGTCAACAACATAAACTTTTTAAAGGAACCAAGAATCACACTGAATTCAACAAAAATTTTATATTCAGTGACTTAAACCATGAAACTTTCCCTTCCATTTCATATTTATATTAGCTATTAAATTTGATGCTTTTGGGGGAAATTTTTTGATCAGAAGAATCCTAAACTTCAAGGGGTTATATAGTGATTGGGAAAGGAAGGTATTAAAATTCGATTCAAACAAGAGAAGACAACAACAAAACAACAACAACAACAACAAAAAACAACAAAACAAAAAACAACAAAAAATAAAATATAAAAATTAATAATAATAATAATAATAATAAAATATAATAATAATAATAATAAACTCTTGATGACAGTACAACTTTTACGACCTGTGAGTCAATGGTCTCTATACAAAAAGTCGTGGTTGTAACCAGCGACTAAAGTCGGCTAACCCAGGTCCTATTTAAATGCTATGTGGACATGAGTGCAGGTTTTTGGAAAACAGCCCCTTTTTCTCAGTGTTGGGTATCGCGTTGCCTTAACCATTTAGGGTCGATGTTTTCTCTTGGCCCCCCCTCTTTTATGGTTGCTACGAGGTTCATTATTTCCCCGCTCCTGAACTGTGTGTCGTGCCCACTCTTCTTAAGGCTATGTATGGATCCTGCCACCAACTACATCACTATCAGTGTTTTATTAGTTACCGTTTTGGTCCTAGCACATGTCGATTGACACTAGGCCTGTTGTATAGGTTTCTGGATGTCTGTGTGCGTATGTACTCACCTAGTTGTACTCACCTAGTTGAGGTTGCAGGGGTGGAACACCTAGAAAGGAATGGACTCATACATGACTACCAGAACGTCTTCAGGTAAGGGAATCCTATTCAATAACCTATGGAGTTCTTTGACACTCGTTAACCTTAAGCAGGGAGAGATGAGGTATGGATAGACTGCATCTTCTTGGACTGTAAGAAGGCTATAGACACAGTACCGCAAAAGAGACTGGTTGAAAAGGACGAGGAGCAGGTGCGAATAGGCGGAAAAGTACTGCAATGGATCTGGGGAATAAGCTGACAGGAAGGGAACAACGTGTCGGTACGAGACAAGATGTCAGAATGGTGCACGTGTCGAGTTGGTTGCACAAGGGTCACTCCTATGTACGGTGCACTTTCTGTTTATGTGAATGAATGAATGGAAAGGTTCGAGTCTGGTGTCCTTCTTCGCAGGACTGATGTGGAAAACTAATGAAGAGAATGCAAGCGGAAGAGGTGAGGTAAGACCTACTAGGGAATTGGACAGGCTGCAAGCCTGGTCCGGCAAATGGCTCCTGGTGTTTAACCCACCAAGTGTAAAGTTATGAAGATTGGAAATTTTCAAAGAAGTGAGCATCATTACTGAGCATATCTCCTGAGGCGATCATCACCCAAATAACTGCTGCCAGCACATGACTGCCTGGCAAACATAAGGAAAAGCTTTCGACATCTGAGTAAGGTGTCATCAAGACGTTGTACACGCGGTACGTCAGGCAATATAAGAGGACGCAGCACTTAGTATGGAACCCCACCGGTCATACACGCGCAAGAATTTAGAGAAAAGTGCGAGGTTTGCAAACAAGACTAGTCCGGGATAAGGAGTAGTCCTGCACAGATGAGGTTAAGGGTAAATCAACTTGACGAAAACTGAAGGACAAGATGAGGTACAATAAATTTCATGAGTAGGGAGAGAGTGGACCTATGTGATCAGCTGGTGACTTGATCCCTGGCATATCACAAATAGCGTGACACCGTTAGGTAACACACACCACACACACAACACACACCACACACACACTCACACACACCAAAGAGCCCCCGGGAGCAGAAAAGAAGATTCAGATTACAGGCCAATAACACTGATCTGCATAATAAATTTACTGAAAAGATTATCAAGAGAAGTGTGGTGGAGCACATAGAAAGGAATGAGTTGATGAAACTACTGACCAGAGGCTTCAGAGACGAACAGTCCTGTATCATCCGTACTAGAGCTTCCTCGGACAAAGGTCTAACAAAAGTGAGACAGGGAGAGAAAAGGAGTTGGACTGCACACTTTGAAATTGGAAGTCTTTTTTTTCTCAGAACCACACTAGAGACTAGGACAAAAGCTGCACAATCAGGCAGGATAGCAGGAATGGGGAAATAATGGATCAAAGAATATCAGGAGTTACTGGTAACTTGACTCACTGTTATGTAACACGTAATATCACACCGGGACTAAATGTAATTTCCCAGCTATTTTCACTCGATGTTATTCCCAAACATTTTAAGAAATCATAATAGGAAAAACTCATATTTATTGATTTCAATAAAAACGTTTAATATACAAAACATTAAATAAAATATTTAGATATGTTAGGAATAGGTAGGTTAGGATATTGAGGTTTAGTTAGGTTAGGCTAGTTAAGAAGAGTTAGGCTTGGGTAGTATGCTCGTTTGGAAGATTTTAAGTCAGGTTAGGACGATTTGGCAGTGTAGATGAAGTTAGGTTACATAGGTTAGATAAAAGCTAGCTGGATTAGATGAAGATAGGTTAATTAGGTTAGATTTCAACGAAGGTTTGATTAGGTCATGTTAGATTAAGTATGAAGGATTGGGCTAGATTAGATTAAGCTAACTTAGATTCGGATAGCCTAGGGGACTAGACTTGATAGAAAATAGATTAGATCAAGTAAACATTAAGGTGAATAAGCGCTCAAGTCATGACTAGGGAAAGTTTGACACCAAAAACTACGAATATTTAATATTTGATTCTTAACTATTTATTTTGCACCGTGGCTTGCCCTTCTGAAGTGTCTTAGAGTCGGTTCACAGGTGTTGATGGAGTGTTCACTTCTCAGGAGGAAAATAAAAACTGAAAGTTCGCCTTGAAAGTATTGCATTGAAGATTGAGTCACTTACGTAAACATATGGGAAATCTTTATTAAGGAAACGGATTTCGCCACCACAGTGGCTTATCAGTCCATACAAGTAGAAATGGCCCCCCCCCCCCCCCCCAATTTAGAGAAGAGGAGTTTGAGGTAATCAGTCCCTCAGCCTGGAATCGAAATGTGTTCAGGGGGGGGGGTTTTTTCACACACCCCAATCTCTCTTGTGATAAAGATTACCATATGTTACATAAGTATCTCAATCTTCAACTTGTCGGCTTCAAAACCATTTATCACAACTGTAGCAATGAATCTGAGGTGGTTGGAATTAGTGAAGAAAGGTTGGTTACCAGCTGAGGAACAGAATCGACTCACTTACCAGTGGGTAATAGTCTCAGTAAGAATGGAATATCAAAGTGAGCAAAGTTAAAAGCATTTGGGGGCGGGAAATATCTTCTTTCTCCAGGATAATGATGATAAAGGTTCCACTAACTCCTCTTCTAATAAGGCAGGGATATCCCTGTGGTCGGTGACTCTAACGTTAGAGGGCGTTTTCATGAGCTAGTGTTGATGCAAATTCAAACAGGTTGGATTAATATCAGTCAGGTATTGAATAAGCCTATTATCTGCTCACTGCTAGTGGATAACGCGCGATGAGTGAAAAAGACAGGAGACCAGGAGCTGCTAGATAAATACAGAAAAGATATTTATTTAATTAGGTTTTTGAGAGAAAACTCCTCTTAGAAGAGGAGTGACCAATATATTAGATCCTAGGGGCAATTGGTGTAAATTGCTGCGCTAGACAGGTACTGCCAAAGAACTTGCTATCCCATTCATTGACAAGTAGAACAATTTCTTTGGCAAACATGATATGTAAGCAAGGGCTGGGGAACATCTCTCTAGAGTAAATATGGTAGCATTACCCAACTCTGTCGACGGGGCTATTGCTGAGTTGTCTAGGAGTTTAAAATGATAGAAGACAGATGTATGGGTGTGAGTGAGGAATAGGTTGCAGCACGAGGGAACAAAACGACAAAAAAAAAAAGGATATTTCAGGGATTTGTTCAGAAGGCATTGTTCATCAAAAAGTTATGAATAAATGCAATAGAATTCGCCAAAAAAGAAAGGTAGTAAAGGGCAGCGATCCTTAAGATCCACTGTATTAATAATAGGGACGAAAGAAATAAGATGAGCTAAGATTAATTGCATATGCAGGACACAGATATTATTGCTATAACGAGACCTGGTTCAGTCTGAAAGATCGACAAATGCTTTTGAATGCCACATACAAGGCTATAAATTATTCCACACACACGGCCAATTCGAAGGGTGATGGAGTTGGGTTGTATGTCAGAGATAATTGAAACTGTTGCATTAGACAAGCTGTAAAATTAGAAGTGACAGACATGAATCGTCTGACTTTTTTTTAACAGTTTCTGGAGGGAACTGAGAATTATTCATCGGTGGGTTCACAGGCCCCCAACCTTGACAGGAACTCTGTTTTTCTATGGAACGAAATTACAAGGCATCTAGACACGAAATATTTTGATGGAATATTTTAACTTTAGACAAATTTGACTTGTGACACTGGACAACCCAATAATGAACCTAGCTATAATAGCATTGAAACATCTCACATGGTCACAACAGTGAGGCATTTACATCAAATTAAGCCCTAGATCCTAGCAGTGGTATTTCATAATAAAATAATAAAAAGGTAAAAACAAAACAAATGAAAAGTCTGAATTTAGTCTCACGGGTTCCCCCTAGAGGATTAAGCCCCGCATAGGTTTCTTTCAGCATAAACGGAGTAAGCATTGGGACAAGATACAGCCCCCCCCCCCCCCACCTCAAGCCCTAAATTAAGGTCAGCTTACGGGAACAGTAGCATGGAACATTTCGAAAATCATTAACGCTTTACTTTTCTCTGTTTTAACGCAGAGATATTCAAGAAATTCTGGAAGTAATCAAAAATATATGGGTCCGGAAGAAAAAGTTATGAACGATCAAGTCACTGGAACATGAGTCTCAGATAATTATTATAGATTAAAACCAAATAAATCTCGGGCCCTGAAGATACTGTCCTCAAGAGTTATAATACGCATGTAAGGAAGAAAACCCCCACCCCCCCCCCCCTAGCAAACCATTAGATAGTTGTTCAATTATCGCTTAAAAACTGGCATAATGCCAGTTAAGTGGAAAATGGTAAATGTGATACCTATCCACGAAGCAGGTGACAGGTTGTTAGCACGGAATTTATAGCCAAGTTATCCTAACCTTCATTGTCGGGAAGTAGATTGGAATCAGTAACTGCCGAGGTTGTTTGAAGCCACCTGAAAACACAAACTGATCAATGAATTCAGCACGGTTTTGCCAAGGGGTATTCCTGCCTCACGAAATTATTAAACTTTTTTCACTAAGTTATTTGAAGAAGTAGATCATGATTGTAACAATTGTTCATGTACAAGAATGGTACCACACATACCGACAAGATGAAATTAAGAGCATGTGCAACATTGGGTTATCTTAAGAAACATAACATAAGAAGATGGCCCCACCACTGCCAGCAAGCCTACGACCCATGCGAAGCAAGTCCATTCTCCCCCCCCCCCCCCTCGGATTACCCTAATGTCCCGCCTAGTCAGGTCACTTCCACTTAAGGAAGGAGCACGGCATCAGACCTAGTTAGGCAAAGCTGTCAAGGTCTAGCTTCACACCCACCCACATCCACTCATGTATTTATCTAACCTATTTTTTAAACTCACAACGTTTTAGCCTCTATAACTGTACTCGGGATTTTGTTCCACTCAATCCACAAACTCTATTAACCAAACAGTACTTTCCTATATCCTTCTGAATCTGAATTTTTTCCTACGTGAATCTGTTGCTGCGAGTCCTGTCTTGGCTGGAAATTTTCAGCACGGTATTTACACCACTCTTATTTATTCCTGTTTCCATTTATATCCTTGATTAATATTATCCCCATAATTTATGCCTTTCTAGCGTGCAGATTCAGGGCCTCAGTTATCCTCATAGGGAAGATTTCTGATACATGGGATCAACTTAGTCAACTTCCTCTGCACGTTTTACAGAGCATTTATATCCATTCTGTAATACCGTGACCAGAACTGTGTAGCATAATCTAAATGAGGCCTAACCAAGGATATATAGAGCTGAAGAGCAACCTGAGGACTTTTATCATTTATACATTTAGATTCTGGAGCACTGGCAAGGAGGCTGGCGCTTATGTACTAACGTCAGGTGAAAAAGGGGACGTGTAGCAGAAGAGTCATAGTCACTGGTAGGCGGGATTCCCCAGTGGAAGTAGGTCCTACCCAAAGAGATGGGTTGTAGTACTAGTTGTCGTAGCCGTGAAGAAGGTTATGTACATCTCAAATTATGTCCTAGAATTTGTATTGATAAAGCCACTGGGTGGCGAAACGTCTACAATAAAGATACCCAGAGGTTGCGCACGCGTCTTTATTTCATATTGTGATTTGGACTTCTGTTAGTCTTCAGAGTGAGTTCCAGGCGGATATTTTTGAGGCGTAGGTTACAGGGACAACTAATTGGGGCGGCATTTTTTTTGGGATAGAGGAGTGGCTAAACAAATAGACAACAGAGGGTTGCATAAATAGGGAGATATTTGAGTGGGGACGCGTTACAAGTGGAGTTCCACAGGGGTCAGCGTTGAGCCCATTATGTATAAACGACATAGAGGAGGAATAAATAGCGACTAAGCATGTTTGCCAATGACACCAATATAGGACAGATTGCTTCTTACAAGGACACTAGAGTGTTTACAGAAGATCGGAATAGGATTGATTCAGTTGTCGGAGAAACGGCAGATGAAGTTTATATGAACAAATGCGAAGTTCTAAGCATTGGAAAATAAAATAATCATTGCACTTATAAACTAATTAATGTAGATCTTGGTAGGTAAGACATAGGCAACAGTTAGGCAACTTTATTCCGAACGTTTCGCCTACACAGTAGGCTTCTTCGCGAATACAGAAAGTAGGCAGGAACAGTAGAGTTTGAAGTACGATGTAATCAGGCCATAACCTTGAAGTCGTAGAATTTGAGGTTGTCAGTCCCTCAGCCTGGAGAAGTTCAGTCCCATAGTCAGGAACTATCTGAAGATCAAGCGACAGTTCGGAGACTTATATACTGTCGGAAGGAGGAGTTGATGAGTAGTAGTAGTAGTAGTGAGAATGTAGCCACTGAGAGTCTTGTCCCTCTCGATCCAACACTTCTCACTTGAAAAGGTTGTCAATGTGTTTTCTGTACCAAGATGCCATTGTGTTGCAGTGTCTGACAAGATGAACATCAAAATGGGTATTACAATACCGACAGGTTGGTAGTATGACATAAGGCAAACAGTTAGGTATAACTTTATTCCGAAACATTCGCCACAGTAGCTTCTTCTCAGTCGAATACGACTTGAAGTGTGATGGGACTGTTACATCGCCTTCAACATCTCTACTGTTCCTGCTACTTTCTGTATTCGACTGAAGAAGCCTACTGTGTAGGCGAAACGTTTCAGGATAATGGTTACCTAATGTTGATATGTGTCTTACTACCAACCTGCGCAATTGTATACCATTTTGATGTTCAGCAATGTAGCTCTTAGTCATAGTAATTGCGAAAAAAAAAGTAGAATCAAGGGATATTTGAGGTGCACAATTGGAAATGCAGAATAAATAAAAGGGGAAATAATAAACTTGCTAAATATACTGAACCAAGCAGGACTCGCAGCAGTGGGATTAGTCGGAAAAAATGTTGAATTTAGATTGTGAGAGGAATGCATTTGTTTGTTATAAAGTTGTGATAGAGAAATAAATTCTCTAGTAGCTTTACTGAAGAGAAAATTTGTGTAGCTTTTAAAAATAGGTTCAGCAAGAACTCGAGTAGGTGTGAGTTGGACTTGCCCTACATGGGCCATTAGGTAGGTGCAGAGCTCCTTCTCTCTTCTGTTTTATGTCTTAAATTATTATTTTTATTTCGGGAGTAAATGTTACTGGACTCAAATTACCAGAAGATAAATTAATTAGAAACCCCCCCCCCCCTAGCATAAAGGTAAAAAACGGGTTTTTCAGTAAAGATTACTGGAAGGGCGTGTGAGACGAGTGGGTTTCACAGGATCAGTAACTGGAACCAGTACTATTTCTTGTGTATTTGAACAATCTTGGCTGACAATTAGTCTCAGGTGTTCCTCTCGTGAGACGTATAAAAGGCAATGTAGAGAAAAACAAACAGGTGAGGACAGGAAAAGATCACAGGCTGCAGTTATTGTTTCACTAGTGTGTATTGGATTTAAACTCCAGCAAATGCAAGTTATGGAGATTGAGACAGCAATGAATTACCTCAATTTTCGACTGGGGCGGGACAAAGGCCGTAAATCTCACTTGTGCATTGTAAAAGTGTACATTGTAGAGAACATAGGCATGAGGCGCGTATTAAACCGAATAACTGCCACTGGAGGGTCTGGTAAATCCAAGGAAATTTCAGCAACTTCATCAAGGAGTCATAAAACTTGCATTATTGGTGAACTAAAATATAAAAATCTGAAACAACTCAGCAGGATATGAAGCCAATTCTTGCAGTATCAGATGATTCGCCGATGGACTACTTGCAATCGGCGGGATTTTGTTTCTTGGTATTTTCCTTCTCCAGCAAGATTTTTGCATGGAGCACATGATTTCTAAAAGTGACGAAGATCTGAAACAGTGAGATCAATGATTTCTCAGGAACGTGTTTTCTTGTCTAAAGCGAGTGACAAGAATCTGAATAGTGAGATCATTATTTCTCAGGACGTGTTTTCTTGTCTAAAACAGTGACAGTATCTGTATAGTGAGATCAATATTCTCAGGAACGTGTTTTCTTGTCTAAAACAGTGACCAAGAATCTGAACAGTGAGATCAATAATTTCTCAGGGACTGTGTGTTTTCTTGTCTAAAACAGTGACCAAGAATCTGAACAGAGAGATAATAAGTTTCAGGGACGTGTTTTCTTGTCTAAACTGTGACCAAGAATCTGAATAGTGAGATCAATTTATTTCTCCAGGACGTGATAACATTCATGTTTTTTTTTTTTTGCAGGTATTTGCCAGACTGACCGTACAGTCAAAATAAAGATTAAAGTCACATACAGCTATAGAATCAGAAGAGCAGTGGCTGGTCGTTATAAGTCTTTACATCCTTTTCAGCGGCTATGTTAGAAGGGGTTGTGACAGCATGCCACTGGTCTATCGGCATGACTATCTCGTTACACTCAAGGGATATTAACCTTTTTTGCTCAAAATCCGAAAAGAATATGGTGGCTATGGATTCCTGAGACAATGTAGAGAGTGTTGAGTTCCTAAGTCAGAGTTTCATGTGGTTTTTACTCACTCATTTTGTCATGGGATGACAGGCTGAGGCAGTGTAATAAACACTGTAAACATATTCCTTGCAGCGAACAATATTTTCAGACATATTGCTATACTTTACAGTCACCATGCATATTAGCAACACCATCGAATACATTCCCACTATTGTTCTCGAACTTTAGATGAAGTTTGTCAGTGAATATTAAGTGAAATATACTGTTTTACGTTACTTTCCTTTAACTATTCAAACAAAGGACCATTCGTTCCTTGTGGCTGCCGTCGTAAGTTTTCTTAACACTCTCCTCACTGGATAGTTAAAGCAGTCAGATGAGTGCATTATTTCTCACTCACTTGCCTATATATGCTTATCCACACTGAAACAAGATTAATTATTACTTTGTAACAACGTTGCAAACAACGCAGGTCTTTTAAAAGAGAGATGTTGCCAAGTTATTAAATAATTCCCCTGTTCTACTGACGTCTTTAATATAGCGGCGCTGCATATCTAGTAAAACTTATATATATAACAGAAACGCTCACTTACTAGATTGGAATTATAAATGAAACCACTACAGAGATTCCTGTTTATTTTCTGAACCAACTGAGGTTCCTACAGATTATTCTTTGAAGCTTAAATAACAGCGAATATAAAGATAAATTAGTCCCGGCACAACCTTACTGCCAACATAATCTGGGGACCCACCAACACTAATCAGGACCACAAACACTAATCAGCACCGTCAAACACTAATCGCACCGATCAAACACTAATCAGCACCCGTCAACACTAATCAGCACCCGTCAACACTAATCAGCACCCGTCAAAAATAATCAGCACCCGTCAACACTAATCAGCACCGTAACACTAATCAGCACCTGCCTACACAGTCAGTTACCTGGAGTTATTAACAAGCGCCTACCAAAGTGAGCAGCACTCGCAACATAAACAAGTACACGCATTCACCCAGCAACACAAACCAGTACACGCATCACCCAGCAACCCAAACCAGTACACGCATCACCCAGCAAACACAAACCAGCTGAAGATGAGACACTTTAGTAACTTTGGAAATCTTTATTGAAGAAACGTTTCGCCACACAGTGGCTACATCTGTCTTATACAAGCAGAAGTATATAGGAGAGGAGGAGTTTGTGTAATCCAGTCCCATCACTGGAGTCGATGTGTTCAGTCCATCAATCTTGTAGAAAGTACAGCACAGGACCGTAGCAGTGGCGAATATACTGTAGTCTGGTGAGGCAATGCAGAGGAGGCGGGTGTCATAGTGGAAACCATCCACTGGTCTAAGTAGGTCTTCTTTCAAAGATTGATAGTTCGATGAATTCTTTGTATCTAGCATTCCCATGATGATGCTAAGGGGATTGATTACCTCAAACTCCTCCTCTCCTTATTCTTCCTGCTTTGTATAAGGCTGATGAAGCCACTGTGTGGCGAAACGTTTCTTCAATAATGGTTCCTTATGTTGCATAAGTGTCCCAATTCTTCAACTTTGTAAGTCTTCAAACAATTCATCACAACCAGTTCTCACCAAAACAGACCAATGCAAGCCACAGACCCACAATCTTCTACTAATAAAGCATCACTGCCAAAACTGCATAATCTGTAATGTTCGAGTCAGCAGCTGCTAAAACAAGTTAATACTCAACCAAACAGTAGGCACAAACCCACCATCACAACCATCATCCACCCACATCCCCTATCACCCCAACACCAACGAACACCCACCAACACTCTCAGACTTCTAAAATAGGAACAATGCCTTCAATCTCGCCGTAAAACCTTCAAATTAGGTGTAATAAATCAAGAGGGGTAGGATTTAGTGGGACTTGCACAACAAGAGTCAGAAGAGTTTATCAAGCTTATTTCTTGGGTAGCCTTGAGGAAAGGTCGGGCTCACAAATATCCTTGGTAGAGAGTTTAGGTTATAAAAGGATCTGCCTAGTAAAGGGAGAAGGCCTGCTGCAATTCTACGTGTTCGTAAATCGAGTTACACCATCTGGACACCCGGAACGTTCACAAACAACAGCTAACACCTGCATACACCGGTAATAATCACTAAAAACTAGTCAGTGATGGGATGGGATGCTGGCTGGTGTTAGAACCCAACAACCATCCAACTCCAGCAGGACCAGCTCAGAACCCCGCAACACCAGCCAGCATCCACCAATATGCTCCGTGAGGTCAATGCTTCGTGACTGCGTTTACTCGACGCGGCATTGTTGACACACATCATCTCCTCGGGGAGTGAAAGTTCATCAGGGAACATAATACTGCAGTTCACATGATTGCGCTTCCACACTGTAAACAACCTGATCCCTGACGCCGTGGATTTGCGGAATCTGGAGAAAGTGCAATCTAGCCGGGAATATTGTTGGGTTCGAACTCAGAAAAGACGAGGTCTTATGAATATATATATATATTATAATATATATATATATATATATATTTATATTATATATATATATATATATATTATATATTATATATATATTCTATTATATATATAATATATATATATATATATATATATATATATATATATATTATATATGCAACAAGATCACAGTAAACAGGTGATTTCAGAATAAACTTTACTGTTGAGTTTGAAGAAAATAACTCATTGCCTTTTCTAGATGTTTTAATTATTAAGGGTAATAATGAATTCAAATTTAAAAATTTACAGATAACCTACAAATAACTGTTCCTATGTCCACTATTATTCCTCGCATAAAGATAGAGTCAAACTGTCTGTTTTCCATCAATGTTTTTAAAGAGCTTTACGAATTTGTAGTCCTGAGTTCATATTGAGGAAATATCCAAAATTTATGAAATAGGTAATGATTTAAAATACCCAAAAATGTAATTGATAAATCTTTTAAAATTTGTTTAAAAAATATTTTTTAAACAACCCAAAAAAGGGACAACCAGCCTTATCAACTAAAAATATTTTGGTTCTCCCTTACCATGAAAACTTGGTTGATATGCCTTCTCTTCTTAAGACTTTTAATATTAAAGTTTTATTAAAAAATCTTGATACAGTAAAAAAAACTTTTGATAAAGAATTCCCCCCAAAATGCTGACGGATGTTCATAAGATTCCTTGTAAAATTTGCGATAAAGTTTATTACGGTCAAACTGGTAAAAATCTCGAACTAAGATTAAAACAACATAAATATAGCATTAGAACTGGGGCAAGATTCCAAAGCTCTATTTATTCATGTAAGAGATTTTAACCATCCAATTGATTTTCAAAAGTTGAGAAAGTAGTATCAAGCAAGTCCTGGTCGACAGGAAAATAATTTAATCTTGTTTCATAAAAAGCAGTTTTGACAATAATATGAATATTTCCTTGGTCTATATAAATTAGATCCATTTATAATTAATAGAATTTTGGGGAAGAATTTAATAATACACTGGACAAATAATAATTTTTAATTTTCTTGGGTAGAATAGTTTGTGGGTGGTTTTGGGGAAAGGACCTATCCAAATTGGGTCGGCCCCGCGTCACGTGTTTAACCGTTGTGGGATCTGATAGTGAGGTGTTGGCCAGACCCCTTTTTATAGCTTCCTTGGATGCTTTTCTTTCATAGTTCCTTGATAAAGTGAGTAGTCACGAAAGCGCTTGGAATTTTCTATTCTTTCAGAGTGCTTGTTTTGCATATATATATATATATATTTTATATTATATATATAAAATATATATATATATATATAAAAATATATATAAAATATATATATATATATATATATATATATATAAATATATATATAATATATATATTATATATATATATATATATATATATATATATATATATATATATATATATATATATAATATCTATGGGAAAATGGAACAGAATTCCTCCTCCGTAAGCCTTTAGTGTCGTAAGAAACGGCTAAGATGCCGGGAGCAAGGGGCTAGTAACCCTTTCTCCTGTTAAATTACTAAATTTAAAAGAGAAACTTTCCTTTTTCTTCGACTACCCTGCCTCGGGGGGAAATACGGCCGGTTTTTTTATATATATATATATATATATATATATATATGAATATATATATATATATATATATATATATATATAATAATATATATATATGTATTTGAAAAGAGAAACTGACTGTTGAGTGCACTAGAGACGTGCATTTTTGCTCAAGTAACCTGCCTGATTATTTCGTAGGTGAGTGACGTTCAAGCAAAGACATTTGATCTTGTGATCTTGATTTTAGATCACATTAAGGCAGTAGACACAGTGTAGTTGATGTCTTGTAAGAACTATTTCCATTACTGGCCCTATATTTACTCTCTTAATTCCATGAATTCTCAGTTTGCTTTGAGAAATACTGAGTTAGCTTGTTAGTAATATCTTTATTTCTAAGCCAGTTCATATAAATTCTTATTATGTGTTTGAAGTACGAATCAGAGGTCGACTCTCGCTGATCCTTATTAGTTGAAGTGAATCTTTCCGTTTAATCAGGTGTTTTCTTCCATGTGTTTAATCTGTGTAAATGTTGTTATCACCTATTTGTGTTTATCGCTTTAATTTTTTTTCCAAATAGGCTTCATCCCATTACATTCTCTTGGCATAATCATTTAAGTTTTTGCCAATAACTTGAAACTACTTGCAATCTTCTTATTTTATTTTCTTGACTAATATTTGTTTTAACATTAAATTTTGTATGGAGAACTGGGGCATCTTTTTTGTGGTAACGTTACGCTAATCAATGTCATTATCATTCCAGTACAGATAATAAAATTTAAAGATAGTGGTAGATGTGAAGTAGTGGTTTAAGATGATCAGTCTCTCAGCTTGAATCTCAAAAATAAGCCCAAAGGGCAGAAATGAATATTTGGGGGCAGTTTTAGGGGCAGTAGTTTGGAGACAGTGTGACAGGAAAGTCGACTCTACTAGAAGCAGTAGATCATGTCAATAGGATAGGCAAGTTTTGTAGAAGAATTAGCTATATCTAAGCTACAAAAAAGAAAGTTATAGTATTGCTATACAAAACCAAAAAATTAATGAACAAAATACTGTGCAACACTTGGGTATCATAATTAGTACGGCGTATCGCTACCCAGTGGCATTAAACGATCTAACACGAATATTTTCTGAGATGGGGGT
>NC_069408.1:79444743-79528123 GCF_026875155.1 Cherax quadricarinatus
GTCCCCGGTGCATTACTCAAAACATGATTCTTTCCCCAAATGTCATCTCATAAAACACACAGGTGTCTTTGTCTTTGCTCTTAAAAAGTGTTATCTCCTTTGTCATTGTTTTTACTTAACAATGTTATCCCCCACTGTCACTGCAAACAACCACTCATTTGCATGTATTATTATGACGATAATGCAATTTAAAAATATGATTAATATTCCTATGTCTCTAGTGTACTAGATCAACTGGTTCTTTCAGACCCGAAAAATTTCTATACGAGTTATTTTGAGAAGTTTAATCGACAATTATTTTTATTGATTTTTGGCAAAACTTGAAATATACATACACAACAAATTATGTATAGCCACTGTTCCTTGTAAGAATAGTCAGACAGAAAACTACATATAAGATTTATACCTGTTATGGAGCATAGACTTTTACTACAGTGAATGCACTGTATATGTGTCTTGTTACAGAAATAAAGTATCAAAACACCTGATTAAACGGAAAGATTCACTTCAACTAATAAGGAACAGCGAGAGTCGACCTCTGATTCGTACTTCAAACACATAATAAGAATTTATATGAACTGGTTTAGAAATAAAGATATTACTAACAAGCTAACTCAGTATTTCTCAAAGCAAACTGAGAATTCCTGGAATTAAGAGAGTAAATATAGGGCCAGTAATGGAAATAGTTCTTACAAGACATCAACTACACTGTGTCTACTGCCTTAATGTGATCTAAAATCAAGATCACAAGATCAAATGTCTTTGCTTGAACATCACTCACCTACGAAATAATCAGGCAGGTACTTGAGCAACATGCACGTCTCTAGTGCACTCAACAGTCAGTTTCTCTTTGCAAATACAATATATATATATATATATATATATATATATATATATATATATATATATATATATATATATATATATTTATATATATATATATATATATATATATATATATATATATATATATATTATATTCAGAAGACCTCGTCTTTATCTGAGTTCGAACCCAAACAATATCCCGGCTAGATTGCACTTTCTCTCAGATTCCGCAAATCAACGGCGTCATGGCTCAGGTTGTCAGGTTGTTTACAGTGTGGAAGCCGCCATCATGGTGAACTGCAGTATTATGTTCCTGATGAGACTTTCACTCCCCGAGGAGATGAGTGTGTGTCACCAATGCCGCGTCAAGTAAACACAGTCACAAGCCAGTGACCTCACTGGAGCACATTGGTGGATGCTGGCTGGTGTTGCGGGGTCTGAGCTGGTCCTGGCTGGAGTTGGATGGGTTGTTGGGTTCTAACACCAGCTAGCATCTCATCCCATCACTGACTAGTTTAAAGACGTCAGTAGACCAGGGGAATTATTTAATAACTTTGGCAACATGCTCTCTTTAAAACCTTGCGTTGTTTGCAACGTTGTTACAAAGTAATAATTATCTTGTTTCAGTGTGGATAAGCATATTATGGCAAGTGAGGTGAGAAATAATGCACTAATCTGACTGCTTTTACTACTCCAGTGATGGAGAGTGTTAAGAAAACTTACTACGTCAGCCACATGGATCGACTGGTCCTGTGTTTGAGATATGTTAAAGGAAAGTAACGTAAAACAGATATTTCACTTAATATTCTCTTGAAAAACCTTCATCTAAAGTTCGAGAACAATGTGGGTGAATGTTTCGATGGTGTTGCTAATATGAATGGTGACTGTAAAGTATCAGCAATATGTCTGAAATATTGTTCGCTACAAGGAATATGTTTACAGTGTTATTATCACTGCCTCAGCCTGTCATCCCAGGACAAAATGAGTGAGGTAAAACCACATGAAACTCTTCTTGGGAACTCAACACTCTCTACATTGTCTCAGGAATCCATAGCACCATATTCTTTTCGGGATTTTGAGCAAAAAAGGTTAATATCCCTGAGTGTAACGAGATAGTCATGCCGATAGGAACCAGTGAATGCTGTCACAACCCTTCTTATAGCCGCTGATAAGGATGTAAAGACTTATACGGACAGCATTGCTCTTCTGATTGCTATACTGTATGTGACTTTAATCTTTATTTGGACTGTACTGTCAGTCTCGGCAAATACTTGCAAAGTAAAAACATGAATGTTAACACGTCCCTGGGGGACTAGCTCCCATAAGGTTTACTATATTAATAGCAGGAGTGTAAGGAATAAGATAGATGAGCTAAGATTAATTGCAAGTGCAGGAAACATAGATATTATTGCTATAACAGAGACCTGGCTCAATCTGCAAGATAGAGAGATGCCCTCTGAATGTCACATACAAGGCTATAAATTATTCCACACTGACAGGGTCAACAGGAAAGGTGGTGGAGTAGCGATGTATGTCAGAGACAATTTAAATTGTTGTGTTAGACAAGATATTAAATTAGAAGCGTCAGCCACTGAATCTGTTTGGTTACAGCTTCTCGAGGGCCGAGAAAAACTAACTTTGGGTGTGATTTACAGGGCCCCAAATCTTGATAGGGAGTGCAGTAAACTTCTATGGGACGAAATTTTGTAAGGCATCTACATATGAAAATGTTGTGCTAATGGGAGATTTCAACTATAGACAGATTGACTGGAGCAATTTGACAGGAAATTTAGAGTCAGGTGACTTTTTTTGATACGATGCAGGATTGTTTTTTAAAACAGTTTGTGACAGAGCCTACTAGGGGAAATAACCTCCTTGACTTGGTTCTTGCCAGTAGGGAAACACTAATTAATAATCTTGAGGTTAATAATGAGCTTGGGGAAAGTGATCACAAATCACTCAGTTTTAATATATCATGGAATTCCCCTAATAATGGCAATCAAGTCTCCGTCCCTGACTTTCGCTTGGCTGATTTCATAGGACTGAAAAATTACTTAGGTGGGCTGAACTGGAATGACCTGACTAAGGGTCAGGTAGGTGGTGATGGTTGCCGATATGATGCTTTCCAGGGCATAGTTCTAGCTGCTCAGTCAAATTATGTTCCAAATAGGGAAATCAGATCAAACAAAAATGATCCTAAATGGATGAACAATAGAGGAGAGGGGCAATTAAGAAATCGATATATTCAGTTAAAGAGAGAAATAAAAAAGGGAACTAGAAAAGGAAAAAGAGATTATGAGGTTAAAGTTGCAAGAGAATCGAAGACTAACCCAAAAGGATTCTTTCAGGTATACAGAAGTAAGATCAGGGACAAGATAGGCCCACTCAAAAGTTCCTCGGGTCAGCTCACTGACAGTGATAAGGAAATGTGTAGAATTTTTAACACATACTTCCTCCCAGTTTTTACACAGGAGGATACCAGCGATATTCCAGTAATGATAAATTATGTAGAACAGGACGATAATAAACTGTGCACGATTAGGGTCACAAGTGACATGGTCCTTAGGCAAATAGATAAATTAAAACCTAACAAATCCCCCGGCCCTGATGAACTGTTTGCAAGGGTTCTAAAGGAATGTAAAAAAGGGCTTAGCACACCTTTGGCTAATCTTTTTCCCTATCCTCAAACTGGCATGGTGCCAGATAAGTGGAAAATGGCCACTCTCCCTTTCATCCTCACACTCTGCATCCTCGGATTCAAAATTAGTTCCTGCCCATTGACTCATTGCTTCTTACTGTTCTCTTCCCTATCTGGTGTCCCCTATCCTTAGTTGTTCCTGTGCATGGCAGTTGACCTGTTAAGAGCCTCTGTGTAAAGTTTAGCTCACTTCATTGACTTTACGTCCCCGCATTAGTTTCTTGCGTTATCCCTGCCTTTTCGGGCCCACCTTGGGTCCTATGGGGTCATCGCATAGTACATCTCCTTTGTCTCCTATGTCCTCATCGGGTTGACTGATGTAGGTAGCTCTTGGTGTCATGGCTGTACTGTCTCTTGGTTCTTTTAGGCTGTTTCCAGACTTTTGTTCTTTTACCTAACTCTGTATCTTAGCTTAAGCTGCTGTGTTTGTATTTCCCATTTCCTGCTCTCCTCAGCTTATTTCTCTTCTATTTCTGCTCTGTCACTTCCTGCTTCCTCACCGGCCTTCTCCTTCGCGTGAGCTCTGCCTCACAGTCTTCTTTCTCCCAGGTCCACACTCGCTTCTTCCACCATTCCTCTGGTTCTCCGTCCAGGTTTTTGCGTTTTTCTCTGTCCCATGTTTTTTTTTTTTAGAAGAGGAAGATTTATATGCAAGGTGCTGTGGAGGGGGGTGTTTTTTGATGTGAGGGAGGGGATAGTGTTTGTGTGGGGGAAGGGGGAGGTGTTTGTTTTGGGGAGGGGGTGGTGTTGTTGTGGCGAGAAGAAGGAGAGGGGAGGAGACAGGGAAGGAAAAAAGGATAGTGAGCTGGAGCGGGGGGACAGCAACAGATGGAAGAGAGATGGGGGAAATAGACTAAGGGGGACAGGGGAGAGAGGCAATGGGATGGAGAGCCGAAATGAGTAGACGGAGTAGGGGAGGATGAGGAAGGAAGATGGTATTGAGGGAGAGAAGAAAGTGGGATATAAAGGAGAGATAGGAGTGTGGCTGAGTTATGAGTTAGAGAGTGAGGGAGGAAGGGAGGAGAGTGAGAGTGTGTGGAACATATGCGTTGCAGAAGATTCAGCCTTTAGTGTGCTTGCAGGCCTGGAGGCGAGGGAAAGGGAGGAGGAGAAGGAGAGGAGGGAGGGGGGTAGATGGAGGAGGTTATAGGAGGAGGATGTTAGAGACGGTCTGAGAGTGTGATTTGAGTGTGAAAGCTTGAGGGGTTAGAGAAAGAGGAGGAGGATAGATGAGAGATACTGTGGTTTGTTTGAGTTAGAGAGAAGAGGGGAGGAGAGAGAGAGAGGAGGGAGGAGCGAGTGTGTAGATGTTGGTTGTGGAGCGTTGTGGGTTGGGTGGTAGTGGTTCTTGCAGGCCTAGGAGGCGAGGGCGAGAGGGAGGCGGGAGATTGGAGGGAAGGTGGAGGGGGGAAGGAGGCGGAAGGGAGGGAAAGAGATAGGTAGGGAGTTGAGAAGAGAGCTCTCGGGGGATGTGGGTGAGAAGAATGTAGGAGGTATGGAGGAGGAGCAGGTTGGAGGGAGGGAAGAGAGGGTAGGGGAGGTAGGCAGGGGTGTGAAGGGAGGGGAGGTGGGGGAAGATGGAGGAGGTATAGGAGGAGGAGGAGCAGGGGAGGGAGGGAAAGTGAGGGGTAGGAGAGGTTAGGTAGGGTGGAAGGGAGGGGAGGTGGGGGGAAGATGGAGAGGTATAGGAGGAGGGAGGAGCAGGGGGAGGAATGGAGTGAAAGAGAGAGGGAGGGGATGGGAATGGGAGAGGTAGGTAGGGAGGAAGGGAGGAAAGGTAGGTAGGAGGAAGGATGAGAGGGGTGGGGGGGAATGGAGGAATAGCAGAAGGAGGAATGGAGGGAAGAGAGGGAGCCAGGGAAAAGATAATGGTAGGGGAGGTAGGTAGGAAGGGAGGGGATCGTAGGAGGAAGATGGAGGAAAGTCTAGGAGGAGGAGAGAGGAGGAAGGGAGGGAAGGGAAAGAGGAGGGAGGAGGGATGGGAGCGGAGGAAAGAGACGAGGTAGGGGAGGTACAGGGAAGGAGTGTGAACCGTTGGGTATGTGAGGGTAATGAGTGAGGGTATTATGGAGTGGGGTCCGTTATGGTAAGGGTGGCTGTGTGCAGTTTGTGCGTTATATCCTGCCATGCGAGATTAAAGACGGAGTGAGAGGAGGAGGAGAGGAGGAGGAGAGGGAGCGGTTATCTCGTGCCAGGCTTATGGTCCTTTCCTAGACTCTCCCGATGCATGTGCTATGTATCCGAGAGAGCTGTACGGGAGGCACATGCCTATGTCCCGACGAGGAGCCTGTTACCGGGAGCACCTGCCTATGTACCGAGAGAGCCTGTACCGGGAGCACCCTGCCTATGTACCGAGAGAGCCTGTACCGGGAGCACCCTGCCTATGTACCGAGAGAGCCTGTACCGGGAGCACCCTGCCTATGCTTTGCACCTATCGTGCATCTCCTCGGAATCTATACTTCTTAATGAGTAAACACCTGTGTACCTACTCGTGTATACCTGGAGCTATACTTACTTAATGAGTAAACACCTGTGTACCTACTCGTGTATACCTGGAGCTATACTTAATGAGTAAACACCTGTGCCACCTACTCGTGTTTATTACTGGAGCTATATTACTTAATGAGTAACTCTTGTGTACCTATCGTGTATACCTGGATCTTACTTACTTAATGAGTAAACACTGTGACCTACTCGTAGTGATAATTCGACACATGTGGCAACTCTTGGGTTTATCTTTATTGAGGAACCACGCCGCCCCTTTCAGCCACACCACAGTTGCTTCATCAGTCATACGTAGGATGAGATACTTGAAGACAGGAGAAGAATGAGGTTAATCAGGTCCCTCAACTTGAGGTCGATATTGTTCAGTCCATCAATCTGAATAGATTACGGCATATCAGCGGAGAAGTGCTTATAAACCGTATGGCAGGAGAGGTGCAGCAGCCGCCACCCCCGCCCCCCCCTCTCGCGTACCTCGCCTGTCACATTCCCCCCCCTCGTTCATGTCGGAAGGCTAGGCCCCCCCCCCCCCCCCCCCCCCCCCCGTCGTGCACTAGAATTTGGCAGGAAAATTCCTAAGTATTTAAGATCCCAAGAAGTGCAGTGTCTGACAGATTTGTAATAATGGTTCAGAGAACCAGACTGTTGTTAAATTAGACACATGTGCAACTCTTGGGGTACTTTATTGAGGAAAACGTTTCGCCACACAGTGGCTTCATCGACCATCATAGGAGAAACTTGAGAACAGGAGAGAATGCCTTATTCTTTGGGCACGACTACTTCCTCAGTGAATCAAATGGTGACACATCCTATGACTGCTGCACCTCTACTGCCTACGTTTATAGCTGCTTACTCGCACATTACCGTATTCTATTCAAGATTGATGGACTGAAACCATCGACTCATGGTTGAGGGGGACTGATTACCTCATTCTTCTCCTGTTCTTCAAGTTTTCCTACGTATGGATGATTGAAGCCACTGTGTGGTGGCAAACGTTTCCCTCAACTAAAGATACCAAGAATTGCCACATTGTGTCTAACACCCAAACTGCAGCTTATCAACATGTCGTTTCTTGAACCATTCATCTACAAACTACTCGTGTATACCTGGAGCTATACTTACTTAATGAGTAAACACCTGGCACCTACTCGTGCATACCCTGGAGCTGTACTTACTGAGTAAACACCTGTGCACCTATTTGTTGTATACCTGGAGCTATACTTACTTAATGAGTAACACACCTTGTGCAACCTACTCGTGCACATACATGGAGCTGTACTTACTGATGTAAACACTGTGCACCTATTTGTGTATACTGGAGCTATACTTACTTCAATGACGTTAAAAACCTGTGTACCTAATCGTGTAAATACCTGGAGCTGAATTACTGAGTAGTATAAACACCTTGTGACACCTATTTGTGTATACCTGGAGCTATACTTCTTAATGAGAAAAGCACTGTGCTCCCTACTCGTGCATACTGGATGCTGAACTTATGAGTAAAACACCTGTGCTCCTATTTGTGTATACATGGAGCATATACCTTCTCTTGCTGAATAACGCCAGTGTTCCTACACGTGGTATTACCTGGAGTTATATCTTAATGAATAAACAATGTTACTGTTTAATTGTCCTAACCTTACTGCTCACGTGCACTACACTAGTGCTTGAGTCCAACCTTTACTGCCTGACGTGCACTACTGTGCCTCTGGTCCAACCTTACTGCCTTCACGGCACTACAGTGCCTCTGTCCAACCTTACTGACCTGCAGTGCACTCAGTGCCTTGGTCCCACCTTACTGCCTGCACGTGCACTACAGTGCCTGGTACCCCTACCTTAATGCTGCTACTTGTAGGGCTGCACTACAGTGCCTCTGGTCCCTGCCGTTTTGTTTCCCCTCTCCAAGTTCTACTACCTCTGTCAGTGATTTAGTGTCTGTTAAGTATGATATTCAGCTCTTCAAGAGCTGCCGGCACTGCTTTCACTCATGCGCAAGTAAGATGCTCCCGTTCCGGCTCCTCTTCCTTATCTTCTTCACTGTATGCACTATACAGTCTGGAGTCTCTAACTCAAACTATCCCTTTTTCTTTTATCTTCCCTGGCTTGTGTGTGTGTGAAGGTGGTGTGTGAAAGGTGTTGTTTGTAGGTGGTGTGTGTGTGTGCTAGGGGTGTGTGTGTGGTGTGTGTGTGTGTGTGTATGTGTGTGGTGTGTGTCGCGTTTGGTAGGTGTGTGTATGTGTGCTGTGTAGGTTGTGTGTGTAGGTGTGTGTGTAGGTGTGTGTAGGAGTGTGTGTGTGTAGGTGTGTGTGTGTGTGGTGTTTGTGTGTGTGTAGGTGTGTGTGTGGTAGTTGTGTGTGTGTGTGTAGTGTGTGTGTGTGTAGGTGTGTGTGAGGTGTGTGTGTACAGGTGGTGTGGTGTGTGTGTTGGTGTTGTGTATGGTTATAGGTTTGTGTGTAGTGTGTGTGTGTAGGTGTGTCTGTGTAGGTTGTTGTGTGGTGTGTGTAGGTGTGTGTGTGTGTTGTGTGTGTGTTGTTGTGTGTGTGTGAAGGTGTGTGTGTGTGTGTATGTGTGTGGTGTGGTGTTAGGTTGTTGTGAGACAGTGTGGTGTTAGGTGTGCCGGTGTGTGGTGATACTCACCTAATTGTACTCACGAATTTGTTGCAGGTCGAGTTTACTTCAGCTTGGGGTTCCTGGCCCCGCCTCCTTCATGATCGCTACTGATCTGCTCTCTCTTGCGTTTCTGACGCTTTTGGTCATACGCCTCTCTTAAAGACTATGTATGGTTTTTCTGCCTCCACCTACTTCACTTGCTAACCTTGAAACTCAGACTCTAAGACGCTTAAAGAAGCAAGACACGTGTAAAATAAATAGCTAAGAATCAATATTCAATTATTCGTAGTTTTGGTGTCTAACCTTCCCTAGCTATGACTTGACCTTATTCACCTTAATATTACCTGATCTAATCTATTCTATCAAGTATAGTCTAGGCTAACCGGATTCTAGTTAGCTTAATCTAATCTTGCCCTATCCTTCACTTAATCTAACTGGCCTAATCAAACCTTCGTTGATTCTAACCTATTTAAACCTATCTTCATCTAATCGCCTAGCTTTATTTAACCTATGTAACCTAACTTCATACTACAATTGCCTAATCAGTCCTAAACTGACTTAAATCTATCCTAAACGAGCCATACCTAACCAAACCTAAACTATTTTTACTAGCCTAAACTAACTAAACACAATATCCTAACCTCCCATTCCTAACATTCTATATATTTTATTTAATGTTTTGTGTTATTAAACGTTTTATTGAAATCAATTATATGAGTTTTCCTATTTATCTGATTTCATTAAAATGTTTGGGATACCATCGGGAGTGAAAATAGCTGGAATGAATTTAGTCGGTGTGAATGTTACCGTGTAATAAACGTGAGTCAAGTTACAGTCAACTCTGATATTCTTTGATCCATATTTCCCATTCCTGTATCCTGCCTGATTGTGCAGCTTTTGTCCTAGTCTCTAGTGTGGTTCGTGAGGAAAAAAAAGCTTGCAATTTCAAAGTGTGCAGGTCCAACATCTTTCTCTCCTGTCTCACTTTTGTTAGACTGTCGAGGAACTCTAGTAGGAATTTGAGACAGGATTGTTCGTCTCTGATGCGTCCTGGCTGTAGCTCATCAACTTCACTCAGTAAATTTTTTATGCAGATCAGTGTTATTGGCCTGTTAATCTCGAATTCATTCTTTCTGCTCCCTTTTGTAGTTGTCGTGTGTGTGTGTTGTGTGTGTGTGTGTGTGGGTGGTTTTAAGTGTCGTGTGTGTGGTGTGTGTGTGTTTGTTACTAACTGTGCTCACCTATTTGTGACTTGCAGGGGGGATCAAGTCACAGCTGATCAGATAATAGGTTCCACTCTTATCCTACTCCATGAGATTTAATTGTATGTATTCTTGTTCTTTCAGTTTTCGTCAGGTTGATTCGCTATTAACCTCTTCTGGATGGACATGCTCCTTAGCTCCGGGGACTTGTCTGTTGCAAACCTTTGCACTTCTATTAATTTATTGCGTGTTTGAACCAGGTATGGGTTCCTACTATTGCTGCGGCCTCTTATATGGGCCTGGCGTACGCGGCTGTACAACGGTCTTGGAGTGACTCCTTACTCAGGATGTCGAAAGCTTATCTTATGTTTGCCAGGCAAGTCATGTGCTGCAGCAGTTATTTGGGTGAATGATGCATAGGAGATATGCTCAGTATGATGTCCACTTCTTTGAAAATTTCCAATCTCATAACTTTAACTTGGTGGGGTTAAACTCAAGGAGCCATTTGTCGGACAGTCTTTTGCAGCCTGACGATTCCTTGTAGGGCTTTACCTCACTCTTACGCTTGTATTCTCTTCTTAGTTTCTCATCGTCTGCGAAGAAGGACACACTCTGACTCGAGCCTTTCCTTCATGTCATTCACATATACAGGAAAGTGCCGGACATAGGACTGAACCTTGTGGCACCAATCGGAATCACTGCAACCATTCTGACATCTAGTCTGACCGACACGTTGTTGTTACCTTCTTGTTCAGCTATTCCCAGATCCATTGCAGTACTTTCCCGCACGAGTCGCACCGGCTCCTCTTCCTTTTCAAACCAGTCTCTTTGCGGGTTACTGTGTATTAAGCCTTTTACAATTCAAGGAAGATGCGTCAATCCATACCTCTCTCTCTCCTGTATTAAGTTACCTTGTCAAAAGAACTCCATGGTTTATTGATGGAAGGATTTCCCTTTCTGAAGACGTTCTGTATGCAGTCATTTCTTTCTAGGTGTTCCACACTCTTGTTCTGATAATCTTCTCCATTAAGTTTACATACATTACATATCTACAATACATACAATACGGGACTACAATTTGCTGTTTTCCACACTTCAGGCAGCTTCCTTGTTTCCGATAGAATTATGAAGTTGTTTGTTGGTGTCAGTGGCACTTACATTGGCTTACTGCTCCCTCTCTCAGGAACCCAAGGAGCGATTTTATCAGGACCCAACGACTTTCTAGGTTATTAGTTCCCCTATCAGTTTCTTCATCTCATGCAAAGTGGTACTGTGCACTTGCCAGTGCACAGTTCCACCACAGTTTTTTCTGGAGCCTCTTTCTTTCTACTGTGAATACCTCCTGAATCTCGTGCTGAGCTCTTCACATTACTTCCTGGTCGTTCCCTGTGGAGCTCCTTCTTCCTTCCTCAGCCTGGATTAACTTGGTATTTAACTTTGTTTTACCTTCTCAAGTGGTGTATAACAGCTTTCGTCACCATCTGGCTTTTGATATAGTCATTCTCGTATTGACACTGGATTCCTGGGTTGCCTGAAGTCTTTGCCTTTTATACTTTTTCCATAATCTAGCACATTGGTTTGGTCCTTCAGACATCCTTGGTATAATATGGGCTCCACACTCGGTCTTTCGTTGTTTCTGGTGCTCTCGTGTGTTCGAACTTTTCCACTGCCTCCCTGCATATTGTGGGTCACGAGTTTCATCATTTCGTTGACTCTCTTCCATCTAGCTCAGTTACCATGCACATCATGTAGGTATTGCCTCATACTTGTGTTGTCCCTTATTTTATGTATACTAAACCTTTACCTACGGTTGGTTTTGAGCCGCGGTCAGAGAGTTCACACTCAAACACTCCAGACCGTCGCGTTAGCCACTGGTCTGGAGTTCAAACTTACCTTACACGGGTGGGGTTCAAACCCAACCCGTGGTTATGGTTTGTTTGCTATCTTGTCATTACGATTTCGTGAGACATTTATGTATGTTTAGCTTCATTCCTTCCTTTATGCCTCACCTACATTGTAATCTTATTTTGGTATGCGAATCTCAAGATCTACTTGATAGCTAGTGAATAGCGGCCTTTTGTGCTAGATATCCATCAGTCTGAACTGTTCAAGGTGAATGTTTTGTTCTATCATTCGTAGTTTCATGTATTCCTCTTCTTCTCTGCTTGTGTCCCAATCATGGTGGTACTTGAAGTTTTCAAGTACCGCCTCCAGATCTTGGCTTCTCCACGTCATCTGGTCTCCTTGAGGCTCTAATGTCTCCCAGTCTCCCTGAAGTTGAAATCCACCATTATGAGTACTCTGCCTGCTCAGATGGCCCCTTCTCGGCAACTCGCTTACTGTCATCCACCATTCACTCTGTTTGCTCTCACCATATTCCTGTCTTGGCATTCTGCTGTTTGGTGTGGGTTTATATTACGTCTCCATCACTTTTGGGCCCTCAATTTGAAGTGTTCTTATTATGTAGTCATCTGCTACTCTCTCTATACTAGTCCTCCATCTTTCAAAAACTTTCACTGTTTGTTGATAAAGCAGTGCAGCTTCTCCTTCCCCTTTCTGCTCACCTGTTTATCCATTAGGATTCCGATAAGCAGATGGGTTGAATCGTGTTTTCTGCACTTCGTGAGCTTTATGATTGCTATGTTGTCCGGGGATTGCCTCTTATTTGTAATTCCCATCTGGTTGGTGACACCCATTCATCAACTTACTTACAAGAATGTATTCTGGGGGTGGGAGGGGTTGGTGTTGGCGTGGGTGTGGCAGGCAGGTCTGGATATTATGGTAGTATGCTGGTGGGGTAGTATTAGCACTGGGGATGGGACTTGTGGGTGTGGCTGCTGCTCTTGTTTTGTGTTTGGTTGGGGAGTGAGGTGGTAGTGGTTGAGATGCTCTGAGTGTTCTATGTCAGTTGTGTTTGCTGTTCATCGAGGCTGTGCTTCCCTGTCTCTGGTACCTGACCTGTTGCGACTTCCTGCTTCATGCACATTCTTACTCTTTCATGCAGTTGTTTCCATTCTTTTTGTGTTCTGTATGTCAAGGTGCATTTCATTGGTATTTTTGGAACCTTTGTCAGGGAGGTTTCCACTGCAGGATTATTGTTTCCTTATCATTGGCTGACTGGAATGTACAATATGAGCCGGCTTTTTCGATTACACCCACTTCTCTGAAAATTGGTCAGTTGAGTTGTGTCGTCTCTGTTACTACAAAGGATTCTCTCAGTCTGTTTTACTTCCCTGTCTTCTTTCATCATAGGTCTTCCCTTCTGCCTAATGGAGCCCCATGAATAATGAGTGTCTCTCACCTTCCTCATTCCATTTTGTTTCCCCTCTGTATCTCTGAGTCTGACTAGGTATCTCCCTGGTTATATCATCATCTCCAAGCATTCTCAGAGGCACTGGTGTCATTCTCCCTGAGACTTTCTTTGCTCTTTTCCCTCCTATACCCTCACCTCTGCCTCTATTTGTCTCACCTCTATACTCTGCTTCTCGCAATTCCAGTTTCTCCACCCCTATGACTCTGAAGCAAGAGCTATAAACTCCCACTTCCTGATCTCTGTTGGTATCTTCTTGATACACCGTGCACTCCTATTTCATTTTGCTCTTCATTCTTTCTGCCAACACTTCTTGTTAAGCCCTGCCCATCCCCTGTACCTTGTGTGCTTGTTGTGCGCATGTGATGTGTGTGTGGTGTTGTGTGTGTTTTGTGTGTGGTTTTTTGTGTGTGTGTATTCACCTGGCTGTGGTTTGTAGGGATCCCGAATCATAGCTCCTGGCCCCCGGCCTCTTTACTGGCAGATACTGGGTCACTCTCCCATGCACCATGTGCTTTATCTTACCTCTGACTAAGGCTATGAATAGTATCCTGACTCCACTTACATTGCTCCCAAACTATTCACACTCCTGTCTACTCTGTGACCTGTGACATACTTCCTAAACATCCCTGTGATTCATCTGAATCTTCAACTGCCAAATAGTGTCCCCTTCCGCACACCTCCTCGTTCCTGTGCCCCATCACTGAAAACATTTTCTTGTCTCATGTCCATCTCTGTTATTTCCTCTCGAGGTTATTTTATATATCGTTATCATGTCCTCCCTAGCTCGCCTGTCCTTCAGTGCTCGTTAGGTCGATTTCCCTTAGCCTTTCCTCGTTAGGACACACGTTTTAGCTCTGGAACTAGTCTTGCTGCAATCCCTTTTCTGTTTCTTTATGTGTTTGGCTAGGTGTGGGTTCCAAACTGTGACGCATGTTCCATTATGGGCCTAAGTACACAGGGTACAGAGTCCTGAACGATTCCTTTTTAAAGATGGTGTAATGCTTTCTAGTTTGCAAGGCCTAACCCATTTGCTGCTGCAGTTATGTGTGGATGAGCATCTCTGGTGATGGCTGGTCTTATGCTCACCCAAGATCTTTTCTCCCTTGACTGAGGTTTGTAGTCTCTGGCCCCATAGGCTTGTACTCCGTTGCAGTCTTTTTTGCCCTCCCTCCATCTTCATGACTTTGCACTTGGTGGGATTGAACTCCAGAGGTGAGAGTTGGATTTACCTGGCTGCAGCCCTGTTCAGATCAGTGTGTAGTTCTGCCTGGTCCTCGCACGATTGTATTCTTCTCATCAACTTACTACATCTGCTATAGAGGGACTCTTAAGAGTCTATTCCTTCAGTCATATCACAATACCAGATACAGCACCTGTCCTAGGGGTCTGACCACTGTGGATCCCCACTATGTCACAGGTGCCACTCCGACACCTCAGGACATGCCAGACTCGCTGCTGTTTTCTGACAGGTATTCCTGATTATCTGTTTATGCAGTTCCTTGTTATCCATGCTTGGTCCTCCAGTTTTTGCACTAATCTCATGTGTGGGAACTGTATGTAACGCTTCTTACAGTCTAAGAAAATGCATCTACCCGCCCTTCTCTCACTTGTCTTACTGGCTGTCAACCCTGTCATAGGATCTCAGTAGGTTTGTGGACAGGATTTTCCGTCTCCTGAAACCGGGTTGGCTTGTTTGGTGTAAGCTAATCCTTTCTTGATGTTACTCACTCTTTCTCCTGATAATCTTCCTCCATGAAATTTGTTACTAATTCTTGCCAGTGTCATAGCGTCTCTAGATTAGTGCTTCATGTCTGTCTCATTTTTCAAAAAATTGGGACTACATTTGCTGTTTTCCTTTACTCAAGCGATCTCCCTGTTTCGATAGATTGTTAAAATATAGTTGTTAGGGGTTTATACTTAACGCTCTGCTCCCTCTCTCAGGACCCATGGCGAGCTGTTATCCGGTTCCATCGCCTTTGAGGTATCTAGCTCACTCAGCAGCCTCTTCACTTCTTCTTGGTTTGTACTGTGTCCAAGCACTTGGTGATGTACCCCAACCTCTCCGTCTTTATGTTGTTATTTCTGTCTCCTCTGTGAACACTTTGAATCTTATGTTGAGTTCCTCATATATGGTCGTTTCTTGTGATCACTCGTCCTTCGTCCTTTGCCTGTGTGTGAGCTTGTGTGTGTGTGTGTGTGTTGTGTGTGTGTGTGTGTGTGTGTAGTGTGTGTGTGTGTGTGTGTGTGTGTGTGTGTGTGTGTGAGTGTGTGTGTGTGTTTGTGTGTGGGTTGTAGTGGTGTACTCCAATAGTGTACTCACCTAGTTGAGTTGCGGGGGGTCGGAGTCCGAGCTCCTGGCCCCGCCTCTTCACTGATCGCTACTAGGTCACTCTCCCTGAGCCGTGAGCTTTATCATACCTCTGTTAAAGTATGTATGGTCCTGCCTTCACTACATCGCTTCCCAAACTGTTCCACTTACTGACTTACTCTGTGGTGAAGAAATACTTCCTAAATCCTGTGATTCATCTGTGTCTTCAGATTCCAACTGTGCCCACTTGTTACTGTGTACCAATCTCTGGAACATTCTGGCTTTGTCCACCTTGTCAATTCCTCTCAGTATTTTGTATGCGTTATCATGTCCACCTATCTCTCCGGTATACAGGTCGTCAGTGTTTTATTTCCCTTAACCTATCCTCGTAGGACATACCTCTTAGCTCTGCGACTAGTCTTGTTGTAACTTTGACACATTCTCTGTTTCTTCACGTGTGTGTGTTGTTGATGTGTGTGTTGGCGTGTGTGTGTGTAGGTGTGTGTGTGTTGGTTGTGTGTGTGTGTGTAGGCTGCGTGTACTTCACCTTTTTGTAGGTTGCTGGGGTCGATACTCAGCTCCTGGCCCCCGCCCCATCTTCACGACTGTACTAGGTCCTCTCCCCCCCTGTCTGAGCTTTATCTTTCCTCGTTCTTAAAAAACTATTGTTTAGTTCCGGCCTACACTTACCATCGTCTTTGCCAGACTATTCCACTTTTCGAACTACTCTTGACTGAAGAAATACTTCCTAACATCCCCTTTGGACTTCCGTGTCTTCAGCTTCCAATTGTGACCCCCTTGTTTCTTGTCCCCATCTATGGAACATCCTGTCTCTGTCCACCTTGTCTATGCCACGCAGTATTTCGTAGGTCGTTATCATTGTCTCCCTCACCCTCCTGTCCTCCTGTGTTGTCAGACGATTTTTCCTTAACCTTTCTTCGTAGGACATTTCTCCTTGCTCTGGGAACTAGCCTTGTTGCATACATTTGCATTTCTCTAATTTTCTGACGTGTTTGAACTGGTGTGGGTTCCAAACTTGTGCTTTCGTACTCAGTTATGTCTGTCGATACACGTGTATAAAGTATTGAACGACTCTTTTCTAAGGTACGGAACGCTATTTCTCAGGTATGGAAAGTTTTGGCCCATATGCCCGCAGCAGTTATTATGGTTTAATGCTGTGCTTCTAGCGAAATACTCGGTATTATAGGTCTTTCTCCTCTGAGTGAGGTTTGCAGCCTTTTGCATCCTAGCCTATACTCTGTCTGCAGTCTTCTGGGGCCTCCTCCGATCTTCATGACTTTGACATTTGGCGTGGATAAAATTTTAGGAGAACAGTTTCTGGACCACCATCCTGCCTGTCCCGGTCTTTTTTTTGTAGACCTGTCTTGGTCAGCGTCGATTTTATTTTTCCTCATTAACTTTCACGTCATCTCTGGAAACAGGGACACTTTGGCGTCTATCCATCCGTCATGTCGTCTCATGTACCAAGAATCAGCTCATGGCTCCCAGGAGCTCTGACACCCTGTGGGACCCCGGCTCGTCACTGGCGCCCACTGTGATACCTCCATCACGGACCATGACTCGCTGTTTGCCTCCCTGTTTAGGTCATTCTCTGCCCCATTGGCAGGCCCTTCCTCTTATACGTGCACTGTTCTCTAGCTTCTGTACTAATCTCTTGGTGGAAAAATGGTGTCGTAAGGCCTTCCTGCAGTCAAGAAAATGGCAATCAACCCACCCCTCCCTTCTCATTTCTTACTTCAGTTACCTTGTCGTCGTAAAAAACTCTAGTAGGTTTGTGACACAGGATTTGCCTCCATTGAATCCGTTGCTGCTGTCTTTATAATCTTGTTCCCGCTCCCAGGGCTCACCACTCTCCTCCTGATAATCTTTTCCAAGCTTTGCATACTATTCATGTCCAGGACATGGTCTATTATTTACGTGCTTCATTTCTGGTCTCCATTCTTAAAGATGGGAGTACATTTTGTCTTCTTCCATACTTCAGGTAGTTGTCCCAGTTTCAAGGGCAGTGTTGAAGATTTTGGTTAGTGACACACGTAGTGTCCCCTGCTCCCTCTATAAGAACCCACTCGGAGAGATGTTGTCGGTCCACCGCCTTTGAGGTATCAAGGTCACTTAGGAGCTTTTCCAACTCCTCATCATTTCGTTTGTCTTCCCGTTGTCCCCTTCTGCCTCCACTGTAAAATACTTCTTGAAATCTCATGTTGTGCTCCTCCTTTACTTCCCTGGTCCTTTCTTGTGAGCTCCCCACCATCTTTCCTCAGCCTGATATGATCTTGACTGTCTTTTACTTCCTGATGTGGCTGTCTGTTGGTAGTTAAGGGTCAGAATTGACTTTCGATGACATAATGTCATTTTCTACCTGCCGCTGCAGCTCCCTTCTCATTTGTGCATTACTCGTTTCTGGCTCCGTAGGACTAAATCTCTTTATTCTCCTGATTCCTTTGCCTTACTGTACTTTTTCCATTCTCTAGTGTAGAGCTCTTAGTTTTGGCCTCCCTGCCGCCTTTCGGGGTAATCCAAGGGCCTGTTCGGTCCTTCCCATTATTTCTGTTACCCTTTGGGAAAAATAAACCTTTCCTCTGAACATTGCAATTTTGTTGTTACAAAGTCATATTTCGTTTACTGATTTCCTACCAAGTCTCTGTTCCACTGAACCTCATGCAGGAAGGTCCTCATTTACTGTGTAGTCCCCCTTTGATAGTTAGCTTTTCCCTTTCTATTTGTTACCCTACTCACTCTTAGCTCACGATGTATTCAAAGCTCATAACTACGTGGTCAATAGCTCCAAGGGGTTGTTTTTATTGATGTTGCTCAATGTCTGAGCTAATCTGTTGAACGCGAAGGCCCAGTCTTGCTTGGTTATCATCCCTCTCTCCTGGTAGTATCCCCCTAACTGTTGGTTGCATGGAATTTGCCAGCACCATCATCCATCATTTTGGCTCTCCATGTTTGGGACCCCCTTGTCGGCTCCAGGTTTTTTCCCAATCAATCTCACCTGTGATTGATTCGACCCCATTGACAGTAGCTTCGACTCTACTTTAGTGGGCCCTTCTTGCCACCTCAGCTAGAGTGTCAACCATTGCTCTGTTGCATTCATATATTCTATCTGGCCTTCTGAGTTATGTGGTGGGTTATCATAATTTACAATGACCTACATTGTGCTCCTCTGACTGAAACGTACCTACTAAGTAATCCCTTTCTCCAATCTCGTCCATGCCTTCCATTTCTTAATAACCCCACCGGTTTTTTATTGGTAGTGCAAACCCCTCCTCCCCCCCTTGTCCTTCTATCCTTTCCTCAGGTTTTGATATCGGGTGGGAAGATTGCATCTGTTATTATCCCAGTGAGTTTCGTTTCTGTAACGCTACGTTGTCTGGGGACAACTCCTTGATTCTTCGTGTCCACTCCTCACATTTATCTCGTTATTATATCCGTGTTCGTGTTACAAACCTTCAACTTCTTTTCCAATAACTGTGGCCTGGGGGGAGAGAGGTGGGTTATGGGGGAGCAGGGCCTATTGGGGGTTGGTTGTGGGGGTGGGGGGGGGTGGGGTTTGTGGTGTGGGGTATGCTGTGGGCAAGAGGGACCTATGGGGGGTTTCAGGGTGGGTGGGGTTGTTGGTGGTGAGGGGGTTGGGGGGAAAAGGGGCCTATGGGGGATTACAATGGGCCCGAGGGGGTTGTCGTGAAGGGGCATGGGGAGAGAGGGTACAGTGTGAGAGTTGCTGGGGTTAATGTGAGGTTGGGTTTGTGGTGAGGCGGGATGGGGGGAGAGCGGTAATTGTATGGGATTTATCTTGTGGTTTCTGTGGGGGTGACGGTTTTTGAGCTGAGGGGGAGGTATGGGTTATGAGGGTTTACTGGGGGGGGGGGTGTATCGCAGAGGGGGATGTGTGGGCTTACTGTGGGTTTCTGTGGGTATGGGGTTTGTGTGAGGGGGATGGGGCAGAGGGTGCAGTGGTGGTTGTGGGTTAGGTGTTTGGTTGCTTGTGGGATTGGCATGGTTGTGTTTTCTGTGGGTTGTACTGGAGTGGGTTGTGTTTGTTCTATCCACGGTGGCCTGATTTTCTGCTCTCCACTTTTCCTTGCCTCCCATTCCTCTGTGACGTTGCTTCCCTCTCTTCAGTGTTCATCCTTTCTTTGTGTCTCGTGTCGGTCGAGGTACACACTCCGGAACACCTGATTGTCCCTTAGGCGTTGCTTTCTCCTGCAGCTTACCGGTTTCGAGCTGACTCTCTGCCTTGAAAATCACTTTGACTGGGATGCTTTTTTTCCCCACTCGCGAACCACCAATTATCTGTAAAACATTTGCGCAGCTGAGTCATGTCGTCCTTCCTATTGCTTTCATGATGCTTTCAATCGTTTTTTTCTAATTCATTGTTTCCTTGCCTTGTAAGTATTTCCTCCACCCTACTTGCTGGGGAAGGCCCATAGACAAAAATGGCCACTCTCCCTTTCATCCTCACACTCTGCATCCTCGGATTCAAAATTAGTTCCTGCCCATTGACTCATTGCTTCTTACTGTTCTCTTCCCTATCTGGTGTCCCCTATCCTTAGTTGTTCCTGTGCATGGCAGTTGACCTGTTAAGAGCCTCTGTGTAAAGTTTAGCTCACTTCATTGACTTTACGTCCCCGCATTAGTTTCTTGCGTTATCCCTGCCTTTTCGGGCCCACCTTGGGTCCTATGGGGTCATCGCATAGTACATCTCCTTTGTCTCCTATGTCCTCATCGGGTTGACTGATGTAGGTAGCTCTTGGTGTCATGGCTGTACTGTCTCTTGGTTCTTTTAGGCTGTTTCCAGACTTTTGTTCTTTTACCTAACTCTGTATCTTAGCTTAAGCTGCTGTGTTTGTATTTCCCATTTCCTGCTCTCCTCAGCTTATTTCTCTTCTATTTCTGCTCTGTCACTTCCTGCTTCCTCACCGGCCTTCTCCTTCGCGTGAGCTCTGCCTCACAGTCTTCTTTCTCCCAGGTCCACACTCGCTTCTTCCACCATTCCTCTGGTTCTCCGTCCAGGTTTTTGCGTTTTTCTCTGTCCCATGTTTTTTTTTTTTAGAAGAGGAAGATTTATATGCAAGGTGCTGTGGAGGGGGGTGTTTTTTGATGTGAGGGAGGGGATAGTGTTTGTGTGGGGGAAGGGGGAGGTGTTTGTTTTGGGGAGGGGGTGGTGTTGTTGTGGCGAGAAGAAGGAGAGGGGAGGAGACAGGGAAGGAAAAAAGGATAGTGAGCTGGAGCGGGGGGACAGCAACAGATGGAAGAGAGATGGGGGAAATAGACTAAGGGGGACAGGGGAGAGAGGCAATGGGATGGAGAGCCGAAATGAGTAGACGGAGTAGGGGAGGATGAGGAAGGAAGATGGTATTGAGGGAGAGAAGAAAGTGGGATATAAAGGAGAGATAGGAGTGTGGCTGAGTTATGAGTTAGAGAGTGAGGGAGGAAGGGAGGAGAGTGAGAGTGTGTGGAACATATGCGTTGCAGAAGATTCAGCCTTTAGTGTGCTTGCAGGCCTGGAGGCGAGGGAAAGGGAGGAGGAGAAGGAGAGGAGGGAGGGGGGTAGATGGAGGAGGTTATAGGAGGAGGATGTTAGAGACGGTCTGAGAGTGTGATTTGAGTGTGAAAGCTTGAGGGGTTAGAGAAAGAGGAGGAGGATAGATGAGAGATACTGTGGTTTGTTTGAGTTAGAGAGAAGAGGGGAGGAGAGAGAGAGAGGAGGGAGGAGCGAGTGTGTAGATGTTGGTTGTGGAGCGTTGTGGGTTGGGTGGTAGTGGTTCTTGCAGGCCTAGGAGGCGAGGGCGAGAGGGAGGCGGGAGATTGGAGGGAAGGTGGAGGGGGGAAGGAGGCGGAAGGGAGGGAAAGAGATAGGTAGGGAGTTGAGAAGAGAGCTCTCGGGGGATGTGGGTGAGAAGAATGTAGGAGGTATGGAGGAGGAGCAGGTTGGAGGGAGGGAAGAGAGGGTAGGGGAGGTAGGCAGGGGTGTGAAGGGAGGGGAGGTGGGGGAAGATGGAGGAGGTATAGGAGGAGGAGGAGCAGGGGAGGGAGGGAAAGTGAGGGGTAGGAGAGGTTAGGTAGGGTGGAAGGGAGGGGAGGTGGGGGGAAGATGGAGAGGTATAGGAGGAGGGAGGAGCAGGGGGAGGAATGGAGTGAAAGAGAGAGGGAGGGGATGGGAATGGGAGAGGTAGGTAGGGAGGAAGGGAGGAAAGGTAGGTAGGAGGAAGGATGAGAGGGGTGGGGGGGAATGGAGGAATAGCAGAAGGAGGAATGGAGGGAAGAGAGGGAGCCAGGGAAAAGATAATGGTAGGGGAGGTAGGTAGGAAGGGAGGGGATCGTAGGAGGAAGATGGAGGAAAGTCTAGGAGGAGGAGAGAGGAGGAAGGGAGGGAAGGGAAAGAGGAGGGAGGAGGGATGGGAGCGGAGGAAAGAGACGAGGTAGGGGAGGTACAGGGAAGGAGTGTGAACCGTTGGGTATGTGAGGGTAATGAGTGAGGGTATTATGGAGTGGGGTCCGTTATGGTAAGGGTGGCTGTGTGCAGTTTGTGCGTTATATCCTGCCATGCGAGATTAAAGACGGAGTGAGAGGAGGAGGAGAGGAGGAGGAGAGGGAGCGGTTATCTCGTGCCAGGCTTATGGTCCTTTCCTAGACTCTCCCGATGCATGTGCTATGTATCCGAGAGAGCTGTACGGGAGGCACATGCCTATGTCCCGACGAGGAGCCTGTTACCGGGAGCACCCTGCCTATGTACCGAGAGAGCCTGTACCGGGAGCACCCTGCCTATGTACCGAGAGAGCCTGTACCGGGAGCACCCTGCCTATGTACCGAGAGAGCCTGTACCGGGAGCACCCTGCCTATGCTTTGCACCTATCGTGCATCTCCTCGGAATCTATACTTCTTAATGAGTAAACACTTGTGTACCTACTCGTGTATACCTGGAGCTATACTTACTTAATGAGTAAACACCTGTGTACCTACTCGTGTATACCTGGAGCTATACTTACTTAATGAGTAAACACCTGTGTACCTACTCGTGTTTATTACTGGAGCTATATTACTTAATGAGTAACTCTTGTGTACCTATCGTGTATACCTGGATCTTACTTACTTAATGAGTAAACACTGTGACCTACTCGTAGTGATAATTCGACACATGTGGCAACTCTTGGGTTTATCTTTATTGAGGAACCACGCCGCCCCTTTCAGCCACACCACAGTTGCTTCATCAGTCATACGTAGGATGAGATACTTGAAGACAGGAGAAGAATGAGGTTAATCAGGTCCCTCAACTTGAGGTCGATATTGTTCAGTCCATCAATCTGAATAGATTACGGCATATCAGCGGAGAAGTGCTTATAAACCGTATGGCAGGAGAGGTGCAGCAGCCGCCACCCCCGCCCCCCCCTCTCGCGTACCTCGCCTGTCACATTCCCCCCCCTCGTTCATGTCGGAAGGCTAGGCCCCCCCCCCCCCCCCCCCCCCCCCCGTCGTGCACTAGAATTTGGCAGGAAAATTCCTAAGTATTTAAGATCCCAAGAAGTGCAGTGTCTGACAGATTTGTAATAATGGTTCAGAGAACCAGACTGTTGTTAAATTAGACACATGTGCAACTCTTGGGGTACTTTATTGAGGAAAACGTTTCGCCACACAGTGGCTTCATCGACCATCATAGGAGAAACTTGAGAACAGGAGAGAATGCCTTATTCTTTGGGCACGACTACTTCCTCAGTGAATCAAATGGTGACACATCCTATGACTGCTGCACCTCTACTGCCTACGTTTATAGCTGCTTACTCGCACATTACCGTATTCTATTCAAGATTGATGGACTGAAACCATCGACTCATGGTTGAGGGGGACTGATTACCTCATTCTTCTCCTGTTCTTCAAGTTTTCCTACGTATGGATGATTGAAGCCACTGTGTGGTGGCAAACGTTTCCCTCAACTAAAGATACCAAGAATTGCCACATTGTGTCTAACACCCAAACTGCAGCTTATCAACATGTCGTTTCTTGAACCATTCATCTACAAACTACTCGTGTATACCTGGAGCTATACTTACTTAATGAGTAAACACCTGTGCACCTACTCGTGCATACCCTGGAGCTGTACTTACTGAGTAAACACCTGTGCACCTATTTGTTGTATACCTGGAGCTATACTTACTTAATGAGTAACACACCTTGTGCAACCTACTCGTGCACATACATGGAGCTGTACTTACTGATGTAAACACTGTGCACCTATTTGTGTATACTGGAGCTATACTTACTTCAATGACGTTAAAAACCTGTGTACCTAATCGTGTAAATACCTGGAGCTGAATTACTGAGTAGTATAAACACCTTGTGACACCTATTTGTGTATACCTGGAGCTATACTTCTTAATGAGAAAAGCACTGTGCTCCCTACTCGTGCATACTGGATGCTGAACTTATGAGTAAAACACCTGTGCTCCTATTTGTGTATACATGGAGCATATACCTTCTCTTGCTGAATAACGCCAGTGTTCCTACACGTGGTATTACCTGGAGTTATATCTTAATGAATAAACAATGTTACTGTTTAATTGTCCTAACCTTACTGCTCACGTGCACTACACTAGTGCTTGAGTCCAACCTTTACTGCCTGACGTGCACTACTGTGCCTCTGGTCCAACCTTACTGCCTTCACGGCACTACAGTGCCTCTGTCCAACCTTACTGACCTGCAGTGCACTCAGTGCCTTGGTCCCACCTTACTGCCTGCACGTGCACTACAGTGCCTGGTACCCCTACCTTAATGCTGCTACTTGTAGGGCTGCACTACAGTGCCTCTGGTCCCTGCCGTTTTGTTTCCCCTCTCCAAGTTCTACTACCTCTGTCAGTGATTTAGTGTCTGTTAAGTATGATATTCAGCTCTTCAAGAGCTGCCGGCACTGCTTTCACTCATGCGCAAGTAAGATGCTCCCGTTCCGGCTCCTCTTCCTTATCTTCTTCACTGTATGCACTATACAGTCTGGAGTCTCTAACTCAAACTATCCCTTTTTCTTTTATCTTCCCTGGCTTGTGTGTGTGTGAAGGTGGTGTGTGAAAGGTGTTGTTTGTAGGTGGTGTGTGTGTGTGCTAGGGGTGTGTGTGTGGTGTGTGTGTGTGTGTGTATGTGTGTGGTGTGTGTCGCGTTTGGTAGGTGTGTGTATGTGTGCTGTGTAGGTTGTGTGTGTAGGTGTGTGTGTAGGTGTGTGTAGGTGTGTGTGTGTGTAGGTGTGTGTGTGTGTAGGTGTTTGTGTGTGTGTAGGTGTGTGTGTGTAGTTGTGTGTGTGTGTGTAGGTGTGTGTGTGTGTAGGTGTGTGTGTAGGTGTGTGTGTACAGGTGTGTGTGTGTGTGTGTGTAGGTGTGTGTGTGTAGGTGGTGTGTGTAGGTGTGTCTGTGTAGGTGTGTGTGTGGTGTGTGTAGGTGTGTGTGTGTGTATGTGTGTGTGTGTATGTGTGTGTGTGTAGGTGTGTGTGTGTGTGTAGGTGTGTGTGTGTGTAGTGTGTGTGTGTGTAGGTGTGTGTGTGTACTCACCTAATTGTACTCACCTAATTGTGGTTGCAGGGGTCGAGACTCAGCTCCTGGCCCCGCCTCTTCACTGATCGCTACTGGATCCTCTCTCTCTCTGCTTCCTGAGCTTTGTCATACCTCTTCTTAAAACTATGTATGGTTCCTGCCTCCACTACTTCACTTGCTAGGCTATTCCACTTGCTGACAACTCTATGACTGAAGAAATACTTCCTAACGTCCCTGTGACTCGTCTGAGTCTTCAGCTTCCAGTTGTGACCCCTTGTCCCTGTGTCCCCTCTCTGGAACATCCTATCTCTGTCCACCTTGTCTATTCCCCGCAGTATCTTGTATGTCGTTATCATGTCTCCCCTGACCCTTCTGTCCTCCAGTGTCGTCAGTCCGATTTCCCTTAACCTTTCCTCGTACGACATTCCCTTGAGCTCTGGGACTAGCCTTGTTGCAAACCTTTGTACTTTCTCTAATTTCTTGACGTGCTTGACCAGGTGTGGGTTCCAGACTGGTGCTGCATACTCCAGTATGGGCCTAACATACACAGTGTACAGTGTCTTGAACGTTTTCCTTATTAAGGTATCGGAACGCTATTCTCAGGTTTGCCAGGCGCCCGTATGCTGCAGCGGTTATTTGGTGATGTGTGCCTCCGGTGATGTGCTCGGTGTTTTTGGTCACCCAAGGTCTTTCTCCCTGAGTGAGGTCTGTAGTCTTGTCCACCTAGCCTATACTCTGTCTGCGGTATTCTTTGCCCCTCCCCAATCTTCATGACTTTGGCATTTGGCTGGATTGAATTCGAGAAGCCAGTTACTGGACCACATGTCCAGCCTCTCCAGGTCTCTTTGCAGTCCTGCCTCATCCTCGTCCGATTTAATTCTTCTCATCAACTTCACGTCATTTTGCGAACAGGGACACTTCAGAGTCTATTCCTTCCATCATGTCGTTCACATATATCAAAAATAGCATGGTCCTAGAACTGACCCCTGTGGGACCCCGCTCGTAACAGGCGCCCACTGTGATACCTCTTCACGTACCATGACTCGTTGCTGCCTCCCTGTCAGGTATTCCCTTATCCATTGCAGTGCCCTTCCTTTTACGTGTGCCTGATCCTCCAGCTTCTGCACTAATCTCTTGTGGGGAACTGTGTCAAAGGCCTTCCTGCAGTCTAGGAAAACGCAATCTACCCAACCCTCTCTCTCGTGTCTTACTTCTGTTACCTTGTCATAAAACTCCAGGAGTTTGTGATACAAGATTTGCCTTCCATGAACCCATGCTGGTTTTCATTTATAATCTTTTTTCCCTTTTTCCAGGTTGAAGATTGAGACACTTATGCAGCATATGGAAATCTTTATTCAGGAAACGTTTCGCCACACAGTGGCTTCATCAGTCCAATACAAAGAGGCGTAAGGAGAGGAGGAGAATGAGGTAATCAGTCCCCTCCTCTCCTTACGCCTCTTTGTATTGGACTGATGAAGCCACTGTGTGGCGAAACGTTTCCTGAATAAAGATTTCCATATGCTGCATAAGTGTCTCAATCTTCAACTTGTCGGTTTTTCAAACCATTCATCACTCTTTTCCAGGTGTTCGACCACTCTCCTCCTGATAATCTTCTCCATGACTTTGCACACAATACATGTGTGTAGGTGTGTGTGTGTGTAGGTGTGTGTGTGTGTAGGTGTGTGTGTGTGTGTGCAGGTGTGTGTAGGTGCGTGTGTGTGTGTATGTGTGTAGGTGTGTGTGTGTGTAGGTGTGTATGTAGGTGTGTGTGTCTGTGTGTGTGTGTGTGTGTGTGTGTGTGTGTGTAGGTGTGTTTGTGTGTGTAGCTTTGTGTGTGTGTGTGGTATATATATATGTGTGTGTGTGCATGCTCACCTATTTGTGGTTGTAAAGGTGGAGTCTTACCTCCTGGCCCGGTCTCTCTCCCTGCTCCATGAGTTTCATCAGACCTCGTCTCATGAAACTTTTTCTTCAGTAAAGATTCATATATGTTGCATAAGTGTCTCAATCTTCATCCTTCTGACTCATCGGAGTCTTCATCTCTGGAACATCCAGTCTTCGTCTACCGTGTCAATTCATAGCAGTACTTTACATGTCGTTATCATGTCTCCCCTAACCCTCCTGTCCTCCAGTTTCGTCAGGACAATTTCCCTTAACCTTTCTTCGTAGGACGTTCTCCTTAGCTCTGGGACTAGTCTTGTGGCAGTTTCTCTAATTTCTCGACATGCTTGACCAGATGTGGGTTCCAAACTGGTGCTGCATACTCTAATATGGGCCTGATGAACACGGTGTACAGAGTCTTGAACGATTCCTTACTGAGGTGCGTGCGTGTGTGTGTGTGTGTGTACTCACCTAGTTGTACTCACCTAGTTGAGGTTGCGGGGGTCGAGTCCGAGCTCCTGGCCCCGCCTCTTCACTGATCGCTACTAGGTCACTCTCCCTGAGCCGTGAGCTTTATCGTACCTCTGCTTAAAGCTATGTATGGATCCTGCCTCCACTACATCGCTTCCCAAACTATTCCACTTACTGACTACTCTGTGGCTGAAGAAATACTTCCTAACATCCCTGTGATTCATCTGTGTCTTTAGCTTCCAACTGTGTCCCCTTGTTACTGTGTCCAATCTCTGGAACATCCTGTTTTTGTCCACCTTGTCAATTCCTCTCAGTATTTTGTATGTCGTTATCATGTCCCCCCTATCTCTCCTGTCCTCCAGTGTCGTCAGGTTGATTTCCCTTTAACCTCTCCTCGTAGGACATACCTCTTAGCTCTGGGGACTAGTCTTGTTGCAAACCTTTGCACTTTCTCTAGTTTCTTTACGTGCTTGGCTAGGTGTGGGTTCCAACTGGTGCCGCATACTCCAATATGGGCCTAACGTATTACGGTGTACAGGGTCCTGAACGATTCCTTATTAAGATGTCGGAATGCTGTTCTGAGGTTTGCTAGGGCCCATATGCTGCAGCAGTTATTTGGTTGATGTGCGCTTCAGGAGATGTGCCTGGTGTTATACTCACCCCAAGATCTTTTTCCTTTAGTGAGGTTTGTAGTCCTCTGACCCCCTAGACTGTACTCCGTTTGCGGCCTTCTTTGCCCTTCCCCAATCTTTATGACTTTGCACTTGGTGGATTGAACTCCAGGAGCCAATTGCTGGACCCGTTCTGCAGCCTGTCCAGATCCCTTTGTAGTTCTGCCTGGTCTTCGATCGAGTGTATTCTTCTCATCAACTTCACGTCATCTGCAAACAGGGACACCTCAGAGTCTATTCCTTCCGTCATGTCGTTCACAAATACCAGAAACAGCACTGGTCCTAGGACTGACCCCTGCGGGACCCCGCTGGTCACAGGTGCCCACTCTGACACCTCGCCACGTACCATGACTCGCTGCTGTCTTCCTGACAAGTATTCCCTGATCCATTGTAGTGCCTTCCCTGTTATCCCTGCTTGGTCCTCCAGTTTTTGCACCAATCTCTTGTGTGGAACTGTGTCAAACGCCTTCTTGCAGTCCAAGAAAATGCAATCCACCCACCCCTCTCTCTCTTGTCTTACTGCTGTCACCATGTCATAGAACTCCAGTAGGTTTGTGACACAGGATTTCCCGTCCCTGAAACCATGCTGGCTGCTGTTGATGAGATCATTCCTTTCTAGGTGTTCCACCACTCTTCTCCTGATAATCTTCTCCATGATTTTGCATACTATACATGTGTGTGTGTGTGTGTGTGTGTGTGTGTGTGTGTAGGTACTCACCTATTTGTACTCACCTATTTGTGGTTGCAGGGGTCGAGTCATAGCTCCTGGTCCCGCCTCTTCGCTGATTGCTACTAGGTCCTCTCTCTCCCTGCCCCCATGAGCTTTATCATACCTCGCCTTAAAATTGTGTATGGTTCCCGCCTCCACTACGTCAGTTTCTAGGCTATTCCACGGCCTGACTACTCTATGACTGAAGAAATACTTCCTAACATCCCTTTGATTCATCTGAGTCTTCAACTTCCAATTGTGACCTCTTGTGTCTGTGTCCCTTCTCTGGAACATCCCGTCTTTGTCCACCTTGTCTATTCTGCGCAGTATTTTATATGTCGTTATCATATCTCCCCTGACCATCCTGTCCTCCAGTGTCGTCAGGCCGATTTCCCCCAACCTTTCTTTGTAGACAATCCCCGTAGCTATGGGACTAGTCTTTTTTGGGAAAACCTTTTTCACTTTTTCTAATTTCTTACGTGCTTGACTAGGTTGGATTCCTAAAAAGGTGGGGCATACCCAGTATGGACCTGCGTAAATGGTATACAGGTCTTTTTAAAGAACCTTACTGGGGGTATCGGGAAAGGGTATCCGTAGGTTTGCCAGCGCCCCTATTTCTGGCAAGGGAGTTATCTTTTTGATTTTGGGGCCTCAGGGGAAAATGCCCCCGGGTTATGCCACCCCCCCCAAACTTTTTTTCCCTTGGGGGGAGGTTTGCAGTCCCTTTGGCCCCCTAACTATACTCTGTCAAACGGTCTTTTTTGCCTTCCCCAATCCATGACTTTGCTTTTTGGGCGGGTTTAAATTCAAGGAGCCATTGCTGGACCGGGCTTGTAGTCTGCCCGGGCCCTTTTTTGTAGTCCTGCCTAAACCTCGTCCGATTTGTTTTTTTTCTCATTAACTTCCATCATCTGCAAACAAGACCCTTTCTGAGTCAACCCCTTTCCCGTTATTCATTCACATATACCAAGAAAAACACAGGCCCTGGGGACTGACCCCTGGGGAACCCCCGCTTGTGTGGTGTTGGTGTGTGGTGTGTGTGGTGTGGTGGTGGGGGTTTTTGTGTGGAAAAGTGTATGTGCTTGTAATTACAAAATCAAAATCTAGAGCAAAAGTCCCCCTTGTGTCCATCTCAAAACTAATCAGATGTAATTTAAAACCCCCAAGGGTTTTACCACTAATTCCTTTTTTAAATGCTTTCCACTGTGTTAAAACTGTTTATTTTAATTCCTCTCCTTTTTTTTTCTCATTTTAAAACTTTGTCGTCTTTGATTTTTGCTGCAGTAATTAAAAACAGTTTTTTACTTCTCTTCCCAAACCCGGGTTTGGGGAAGTTATTTTGGTTATCATGTCCCCTTTTTGTTCCGGTATCACCAGGGGGATGGATCCTGTCTGCCCCCAATACCCCTTTTTTATCAGATCTCGTACCAATTTCTTTATTTCCCTTTGAAATAAAGGGTATAAAATACCGACAAAGGGAAATATAAAAACTAAGCATGTAATTTTATCCTTTGTTGACAACGTTTCACCCACACAGGGGATTTTATCAATTTTGTGACTTAAAAAAATTTACCCCCTGTGTCGGCGAAACGTTGTCAATAAAGGATCAGTTATACCTTAGTGTTTAATTTCCACTTCCTCTGTAATTAACCCATATCCTTTCATTCTGCGCCAACCCGGTTTGTTTTATATTGGGTTACATCATCCGGGTTTTGTTTTATATTCGGTTTACATCATACCTGGTTTTTTATTTTTCGGTTTACATCATACCTGGTTTTTTTTAAATTTTCGGTTACATCATACCTGGTTGTTTTAATTCGGTTTTTACTCATCCCTGTTTTTTTATTTCGGTTTACATCTCCCTGGTTTTTTTTATATTGGGTTTTTACATATCCTGGTTTTTTTTATATTCGGTTTATATCATCCCGGGTTGTTTTATATTCGTTTACATCATCCCTGGTTGTTTTATATTGGGTTTTCCATCATACCTGGTTTTTTATATTCGGTTTACTCAACCTGGTTGTTTTATATTCGTTTCCCACATTTTGGGTTTTTTTTAATTGGGTTTACACATCCGGTTGTTTTTATTCGGTTTACATCATACGGGTTTGTTTTATAATCGGTTTCATCTACCTTTCCACGGAATTTCTTTTACTGTTTTAAAAATTAAAAATTACATTTTTATAATTTTATCTTTCTCTGCATATTCCACTGCTATGTTATTTCAAATAGAATTTGATCCTTTTTCTAAGTAATTTTAAGTAATTTTGAAAATTTTCTCCCTTTAAAGTAACTTTTAAACAAATAATGGAGTGTTTTATTCACCATTATTGTTTTTTTTTGACTTCATTTTATCTGAACATAATAATCAAATAACATAAAAAATATAAAATAATAATAAAATAATAATAATAATATAATAATCAAAATAATAAAATAAAAATTTAATAAAAAATAATAATATAATAATCATAATAACATAATAACTAAAAAATCATAATAATAATAATAATAATAATAATAATAATAACAATCATAATAATGATAATAATGTATAATGGATGTTGCATTCTCGCATTATTGATTATTTTGACTTCATTTATATGCTGAATAAAAAGGGGAATGTCTTCTTTTTTTAAATCAATTCTACCTTATTGGACAAGTTAAACTCTCAGGTACAAAAACTTTTCCTTATCCAGTCACATTTTAGAATAGTTCCCTTAAGATACTATGTAATCAATCAATTTTGGAATCGAATGCTTCTCTTTCCCCAATATTTAAAATTGTGTTACAATACAATACATTAAAATTTTTTCATCTTTTTTTTAAAGGGTTTATCCCCAAAAAATTTTAATTTTTTTTAGTAATCCGATTTCGCTTTTTCCCTAACTTATGAGTCTTTTACTAATATTGCCACTATGTATTTCTTTCCTATTCTGTCTCTTTGCACACCGAGTAATTTCGTAAATACAAACATATCTAAATACGCTTCTTTATTTTTGGGTTTCAGTTAGCCAACTAAATCATTTTTCTTTTCTTTATAATATCCTCAAATTCTTATATTTTTACTATTATTCCAGCTATATTAGTGTTGCCCTTTTTCCTATTTGCTACATATGATTTTTTATGTATCCTTATTTTTTTTTGGAAAACCGTGTTATAGCTTTTACCGTCCTTTTAAACTCTAAAAAAATTCATTTTTTCCCCTCACTTTTATCCTCATTCACTTCCTGACATTTTTTTTTTTAAAATTTTTTAATTACCCTTTACTCTCCTTTGAAAGATTTTTCTTTAATTTTTTTTAATCTGTAACCCTCCAATTGCGAATATTTTTAGTGGTCTATTTTGGGGATTTTTTACCCAATTCCAGATCTATCCCCTTTTTCCTTCCTCATTGTCTCACTTTAATGTTTTCCGTATTTGTTGTAAATAAATCAAAATTTATCTCATTTTATTAACTCATTTTTCCCTTAAATTTCATAATCCTTTTGGGATAAATGAAATGTTTCCCTTTCTGTGTAGTTATTTTGTCCAGCAACCCTTTTGTTTCCTTTTCTACAGGGTGGACGCAACAGCTGAAATCGTGTACCTTCTACCATTTTTCTACAAACGCACCCCTCTAATGTTTAATGAATCCAGAAAATGTTCCATCAATAAATTTTATTCGTTTGTTTGGGGCACCGCTCATTAAAAACTCACTTCTTGCGTAAAACCAAAAGACCAGTGCTTTTTTACCCCCTGGATATGGTAGTAACGTCTATCTTCCTTTGGCGCATGAGTGAGTGGGGGTTTTAGTGAGTGAGGGGGGAGTGGTGAGTGAGTTTGTTGGTACTTTAGGTGTGCTGGGTTTGGGGGCTTGGGCGTTCTCATGATTTCCCTTGATCAAACTAGTCATCCGAAGGGTCCCTTCCCCGTGATACTTGACCACCCGCTCCGCTCACACGGGGGTGTAAATTACCCTTAAGTTATTAGTTTACATTTCCCGTTTATTTAATTTAAAAATTAATTTAAAATTATTTTTTCTCAAAGTAAGTAAACAATTTGCATATACATTTATTGTTTATTATAAATTACTGTAAACTTACCTAAAAAAGTATATTTAGCTGGGTTAGGCTAAATTAAATGAGCTTGTTTTAAAGATTTTCTTGGTACTTTGGTACAAAATTTTAATTTTTTTCTTAACATAAATGAAAAAAATAAATCTTTAAATGTATAAGAAAAATTTTAGAAAGGGCAAATTTTAAAAGACTTCTTGTAATTACCGATTTTACTTTTCCGGCAGACACACACACACACACACCACACACCCCACACACACACACACACACACAACAACCACCACACACACACACACACACACACACATACACACCACACACACACACACTGACAAGCATCAGAATCAAGCGCCCAAACGTTGTATAGCCACATCGGGAGGAAGACAACAGTCAAAGACCAGGTGATCAATTAAGGACAGAAGGGGAGAACCCAAGAAATTCAGGAGGTATGGGGGAGCTGAACAGGGTTTTTAAGGAAGTTTTTCAGTGAGCAAAAGGGGGATGTGGGAAAACGCACAAAAGGGGAACATCAAAGGGAATATCCAACAAGTGTTGGATGAAAAATACGAACAACTGGGGAAGGGGGTGAAGAAGCCTTAAGTGACCTGACACCTCAAAGGCGATGGGGACCGGACAACATCCCCCATGGGCCTTAAGAAGGAGCAGAGATGCTGTGTTTTCCTCTAACCAAAATTTAAACCACCCCTTGAAACGGGGCAACTCCCTAGAAATGGAAGACACTAATGTAGCCCCATATTTAAAAAAGGGAAAAACAAAAACGAGGCACTAAACTACAGACCTGTGTCTCTGACATTATTGTGTGAAAAAGTAAAGGAGAAATTATCAGGAGGAGAGGGTCGAACACCGGGAAAGGAACAAGATTATAAATGAAAACCACAGGGGTTCAGGGAAAGGGCAAATTTTGTATCACAAACCTCCTGGAGTTTTATGACAGGTAACAGAAAAAACACGAAGAGGGATTGGGAAGGGGTTGCGTTTTCCTAGACTGCAGGAAGGCCTTTGACACAGTTTCCCCCAAAGATAGCCAGAAGCTGGGGGATCAGGCACACGTAAAAAGGGAAAGGGGACTCAAGATAAGGAAAAACCTGACAGGGAGGCAGCAACGAGTATGGTACTGAAGAGGTATCACGTGGGCTCCTGTTACGAGCGGGGCCCACAGGGGGCGTTTAGGACCCGTGCTATTTCGATTATGGAACGACATGATGGAAGGAAGACTTGAAGTGTCCCTGTTTTGCAGATGACGGAAGTTGAGAAGAAATTTAAATCGACGAGGATGAGGCGGGCTGCAAAGAGACCTTGAAGGCGGACAGTGGCCAGTAACGGCTTCTCGAATTCAATCCACCAAAGCATAGCATGAAAATTGGGGAGGGGGGAAAGAAGACCGCAGACAGAGTATAAGGGTAGGGGGACAAAGATTTCAGACCTCACCAGGGGGAAAAAACCTTGGGGGGACCTAAACCCCGGGACTCACCCGGGGCACACACAACCAAAAAACCCCCTGCAGCATACGGGCGCCTGCAAAAACCCGAAATAGCGTTCCGAACCTTAAAAAGGGAAACGTTCAAAAATTACATGTGTATTTTTGGCCCCCAATGGGGTAGCAAACCCTCGGAACCCACACCTGGTCAAGCACGTCAAAAAGTTAGAAAAAGTACAAAGGTTTTGCAAAAGGCTAGCCCCCAAGCTCAAGGGGAAGTCTCGAGGAAAGGGTTTAAGGGAAATGGCTGACGACATGGGGGGACAGAAGGGTCGGGGGGAAACATGATAACGAATACAAGTACTGGGGGGAATGCAAGGTGAAATGGATGCCCGGAGGGGACACGGGGGACAAGGGTCCAAGGGGAAGCGAGACTCGAAGGTCCAGGACGTTAGGATATTTCTTCATAAAGTTGTCAGCAAGTAAATTACCTAGAAAGTGAGTATGGGGGCGGAACCATACATTTTTTAAGAAGGGTAGACAAAGCCAAAAAGCAAGAGAGAAGGATCCATACGATCAGTAAAAGGGGCGGTCCAGGAGCTGAGTCTCGACCCCTGCAACAAAATTAGGTGAGTACAATAGGTGGTACCATACAACACATACACGCACACACACACTCATCCACTGAAATGGACAATTCCCGAGGTATGAAAGATGGAAATGAGCCCCCCCCAATTTTTAAAAAAAAGAGACAGACATAAGGATTAAACTACCGACCTTGTCATTAACGTGTATAGTATAAAAGCATGGAAAAAGATCTCAGGAGGAAATGGTAAAAGCACCTGAAAGAAAAAACGTAAAACGACAACCAAAGGTTTAAAGGGAAGGGAAAAAACCGGTAAAAAACCCTATGAGTCTAAGAAAGGGACAGAAGAAAAAAAAAAGAAGGGGGATAGACTGCTTTTTTTTGGCTGCAAGAAGCCCTTCGCACATTTCCCACAAGGGGTTACTGAAAAACCCTGGGGATCAGGCACACATAACAGAAAGGCACTGCAATGGATCAGAGAATATCTGACGGGAAAAAAACAACTTTTTCAGGGTACGTGACGAGGTGTCAGAGCGGGCGACTGTGAAAAGCGGTTTCCCCACGGGGGTCAGTCCTGGGACCTGTGCTGTTTTTGATATATTGAAGACATAAACGGAAGGGGGTAGACTCAAAGTGTTTTTTTTTGCGCAGATGACGGAAATTAATGGGGAAATCAAATCGGTCGGGTCAGGCAGGACTACCTGGACAGGATAAAACCCTGGCCTACAACGGTACTTGAATTTAACCCCCCAAATGCGAAATCTTGGGGGCCCAAAGACTGCAAACTTCACTAAAGGAAAAAAATTTTCGGGGAGTAAAGGATAGCGTTCCGATACCACAGTATGAACGTTAAGACTCGATCCCATATACTTCAGGCCAACTGGGGTATGCAGCACCAGTTGGAAACCACTCGGTCAAGACGTAAAAAAATTTTAGAGAAATGCAAAGGTTTGCGACAAGACTTTTTTTCGAGCTAAGGGGATTGTCCAACGAAACTTTAAAGGGAAATTGGCCTGATGACACGGGAGGACAGGGGGGTCGGGAAGACACAATAACGACAAATAAAAAAGTGGGCGAATAGAAAAAGTGGACAAAGACAGGATTTTCCCAAGAGGGAACAGAAACAAGGGGTCACAATTGGAAGCTGAAGACTCAGATGAGTCAAAGGGATTTAAGAATTTGTTTTTTTTCAGAAAGAGTTGTCGGGCAGGGGAATGCCTGAAAGTGATGTGTGGAGGGGGAAACCTTCAAATTTTTAAAAGACGACGTTTAAATAAAGCTCAGGAGTAGGGAGAAGAGGACCAGTAGCAGTGAAGAGGGGGGAGGAGTAGAACCAACACCCTGTAATCAAAAATGGTGAGTACAAATATGAGTACACACATAACCAACACCACACACACACATATTGCCAAGAAATGAAGTAAATATGGGAGAACTCAACGGAGTTTCAAAGAATTGTTCACAGGGAGACAGAAGGGCCCCAAAAAAGATGGAGAGGGGGCACCCCCAAGTGCTGGACCAGTACAAAACCGGGAAAGAAGTGAAAAATTTTCTGATGAGCTAGATCCCTCAAAGGAAAGGGGGCGGATAACATCTTTCCATGGGCCCCGGAAAGGGGGAGCAAAGGTATTGGCCCCCTAACAACAATATTCAAAAAATCTGTGAAACAGGGAGACCCCTAGGCAGGGAAAGACAGAAAATGTAGTCCAACTTTAAAAAAGGGAACAGACTAAGCATAAAAAAAGACCATGTCCGACAGTTATATAAAAAGCGGGGAAAAATTTAACAAAAGAGTGGTGGAAGACAAGAAAGGTTTTATCTCATAACAGCCCCAAATGGTTCAGGGACGGGAATCCTGTGTCCAACCCACTGGAGTTCTATACATGGGACAGCAGTAAGAAAAGAGAGAGGGGGTTGGGTGGTTTGTATTTTTTTTGGGACGCAAGAAGGCTTTTGACACGTTCACACAAGAGATTAGTGAAAAAAACTGGGGCCAAGCAGGGAAAAAGGGAAAGGCCAAAAATGGACAGGAATACTTGTCGGGAAGACAGCAGCATCAGGGTACGGGGCGGGGTGTCAGAGTGGCACTGTGACCAGCGAGACCCACAAGGGTGTCCGGGACCAGTGCTGTTTCGGGTTTTGGAACTACATAGGAAGGGAAATGACCCAAATGTCCCTTTTTGGGATGACGTGAATTTTCCGAGAAAATTCTTTCGACGGCCAGGCAGAAAAAAAGGGGATCTGGACAGGCTGCAGCCTGGCCCAGCAATTGCTCCTGGATTTAACCCCACCAATTTGTTAAATTAGACACTGTGCAACTCTTGGGTACTTCATTGGGGAAGTTTTTTCGCTTCATCTCCTACAAAGGATAAACTGAAAACAGGGGGAGAATGGGTAAAAGTCCCTCACCCTTGATGATGTGGTCAACCCATCAATTTTGAATAGAAATGTCATGGAAAAGGAGAAGAACTTAAAACCTTTGGGGCAGGAGATGTAGATGAAGGGTTTCTTTAAACCCAATCACACAACCCTGTCAGACACTTTGTGGGCAAAAGGGGTGTGTCCTACGGGAGGGGTTAAAGAAAAAATCAACCGACGACACTGGAGGACGGGAAGAAGGGGGGGCATAAACTACATACAAAATCGGGAAGGAATGAAAAGGTGGAAAAGACAGGATGTTCCAGAGATGGGACCAGCAAAAAAGGGACACATTTGGGAAGGGTTAAAGACAAATAAATACATGATGTTAGGAATATTTTTTTAGCCACAATAGCAGGAATGGAAAAATTTGGGGAAGCGGGGACCATACTGCTTTAAGCAGAGGTATGAAAAGTCAGGGCTTAGGGAGTGGCCCTAGTGCGACCATGAAAGGGGGGGGGCCGGAGATGGACCGACGCCTGCAACTTAAATGGGTGGTATACACATACAAGTGTGAGTGTGTGTTTTGGGGTGTGTGTGTGTGGTGTGTGTCTGTGTGTATGTGTGTGTATATATATATATATAATTTTTAAATATATATATAAAAATATATATATATATATATATTATAGAACTACTTTATATTTTGAAACCCATGGAATAGGGGTATTGATAATAAAAACACTGCACTGCCAAGGAGTCGAACCCATGCTTTTTTTTGACCCGCTCATTATGAGAGATAACGCATGAGCTTTAGCCCACTAGACCACACAAGGCGGGCCAAAATTACGGGGTTTGACCCCTTGGCAAGGTAGTGTGTTATATATTAATTATTATATATTAATTATATATATATATATAAAAATATTTTTAAAAAAAATATATATATAAATATATTTATATATATATATATATATAATATATATTATAATTTTTTTTATAAATAAATAATATATATATTGTATAGGTTGTTAGACAGCAACCACCGGGGAATACTACCGCCCTGCCAGTGATAAACAAAACCCTGTATGTTTTGCATGAGGGTATATTGCTGGTCCTTTTTTTCTCAAAAACGCCGGATAAAAGGGATATCTTGCTATCCTATTTTCATTTTTGGTCACAATTCACAGACACCAATGCATTATTAACAAAACACTGTTTTTCCCTTTTTCTAATAGCTTTGTCCTTCTTTATTTCTTCTATTGTCCCATGGGGAAGTGGAAAAAAATTTTTCCTCCGTAAGCCGCGTGTCGTCGGGGGAAATTTAAAAAATGGGGGGAGCAAGGATAGTAACCCCTTTCCTGTAACGTTTACTAAAAAAAAAAAAAAAAACTTTAAAAAACGGGGATCTAAAGGGGCGGAGATGTAGTCGGATGACACGAAACATGATTGCTGATTTTTATAAATAAAAGAATTGGATGTCCGGGCCTAAGCAAAACAAAGCTGAAGGGGGGGGGGGGAGTTTCGGTGGGGGGAAAATAAATGGGATTAAATCTGGAGTATTGAGAGAGTTAGAGAAAAGGGAAGGGGGTAGCGAAAAGTTAAAATGATCAGTTAAAAAGGAGAAGAGAATATGAATGTAAAAATTTAAGTTTTGTGGATTAAAATAAAGTTGGATGCGAAAAGTGGGTTAAAAAGAGTGTATCACCGGGAGAAGAGAAAATTTAAAGGGGAGAGGAAAATTTTTGGGGAGTTTTAAGGAATTTGGGGGCCCTTTGAACCAAATGAAGAGTAATTGGGGGTGGGGGGCCCTAAATGAAAAGAAGGAAAACTTTTAAGAGGGGGGGGTAGGTAATTTTGGGGGTGCCAGGTTAAATGGAAATTGGAGCCCTTTGATTAACTTTGTAAAAAAGGGGTTTTGGTTTAAAGGTAAACATTTTTTTAAAGAAAAAAAGAGGATAAATAATACACAAATATGATGTGGGGCGAATGACATATTTTTTTTTGGGTTTATTTTATGGGGGATAAAAAACTGTTGAGTAGACTTCAGGATGTCCTGCTTATAGAGCGGCCACAAAATATCAGATCACTTTTTATTTGAGAGTGAGAGAAAAAGGAGATGGGAACAAGGATCAGTAAAGAGGGGGGAATGTTTAAAAATTTAAAAGAGGAGGCGTTGGTAAATAAAAAACAACTTTTGGAGGATAGATGGGCAAAAGAAGCTGGGCAAGGGGGGTTGAAGGGTATGGGGTAGGTTGAAAAAGTGGTTAGAGTGTTCAGCAGAAGTTTGGGGTTACAGGAAAGTGGGTGCGGGAGGGAAAGGTGCGATTGGGGAATGATGATTTTAAGATTTTTTTAAAGGGAAAAAGTTAGCATAGAGAAGTTTTACAGTAGAAGGATGAAAGGAAGAGTACATGGGAAAAGAGAAAGGTTAAAAAGAGTGGTGAAGATTGTAAAAAAAGAGCAAATGAGAAGGGTGAGATGTCAACAAATTTTTTTGAAAAAAGAAAAAAATTTTGGGGTGAGATTTAAAAAGTTAAGGGAACCCAGAGAAAAAAATGGGTTTGTCAGTTAAAAAAAAAGGAGAGAGTTAAAAGGAAAATTAGAGGTATTGGGAAATTGAGGAATATTTTGAGGAATTGTTAAATTTTAGAAAATAGGAAGCTGGATTTCGGTATAGGCAAAGGGGGAATAAATCTAGTAGGGGTGAGGAAGACCGTTGCGAGTGTGGGGGAAAGTTCATGGGGGATAGGGAGAAAGAAAAAGGGGGAAGGCAGCTGGGGGTTTAGGTTAAGTGAAATGTTTAAAAACAGGTGGGGGTATATTTTGGAGGGTTGGTGCTATTATTTAATAAAGTATGGAAGAGGGTAAGGACCTTGGGATTGGCAAGACATGCATAGTTCCTTTGTATAAAAGGGAAAGGGGGCAAAAGAGAGTGCAAAAATTAAGGGAAATAAATCTGTTGATAACCTGGGAAAGTGTATGGGAGGTTTTTTTTGAAAAAATTAAGAGTAAACGGGGAATAGGATACCAGATGAAAAAGGGGCTTTAGGAAAATAGGGGGGTTGTAAAAGTCTTTTTAGTGAACTATAAGGAAAAAGTATTTAGATAAGGTAAAGGGTTTTTGAGCATTTATGGATTTTAAAAGGCGTATGACAGGTGGAAGGGGGCAAGTGGGATGGGGGTTTGGGTTGGGGTAGGTTACTGAAAGCATGAGAGTTTTTACGAGGGTAGTGAGGCTCAATTTGAGTATGAGGAAAAAGGGGATTTTTTTCCCATTAAAATGGCCCCAGAAGGGGTGTGTGAGTCACCGTGGGGTTCAAATATTTAAAAGATGGGGTTTGTAAAGAAGTAAATGAGGGTCTTAGCAAGAGGGATGGAGTTAAAAGTAAAAATCACACATAAGTGGGAGTTATCACAGTTCTTTTTGCTGATGACACTGTTCTCTGGGAGTTCTGAAGAGAAATTGCAGATTTGGGGGAAAGAATTTGGTAGGTGTGTAAAAGAAGAAAATTAAAAGTGAATACAGGAAAAGTAACGTTTGAGGATAACAAAAAGATTAGGTGTGAAAATTGGGTATCAGACTGGAGGGGGGAGCTTGGAGGGGGTGAAAGATTCCGATATTTGGGAGTTTGGGCGGGTTTAGCGGGTGGTCTAGGGAAAAAGAGGTGAATTATAAAAATTAGAGGGAAAAAGGGGTTGCGGTGCACTTTGGGGTCTGTGGAGCAAAGAACTTTGTCCTTGGAAGCAAAGAGGGGTTGATGAAGTGTGGGGTTTTAAAAAACGCTTTAATGGAGTGAAACATTGGGGATGAATGTGCGGAGGGAAGGCTGGAGGGGTGAAGATGTCATTCTGAGGGCCTGTTTGGTGTGAATATTATGCAGAGAATTCGTGTTTGGAAATTAGGAAGAGATCGGGGTTTCCAAAACTGTTGTCCGAGGAATGAGGAAGGGTGTTGAAGGGGGGAACATGTAGAAGAATGGAAAAGAAACAAATTACTTTAAAAGTGTACAATCTGGGGGGAGGAAGGCGGGGGAGGGGTCGGGTAGGAAAGGGAGGGGGGGGTAAAGGGAAATTTTTTTGGCAAGGGGGTTGGATTTCCAGCAAGCATGCGTGAGCGGTTTGAAGGGGTGAATGGAGAAGATGGTTTTATATATTGACGTGCTGTTGGAGTTGAGCAAAGTAAAATTTATGAAGGGTTCAGGGAACCGGCAGCCGCTTGAGCCCCGGGGATGGAAAAACAGTGTCTGCCTCTGAAGGAGGCGGTTAATGTTGCAGTTTTATAAACTGTAGTGAAAGCACCCCTTTTGGCAAAACAGTGATGGATGAATGTTGGTGAAAGTTTTTCTTTTTCGGCCACCCTTGGTGGGGAAACGGGCCCGTGTGTTAATAAAAATATATATAATTATAATATATATATATATATATATATTAATATATATATATATAATATATATATTAATAAAATATATAATTTATATAAAATAATTTAAAATATATAAAATTTTAAAGTATAAGTCCCCGCCCCATATGTAAAATGGTCAATTTGCAAAAAAGTTTAAAAATTTAAATCCCTTTTTGAAATTTCTCTTATACGTTTAAAAAATATATTTTTTTTTTTAGTAATGTTAATGTAAAAATTTTTTAATTTTTCACCAAAAAAATTTTGAAAACTTACCTAAACCCATCATAACAAACGCAATTTATTTTAGCCAACCCCAAATAAATATGTTTTTAGATTTGTTTACAATAATTTAATACTAAACAAATCATTGAAAATTTTTTTTGTTTGGGTCAGAATGTTTTTCGATATTATTATACACAAATTTTCACATTCCCATATGGCAAGAAGAACGTTTTCTATTTTAAGCCAAGATCGGGAAAATTCCCGCCTATTCGGCACGACGTATATATATATATATATATATATATATATATATATATAAATATATATATATATATAATATTTAAATATATAATATTTTTATATATATATTTATAATATTAATATTTATATTAATATATTTATATAATATATATATATAAAAAGGAATTCGCGAGGCATGCAAATAACACAAACACTGTCTCGGCTGAAGGGACTCGAAAAAACGAACCCTTTGGCAAGGTACGCAGTCTTTACCAATCCCCCCACTGGACAATACCTTTGGGGGTGCATCCGTAAAATTTGATCCGGGAGCCAGTTTGTGTATATTTCCATGCTCTCGCGAATTCCGCAATTTTTCAAATCTCTATAAGGCTGATGCATGCAGGGGATGAGATGAAAAGCTGTAACCTTCTCCTGAAAACTGGGTGCCTTGGATCAAAGTGTAGCGGTGCAAACGCCAAGGTATTGTCCAGTGGGGTAGATTGGGAAAGCACTGCGTACCTTTTCCTAAGGTTCGTAGTTCGAGTCTCCTCCCCCAGAGATCAGTGTTTTGTGTAATTTTGCTGCCCCCCTCGCGAATTCCTGCATTGTTCAAAAACTTAGTAAGGCGATGCATGCAGGGGATAGATGAAAAGCTGTACCTCTTTCCTCTCTCCTTTCCTTCTCTAAACGCCAAAAAGGATTTTCCAGGTGGTTATTGGTAAAGAAAATGCGTACCTTTCCCAAAGGGTTGTAGGTTCGGCCCCCCTTCCCGAGATCAGTGTTGTATAAAAATAAATTTAAAATTATATATATATAATTTTAAAAATTTTTAAAAATAATAAATATATTAATACACACCAACACACCACACAGAATTATCGGATCAGGTTTTTTTATCGTATCAGTATCGGGAAGACACAGCAAAAAATTTTAAAATATTTAAAGTTACATTATACTTAAAAAAATATAAAATTAAATTCAAACCCACCAGAGTGTTAGGTCTCTCTTCTTCTCTCTCTCTCTCTCTCTCTCTCTTTTCTCTCACATACACCAAAAACACAGTAAGCCCTATGGGGAAATTGCCCCCACGCCCCAACGAAACCCCCGTAGGGGCCCCCGCCCCGAGCTCCCGATCTCCCAACCCCAGTTATCCCCGGATACGTATTAGAAAAAAAGAAGGTTGGTCCGAAAGCGATGGAATGACGAATAAATATTCGAGTGGTGTGAAAGAAACTGAAAGTCCCCAAAATATAGCAGCAATAAAGACGCAGTCTTCCCCCCAGGAACGATTCTGAGGAAAGTAGAAGGGCAGAGGGGTTGCACTGCTCGTAAAACCGAGGAATTTTTAGGAAATGGAAGGCATGACGAGATTGGAGGAAGGGACCCCATAGTAGGTACAATTCAATCTGGGGAAAAAAAAAGGTAGTCTTGCAGTGATGTATAATCCCCCCAAAACGCAGGAGGGCCCAAAAGAGAAATTCGAAAGAGCAACAGAGCAAGATAGGCCACTGCCGGGTGCAAGAAGAGCTCATCGGCAGACAAAATTTTCTGGTTAGGCGATTTCACCACGGAAGATCAAAATGGGAAAACCCGGAGCTTCTCCGGGGGCCCAAAACATGGAAAACCAGGATGATGGATGTGGGATGGAAAACTTATCATCAAAAAATGTTTAAAGGGCACTATGGGGAGAGAGGAGAGATGAACCAGCTAGACTGGATCTTGGTTCACCTTGGCATTCAACACTGAGGACATACAATGGGGGGGCCCCCCTTTAAGTGCACAATTTTGTGTTTTGATACATAGTGAGTTACAAGTAGAAGGGAACAGGAGTTGGGTGGAAAAGCCAAAAATAAAAGGGACGACACGGTATGAGGAACTTCCGCAAGAGGTTAAATGGTAGGAGAATTTGGGAGGAAAGTCGTAAATAAATATGGGAAAACTAACAAAAAATGCAGGGAGGCAGAGGAAAGGTTGTTCTCAAGGGGAAAAGAAAAAATGGGGGACCAAAAGGGATCTTTGGTTTACCCCAAATGTGGGAGGGACAAACAAGTGCACCCGAGAATGGAAAAAAAAACAGGGGCAAAGGGGCCCCGGGAAAATAAGAGACCAGCGAAGAGCCGAAAGAAGTATGCACAGATAAGGGGGAAGGCCCGCGACATATGAAAAAGACATAGACGAAAATCAATCTGTCCAAAATGCGTATAGACACTTAGGAGGGGCGACAACAGTCAAAAACCGGTGAACAGGCTGAGGAAAGAAGGTGGGGAAATACCAAAAAGACAAGAGATATGTGAGGACTCAAAAAGACATTTTAAGGGAAGTTTTACAATGGAGACAGGGTGGGGTTTGGTAGACAAAACAGGGGGTGCCAAAATGGAATAAATTTCCCAAAAAGTGTTGGGTGGCATACCCCACAACTGAGGAGGTGGGGAAAAAACGAAGGGAAACCTTGATACTTCAAAGGCAATGGGACCAGACATCTCCCAATGGGTCCTTAGAGAGGGAGCAGAAATGCTGTGTGTGCCACTAATCACAATCTTCAACACATCCCTTGAAAGTGGGCAACTACCTGAGGTATGGAAGACGGGAAATGTAGTACCCATATTTAAAAAGGAGATAGAAAAGAGGCACTAAACTATAGACCAGTGTCACTGACGTGTTTAGTATGTAAAGTCATGGAGAAGATTATCAGGAGAGTTGTGGAGCACCTGGAACGGAACAAGAGTATAAACGCCAACCAGCACGGATTTATGGAAGGCAAATCCTGCATCACAAACCTACTGGAGTTTTATGATAAAGTAACCGAAGTAAGACACGAGAGAGAGGGGTGGGTTGATTGCATCTTCTTGGACTGCAAGAAGGCCCTCGATGCAGTTTCTCACAGGAGATTGGTGCAGAAGCTAGAGGATCAGGCACGTATAACAGGGAGAGCACTGTAATGGATCAGAGAATACCTGACAGGGAGGCAACAACGAGTCATGGTACGTGATGAGGTATCACAGTGGGCACCTGTGACGAGCGGGGTCCCACAGGGGTCGATCCTAGGACCAGTGCTATTTCTGGTATATGTAAATGACATGATGGAAGGGTTAGACTCAGAAGTGTCCCTGTTCGCAGATGATATGAAGTTAATGAGGAGAATTAAATAAGACTAGGATCAGGTAGGACTTCAAAGAGACCTGGACAGGCTAGACACCTGGTAGAGCAACTAGCTTCTCGAATTTAACCCGGCCAAATGCAAGGTCGTGAAGATCGGGGAAGGGCAAAGAAGACTGTAGACAGAGTGTAGGCTAGGTGGCCAAAGACTGCAAACGTCTCTCAAGGAGGATGAGTATAACACCGAGCATGTCTCCGGAAACACACATCAACCAGATAACTGCTGCAGCATATGGGTGCCTGGCAAACCTGAGAATAGCGTTCCGATACCTTAGTAAGGAACCGTTCAAGACACTGCACACTTTGTACGTCAGGCCCATACTGGAGTATGCAGAACCTGTTTGGAACCCACACTTGATCAAGCACATCAAGAAATTAGAGAAAGTGAAAAGGTTTGTGAGAAGGGTAGTTCCAGAGCTAAGGGGAATGTCCTATAAAGAAACGTTAAAGGAAATCGGCGTGACGACACTGGAGGACAGGAGGGTTAGAGGAGACATGATAACAACATACAAAATATTGCATGGAATAACCAAGGTGGACAGACAGAGGATGTTCCAGAGAGGGGACACAGAAACAAGGGGTCACAATCGGAAGTTGAAGACCCAGATAAGTCTAAGGGATGTTTGGAAGCATTTCTTCAGTCATAGAATAGTCAGGAAGTGGAAGAGCCTAGAAAGTGAGGTAGAGGCAGGAACCATACATAGCTTTAAGATGAGGTATGATAAAACTCATGGAGCAGGGAGAGAGAGGACCTAGTAGCACTCAGTGAAGAGGCAGGGCCAGCAGCTGAGTCTCGACCTCTTCAACCACAAATATATGAATCCAAATATGTGAGTAAAGAGGCGAGTACACAGACACACACATACCACCGACAAGTGCCTTTGGCAACTATTAACTAGCACAAGAGGCTATGTGATGATTAATGAAATTGTCGTTCTTGTTCCCCTTTGTTGGGCAAGAACGGCAATTATCATTTCTGAAAGCATGTTTCTGTGCATCTAGGTTCCCATTCTCTATTTCTGACCAATCACAAGCTTCCCTGAGTTGCTCCAGCTAAGTGGTGATGGCGTCTGCTCGCTTCCCATTGGTCGAGAAACCAAAATGTAAACAATTCTAGCTTGGCGTTGCTGAGAGACGTTTTTTTCATCGAGTGACAGTCATATACCCTTGGATTTTACCCTCTACAATGTCGGTAAATAATTCTTTTCGCTTAAATTAGGCTTAAAGATATTCCTAACATTAAGTAAAATACCAATAAATCACGTTAATTCCCAAGACCTAGAATATTAAGGTTATCCACTCACTTGTGTTTCTAGTGCATAAATGAATAGTTTAGGCATATTTTGATATATAAAGTCTTTGTGAAGCATAATACGAGTGCACAAAAACGACCGAAAAATATCATTCTTGCCCCTTTAGGCCCATTTTAAATTTCAGTAAATAAATATTTATAAAAAAAATTGCAATGCACATATGAATTCTGTAGTGGTGTGGGTGTGTACAGAACGTTTTTGTCCTTTCAGATCAATGAGAAATTGTTTTATGGCGAGTCCTCCAAAGTCCAGATATCTCTGCATTTTGAAGGAAAGTGACTCAGATCCAGAGCCAGATGATCTGGAATTCCTTGACAGTGGTGATGAGTATTTGCCATCGGATGCAGAGGTGTCAAGTAATGATGAGGATAAAGATAGACCATCTAAAAAGCCAAAAATGGACAAGAAGAAGAAAGGTATTGTGATCGAGGAGTACCCTGATGAAGATCTTCATGATGAGCTTGCTTCTCAAGCTCAGACCTACTGGGACAAAGTTGACATCCACAATGACCCTTTGCCTGTATACGAACATGAAAAGCCTCTTGCAGTTAGGTGTGCATGTGACTATTTTAGCGAGCTTTTTACTAAAGACAAGATAGACCAAATCTCATTTCAAACTAATTTGTATGCCATGCAAAAAACATACATAGTACTTTTCGAACAGATTATGAAGAAATCACGAGGTTCACAGGTATTCTGTTGTATATGGGTATCATTTCACACCCGTGCATTCAGAACTATTGGGCAACTTGAACTAAGGCACCCCAGGTTACAGAAGTCATAGGAACTAAGAGGTTTAGGTTGCTTAGGCTTAGGTTGCTCAGTGATAACACACAAAAGAAGGATAACGACAGATTCCACAAAATAAGGCCTCTTTACACTGCATAACTAATGCTTGCTTGAGTGAACATCAAATGGTATAAAATACCGACAGGTTGTTAGGTAAGACATATATGCAACAGTTAGGTATCTTTATTTCGAAACGTTTCGCCTACACAGTAGGTTTCTTCAGTCGAGTACAGAAAAGTTGATAGAAGCAGAAGAGACGTGAAGACGATGTATCAGTCCAATCCCCTTGAAGTTTTGAGGTGGTCAGTCCCTCAGTCTGGAGAAGAGTCTTGTTCCATAGTCTATGGTCTATGGAAATAAAGATACCTAACTGTTGCATATGTGCCTTACCTAACAACATAATGCTTGCTTGAAAGTTCCAGCTACACATAAGTAGTCTGTTGATAAAGTTATGGTTGATTTCAAGGGTAAAACCGCTGGAAACCTAAGGCAGTACATCAAAACCAAACCAGACAAGTGGGGTGTCAAGCTATTTTGTCCTGCAAGTGAAGATGGGATAATACACGATATACTTACGTATAAAGGCAAAATAACTTTTGACAACCATCCTATAAAGCTGCCACATGAAGAAACTAAACTACCAATAAGTTCAAAGATTGTTCTGGTACTTGCAACAACTCTCAACCAAAGAAATACATCAGCAATCTATGCTGACAATTTTTTTTCAAAGCTACCTTTGCTCCAGTTGCTAAGAGAAAAGTATAACTGCAGATACACTGGAACAGTACGTGAAAATAGATGTGGTAAGCCTGAACTGATGCCTGTCAAACAAATGGAAAAGAACGTAGTGCCAGGGGCTCTTTTGACTTCAAAACCAATGATGGTATCCTTGTTGTAAGTTGGAAGGAGAACAAAGCTGTGACTTTAGTGACAAATGATGTTGGGGTTAATCCTGTCACTTTTATTGACAGATATAACAAGGATACAAAGACCAAATTCCGGTTCCAGTGCCCTGCAGTCATCAAGAACTATAATGCACACATGGGAGATACTGACAAAAGTCACATGTTGGTGCATCCATACAAAACACCTATGATATCTAAACGTTGGTACATGTGGCTGTTTGCCTATGTTCTTGATCTTTCAGTTGTGAATGCATGGCTTCTTTACTGCCGTGATTATCGGTTACTAAAAGCCAAGTGCATGTCACTGAAGCTATTCAGGCTTGACATCTTTATCCCTGCAAGATCCAACTGACAAAAGTTTAGACGCAGCAACATAAGAACAAGTCCAAGAGCTTCACCAAATAATTCCAATGGTGAAAGTAATGATTTGCCAACCTTGCAATTGCCATCTGCAGTGCAGTACCAATGTGCAGAAAGGCCAGATGACAGTGTGAGGTTGGATAAACAACTAGGAAACTGGCCAGTGCCAGACAAGCTACTTACATGCAAGTTTTGCAGCAAACACAAACATGTCACATCCTCATTTTCCTGTGCCATATGCTAAGTAAATCTATGCATCAAGAAGGATAGAAATTGTTTCTTAAAGTTTCGGTGCACAAATTAGCGATCTAGAATCTGTGTTCTTTCTCAGGAAACTCAGGAATACAGTAATTAAATTTTTGTATCCCTTTGCAATGTGTCTGTGTTGCTACTTGGTTCATTTTTGTATTTTTTTATTACTTACAAAATGTTTGAAAACAAGTTCAATTTATGTTTTTGATATCGTCTTTTTTGTATAATAAATTAAAAAAAATAGTTATTTGCTGTTTTATTAACAATTGCAACTATGCAACATTTAAAAATTGTTCACCCTTTGATGGTACGACCGAGTTTTGTCGGTGTTCGCATATTTGCAATTGATTGAAAATAAACTTTCACATATTTATTTATATGGGCTCATTTACCTTACATTAACACACTATCCACTCATGGGAAATACAATTCAAATTTCGCAATTTTTCGAGCCTTGGCCCCCAAAGGGTTTTAATTAACCCTTTGGGTTAATACAACTTATGCAATAAGCATTACTTCATTTATAATTCACATATTTTGATACAAATGATTTTACCAGTTAAATTTCCTGAATCTATTATAATATTAACCTTGCATGTTCATCTTGATGTTAACTCTTTGTGGTTAACTCCATTATTACATTTGGTTGTCATTGTGGTTTTTAGTGTTGGAATAAACATTGGTAATTGATATCGCTTCGTTGGTTTAAAAGAAACGTTAACAAACATCTGGACATATTAGAAAACGTTCCGGTCCTGGTTAAGAGTCAAGTAACGAAACCTTTTCAAATAACTGTGTCGAAAGCTTTTGACAGGCTCACAATATAACTCCTCACCCAGGACAATGCCTCCCACCACAATATCCCACGGTATTCATTCACCCATGCAATAATCTTCCACTACCCATAACACAGCAACCCAACACCTCAACCAAGTGTCGGGTACGGCGGCTGAGAGGAATCACATTTTGGTCCGGGCTGAATCTTTCCTGAGAGGCAACTTCAGCCCCTGGGAGGGTCGTAAGGGTCCCTGAAGATTCACTGACCTCCACCTAAATAAGGAAGATTGTAGAACCTTGGTACCGGGAACCTACATCAGGAAATGCATATTGGTGTGGTGCATGGTAGCGTGATGCATGATTGTGTGATGCATGGTGGTGTGAAATGGTTGGTGTGGTTGGGGTTGCGTGTGGTGGTGTGGGTTGTGGGTGATGATTGGGGTGGTGTGGTGTGATACATGGGTGTGGTGATTAGTGGTGTGATACATGATATGTTGTATGTTGGTGGTGTGATACATGGTGGTGTGTAAATTTGGGGTGTTGATGTTGGTCATGATGCATGGTAGTGTAACTGGTAGTTGTGATGGTGGTGGTGGTGTGTGCATGTGTGTACAAACGTGTTTGGCATTGTGTTGGGTGCTAGTATGTGTGGTATATGTAGTGTGATATTGGTGTGATGCATGGTGGTGGTGTGCATGTAGGGGTTGGTATTATAGGTATGTGTGTACAGTGGTGTGAGCAGCAGTGGTGTGGGTGCATGGTGTAGTTGTGGACTCTGGTGGTGTGTAATGATGGTGTGTGTGACATGTGGTGTGCATTGGTGGTGCATATGTGTCGTGTAGTTGGTGGCTACTGGTGCCTGTGATGTGTAATTATTTCAATAAAATGTTTTGTGGTATGTTGCACGTGGTTGTGGAGTGTACATATATGTAATTTAGGTTGGTGGTGTTATTGGTGTTGTGTGTTTTGTTATTTTATGTGCTTATGGAAGGTTCTACTGTGGTTTGTGTTGTGTGGCATAGGAGTGGTTTCAATATAAAATAATGTGGCAATTGATGTTTGCAGTATTGGGGCGGAGATGGGGGAGATATGGGTGAATGGTGGGGATATAGGGGTAAGGGTGACGTTGTGTGAACCATTTAGGTATTACTGTCATCATGAGAGAAGTGACTCTATGGTGCTTTAAGCCTGAATTTCAGTCTTGTCATATTTACTTGGATATATCTATATTTTTAAATTTATTCAAAAGCTTGACGTTTGTGAGTATCTTTATAATTAAAAACTAAAATATGTTTACTTTTGAGAAATACGTTTATATTATTTTATTTTATTATATTAATTTTAATATTACTTCATGAAGTTCGGGTCTCTTACGATATAAATTTTTACTAAATTATTTATATATTATAAATTTTAAAAATGTATATATATAATTTGTTAGTAATTATTTATAATAATAATAAAAAAAATTTAATTTTTGGAATTAATACTATTATGCTAGAATAAACATAAACCCTTTATATTGATCGATTATTCTATCTATCTTAATTGTAAAGTATTAAATGCTCTACCTTTGCTGTGGTGTACATTAATAATTGTAAGATTATGTTGATTGTTCTCAGGTTGTTTTGTATTAAATTGTTTCTTATGTTACATATCAAATGGTACCTAAGTGATAGACTTTTGTTAGTGTAAAAAAGTCATTTCTTTCAAATAATCTAAACCTAAGGTTAAATTTTTTAGAAAATTTTCCACAGTTCTGAATTAAGTGTCAGACCACACCTAGGGTTTATAATATTGGGTTAAAATGTTATATATATTATCTAGTTTTCTTAATTACATAGTAGGTCTTTCTGTTACGTGGTTTTCCATACAGAGATAGTTATCATTACATACTTTGTGGTTGTTTATTTCACGTAGAGTTCGTGCTTACTTGAATTTACAATTATAACTCTGTTCCATATACTGTTTTATATATTATGTGACATTTACTTTATGAATTTAATTCTATTTAATGTATTAGTCTAATATTAAGTTATTGGGTGTGAAATCTAGAATTCATGGACTTGTACTGTATAATTCCATAGTCATGGTTTACTATTTTATTGCTCATAAAGATTCACTATACCCAAAATTTAGTCATGAATTACACCGTTTTAATGTGTTGATTCCAAATAACTTTTACCATTGCCCCTTTGATAGTTATCACTAAAACTCAAAATAATAATATATAAATCATGATAACTTTAGATATCAAAAAATATTTCAAACTTCATTCTATATATAAAATATTATTTATTTTTACTATTCATTTAGTCAAAGTTTATGATAATTGGATTATTATTACATTTGAATATCTAAGTTTAAGAGTGTTATAAAAGTGACCTCTCTTTGTATTAGCCTTTAAAATCAGGTGTTATGCACATATTTCTTTAGAAGAGTTGATCAAACTATGACGATAAGGGTTATTTAACTTTGTGTTTTGAAAAATTAATACATCAGATCGAGTTTCTGGTTCTGGTCATGGACTACTTTTCGGGGGCTACCTGTGTTTCTAAATGGTGAACTTTAACAGCGTGGTTGTCAAACACTGTAGGAAATCGGTTGACACATTGTGGAATCAGGTTCCACTGATTGTATCGAAAAATTCATTTCCCTATCAGAAATGTAAATCCCCGAGGCTTGGTCTCTCACACCCACTGAGTAAATATTTTCCATGTTTGAACCTTAGGAAGGTGTTTCAGGTCCAGTAGAAAAATACTATTTAATTGGTTGTACTGTTGAAGAATCCTGGCAAAATTGGGATGTTTAGAGACTCTCGTGATTCATGTTATCAATTAAAAAGGACTATTGTCACGTGAAACTAACATAATTGGGTAAAATTGGGTTGAATTTTTTTAGATATCTTTTAATTTGAAATGGGGTTTTTTTAAAATTTTTTAAAGGGGGTTTATTTTACTGGAAATGGGAAAACAATACTTCAATGGACTTGGGGAAAAACTGGGTTTGGGGGCCTAAATTAGGGGAAAAAAAGGGGCAGGGGCTTAATTTTTAAATCTGCGTTTATAAAAGAAAATTTCCAAACCCCCAATTTTATAGCAAAAATATTTTAAGGGGTTTTTTGGGAAGGGGGTGTTGATTAAATACTTTTACGGTTTTATTTTGCAGTTTTCTGTAAATTTTTACCCCTCAAAAATAAAGATGTAAAAAATTTTTGAAACGCTTGAAAAAACTTTTGATATAAAAAAAAAAAATCCCTTATTTAAAAATTAAATAATCCCTTTTAACGCAAGGGTTGTTTGTATATTTTTTGGTTATCCCCAAAAATTGGGGGTTTTAAACCATTTTGCAATAAGTACATTTCAAACTTTAATGGGGGTCTATAAACAGCTGCCCATCTCCTGGTTGATATTCAAGACCCATTCAAAAAAGTCCAGAGATGTTATTGCAGTATACATGATCTTCATCTTAGCTGAAGTAAGGCAGGAGTTCAACCTCTTATGTCCGATAAGCCGTTATTTTAACTTCTTCTGGTAGATAGTTATTTGCTTTGACAAACTGAGGATACATATCAGATCACTGAGTTCTTCTTGGGAGAACTTCTGGGGTATTGAAATGCATACTTCATATTCGGTTCCACTACTTTCACCTGTGTTATATCCTAAACACTGAGTTTTTTCAACATCTGAAACAGACGGTCAGGCAGTGTTGTAAACACTGGTATGGGAAAGGTCTTCGCTGTGTGACACAACTCTTTTTGCTGACTCCAAATCAGGATATTCCCACTTGACTTTCTTGTATCGATTGAAAACCTTTCACATTCCCCATACAGAAATAACAATCCTCCTGGTGGTTCTTTGGTTCTCTCCACACCATAGGCACACAGAAGTTCAAATTTTTCCTTTCCCTATTTTTCTACACATATTTTGCAGACCATGTAGGGAGCCCAAGACTTGTTATGTTCTCCAGGCTCCACCCAAAATAAGAAAAATACTATTTTTATTAAAATGATGTGTTTTTTCGTTGCTTTTGCAAAGAATATTCTCCACAAATGTAGCAAAATTCTTCGGGATTGTTTAAGCAGACTCTTCGTGAAGAATTCATGTTTATATAGCAAAAATATTACAAAATAAAGGTTACAATATTGTCACGTGGTCGTTGTTTTTACAACTCTATTCATTAAATATTAAATCACTTAAAAATATAATTCTAATCTTAATAAAAACTATCTGTACATACAAGTTGTCACTACACATACACGCGTTATGGCTAAATTTCCTGTTAACTGAGGGTAGGTATGCAATATCTCACAAGCTAGAGCCAATTTGAAAAATCTACTGACATTTTCGAATTCAGTAACCCCAAAATACCCTAAATATCTTCAAATATCTTTGGCAACGATATTTTGTTGACCAGTGATAATCTTTATCTCTAAAGTAATTGTTAATTTCCTTAATTTAATATCCCCTAGGATTTTGTTTCATGTGAGTAAGACTTAAAATTCTTTGCTTCTTTGAACCTGAGGAAATATTTGAATCAGTACTGAAATACATCGAATTACTATAATTACTTTTCGTATATTTTTGAATAATGCAAATAACTTCAATGAATTCTGATGCTTTCTTGAAACCTGAGAAATACTATAACATGGGATGTTATTAAGAAGTAACTACTGCGGTATTATAATTCAAATACTGAGGCATAATGCTTTATTTATTGTTTTGTTGAACTCGAAAAACAGGCTTTTTATTAGGCTTCGAAGTCTAACTTCTGGGTCTGGTGAGAAGCCGACTTTAACTGTCATTTATATTGATCTAAGTGAGAGCAACAGACTGGAAAAAAAAATGGAGCTGTGTCTACGGAGGCCGAAGCATATTTGCCTGATAATCGGTATTAGTTGGTTACGCCCACCCTAATACCGACAACAGGCAGGTATTGCTGCCACAGTAATTTTGCATAATTATAATATTTTTATATTAAACATTCAATTTACATTAAATAATAAAATACATGTTGCAGAAAAATGTTGCAGCTATAAGACGCAATATATGTAGGGTTCGGTTACGTTTAATAGACGAAAATTAAATTATTTTCGACGTAGTTCAACTACGGTAATGACCAAGAAGCTTTTCTCCACAAAAATACATGGCTTCCCACAGGGTAAAAAATAAATCATACTGAACTATGCTTTAGCTTACAAAAACAATGTATGGATGAATCCAAGTTGTATGAAATTACCACTGATATTATGAGTGAGGTGTGTGTGGTCTTACAGTGCGTCAGGCTGGCTGGTGGAGTGAAAACATGGTTGTAGCGTCATGGCGTTGTAGTGCAGGTAGTGATGGTGTGGCATTGAAGGGTGGTGGGTGTGGTGGTGCAGGACGTGAGGACGTTATGCGTAGTGGTGCAGGGCGTTGTACTAAGGGAATAGGGACGTGAAGCGTGATGTAATGCTTTAGGTAGTGCTGTACAGGGAGTGAAGGCATGACATGGTTACCACATGTTGTAGTGTTACGTATGCTTTGAGGCGTAGTGGTTGTATACTGATGGATTATCAGGGCGCATGGTGTGATAGTGGAAGATGTGAAAGCATTTTAGAGTTGTGGGCAGAGAGTGGAACGTGGTGATATAAGGGCGTAGTGGTGAAAAAGAAGAAGATGGTCTCCCCGACTGCCATCCTGCTGCACCTTAATCAGAATGAGACAGCAATGAAGGAAGGATATAAAGTTAATTGTAAATTCTGGATATTGAGGCTGCAAAGAAATTCTCCCCACAGAGCACGTCGCAGCGCCCTCAGCGCCCACGGCGGTCAGGGACATGGGTTTTCGCAAACAGGGAAATGGTTCTGGAATTAAGAGGGACAAGGAGGTTCAGCTTTTAGGATGGGGCTTCGGGTTTTCAAGGTAGAAGGTTGGGGCATGGAGGTTTAGAGATTAAAAAGATATTGTTGAAACATTTTTGGGGTAAAACATCTGCTATGAGCAGCTTGGCATGTAGATTCGTAATTTTGAGTGAGAACTTGCGTAGTAGACATTTAATTTTTGGAGCACTTCCACACACACACAAACACCAAACACACACACACACACACACACACACACACACACACACACACACACACACACCGCACAAGAGGAGCAACTGGAAGCTGAAAGCTCATGTCATCGGATGTTAGGAAGTGATTTATTCAGCCTAGTGACGTCAGGTAGTTAGGAACATTCTGGAGAGTGTAGGCAGTAGATGCAGGGATTCATACATAGCTTTAAGAAGAGGTACGATAATGCTCCTGGTAGCCGGGAGAGAGAGGATCTAGTAACTACCAGCGATGAGGTGAGGCCACGGAGTGTGAAAAATCGACCTTGCGACCACATATAGGTGAGTACACATAAGGTTGAAACAACACACACAGTTATGGAGGTATTATCTTCAGTCATAGAGTTGTTAGGCAGCGGATTAGCCTAGAAAGTGGCGTAGTGGAGGCGGGAACCATACATAGTTTTAAGACGAGGTTTGATAAAGCTCATGGCAGCAGGAAAAGAGAGGACCCAGTAGAGCACAGTGAAGAGGCGGGGCCTGGGAGCTATGACTCGACCCCTGCACCACAAATAGGAGAGTACAAATAGGTTAGTACACACACACACACATCACACACACACATACACACAACACAACACACACACACACACACACACACACACACACACACACAACACACACACACACACAAACACACACACAAACACACCTCTTCCTCCTCCTCCTCTTCCTTCTCTTTCCCTCGTTCTCCTCCTGCTCCTCTTTCTTCTCCTCCTCCTCCTCTTCCTTCTCCTTCTCTTCCCCTCTCCCGTTTCTCCTCCTTCTCTTCCTCCTCTCCATCTCCCTCTCTTCCCACCTTTGCTTATCCCTCTCTTTCTTTCCCTCTCTCTCTATCCTTTCTCTCAATCTCCATCCTTACCCCTTTTCCCACATCTCCACCTCTCCATCATACTCTGTCCCCTCTCCCACCTTCTCCCCCTTTCATTCCCTGACGCCCCACTCACATATGCACAACACACAGGAGAGGTAGGGGGGTCATGATAACGACATATAAAATACTGAGAGGAATTGACAGGTGGAAGAGGCAGAATGTTCCAGAGATAGGACACAGCAACAAGGGGACACAGTTGGAAGTTAAAGACACAGGATGAATCACAGGGATGTTAGGAAGTATTTTCTTCCGCCACAGAATTAGACAGGAAGTGGAATAGTTTGGGAAGCGATTGTAGTGGAGGCAGGATCCATACATAGCTTTAAGCAGAGGTATGATAAAGATCATGGTGTTTGGGTGAGAGTGACCCAGTAGCGGCCACGTTGAAGAGGCGGGACAAGGAGCTATGACTCGACCCTCTGCAACCACAAGTGGGCGAGTAGTACACACACACACACACACACACACATTATATATATATATATAGATTATATATATATATATATATCTATATATATATAAATGCACTTAGGCCAATTGACTCATCACTGTGACTTCTAGTACTCATCTTCTCTCTCTCTCTCTCTCTCTCTCTCTCTCCTCTCTCTCTCTTCTTCTTCTCCCTTCCTTTTTTCTTCCTCGCTCTACCCCCCCCGTTCCCCCTCTCTTTTTTTCTTCCTCCCTTCCATTCCCCCTTTCTCTCCCTCTAGCTCCCTTCCCACTCTTTCTCCCCCCAATCACTCTCCCCTGTCACTCTCCATCCTCTCCCATCTCTTCCCCTCCTTACAACCACCACCCAACCTCATTTATCCCTCTACCCCTCTCTCTCTCTATCCTCTTCTTTTTCTCTCCAGTTCCCCTTCTCTTTCAACTTCAACCCCTCCATGTGTCCTCTTTCTCTCCATCTCTTTCTCTTAACGTTTTTCTCTCTCTTTCCTCTATTGAAACAGAACAACTACTGAGGTATGGATGACAGCAAATGTAGTCCCAAATTTGAAAAAAGGAGACATACCCAAAGCTCAAACTACCAGACAGGGTCACTGAGTGTATAGTTGCAAAGTCATGAAAAAGATTATCAGGAAAAGGGTGGCGGAGCACCTAGAAAAGAATGAGCTAATCAGCAACAGCCTGCACGATTTTAGGGATTGCGAAATTCTGTGTCACAGAGGTACTGAATGTTCTATGGAAAGGGTGACAGCAGTAAGACAAGAAAAAGAGGGGTGAGTGGATTGTATTTCTGGACTGCAAGAAGCGTTTGACACAGTTCACTCAAGATATTAGTGCCAAAAGCTGGAGGACTACGCAAGGATAACAGGGATATGCACAATGGATCTGGGAATACTGGTCAGAAAGGGACCAACGACGAGTCATGTGTGCGTGGGCAGAGTCAAAGTAGGGCGTCTGTGGACGATGGGTTTCCACAGGGATCGGTCCTAGGACGGTGCTGGTTCTGTTATTTGTGAACATGACGTAAGGAATAGACTCAGAAGTATCCATGTTTGCAGATGATGGGGAGTTGATGAGAAGGATAGAAAGATTTCATCGGACGAGGGACCAGGCGAACATACAAGGGATCTCGACAGGCTGCAGGCCTGGTAAAAGCAACTCTCTTCTGGAGTTCAACCCCGAAGTCGTGAGATTAAGGAAGGGCAAAAGAAGATCGCAGGACGGAGTTACAATCTAGGGAGCCAGGAGACTACAAACCACACTAAGAAAAAGTTTTTCTTGCGGTGAGTATTAAACACCGGGCAACATCTCCCGAGGGCACATCAACCATATAACTGCTGCAGCACACGGGCGCCTGGGCAAACCCTAAGAACAGCATTCCGACATCTCGTCAGGACTCGCTCAGGCGCCTGTGAACAGTGTACGTTATGCCTATATTGGAGTATTGTAGCAACACTTTGGAATCACCCAGCCAATGCTCGTAGGAGGCCTAGAGGAAGTGCAAAGGTTTTGCGAAAGACTGTCCCGGAGGTTAAGGGGCATGTTCTACGAGTAGAGATTAAGGGAAATCGGCACCTGATGAAACTGAAAGTCAGCAGATTGGAGGGTATGAAACATCACATAAAATACTGAGAGGAATCGGCAAGTGGACAGAGACAGGATGTTCAAGAGATTGGTACACCAGCAACAAGGTCCAGTTTTTTTTTGGAAGCTGAAGTTCAGATTGAAATAATAGGAATGTTAGAACTATTTCTTCAGTCATAGAGTTTCAGGAAGTGAATAGTTGGGGAGTGATGTTAGTGGAGGCAGGATTGATGCATAGCTTTTAAGAAGAGTTACGATAAAACTCATGGAGCAATAAGAGCAACGTAATAATGACCAGTGAAGAGGCGGGGCAGGAGATGTGACTCGACCACAACTAGGAGAGTACACACACTCACACCACACACACACACACACACACACACACACACACACACACACACACACACAAACACACACTACACCAACACACACACACACTCACCACCACACACGTCTCCGGAGGCACAATCAACCAGATAACTGCTGCAGCACAAGGGTCGCCTGGCGAACTGAGAATAGCCGTCCGATGTAAGGAATCGTTCAAGAGACTGTACACTGTGTACTTCAGGCCCATACTGCAGTATGCAGCTCCAGTTTGGACCCACACCGGGCAAACACCTCAAGAAATATAGAGAAGGTGCAAAGGGTTTTGCAACAAGGCTAGTTCGGAGCTCAGGGGTATTTCCTACGAAGAAGGTTGAGGAAAATCGGACTGACGCCATTGGAGGACAGGCGGGTCAGGGGAGGAGACAATGATAACGACATACAAAATATGTGTTGGAATTGATAAGATAGACAGAGAGAGGTTGTTCCAGAGAGGGGACACAGAAACAAGGGTCGCATTGGAAGTGAAGACTCAGACCGAGTCATAGGGATGTTAGGAAGTATTTCTTCAGTCCTATAGAGTCGTCAGGAAGTGAATTAGCTTACCAAGTTGATGCAAGTGGAGGCAGGAACCATAATGCTTTAAGTCGAGGTATGACAAAGCTCTGGGATGCGAGAGAGGCCTAGTGGCGATCAGGTGAAGAGTCGGGGCCAGGAGCTGTATCTCGCACCCCTGTCAACCAGGGTACATACACACACACACACACTCACTCAGGTAGTATATGATAACAACCGTTCCACATATTTTCTGATAACAAATGCACTTCCAACACTGATATATCTGCATTGTTTCCCCCTTGTCTCTGCCACAAATTACCGGGGGCCTAAAGAACAATTGAGTATAGAAACATATAAATATATATATATATATATTATATATATATATATATATATATATTTATATATATATTATATATATATATATATATTTATATATATAATATGTGTGTGGAGGCAGTGGAGACGTCCTGTCTAAGGGGCATGTGTTTGTGAGTGTAATTATTATGCAGAAAATTCGGAGTGTGGAAATTTGGAGAAGGGTGAGGAGTTAATAATAGTATTAGTCAGAGGGCGAAGAGGGTTGGTTGAGGTGTTTGGCCATTTAGAGAGAATGGATCAAAGTAGAATGACATTGAGAAGCATATAAATTCTGATAGGAGAAGGAAAGCGGGGCGATAGGGGTCGTTTCGAAAAGGTTGGGAAAGGGGTAAAGGGAGGTTTTGTGGCGAGGGGATTGGACTTCCAGCAGGGCGTGCATGAGGTGTTCGATAGGAGTGATGGAGACGAATGGTATTTGGGGACCTGTAGATCTGTTGGAGGTGAGCAGGGTAATATTTAGTGAAGGGATTCAGGAAAACCGGTTATTTTTATATAAGCCGGACTTGAGGCCTGGAAAGGAACATGGGAAGTACAATGTTGCACTTTTAAATGAGGGGTTTTGGGATATGGCAGTTTGTAGGGATAAATTATGGTTTTTTGTATATTTATAACGTATATGCTTCTAAATGTTGTATTCTGAGCACCTCTGCAAAAACACGTGATTATTGTCGAGAGTGAAGGTGAAAGTGTTGAATGATGATGAACGTAATTTTTTTTGGGGGGGATTTTCTTTCTTTGTGGTCACCTGCCTCGATGGGGAGACGGCCGGACTTGGAGAAAATATATATATATATTATATATATATATATATATTAATAATATATATTATATATATATATATTTAATATATATATATATATTTATTATCACACTGGCTGATCCCCACCAAGGCAGGGTGGCCGAAAAGGAAAACTTTTCACCATCATTCACTCCGGTCACTGTCTTGCTGAGGGTGTGCTTTACACCTACAGGTTTAAACTGCAACATTAACACCCCTCCTTCAGAGTGGCTCAGGCACTGTACTTCCATCTCCAGGACTCAAGTCCGGCCATGCCGATTTCCTGAACCCCTTCATAAATGTTACTTTGCTCACACTCCAACAGCACGTCAAGTATTAAAAACCATTTCGTCTCCATTCACCCTATCAAACATCGCTCACGCACGCCTGCTGGAGTCCAAGCCCCTCGCACACAAAAACCTCCTTTACCCCTCCTCAACCTTTCCTAGGCCGAACCCTACCCGCCTTCCTTCACTACAGAACTGATTCACTCTGAGTCATCTGTTTTCGCTCCATTTCTCTCTACATGTCCGAACCACCTCAAAACAACCCTTCCTCACCCTCTGGACACAGTTTTTGGGTATCCCGCACCTCTCCTAACTTCCAAATACGAATTCTCTGCTTATATTCACACCACACATTGCCCTCAGACTGACATCTCCACTGCCTCCAGCTTCTCCCTCGCTGCAACATTCATCACTCACGCTTCACACCCATATAAGAGCGTTGGTAAAACTTTACTCTCCATACATTCCCTCTTTGCCTCCAAGGACAAAAGTTCTTTGTCCCACATGACACCTAAGTGCACCACTCACTCTTTTCCCCTCATCAATTCTATTGATTCACCTCATCCTTCATAAGGACCATCCGCTGACACGTCACTCCCAACTATCTGATATCCAATCTCCCTTCATCATCCTCATATTTTTGTTATCCTTCATAACCTTACTCATTTCCTTATTCACTTCGAATGTTCTTTCTTTGCACACCCTACCAAATAAATCCACCAGTCTCTGCAACTTTTCTTCAGAATCTCCCAAGGACAGTGTCACATCAGCAAAGAGCAAACTGTGACAACTCCACTTTTTGTGTGATTCTTTACTTTTAACTCCACGCCTCTTGTCAAGACCCTCGTCGCATTTTAATTCTCTTACAACCCCATCTATAAAATATATTGAATAACACGGTGCATCAACACATCCTTGTATAAGGCCTTACCTTTATGGGGAAATAATTTCCTCTTTCCTACATACTCTACTTGAGTCACTTACCCTCGTATAAAAACTCTTCACTGGCTTTCAGTAACCTCCTCCTAACACCCATACACTGCAACATCTGCCACATTGCCCCTTATCCACCCTGTCATTCGCCTTTTCCAAATCCTATAAATGCCAACAAAGACCTCTTTAGCCTTATCTAAATATCTGTTCACTTATATGTTTCACTGTAAACACCTGGTCCACCACCCCTACCTTTCCTAAAAGCCTCCTTGTTCATCTGCTTATCCTATTCTCCGTCTTACTCTAATTCTTTCATAATAACTCTACCATACACTTACCAGGTATACTCAACAGACTTATCCCCCTATAATTTTTGCCCACTCTCTTTTGTACCTTTGCCTTTTATACAAAGAAACTATGCATGTCTTTGCAATCCCTAGGTACCTTACCCTCTCTTCCATACATTTATTAAATAATTGCATCTAACCACTGCAAAAATATAATCCCATCTGCTTTTAACATTCTATCTTTATTCCCATCAATCCCGGTGCCTTACCCCCTTTCATTTTACCTACTGCCTCACAAAACTTCCCCCAACTCACAATGGCTTCTTCCTCACTCTAAAGATGTTATTCCTCCTTGCCTTATACACGAAATCACAGCTTCCTATCTTCAACAACATTTAGCATTTTCCATCAAAATATTCCCTCCAATCTTCCCAGTACCTCTAACTCTCCATTAATAACTCTCCTCTCCTATTTTAACTGACAAATCCATTTGTTTCTCTCGGCTTCCTTTAAATCTGTTAATCTCACTCCAAAGATTTTTCTTATTTTCAACAAAATTTGTTGATAACATCTACCCACTTCTCATGTGCTCCTTTTTCATTGCTTCACCACTCTCTTAAGCCTCTCGCTTTTCTTCCTTTATTAACTCTTCCCTCCTTGCATCACTTCTAACTTTGTAAAAAACTTCTCATATGCTAACTTTTTCTCCCTTTCTACTCTCTTTACATCATCATTCCACCAATCGCTCTACTTACTCCCGCACCCTCCTTTCCTGTAACAACAAACTTCTGCTGAACACTCTAACCCACTACATTTTTAAAACCTAGCCCATACTCTTCGACCCCATTGCCTATGCTCTCATTAGCCCATCTATCTCCATAGCTGTTTTATTCATACCCTAACTGCTCCTCTTTTAGTTTATAAACCTTCACCTCTCTCTTCCTGATTGCTTCTATTTCCTTGTATCCAATCTACCTTTTACTCTCAGTGTAGCTACAATAGAAAAGTGATCTGATATATCTGTGCGGCCCCCTCTATAAACATGTACATCCTGAAGTCTACTCAACCAGTCTTTTATATACCAATACATAATTAAACAAAATACCTGTCATTTCGCCCTACATCATATCTTGTATACTTATTAATCCTCTTTTTCTTAAAATGTGTATTACCTATAACTAAATCCCTTTTTTACAAAGTTCAATCAAAGGGCTACCATTTTCATTTACACCTGGCATCCCCAAACTTCCTACAACACCCTCTCTAAAAGTTTCTCTCGTACTTTAGCATTCAGATCCCTACCACAATTACTCTTTCACTTGTTTAATGGTCCTATACATGCACTTAACACTCCCAAAATCTCTCTCTCTCCTCTGCATTCCTCTCTTCTCCAGGTGCATACACGCTTATTATGACCCACTTCTCGCATCCAACCTTTACTTTATCCACATAATTCTTGCATTTACACATTCATATTCTCTTTTCTCCTTCCATAACTGATCATTCAAATTACTGCTAACCCTTCTTTGCTCTAAATCTCTCAGACTACTCCAGATTTAAATTTCCATTTATTTCCCCCCACCGAAAACTCCCCTAACCCCCCTTCAGCTTTGTTTCGCTTAGGGCCAGGACATCCACTTCTTTTCATTCATACGTCAGCAATCATGTTTCTTTGTCATCTGCACTACATCACGCACATTCAAGCATCCAGTTTTATAAAGTTTTTCTTCTTCTCTTTTTTAGTAAATGTCTACAGGAGAAGGGTTACTAAGCCCATATGCCCATTTATATATTTTTTTTTTTACTTATCACACGGGCCGCCGATTCCCACCAAGGCAGGGTGGCCCGAAAAAGAAAAACTTTCACCATCATTCACTCCATCACTGTCTTGCCAGAAGGGTGCTTTACATACAGTTTTAAATGAACATTAACACCCTCTTCAGGTGACAGGCATGTACTTCCCATCTCCAGGATCAAGTCCGGCCTGCCGGTTTCCCTGAATCCCTTCTTAAAATGTTACTTTGCTGTCACACTCCAACAGCAGTCAAGTATTAAAAACCATTTGTCTCCATTCACTCCTATCAAACACGCTCACGATGCCTGCTTGGAAGTCCAAGCCCCTCGCACACAAAACCTCCTTTAACCCATCCTCCAACCCTTCCTAGCCGACCCCTACCCCGCCTTCCTTCCACTACAGACTGATACACTCTTGAAGTCATTCTGTTTCGCTCCATATCTCTCTACATGTCCGAACACCTTCAACAACCTCCTCGCCCTATGGACAACAGGTTTTGGTAATCCCGCACCTCCTCCTATCTTCCCAAACTACGAATTCTCTGCATTATTTCACACACACATTGCCCTCAGACATGACCATCTCCACTGCCTCCAGCTTCTACCTCGGCTGCAACATTCAATCACCCACGCTTCCACCCTAATAAGAGCGTTGTAAAACTTATACTCTCATACATTCCCTCTTGCCTCCAAAGGACAAAGTTCTTTGTCTCACAGACTCCTAAGTGCCACCACTCACTCTTTTTCCTCATCTCAATTCTATGATTCACCTCATCTTTCATAGGACCCATCCGCTGACACCGTCACTCCCAAATATCTGAATCGTTCACCTCCCTCCATACTCTCTCCCTCCAATCTGATACTTCAATCTTCATCACCTAATCTTTTTGTTATCCTCATAACCTTACTCTTTCCTGTATTCTCTTTAATTTTCTTCTTTTGCCACCACCCCTACCAAATTTCCTCCCCCCCAATCTCTGCAACTTCTCTTCAGGGAATCTCCCAAGAGCACAGTGTCATCAGCAAAGAAGAGCGGGAGAGCTGTGACAACTCCCACTTTGTGTGTGATTCTTTATCTTGTTAACTCCACGCCTCTTGCCAAGACCTCGCATTTACTTCTCTACCAACCCATCTATAAATTATTAAACAAAACACGGCTGACATCACACATCCTTGTCTAAGGCCTACTTTTACTGGGAAAAATTTCCCTTCTTACCTACATACGCTAACTTGAGCCTCCACTATCCTCATAAAATCTCTTTCATGCTTTCAGTAACTACCTCCTACACATACACTTTGCAACATCTGCCACATGCCCCCTATACACCCTGTCATACGCCTTTTCCTAATCCATAAAGCCACAAAAGACCTCTTTAGCCTTCTAGCCTTATCTTAAATACTGTTCACTTATATGTTTCACATGTAAACACCTGGTCCCACACACCCCTACCTTTCCTAAAGCCTCCTTGTTCATCTGCTATCCTATTCTCCGTCTTATCTTTAATTCTTTAATATAACTCTACCATTACACTGTACCAAGGATACACTCAACAGACTTATCCCCTATAATTTTTTCACTCTCTTTTTATCCCCTTTGCCTTTTTACAAGGAACTTATGCAGCTCTCTCTCCAATCCCTAGGTACCTTACCCTTCTTCCACTACATTTATTAAGTAATTGCACCAACCACTCCAAAAAACTATTCCCCACCTACTTTTAACTTTTCTATCTTCTATTCCCATCAAATCCCGGGTGCCATACCCCCTTCATTTTACCTACTGCCTCACGAACTTCCCCCACACTCACAACTGGCTCTTCCTCACTCTACAAGATGTTATTCCTCCTTGGCCCTATAACGAAATCCAAGCTTCCCTATCTTCTTACATCAACATTTAAACAATTCCTCATAAATATTCCTTCCATCTTTCCCAATCCCTATAACTCTCCATATAATAACTCTTCCTCTCTATTTTTAACTGAAAAATCCATTTGTTCTCTAGGCTTTCTTAACTTGTTAATCTCACTCCAAAACTTTTTCTATTTTTCAACAAATTTGTTGATAAACTCACCCCACTCTCTCATTTGCTCTCTTTTTACATTGCTTCACCACTCTTTAACTTCTCTCTATTTCTCCATATACTCTTCCCTCCATGCATCACTTCTACTTTGTAAAACCTTCTCATTATGCTAATTTTTTCTCCCTTACTACACTCTTTACATCATCATTCCACAATCGTCCTCTTCCCTCCTGCACCCACTTTCCTGTAACCACAACTTCTCTGAAAAACACTCTAACACTACATTTTAAACGTACCCCAATACTCTTCGACCCCATTGCCTATGCTCTCAATTAGCCCATCTATCCTCAATAGCTGTTGATATTCTTTACCCTAACTGCCTCCTCTTTAGTTTTATATACCTTCACCTCTCTCTTCCTGATGCTTCTATTTCCTTAGCCCCCCCTTTATCCATCTACCTTTTACTCTCAGTGTAGCTACAACTAGAAAGTGATCTGATATATCTGTGGGGCCCTCTATAAACATTACATCCTGAGTCTCTACTCAACAGTCTTTTATCTACCATACTAATCCAAACAAACTACTGTCATTTCGCCCTTAACATCATATCGTGGTATACTTATTTATCCTCTTTTATCTTAAAAATATGTATTACTATAACTAAACCCATTTCTATACAAAGTTCAATCAAAGGGCTCCCATTATCATTTAACCTGGCAACCCAAAACTTACCTAACACCCTCTCTAAAGTTTTCTCCTACTTTAGCTCATTCAGATCCCCACCCAATTACCTCTCTCACTTGGTTCAAAGGCTCCTATACATTCACTTAAATCTCCAAAATCTTCTCTTCTCTCCTCTGCATATATATATATATATATATATATATATATATATATATATATATATATGTGTGTGGTATATGCAATAAGATCACAGTAGTAAACAGCGTGATTTCAGAATATGCAAAAACAACCACCTGTGAAAGAATAGAGTAATTCAGTCGCTTTCGTGATACTCACCATTGTCAAGGAACAATGAATGTAATGCATCAAAGGAAGGCATATAAAAGAGTCTAGACACACCTCAGTATCACATCCCACAACAAAGCACACTGACGCGCGACTCATTAGAAGGGAACACTGCAGGCAGGCCCCCAGCACAACTAGAACCTCCTTCAACAACCCACCAACCAAACTATTCTACCTCAAGAATTAAGAATTTTAAAATTTATTATTTGTCTAAGTATTATTAATTCTTCCCAAATTCTATTAATTATATATTGTGATCTAATTTAAAAAACCAAAGGAAATATTTCATATTATTGTCAAATCCTAGAAACCGTTAGCAGCAATTTCAATAAACTTTACTGAAAGGCAAAGTGAAATTAGTCAAACAATTTAATTCCACTAATCCATCTTACCTTTCATGTATGGACTAATAAAAAACACACAAACCAGGGAATCCAGTCAGACCAATTATTAGTCCATAGGATTCAGTTTCACAGTAAATTATCCAAATGGCTGTTGACATTTTGTGACTCTATTGTTGGCAAAATTCTAACTTTAATGTTAAAAGACAACATAGATTTTAGTAGATAAATTAAGCTCCTTGACTGACTTTTAATGATTTTAACATGCGTTAGTTTTGATTGTTTACTTCCTTGTTACGAAAGTTACCGTGATGATTTATTAAGTTTTTATTGAAGAAACTCGTTAATTATGACATATTACCCCCATTGCCAGTTCCTACTATATTAAACTTATTAAACTTTGCAATTGTTGATCAAAAATTGTTATTTTAATGATAAGTTTTACACTTCAGGAAGTTTGGTATGGCAATGGGAAATCTCTTTTCACCTGTTAGTATCTTTGGCAGGTGGTTAAATCACACCACCAGATGTAGACCAACGAAATGTAAAACTTTGCGAGGATTATTGTCACACCTTGCGCATTTTTACTGGAGTGTGATAAAATTAATGAATTAGGAAACAACTCATCTCATGAAGTGTTCAAGAAATGGCTTAAGTATTTATCCACAGTGGATATTGCAGGACATTCTGGAGAAATACCTGACTTTGCTAGCTTGTAAATAAAAGCATTACCCCATGTGTGCATGTGTGCATGTGTGTGTGTGTGTGTGTGCTGTGAGGGTGTGTGTGTGTGGTGTGTGTGTGTGTGTGTGTTGTGTGTGTAGTGTGTGTGTGTGTGTGTGCGTGCGTGTGTGTGGGTGTGTGTGAGGGTGTGTGTGCGGGTGTGTGTGAGGGTGTGTGTGTGTGTGTGCGTGTGTGTGTGTGTGTGTGTGTGCGTGTGTGGGTGTGTGTGTGCGTGTGTGGGTGTGTGTGTGTGTGGGTGGGTGTGTGTGTGTGGGTGTGTGTGAGGGTGTGTGTGTGGGTGTGTGTGAGGGTATGTGTGTGTGGGTGTTTGTGTGTGTGTGTGTGGGTGTGTGTGTGTGGGTGTGTGTGTGTGGGTGTGCGTCCTTGTGTGTATGCATATATTTGTACGCTCGTGTGCACATGTCCGTGCGTGCGCCCTCGTGTGTGTATGTGCGCGCGCGCGCTAGTGTGGGTGTATGATCCACTTAATATTTGTATTTATAACTCATTACAATTGTGACCAGGTGTGGACGTATCAGTGGTTCATTACTTTGTAATTTGTTCATGACTGTAACCATGTATAGGAGTGAAGCTGATTCATTACCTCTGTAACTTGCCATGATTAGTGACCAGATCTACCTGGAGTTCATTACCTTTGTAACTAGTTCAGCTATCATAACTTTGGGGTCCAGTCACTGGACCATTATGTACCTTTGTAATCTTTTGACTACCGCCCACAGGATGGGTATGGGGTGCATAAAGATAGTAAACTAAAGTGTGTGTGTGTGTGTGTGTGTGTGTGTGTGTGTGTGTGTGTGTGTGTGTGGTGTGTGTGACTCAACAATCAATATTTGCACCAATAACTCATTACAGTTGTGACCGGGTGTGGAAGTGTGAATTGCTCATTACTCTATAATTTGTTCATGATTGTAGCCAAAGTATAAACGTAAGTAACCATTCTACAGAATTCATTACCTTTGTAACTTGTGAGCTCATTACCTTTGTACCTAGTTCAGCTATCAAAACTTTGGGGGCCCAGTCCCTGGACCCATTACGTACCTCTGTAATCTGTAAATACCTTTGTAACTTGTCATGATTGTGACCAGACTTACCTGGAGTTCATTACCTTTGTAAATTGTTAGTTCATTACCTTTGTAAATTGTGAGTTCATTACCTTTGTAAATTGTGAGTTCATTGCCTCTGTAACTTGCTCAGCTATCAAAACTTTGGAGTCCAGTCCCTGGACCAATTATGTACCTCTGTAATCTTTTGACTACCGCCCACAGGATGGGTATGGGGTGCATAATAAACATATTAAACTAACTAAAACCTGTTCTTAGTAACCTATACATAATTTTTTTTAAACAAGGTTGCTTAACATAATCCTCCCTAATAGAGCTAAATGGTTCAGATATGTTGATGATATTGTGTGTCTTGTGCCCAAGAATGTAGATATACACCATTTCCTTGGCAAATTAAATAGCTTAGCCCATTCTATAAACTTTACTGTTGAGTTTGAAGAAAATAACTCATTGCCTTTTCTAGATGTTTTAAATATTAAGGGTAATAATGAATTCAAATTTAAAATTTACAGAAAACCTACAAATAACTGTTCCTATGTACACTATTATTCTTCACGTCAAGATAGAGTTAAACTGTTTTCTCATCAATGTTTTTGAGAGCTTCACGTATTTGTAGTCCAGAGTTTATAGATGAGGAAATATCCAAAATTTATGAAATAGGTAACGATTTGAAATACCCAAAAAACGTAATTGATAAATCTTTTAAAATTGCTAGAAATACTTTTTTCAATCCAAAAAGGGACAACCAGCCTTATTCAACTAAACATGTTGGTTCTCCCTTACCATGAAAACTTGGTTGATATGCCTTCTCTTAAGACTTTTAATATCAAAGTTGTATTTAAAAATCTTGATTCAGTAAAAAAAACTTTTGATAAAGAATTCCCCCCAAAATGCTGACGGATGTATCTATAAGATTCCTTGTAAAATCTACGATAAAGTTTATTACGGTCAAACTGGTAAAAGTCTCGAACTAAGATTAAAACAACATAAATCTAGCATTAGAACTGGACAAGATTCCAATGCTCTATTTATTCATGTGAGAGATTATAACCATCCATTTGATTTTCAAAAAGTTGAGAAAGTTGTATCAAGCAAGTTTGTGGACGACAGGAATATAATTCAGTCATGTTTCATAAAAAGAATTTTTGACTAATATATTTCCTTTGGTTTATATAAATTAGATCCATTTATAATTAATATAATTTGGGAAGAATTTAAAAATACATTGGACAAATAATAAATTTTAAAATTCTTAATTCTTGGGTAGAATAGTTTGTTGGTGGGTTGTGTGAAGGATCTGCCTAGTTGGGCCAGAGGGCCTGCTGCAGTGTTCCATTTCTTATGTGTCGCGCGTCAGGTGTTGCTTTGTTGTGGGATGTGATAGGGAGGTGTCGGCTAGACCCTTTATATACCTTCCTTTGATGCATTACTTTTATTGCTCCTTGATAAAGTGAGTAGTCACGAAAGCGCGTGGTTGTTTTGCATGCATGCATGCATATATATATATATATATATATATATATATATATATATATATATATATATATATATATATATATATATATATATATTATATATATATATATATATTTATTATAAGGGAAGTACCACGTCTACAGCTGGAATGGGGACCCTCATCCTCAGAGAGACAAAAAAACGTATCTCAGGGAAAATCCTAGGTTCTCCACGGAGCTGTTTTAATATTTTCTTCTCCTACCACCCCCTGTATATTTTATATTCTATGTAAACATTTATTAATAAACAGAATACATTTATAGAAAAAACGATCAATATATATATATATATATATATATATATATATATATATATATATATATATATATATATATATATATATATATATATATATATGTATATATATAGGTAGTAGGTTGGTAGACAGCAACCACCCAGAGAAGTACTACCGTCCTGCCAGATGACTGTGAAACAGAAACCTGTAACTGTTTTGCATGATGGTAGGATTGCTGGTTTCTTTTTCTGTCACATAAACACGCTAGATAACAGGGATACCTTGCTACTCCTACATACACTTTGGTCACACTTCACAGACACGCACATGCATATATATATACATACATCTAGGTTTTTCTCCTTTTTCTAAATAGCTCTTGTTCTTCTTTATTTCTTCTATTGTCCATGGGGAATTGGAAAAGAATCTTTCCTCCGAAAGCCATGCATGTCGTATGAGGCGACTAAAATGCCGGGAGCAATGGGCTAGTAACCCCTTCTCCTGTAGACATTTACTAAAAACAAGAAGAAAAACTGGGATGCTTGAATGTGCGTGGATGTAGTGCGGATGACAAGAAACAGATGATTGCTGATGTTGTGAATGAAAAGAAGTTGGATGTCCTGGCCCTAAGCGAAACAAAGCTTAAGGGGCAGTAGGGGAGTTTCGGTGGGGGGAAATAAATGGGATTAAATCTGGAGTATCTGAGAGAGATAGAGCAAAGGAAGGGGTAGTAGTAATGGTGAAGGATCAGTTATGGAAGTAGAAAAGAGAAAATGAATGTGTAAATTCAAGAATTATGTGGATTAAAGTAAAGGTTGGATGCGAAAAGTGGGTCATAATAAGCGTGTATGCACCTGGGGAAGAGAGGAATGTAGAGGAGAGAGAGAGTTTTTGGGGGGGGAGATGTTAAGTGAATGTATAGGACCCTTTTGGGACCAATTGAGAGGGAATTGGGGTTTATTGGCCCTTAAGGGTTAAAGTAGGAGAAACTTTTAGAGGGGGTGTGGGGGGGTATTTTGGGGGGTGCCAGGTTAAATGTTAAGGGGAAACCCTTTGATTGAACTTTGGTATAAAAAGGGGGTTTAGTTATAGGAAATACTTTATTTTAAGAAAAAGAGGATAAAAAAGATACAAGATATGGGGGTAGGGCAAAAATGACAGTAGTTTGTTGATTATGTATTGGTAGAAAAAAGATGTTTGAGAAAAACTTCAGGTTTGTACATGTTTATAGGGGGGCCCCAGATATGTCAGATCATTTTTTTAGTTGTAGTCCCAAGAGAAAAAGGTGATGGGATACAAGGAAAATGAAGAAATAAGGGAAAAGAGGGGGGTTAAAGGGTTTTTATAAACAAAAAAGAGGGGGCGTTAGGGTAAAAATATAATCAGCTATTGGGGATAGTGGGCTAATGGGGGGCATGGGAAAGGGGGGGTCGAAAGAGGCAGGGGGGTTGGGTTTTTTTAAAAAATTTTAGTGTTGGGAGTGTTCAGAAGAAGTTTGTGGTTACAAGAAAGGGGTTGGTCCCGGGGGGAAAAAGAGAGCGATTGGTGGAATGATGATGTAAAAGAGTAGAAAGGGGAGAAAAATTTAAAAAAAAATTATTGAGAAGTTTTTACAAAGTGGGAAGTGATGAAAAGGGGGGGAAAGTATATGGAAAAAAAGGAGAGGGTTAAGGGGTGTGGTAAAGCAATGAAAAAAGGGGAGCAAATGAGAGAGTGGGTAAAGATTTTTTACCCAAAAAAATTTTTTTTTGGGAAAAAAGAAAAAGATTTGGAGTGGGTTTTAAAAAATTTAAAGGGGAAGCCTAGAGAACAAATAGATTTGTCATTTAAAAAAATGGGGGAGGAGAGTTTTTAAAATGGAGAGTTAGAGGTAGGGGGAAAAGGGGGGGGAAATTTTTTGGGGAAATTTTTGTTAAATGTTGTTGAAGATAGGAAGCTGTGATTTCTTTGGTCCCAAAGGCAAGGGGGGTTTAACATTTGTGGGAGTGGGGGAAAGAGCCATTTGTGAGTGGGGGGGAAAAGGTTCGTGGGGCAGTGGGTAAAATAAAAGGGGGGAAAGGCACCGGGAGATGGGATAAAGTTAGAAATGTTAAAAGGGCGGTGGGGATATTTTTTTGGGAAGGGGTTTGGGGTTGCAATTATTTAATAAAGAAGGGAAGAGAATTTAAGGTACCTAGGGAGGGGGCAGAGAGTTTGCATGGGGTTTTTTGGGTTTAAAGGAAAAGGGGACAAAAGAGGTGCAAAAATTTGGGGGAAAAAGTCTGTTGGGGTTTTCCGGGTAAAGTTTTTGGTAGAGTTAATTTTTTTGAAAGGGAATTTAAGAGAAAGGGAAGGAGAAATAGGATAGAAATAAAACAAGGGGGGTTTTAAGGAAAGGTAGGGGGTTTGTGGACCAGGTGTTTACAGGGGAAAATATAAGTGAACAGGTTTAGATAAGGCTAAAGAGGTCTTTGGGGGGCATTTATGGTTTTGGGGAAAAGGCTTTATGACGGGGTTTGGGATAGGGGGGGCAATAGGGCAGATTTTGCAGGTGTATGGTTTTTAGGAGGTGGGGTTTTTTACTAAAAGCAGTGAAGATTTTTTTTACGAGGTTATTTGAGGCTCAAGTTAGGTATGTGGGAAAGGGGGGAAATTATTTCCCAGAAAAAGTACGCCTTAGACAAGGTTGTGTGATGTCACCTTGGTTGTTTAATATATTTATAGAGGGGGTTTTTAAGAGAAGTAAATGCGAGAGTCTTGGCAAGGGGCGTGTAGTTAAAAGAAAAAAAATCACCCAATAAAGTGGGATTTGTCACAGTTCCCTCTTTGCTGATGACACTGGGCTTTTGGGGAGATTTTGAAGGAAGTTGCAGAGATTGGTGGATAAATTTTAGTGGGTGTGCAAAAGAAAAAAATTTAAAAAGTGAATACAGGAAAGATTGGGTTACGAGGTTTAACAAAAAGATTAGGTGAGGGAAAGTTGGGGAAAATCAGTTTGGAGGGAGAGAGCATGGAGGAGGTGAATGTTTTTCAGATTTTTTGGGAAGGACTTTGTCAGCGGAGGGGTTTCTAAAAAGATGAGGGGGGAATCATAAAATTTGTGGGGGAAAAAAGGGTGAGTGGTTTCCCACTTGGGGGTTGGGGGAGACAAAAAAACTTTGTCCTTGGAGGCAAAGGGGGGGAATTTGTATGAGGGGTTTATTTTTCCCCAACGCCTTTATATGGGTGTGAAGCATGGGTAAATTAAATGTTCCACCCGGGGAAAGGAAGCTGGAGGCGGGGTGGAATGTAATGTTTGGGGGGCAATTTAAGTGGTTGAATATAATGCGGGAAAATTTCGTATTTTGGGAAAAGTTAGGAGTAGGTGGGGGTTTTTGGGAAATTCCCAAAAAACTTTTTGTCCAGAGGGCTGGGGAAGGGGGGTTGAGGGGGTTTCGGCTGTAGGGGGAAAAATGGGGGCCAAAAACAAAATGACTTCAAGAGTGTATCAGTCTTTTAGGGGAAAGGGAAGGGGGGGGTGGGGGGGTTGGGCCCAAAGGAAAAAGGTTTGGGAAGGGGGGGGGGTATTGGGGTTTTGTTTGCGAGGGGTTTGGGAAATTTCCCAGCAGTTTTGGCGTGACCCGGTTTGTAGGAGGTGAAATGGAGAAAAAATTTTTTTTTAAATATTGACGTCCCTGTTGGAGTGTAAGCAAATTTAACATTTAAAAGGGGGTTCGGGGAAAACCGGCAGGCGGGAAATTAGGTCCTGGAAGGGGAAGTGCAGTGCCTGCCTCTGAAGGGGGGGTGTTAAGTTGAAATTTAAAAAAATTTTGTAGTGAAAAAGAAACCCTTTTTGGAAAGGGACAGGGGTGGAGTGAATGGGTTTGGTGAAATTTTTTCCCTTTTTTTGGGGCCCCACCCTGCCTTGGTGGGAATCGGCCAGTGTGTTAATAAAAAAATATGTATATATATTATATTTTTATACTATATATATATATATATTTTATATATATTTTATATTATATATATATATAATATATATATATATTTTAAATTTTATTATATATGCATTTTCTTGGAATCAAATGGGGGGTTTGCTCGGGGCGTAAATACCCCCCCCGCAGATGGGCCCAGGGCCAGTCATTCCGGGGATCAGGGCTGACCCAACCAGGCTGTTCCCGCTGAAAACACGCAATCCTTCGTACAAATTTCAAAGTTTGGGCCCAGGTAGGTACTGTCATTTTGGGGGGTACATTTCCCCTGAAAAATTTTCTTTTTACATTTAAAAAATTTTATTTGGTGTGCCTATGTATAAGTGTGAAAATGTATGAATTATGCAGGGAAATTAGTCGGGCATGGGGGTTGAAATTTTCCCGGCATTTTGCATTTTTAAAAGTGTTTGTAAGTTCTGTATTTGTGTTTTCTTTTTTTTGTTGATATATGAAAAAATTTTAAATATATATTATATATATATATTTATATATTTTTTTAATTAAATTTTAAAAAATATTTTTATTTATATATATATATTTTTAAATTATAAACTTAATTATAAAAGATATTTACAAAAACACATATATATATTTATTTTATATATTTATATATACATATTTTATATATCTACATATATAAATATAATATTTTAATATATTTTTACATAAAATTTACATATATATATACATATATATATACATATATTTTCCAATTTAATATCATATATTTTAATATATATAAAACATAAAATATACATATTTTATCATATATATACATATATATACATTTTTTTATTACATAAATATAAATATTTATATACATATATATAAATATATTTTTTATACATATATATACATATATATATACATTATATACAAATATTTATACATATATATCATATTATTTTTATATTTTATATTTTTATATATATTTATATTTTATATATATATATATATATATTATTTTTAATGACAGATTTGGCGGTTCTGGTTTCTCCTTCTAAGTAAGTTTATTCAGGTATCCCCAAAAAAATTACACTTACATAGATTATCAAAACATGGCAGCTTTATGTTACAAAACCTGGATAACAAAAAAAAAGTCAGACAGGGGGACTTATTGCTGCTACATTTAAGAATTTTCTCAACCCCACGAAATTCAAAAACGCTAAAAAATTTTAAATAAATTTTAATATTTTTCCCACCCTTTCAGTTTCCCTTTGTTATTTGGGTTTTAAAAATTTCCCTTTCAACTGTAATGACATTCTGCTCTTTTACGATCGTTCAGTTTGATAAAAAAAAATTTGGGATTTAAAATAAATTATTTTTCCTTTTACAAAACAAAAAGAATGAGTATTATCCTTGGGCTTAAGATACATCAGCTGGGTTTAAAACAATGAAGCCCTTTAGAAAAAGGTTTCAGGCCGCCCCGGGCTGAGCCTAAATACACTAAAAAATCGAAAAAAAAAATAAAAAATGAGTTAAATTTTTCCAAAAAAAAGAGCAAAAAATTTTGGCCAAAAATTTTTGGGGGTGCGGGCCCCGTCTCTGTAAGATAATTACATATAAAGCTATCGTAATTATAAAACTAAGTATCGCATATGCTGGGCGCGGCCCCCCACCTAACAATAAAAAACGTGCCCCAGCGCGATGCTTCATAAAAAAGTATCAAGGTATTTTTTTTCTTTTTTTTGGTGTATCTTTTAGCTAGATCTCAAAATTTTTTAATTTAAAAAAATAAATAAATAAAATCTTCTAAATAGTAAACCCGGCAACCCAGGTTTGCTTGGAAGGAGTGTTTTAAACCATTTTCAAGGGCAGTGCCGCGGGGAAATCTAAAAAAAAAAAAAAAAAAAAAAAAAAAAAAAAGAGAGGGTTTGGGATGGAAAACTTTGTTGACAGTGCCCACCCTTGGGACGTTTTCTTTTTTCCTTTTATTGTATACTTTTTGGTTAAAAAATGCCACAAAGGGGGAAAAGGCATAAAGAAGCAAAGATAAAGGTTTTATACAAGCAAAGTGAGCAGCAAGCTGCTGTGGTTGGTGACGCCCCCCACGATTTCTTTGTCCACCAAGTGGTTTACGCCGCCACGATGTAGTTTCCCCCACGTGGTGGGCGCCCCCCCATGCCCGTACCCCCAAGTGGTGACGCCGCCCCCGATGCTTGTCCACCACGTGGTGACGCCGCCACCATGTAGTTAACCCCACGGGTGACGCCGCCGATGCTGTACCACCACGTGGTGACGCCGCCCCCTTTCTTTGTCCCCCACGTGGTGACGCCGGCCCCCCCATGTAGTACCACCAGTTTGGGACGCCCGCCCCCATGCTAAAATTTCCCCCCGTGGTGACGCCCCACGATGCTAGTCCCCCCATACTTCCCCTCACACCCGTCCTTGTTCCTGTATGGGAAATATTGGATATTTCATGGTTTAGAAAAAAGGAAGGGGCAAAATATAGGGGGGGCCCCCCAAAATATGCCCCCCTCCAAACCCCTTTCTGTATACCACAAACTTCCCCCAATGTGCTACTACCACAACTACTACCCCCACGCTGCACTACCACCCAAATACTACCCCCACCCGCGCTAAATACCACAACTACTTCCTCCCAATGCTGTACTACTTTCAATATACCTCCACTTTCTGTACTACCCAATTTCTACCTCCCCTGCTGCTATACCACAACTACTACCTCCACTGTGCCTGGGGACATTTGATAACATGTGTCCACCCACCTCCAGTCTAGGTTTCGTAATTATTAGTTTTTTTTTGGTATTTTTTTTAATTGGTAGGGGTATTAAAAAATCATATATGGGTTTCAGTTACAAAGTATTGTAATTTAAACACTGGGAAAAAATCCCCTGGGTTTTAAACACTGGGGAATTGGGGGTTTTTTGGGAAATTTATTTCTTTTTTTCAGATTGTTTTTGGGATGGATTTTTTATGATTGTCCGGCCAAACCCGAGAAATTCAGGCAAAGGGATCTTCATGGAACTTCAGGAATAAAGTTTTATAAAAAACCAGTTTTTACTCTCAATAAACGTAAAAAAGGCACTATGAGGATTTTTACCCACTGTATAGTAAGTTCAATGTATTTTTTGATTTTTTCAAAAAAATGCATTTATTTGTATTTTTCCCGAGGTAAAAAAATTATTTATGAACCCATCCCTTTTGAATTTTTTGCCCCTTTTGGGTTAGCGCTTCTTTTTGATTTTGTAATAAAATATGAACCGATCATTCTGGGAAATTTTTCAAAAAATTATTCGGGGGCCTGTTTGAAAAATTTTTAAATTTGGGGTTGTCTTGGGTAATAATTTCCTTCAATTTTGCCCTAAAAATTTAAGGGAAAGTGCAAAAAAATTTTTTTTTTAAATAAAATCAAGAATATAATTTTTTTTTGGGGACCATAAAAAATTTTATTGCATTATTTTTTTCCATTAGATGGTTTAATTTGGCATTTCTTTATCATTACTTTTTCATTTGTGATTATCAACAATGATTTCGAGATTGGGCAATTTTTGACTTGCCCTTGTATAAATTTTTGCCATGTCCAATTTTTCACTTTTTTTTTTTTTATAACCCTTTTTTTTATTGGACGATTTGATGCAACTTTCACCCTAGGGGGGGGGGCTCAAAAATGCCAAAAAACTCTGGTAAAAAAAAAAAAACGAAATGAGCAAAGGAAAAAAAAAAAAAAAAATTTAGGGTTTCCTGGGACCCTAAAGAGTTCTTTCCCAACATTTACTGGTAACTATCTGTGTTGTTTAAATTTCATCTGTTTCCCTTTGAGGATCTGAAAACCCCCTTCTCCGAAAAATTTTGTCCTGCTTCCCTTTTCAAATTTCCCCTCATTTTTTTAAAAAAATATCGTTTTGACCCCTGGTCTTTTTTCCCTAAATTTTTGTTAATTTTGCTTCCTCTAAGTCTTTCCCCCCTAGCTAAAACAACTAAACCTTTAGTATTAGTTTTTTTAGTAAATAACTGCACTTTTTTTGAGCTTCTTTAAAAGTTTTTTTTCAGGTTGGGGGGTTTAATGGGTCGCGAGTGCTCCGGGAAGGAAAATCAAAATATGACTGTATAAGTTTTTTGAATGTCCCCCTTTTTGAGGGCCTTTTTGAAAGTTACCCCAAAAATTTTCAGTTATTTTTTTGGGGTTTTAATTTGTGCCTCCGGGAAATTTTTTGGAACTATACCCACCCCTTGGTGCTTAGGTTTTAGGGGGGTTTTGCATTTTTGTGCCTGTTTTTGGTTATCTTAGTTTTTCTTGATTTTTTAGTTGTTTGTATTTTTTTTTGGAGTTAAATTCAAATAGGGACTATTAAACAGGAAACCCAACCTGCAGTGTCCGACCCATTGGTAGTTTTTTTTCTACTCCCCCCCTTTTTAATATCCTCATTAGTTTCACCCCATCTGAGAATACAGGCAAAAAGACTCGATTACCCCTGCCACGTTTTTACATCAAACCAAAAAAAAAATAACTTGTTTTCCCTTTCCCGGGTTTAAACATTCCTTTAAACTCCTGTCCCAGTTCTTGTCGCTAAATCGTTATGGTCAACAATTCTAAGGGGTCTCTGATTCGTTTTCCCCCTTTTTCAGAGTCGCTTTTTTGGGGGAAAAACCCAAAGGTCCAGCCTGTCTGGTTCGTCGTCTGATTTCTCTCTGACCTGCTGGCTTATTAGGTTTTCCTTCCCCACCTCCAATGTAGCTTAACCCCGTGTATCTCCAGGCTTTTCCAGTCTATTTCCTTATGGTTAAAGACTATCAATATGGACTCTTTTAGTATCACTTCCATCATGCCTATCATCGCCCTTTTGTCATCCTCTTAATGTCTTTGGGGTCCCCAGTTACAAGTGCCTGTATTATGTAGTCATTCAACTTCTCTTCATATATTCTAATCATCTCAATGATCCATTGGTTCCTGATTAGGAATTCTATTCCTCCGCCTCCTTTGTGTCCTCTGTCTTACACATTATTGACGTCTTTCTGGGTATACCGAAATTATCACCTCCGTGAGCTTGGTCTCTCTTATTGGTACATTATCTGGGGATGCTTCCACCCTCTGTTTTCTGTTCATCACCCATATTTATTCTTCTATCTGCACTGGAATACCACACACGCTGGGTTTTTTTGGGTTCTTTTTTTCTGGTTCTTGCTCATGACTCATTGAAGGAGTTGGTAAAGGGAAAGGGAGGTGGATGATGGGGTTTGTTGGAGTGAATCTCGTACTGGCAGGGGGCTGGACTGTTGGTGTGGGTGAGGGAGGACGGAAAGAGTTGGTTATAATGGAAAGGTTGGTGGATAATTACGAAAAAGGGTCCTGAACTACGTATTAGGATTCAGGAATGGAGGGGTGGGTTAGGAAGGTTGGGATAAGGATGGCATTATTATTAGCTAAAATAATGTCTATTGTGCATTATAGTATTATCTGCCTTTATATTGTTAACGATGTTGATAGACAGGATGTTTATTTTAAGTGATAGGCGCTACACTGAGTAGCAACCTGGTTCACTGTCGTTAGGTTGTTAGTGTCTGGCGGTCCCTCGCACCGTCAATGTTACGAGGTATTGTAAGGCTTGGAGGAATAGTCTCAAGTCTGTCCGGGCTTGCATAGCCAAGGGAGCATACCTCACTCAGTTATTCATTGACCTCTCATAAGAGACATGTCTAGTTCTCTCTTGTGGTCGTTTTCCTTTCATACTCGACTCCCTTTCTTAAGCTTGTCTCTTTCGAGTAATTTATACTCTAGCGAATTAATCTTTCAGTTGACTGAGCAAGCCTTTTGGGTTAATTTGTGGTCTATGCTATTCTAAGTCATGCTGGATGGGAATGAGACTAAGTCCGTCACTTACGAGTTCAGGTATACTCTGAATTGATAGTTCAGCTAAGTCTTTATAAGCATTGTAAGTTACTTTGTGGATAAGTCTTAATAACCATTATAGGTGCATATTATTGGTGAACTTAGTACAAAGCTCGACCTCAAGAGGTTCATTTATTCATATCAATGTACTGGTAAGTACCAAGAGAAATGTAAGAGTTAAACTCCTTATTTTATGTTAATCCTAACATTATATCATACATTAAGCTGTATAGCCCTTGTGGCCTAGGGCTTCTTTTTGATAATAATAATAATAATAATAATAATAATAATAATAATCATACATTAAGCTAAAACTCTACTAGTAAAGATTCTAAGTTTTAGTTTTGTTTCGTAATCCTGAATTCTTATAAAGTTACTGTTACAAAACCGTAAACAGGCGATATGTTCAACAAGAATGCTACCTCAACACTCTACCATACCATTGGAGAAGGTTAAGAAGACGAGTTTTGTAACAATGTTTGAATGGGAATGGGGATTGAGGATTGAGGTATTCTTTAGGTATGAACTTGCTATGGCTCCCAAAGACAGAGCCTCCATATAGAGGGAGCTCAGTGTGATGTCTTTCTGGATGCAGACTTCTGCACTTGTCATTTCTTTCACTGGTCATTCTTTCTGTCTTAAACTATTTCTTCTTGATGAAATTAAGACACATGTGCAACATCTGGGTATCTTTATTGTAGACGTTTCGCCATCCAGTGGCTTTATCAATACAAATTCTAGGACATAACTTGAAGGCAGTAGGACTATATACAGAAGATGAGGTAATCAGTCCCTCAACCTAGGAGTAGGTGCGAAGAGCACCATAGTCGTGGAGATTCTGAAGCAGAAGCATGGAGCCTGGCGCTTATATAGTAACGTCAGATGTAGCAGACGAGGGCATAGTCACTGATAGGCGGGATTCCCCAGTGGAAGTAGGTCCTTCCCAAAGAGATGGGTTAGTTGTAGTAGTAGTTGTCGTAGCAGTGAAGGTTATGTACATGTCCTCAGAAGCAAAATTTCTTTTTCTCTACCTCAGTTCTGCCGCTCTTGCTGAATTCTGTCCCAATCGAGGTACATGTGATGATACAGGTCTGCTCCACTCAGCAGTGGTTTCTGTATCAAGACTTAATCTCGTGCCATTTCTGATGCAAGAGTCAGTTTGATCGATCGAATTTTGTACTTTGTGTACTTCCCAAGCCTCTAATAATTTACCACCTCGTGCATCTCAGACTTGCATCTTGTCTGTTTAATGATGTTCAGAATCTCTCTTTTATCCGTAGCCAATTTATCATCAGTTGTCATCCTTTCAGTTTCCCGAAGGCCAGGGAAAATCCCCACCCTCCCCCTTTACGCCCCCCATTTCCTTTCTTGTAGAATTCTTTTTCTTTTATCATTTGTCCGCTGTCCCTGTTCATTCTTTCCCCTCCTGTATCTCAGAAAAAGATTTTCCCTTGGTCTCGGCCATCTTTTTGACTTTTTACCTGTTGTTTGGTAATATCTTGTTAATTTCCCTTCAACTCTTTTGTTTCTTCATCTTGCTTAAAAACCCCCTTTGACCTAATACCTTTCCTTCGCCTTTTTCCCTCCTCTCATGACAAGTCAAGGAGCTTTCTACCCATTTTCCCATCCACCATGTTTTAAAAACCCGTCAAAAATTTTTCCCTTGTCAGTGCCGACTTTTGACCCCACCCCTCCAACGCTATTCCCTTTTTTGGTCTCTGGTTTCCTTTTTCTCCACTCTTGAATTTTGCCACCGGGTACGCTTTCTTTCCCCGCTACACCCGCAAGTCACATTTTTGTTCGTTTCTGTGTGTTTCGTGGGTGAATCACCTTTTTTTTTGGTAGCAGGGGTCGAGTCACGTTCCCGGCCCCCTCTTCACTGGTGCTACAGGCACTCTTCCTGCTCAATAAGTTTTTTAAACCCCTTTTTAAAGTGTTATGGGTCTGCCCCCACTACAACACTTCACAAACTATTCCACTTCCCCATACCCCGTGACTGAAGAAAATTCCTAACACCCTGTGATTATTTTAGTCTTCAGTTAAAACTTGAACCCCTTTTTGCTGTGTCCCATTCTGGGAAAATCCTGTCTCTGCCCCTTGTCAATTTTTTCAAAAATTTTAAGTCGTTATTTATGCCCCCATCTCTTCCCGTTCTCTATATCATCAGGGGGTTTCCCTTTAACTCTTCCGCAGGACATGCCCTTAACTCCCGGGGTTAGGATGTTCCCAAAAACCTTTGATTTCTCTAATTTTTCCCTACGTGCTTACTGGTTTTTGGGTTCCCAAACTGGTGCTGTATTCCAAAAGGCCTACATCACTGTGGTACAGGGTCTAACGATTCCTTTCGAGACTCGGAAGATTTCTTAGGTTTTTGCTTGGCGCCCAATGCTGCAGCAGTTATTTGGCTAATGGGGGGGCCAGATGTCCTGGAAAATACCATTCCAAGACCTTTTCCCTTTAGTTGGGGTTTTTAGTTTGGCCCCCCAAAATGTCCGCCGCTGCGATCTTCTTTGCATTCCCCCAATCTTCATGATTTTTCATTGGTGGGGTTTAAACCCCCGAGCCAGTTTCGGCCAGGCCCCCCAGCCTGTCAGATTTCCCGGTAGTTTCCTGGTCCTCGGCGACTGAAATTTTTTCATCAAATTATTATCGCCAACAAGGGCACTTTTGAGTCTGTTCTTTTCCCTCAGGTCGTTCACATATCCCAAAAAA
>NC_069408.1:79531123-79565364 GCF_026875155.1 Cherax quadricarinatus
GTATTCCCTGATCCATTGTAGTGCCTTCCCTGTTATCCCTGCTTGGTCCTCCAGTTTTTGCACCAATCTCTTGTGTGGAACTGTGTCAAACGCCTTCTTGCAGTCCAAGAAAATGCAATCCACCCACCCCTCTCTCTCTTGTCTTACTGCGTCACCATGTCATAGAACTCCAGTAGGTTTGTGACACAGGATTTCCCGTCCCTGAAACCATGTTGGCTGCTGTTGATGAGATCGTTCCTTTCTAGGTGTTCCACCACCTTCTCCTGATAATCTTCTCCATGATTTTGCATACTATACATGGTCAGTGACACTGGTCTGTAGTTTAATGCTTCATGTCTGTCTCCTTTTTTAAAGATTGGGACTACATTTGCTGTCTTCCATGCCTCAGGCAATCTCCCTGTTTCGATAGATGTATTGAATATTGTTGTTAGGGTACACATAGTGCCTCTGCTCCCTCTCTCAATACCCATGGGGAGATGTTATCTGGCCCCATTGCCTTTGAGGTATCTAGCTCACTCAGAAGCCTCTTCACTTCTTCCTCGGTTGTGTGCACTGTGTCCAGCACATGGTGGTGTGCCCCACCTCTCCGTCTTTCTGGAGCCCCTTCTGTCTCCTCTGTGAACACTTCTTTGAATCTCTTGTTGAGTTCCTCACATACTTCACGGTCATTTCTTGTTGTCTCTCCTCCTTCCTTCCTTAGCCTGATTACCTGGTCCTTGACTGTTGTTTTCCTCCTGATGTGGCTGTACAACAGTTTCGGGTCAGATTTGGCTTTGCTGCTATGTCGTTTTCATATTGTCTTTGGGCCTCCCTTCTTATCTGTGCATATTTGTTTCTGGTTCTACGACTGCTCTCCTTATTCTCCTGGGTCCTTTGCCTTCTATATTTCTTCCATTCCCTAGCACACTTGGTTTCTGCCTCCCTGCACCTTTGGGTAAACCATGGGCTCATCCTGGCTTTTTCATTATTCCTGTTACCCTTGAGTACAAACCTCTCCTCAGCCTCCTTGCATTTTGTTGCTACATATTCCATCATCTCATTAACTGGCTTCCCTGCCAATTCTCTGTCCCACTGAACCCCGTTCAGGAAGTTCCTCATTCCTGTGTAGTCCCCTTTCTTGTAGTTTGGCTTCATTCGTCCTGGCCTTCCTGCTTCTCCCTCCACTTGTAGCTCTACTGTGTATTCGAAGCTTAAAACCACATGGTCACTGGCCCCAAGGGGTCTTTCATATGTGATGTCCTCGATATCTGCACTACTCAAGGTGAATACTAAGTCCAGCCTTGCTGGTTCATCCTCTCCTCTCTCTTGTAGTGTCCTTACGTGTTGGCACATGAAGTTTTCCATACCACCTCCATCAATCTTAGCCCTCCATGTATCTTGGCCCCCATGTGGCTCCAAGTTCTCCCAATCGATCTCCTTGTGGTTTAAAGTCACCCATGATCAGGAGCTTTGCCCTGCATGCATGAGCTCTTCTGGCCACTCTAGCCAGTGTGTCAACCATCGCTCTATTGCTCTCGTCGTACTCTTGCCTTGGACTCCTGCTGTTCTGTGGTGGGTTATACATCACTGCTATTACCACCTTGGGACCTCCAGAGTGAAGCGTTCCCGCTATGTAATCACTTTCTTCTCCGCTGTCTCCTCTCTCCAGCTCATCAAAATTCCAGCGATTTTTGATCAGCAATGCCACTCCTCCACCCCCTCTGTTCCCTCTGTCTTTCCTCAGGATTTGGTATCCCGTTGGAAAGATGGCATCTGTTATCATACCTGTAAGCTTGGTTTCTGTGAGAGCTATGATGTCCGGTGATGCTTCTTTGACTCATTCATGCCACTCCTCCCATTTATTTGTTATTCCATCAGCATTTGTGTACCATACCTTCAGTTTCCTTTCCAACACTGTGGTTTGGGGGGCCTGTGAGGGTGGGAGACCTGGTGGCATACTGTGGGATTCTATAGCTCGGTGTTGGGTGGAGGCTGTGGGTATGGATTGTAGTGTGTGTTGGGATGGTGTGATAGGTTGTATGGTTCTGAGAAAAGTTGTGTGTGTGCTTGCCCTTGCTGTTCTTTTCTGCTCTGACTGACCTCTGCTGGTTCCATCCTTGTCTCTTTTCCTAGCTCCTTTCGCTTTTTTTGTCCTCTCCCTCAGCTGCTGTCGTTCTGATTTTGTTCTGTCTCTGTCTAGGAACACCCTCTTGTACTCTTCCGAGTATTTCAATCGTGGTTTCTCTTGGAGGATCCTGTTCCGAACTGTTTCCGTCCTGAGAATCAGCTTGATTGGTCGGTTTCTCCCCTTCGAGTACCCCCCTATTCTCTAAAATTTACAATCTCGTCATCTCTTCACCTATTTCCGTGATGATTTTCTCAATCTCCTTTCTTTCTTCCTGCTGCCTTTCAGTGTGTGTCCTTTCCTCTCTCTCCTGAAGCCCATGGATAAACACTGATTTTGCCCTTTCCTCCTCCCATTGCCTCACCCTCTGTGACTCTGGATCCTGCCTGTATGTGGTCAGTTTCTCCCTTGTTTTTTCCAGTAGCTCTTGATAGCATGGTTGTGCCTCAGCATTCGACCTATCGCCCTCTCCCATCTGCAACCAGCTGTTCTTCCCTTCACTCCTTGGTCCTCCTTGGCAGGCTGATATGACCTTAGCATAATTCATAAATCCTTCCTTCCTGTTCGGCCTCGCAGCTTCATATGCTGTCTTCTCTGGTCACTGCCCCTGTAACTCGCTTCAGCCTATTTATCTCAACTTCTAGGACCCTTATCTTGGCTACTGCAGTTTCGACTTGTGCCTCCCAATTCTTTGTCTCCTTCTCCAACCTCTTTTCCAATTTCACAGAGAGCTCTTTCTCCATTTTTTCAGAAAGCTCTCCTAATTTTCTCTCCCACTCTTGTTCCATCCTTTTCCACTGCTCCTCCATCCACTCCTCCCTACCAGAACCATTCTCATCTGATCCTTGGTTCCTGCGAGTCCCCACCATTTTTTTTGGGGGGGAGAGAGAAGAGAGAAGGGAAAGGTAGAAGGAGAGAGAGAGGGGACAAGTGAGAAGGGAAAGGGGTTGAGAGAGTGTGAGAGGGGGAAAGAGAGAGGAGGGAAGGGAAGGAGAGGGGGAGAGTGAGAAGGGGAAAAATGGAGAAGAGATGGGGAGAGAGAGAGAGAGAGAGAAGAGAGAGAGAGAGAGAGGAAGGTAGAGAGAGGGGGATAGTGAGAAGGAAAAAGGGGAAGAGAGAGTGAGAGAGAGGGAGAGAGAGTGAAGGGAAGGGTAGGAGAGGGGGAGAGTTAGAAGGGAAAATGGGAAGAGAGCAAGAGAGGGAGAGAGGGAGAGAGGGAGAGAGAGGGAGAGAGGGGGAGTGAGTGAGAGAGAGAGGGGGAGAGAGAGTGAAGGGAAGGGTAGGAGAGGGGGAGAGTTAGAAGGGAAAATGGGGAAGAGAGAGAGCAAGAGTGAGAGAGAGAGATAGAGAGAGAGAGAGGGAGAGAGGAGGGAGAGAGGGAGGGAGAGAGAGAGAGAGGAGGGAGAGAGGGAGGGAGAGAGAGAGAGAGAAGGCAAAGAGAGGGGGAGAGAGAGGGGGGACAGGGGGGGAGAAGGGGGAAAGAGGGGATGGAAGAGCGAGAAGGAGAGGCTAGGGGGAGAGGGAGGGAGGAGGGAGAGATGGGGAAAGGGAGAGGGGAGAGATAATGGGAGGGGAGAGATGTTAGAGGGGGGGAGGTGGTAGAGGTATGTGTATGTGTGTGTTGTGTGTGTGTGTGTTGAGTGTGTGTGTCTTGCGTGTGTTGTGTGCGTGTGTTGTGTGCGGTGTTGTGTGCGGGTGTTGTGTGTGGGTGTTGTGCGCGGGTGTTGTGTGTGGGTGTTGTGTGCGGGTGTTGTGCGCGGGTGTTGTGGGCGGGTGTTGTGCGCGGGTGTTTTGTGTGTGTGTGTGTGTGTGTGTTTGTGTGTGTTTGTGTGTTTGTGTGTTGTGTGTGTGTGTGTGTGTGTGTGTGTGTGTGTGTGTGTGTGTGTGTGTGTGTGTTGTACTCACCTAATTGATGTTGCAGGGGTCGAGACTCAGCTCCTGGCCCCACCTCTTCACTGATCGCTACTAGGTCCTCTCCCCCTCTGCTTCCTGAGCTTTGTCATACCTCGTCTTAAAGCTATGTATGGTTCCTGCCTCCACTACGTCACTTGTTAGGCTATTCCACTTCCTGACGACTCTATGACTGAAGAAATACTTCCTAACATCCCTGTGACTCTTCTGAGTCTTCAGCTTCCAATTGTGACCCCTTGTTTCTGTGTCCCCTCTCTGGAACATCCTGTGTCTGTCCACCTTATCTATTCCCCGCAGTATATTGTATGTCGTTATCATGTCTCCCCTCACCCTTCTGTCCTCCAGTGTCGTCAGTCCGATTTCCCTCAGCCTTTCATCGTTTGACATTCCTCTAGCTTGAACTAGCCTTGTTTAAAACATTTGAATTTTCCCTAAAACTTCTTGAGGTTTACCAGGTGGGTTCCAAACAGGTGCTGCATACTCCAGTAGGGCCCTGACGTACGCATGTACATGTCTTGAACTATTCCTTATTAAGGATCGGACGCTATTCCAGTTTTCCAGGGGCCCATATCGCAGCAGTTATATGGTTTGTGTGCATCCAGAACGTCTCGGGGTTATGGTCCCCCCAAAAATTTTTTTGAGTGGGGGTTATAAATATATTTGTTGGGGTTTTTTTTTTTTTTTGTTTGTTTGGGGGGGGGGGGTTTTTGAGAAGATTTTTGGAAGGGATTGAGGTTTTGGATTTTGGGTTATGATTAATTTATAATAAATGGGAAAGGGAATTAGAGTTATTTTATTAAATATAAAAAAATAAAGGTTAGAATGGGTGTGGGAGGGCCACGGCGCCCCCTGTATACCTATCACGTACCTGAATCTTCTGTCTCCGCGGGATTCCTGACCATTCAGTCCCTTTCCTTTTATGCGCCGATCCCCCACCTGCACTAATCTTTTGTGAAACTTGTCGAAGGCCTTTCCCGTTGTGTTGTTGTGTGTGTGGGTGTTGTGTGGTTTTGTTTGGGGCGTGTTTTTTGTGGTGTGTTTGGGGATTCAAAATCTCGCGGGGCAGGGCCCACTAAAAACAAAATGTTTTAGGCAGCTAAATTATCCCGCCCAAGTACAGCCCGGAAAGCTATTTTAAAATTCTCGTGTCCCGAACATGTTTCTTTCCTTTTATTGTATATGGCCCACGACACGTTTCCTAATTTTTAATCTTGGCTAAAACACGTTTCTCTTTTTATACTACTGGCGGCTCCTGCACGTTTCCTGCCTCATAATGCTAGAGGCCTGAACACATTTCTTTCATTTTTAATGCTGGTGGTCTTAATACTTTACTCTCTGTACGAAGCTGGTGGCCACAACACACTTCGTTCATTCTAATGTTGGTGACCTGAACACGTTTCCTTCCTTTTAATGATGGTGGTCACAACACGTTTCATTCTTAATGCCGGTAGTCCCATACGTTTCTCTTGTTATAATCCCGGTAGCTCCAACACGTTTCTTTTTTTGTTGTTGCCAGTGACCTTACACGTTTCCTTCCATATAATGCTAGTGACCACAATACATTTCCCTCCTTTTTTAATGTTAGTGACCACAACACTTTCTCTTTTTTGTAAAGCTAGTGATCTAAACCTGTTTCTCCTGTCGTAATGATTCTAGCCTAAACACTGTCACTTCTTTTTGATTCTGGTAGCATCAGCACGTTTCTCGCTTTATAATGTTCGTGGGTGCAGCACGTTTCCCTCCTCGTAATAAATTGCCTACTTCTTCCGCAATTCGGTAATATCTATTTGGAGGCCTGCCATCCAAGAGTGTGATACATTATTATTATTATTAATTATTATTATTATTATTAGTGTTATTATTCTGAGAAAACCCGGAGGGATTAGTGTGTGATTCATACTCACACAACGCAAAATAATGTTTTAAACGTCCTAACTATTCAGCTGGCAAAGCTACACAAGAGAAATAAATTTAATCGCCAGGATACCATCCTCAGCACTGAGTACCAAATACTATTCCTTTTCTTCCCTCTCTCCAAGTCCTAGGTTATACCTACTTCACGGACACGGTCAAATCACGGACCAGGTGAGGTTTTAACCCATGGTGAGTCATGAAACTCACAGGCCAGTTTGCATTCCTGATATTATAATTTCGAGAGTTATGGACCTATCGTTTCCCCCTTTTTTTCAATAAGAAATGTATATAAGTGCCAGGCTCATTGCCACTGCTCCAGAATCTCCACGACTACGGTGCTCTTCGCACCAACTCCAATGCTGAGGGACTGATTACCTCATCTTCTGTATATAGTCCTGTCTTCAAATTATGTCTTGGAATTTGTATTGATAAAGCCACTGGATGGCGAAACGTCTACGTCCGTACTGTATACCATTCTTGTACAAGAAATGTATCACAGCATTGTTTCCCAGATAGACGTAGGTACCAGTTGATGATTGCTGTGTTTCGAACCATTTTAATATTATGATTATTATTATTACAATTATTATGTCTATGAAGCTCTAAACCAGTATGAGTTATTCAGCGTTACTGTTGTAAGTTACATCTTCATCATCTTCTCCTCCAAACACATTAGCATCACTTTCACCAAGTACACCATTTTCAACTGCTCAAGTTGCATCACCATCACCTCCACCGTCTCCACCAACTGTCCTTATCTCCGCCATCATCTCTAACTACACTATTACTGAACCACTATAATCTCCACCAGTAGCACCATCATCATCTACACCAGCTATACCATAGATTGATAAATTAGACACATGTGCAACACTTGGGTATCTTCCTCATTAAAAATACCCAAGTGTTGCACGTGTGTCTAATTTAGCAACTTGTCAGTTCTCTGAACCATTTAGCTATACCATACTAGCTCCATCAACTCCATCACAATCATCTTCAACTGCACCACTATCATATCAACATATAATCATATCCAGAAACCGTACCATAATCATCTCCACCATCATTCCCACCAGCAATACAATTAGTATCCCGCCTCCCTCCTCTCCCCTCCCCACTCTTCATCCCCAAAACCAAAAATTTCATACAAGTTTACCAACGCTGCCTGTAACATGGTGGCGACATTATTAAATAAATTATTTACATTTAGTCTTTGGTACAAAGAGCCACTTTATTTCCGCATTACAGAAACGGTGTTCAACAAAACGAACTACAACACTATTCTCGATAAGCAAAATTCTAACATCCATGAGCCCTAGCGCCTCCCTGACGCCCTGGCAGTGTCTAACTGCAGGTTAATTAGGATCGGCATCCATAACGACATAATTATCCTAATTATATTCCCAGTTATCCAGAGTCAACAGCAAATGACCCACATCCCCTCCAGGAGCGACCATTATTTTGAATTAGTAGGGAGGATGTGTCACTTGGTGACTTGCTCTGTTCTCCTGTGTTACGCGCTCTTCTGGCTTCATGTTGACTTGTTTTTTTTTCTCTCTAATCGTCTTAACTCTGGGCTGGGTTCGTCTTGGCTCTTCTTTCTTCAGGGATCGTCTTGACATTGGTCTTATTTTGTTTCACCTTAGTTCTTGCCTCTTCTTGGTTCATCTTGACTCTAGTCTCTCCTGGGATCCGAGCGCCGTCCTCCTGTCTATAACTTCTCCTAACAAAGTCTTCTCCAATTATCGACGATAAGAGACGTTAATTGCTTGTCATTAACGCTATCGGCTGTCCAGGACGCACGCTTGATGAACTCCACTCGTTCAGGGAATGAAGGTCTAGGCGAATCGTTGCTGTGTTTGTGTCAGTGCTCAGAAATTTGTGCTCGCCTTCCTGTGGTTGCAAGAATCGAACCTGAGCTCGTAACACTGCTGCTTGCTGGATTTATTACGTCCTTCCCTCGTGGGTTCTGTCATATCTTGTGTTAAAACTACTGAACCTGCGTTCAGTGCTTCGTTAACACTGTCATTCAGGTTTCTGGCTACTCTGAGGCTGAAGAAGCATTTCCTGACATTCCTTTGATTCATCTGTTTAAGACGGGCAAGGGGGCACTCGCCGGTGCCGTGGAGGGAGCTGTCAGGGCTTTAAACTAGAAATAGTGGTATGGGTTATCAGGAAACATGAAATATGACAATAGAATTGGGCAGGATGAATTTTCAGTGTAGCGATAGAGATTTAGGGAAGCAGAATAAGGTAGAGTTATTGGTGAAGGTCGATAAACAAGTGACACTAGGCTATAAGGACAGTAACAGAGAGAGTGGAGGTGCAACAACGAGCAGGGAGGGAAGAGAGAGGACTTCTAAAAACTTATTACACAAATAATCAGAGAAGTAGAAACAAGATGGACGAGTTGAGATTAGTTGCAAGTGATGGTAACATTGACATATTTGTCACAAATGAAACGTGGCTTAATGTAAAGAATCAGGACGTGCTTGCTAAATGTCGCATTCAGGGTTTTAAATTACTCCATATTAACAGAAATAACGGGAAGAAAGGTGGGATGGCACAGTAAGAGAACCCTGAAATTGCCACATAAACGCAGGTATTAAGACAAAGAACACACAGTTTGTGTGGGTAGAATTTTCAGAAGGGCATGAAAAGTAAATTTAGGCTTGATTTACCGTCCTCCAAACTTGGGTATGGATCAAGGGAAACTACTAGACTACTTTAGGAAGAAACTGTTAAAGCCACATGGCACGATAACTTAGTAATTGTAAGAGACTAAATTCAGTCAGACTGAGTGGAATTCAATGACTGGGAATCTCGAGTCAAACGACTTCCTGGAGGTAGTTCAAGATTTTTTTTTTTTGAGCAGTTTGTGAAAGAACCAACAAGGTGAAATATCCTGCTTGATTTGGTTCTGGCTAACAAGGATAACCTTGTTAATAATCTAGAGATCACAGAGGAACATGGTGCAAGCGACCACAACTCAATTACCTTTAGTATCGACTGGAAGTAAGATTCCATGGATAATTCAGCAACAGCCCAAGATTTTCGTTTAGCGGATTACAATGGGCTTAAAGAACACCTGTCACCTGTGGACTTGGGTATTGAAGAGAACTACCAACTGGACAGTTTTCTTAATGCTATCCACTCTGCACAAAGAACAGTTATTCCGTTTAGAGAAATGAGATCGAATAGAAATGATCCCAAATGGATGAACGATAGGCTCAAACATCTTTAAGTACCGAAGAAAGGAATAGGCGTATCGAAGGAGGTGAGGACCATCTCGTAGATCAATATACACACATTAAGAGGGAAGTTAGAAAAGAGATAACAAAAGCTAAACGGAACTATGAAATTAAAGTGGCAAATGATTCAAAAACTAACCCGAAAGGCATTTTTCAGGTATATAGAACAAAGATTAGAGAAAATTTAGATCCTCTTAAAACTAATTCTGGGATGCTTACCGAGAAAAATAAAATGTGCCAGATTTTTTATAATTACTTTCTTTCGATTTTCACACAAAACATTAACGATATCACAGTAATTATTTTTTATAGTGAGCCTAGTGAAAGTAAATTATGTAATATCACAGTTGCTAGAGATATGGTATTCAAACAACTTGATTCTTGAACATCAAAATGGTATGCAATACCGACAGGTTGGTAGGTAAGACACATAGGCAACAGTTAGGCAACTTTATTCCGAAAGTTTTCGGAGTAAAGTTGCCTAACTGTTGTCTATGTGTCTTACCTACCAACTTGATTCTTATTTTTGAAGCAGGGGGATAGGTCGTTACCGTCAAATTACCGCTAAATAAAGCTAATCTGAGTTGTAGGAAAATTACTATTGTCAATTATAGCTGATATTATTAGAAGCCATCTTGATAAGCGTAATTTGATCTATGACGCGCAGTATGAATTAACAAGAGGTCGTTTCTACCTAACAAATTTACTAACTTTCCTCAGCAAAGCATTCGAAGCTGTTCATCATGTGTTAGGTAAGACACATATGCAACAGTTAGGTATCTTTATTTCGAAACGTTTCGCCTACACAGTAGGCTTCTTCAGTCGAGTACAGAAAAGTTGATAGAAGCAGAAGATACTTGAAGACGATGTAATCAGTCCATCACCCTTAAAGTTTTGAGGTGGTCAGTCCCTCAGTCTAGAGAAGAGCATTGTTCCGTTGTCTGAAACTTCATATTGTTTCAGACAACGGAACAATGCTCTTCTCCAGACTGAGGGACTGACCACCTCAAAACTTTAAGGGTGATGGACTCATTACATCGTCTTAAGTATCTTCTGCTTCTATCAACTTTTCTGTACTCGACTGAAGAAGCCTACTGTGTAGGCGAACCGTTTAGAAATAAAGATACCTAACTGTTGCATATGTGTCTTACCTAACAACCTGTCGGTATTTTATACCATTTTAATGTTCTGTTCATCAGGATAAAGAAATGCATTTTTATTTGGATTTTAGTAAAGCTTTTGATAAGAGAACCGCACAAAAGACAATTAAAGAATTTCTCAGCTCATGGTATTGGGTAAAAAGTCCTGTTGAGGATCGAGTCATGGCTCACCAATGGGAAGCAAAGAGTGCATATAAATGGGGTAAAATCTGAGTGGAGATCTGTAACGGGTGGCGTTCCACAGGAATCGTTATGAGGCCCATTGTTGTATATGTCACTGGCATGCACACTCTTTACGTTTTCTTCTTTGCATATTCCATTAAGAGTTATTCTATTCCCCTCACTGCACTTGTGATCACTAATTTACCGACGCTAAATTTCCAATCATCAAATTTCCAATCATCAAATTTCCAATCATCAAATTTCCAATCATCGTAGGTCATCTTCTCTCCCTTGACTAGCCTCCAGATTTCTAAAAAAAAAATTCATGTCAGATTTTCTTTCTTTTCACATAAAACCATTTTGTGAAAAATTCTATACTTTGCCTTCCTTCATTTTTTAATTACAAAACTTAGTAACACAATATGTCCTCTCGGGAATTAATCTTGCCTTTAATGAAACTATTTCAGACTAATATGTTGCATACCTCTCATCTTTCACTAATACCTCCGGCATGACTTTCTTCCTCCTATTGTTCTCTCCACTGCAATGGTGAAACAAAGTGCTCTTCTGCTTTCAGATTTAACAAACACAAAAGAATTGTTTGCTTTCTCGACAAAACAATGTTTTCTCTGTCATGTTAGAGTCCCCTGAAATCCCATGTGCAAGTCCTCTTCCAAAACTACATATCCCTCCTCGAGCCTTCACAGAAGCCTCTTTCCATATTACCATATAAAAACAAAATTTCTAACCTGAATCTTAATCCAGTATTTACGTGCATGTTTACTTTCTCAAATGTATAATAACTAGAAATAAATACATGAGTGGGTGTGGGTGGGTGTGAGTTGGACCTGACTAGCTTGTGTTGCTGGGTCTGGTGCCGTGCTCCTTCCTTGAATGGAGGTGACCAGACTGGGTGGCTCATTGGGCTAATCCGGGAGGGTGGTCATTGGGCTAATCGGGGTGGGGGGAGACATGGACCTGCTCCGCATGGGTCAGTAGGCCTGTTGCAGTGTTCCTTCTTTCATATGTTACGTTCTTAAGAAGAAACTGAACGGTTTTTGAGAATAACAGCATCAAAAGCCAACTTTGAACCAAAGTTGATGTACAGCCACATGGGAAGGAATACCACTATAAAGAACCAGGTAATACTGCCGAAGAACTTAATTAAGAGAAGTCTATGAGGAGTTTAGCAAGATATTTAGTGAAATCGGGAACATTGCCGAAGAGTCAAAAACAGTGCTAACGACTACTGGACACAATACAAACAACGGGAGGAGAGGAAGTACTGGAAACCTCGAACTAGGTACCTCGAAGGCACTGGGACCAGACATCTCTCCCTGGGTGCTGCGAGAGGAAGCAAATTGTGCGAACCACTTGCAGCGATCTTCCACAAATCGATGAAAGCAGTTCAGCTGCCAACGGTCTTAAAAACAGCGAACGTAGTTTCAATATTTATAGAAGGGGTACAAAAAATGGCAGTAAATTACAGACCAGTGTAAGTACCAGGCACAGTAAAGTTACAGATTCTTAGAAGAGTGGAACACCTGGAAAGGAGTGACTTCATAAAAAACTATCGGCATTGTAATTTTTCTGTCTCACAAATCTTTCGGAGTTCTATGATAAAATAATGAAAGTTAGGTAGGAGAGAGGAATGAGTTGACAGATATTATTGGATTGGAAGACGTTCGATACATTGTCAGAAACGACTGGCACAAAAGTTAGACAAGGCAAGAATTGCCGGGAAAACAATACCGGGGATGTCGTTATGGGCAAGTGTGACGAGAGGGAGTTTCACAAGTGTCAGTACTTAGACCTACCTGGAGGTGTTCCCAGGGTCAATACTACCGTGACCCGGTCAATGACCAGGCCTGATCAACCAGTATGTTACTGCTTGCCGCACGAAATCCAACGAACGACACACAGAATGGTTGGTCAGGTACTGACTTTAGGTGCCTCTCCAACTCCCTCTTCAAGACACCTAGGGGTCTATTGGTAATCCCTCTCATGTATATTGTTCATATAAATGACATAAGAGGAAATCAAGTATGAGGCTTCCCTGTTCAGGGATGGTGTGAAACTGATGAGAATACAGAAGACTGAGAAAGACTACAAATGTCTCTGGACAAGTAGTTATTAGAATTTAATCCCATAAATGCAAAGTTATAAAAATATGAGAAAGATGTCTGGAAACAGTGTTCAGGCTCTGGGTTCAAAGGTTGCAAACCTCTCTGGAAGTGAAGGACCTTGAGGTGATCAGGATATTTTGCCTGAGGCACACCAGGCAAACGCGACCTCATACACGACACATCTTAAGAATATTCAGCGCCAATATGAAATCCGCATTTGAAAAGCACGTAAAGCTAAGGGCTATGAACTATGGGAAGAGGCTAGAAGAGCTCAGGATAACACTGGTGGAAAAGTCCAGAGATGATGGTATTACGAGGTACAAAATACTTCGAGGAATTGACAGGGTGGGGAGAGAGAGAGAGAGAGAGAGAGAGAGAGAGAGAGAGAGAGAGAGAGAGAGAGAGAGAGAAATTGACAGAGTGAGTCTCAGATTCACGAGGTCACAGCTGTCAGATAAAAAGCACAAATGAGTAACAGGGATGTTAAGAAATATTTCTTTAAACTTTCGAGTAGTCAGGAAGTGGAATAACCTAGACAGCGAAGTGGCAGAAACAGAATCCCAACATAGCTTTATGCATAGATTTGAGAGCGCTCACGCAGCCAAGTTCGAAACCAGTAGTGGCCAGCATAGAAGCGGGGCCAGGAGCTGAGATTCAACCCTGGCAACCACAATTCTGTGAGTACTATGAGATGACAACCCTTGGCCTCGCCATCACCCTGACTGGCACAAACTAGCAGCCATGAACTATCATACTCTATTGATGACAAGAAGTAATGTGATTATGTCTGATGCTCGTCGAGTGAATGTACTCGGTTTGTGCCACAAATAACGAGAAACTGTTGGTTAAAGTTACCATGTAAAAAGCAAAGAAATCTTTGCTGTAAAAATTCCCTAAATTAACATAACTGCTAATGCAGTTTAACTTCACACTTGAAAAATTGAAAGTTCTGTATATTTAATGGTCTTACTGTATATAGTTCTGTCACAACACCTGCACCACACTTGCGCCGCTATACGTTCTGTCACAACACCTGCACCACACTTGCGCCGCCATACGGATCACTAAATACCCTCTCGTGATCACTTCCTGTTACAAACAAAAACAAATGAATTCAGAAGAGATGTTTTGTCTGTGCACACACAAGGTACCCCAGTAAAACACACAAGAGACGCTTTTTGTGTAAACAGAAATAAAACATCGTTTTATTTCTGTTGTATTTGGAGCAATATTACACAGACTTCCACAGACTGTAACATTCTAGGAACATGACCCGAGCATGTGTGTAGAATGTGTTACAACAGTAGTAATGTGAAGCATCTGGATGTTTGTGTTTACATTGTACACTTGTTCTATAAATCATGTACTGATAACTCTAAGCGCAGTTACCCTACTGCACAGTACATGTGTTGTGCGTCATAGGGATCTCATGCGACACAAGTGTTACTGAAAAATGTAAAAAGCTAGAAAACCCTAGGAAACAATGGAAAAAATGTATTTATATCATGCGAGCGATAATCACCGACGTTGGCGTCCGTGGGGTCAACGACCAATATCTATATATATGCCTTCCTATCTCCGTATATACTGATAGGAAAAATCTTATTGCTTTCTTACCACAATAAAATGAGTTTTATTTTTGTTTTGAAGGAGGGGGGGGTTGTAATCGCGACATTATCAACCTTAATTTTGAGGAGTCTCAACAGTGAAAGATTAAGGCCTTTAATGGCAAGGTTGCTAAGCTCCTGAAGAACTGGGAGTAAATTATTAACGTTGCCGTATTTGTTGTAACTGGATGATTTTTTTGTCAGGACTATAATTGCATTGAGGAACTGGTGTACACCCCATTTTTATTCATGTTATTGTATCTTAGTTATGGGAATATACGGAAGTTTTTAGGAGAAAAAAAAACGAATCCTACTCTTTTAAATGACTTTGGAAATAATCAAGAAATTCAAATTTACTGTTGTCAGGTCCCTACGTACAATTTGGTTTCAGTTAGTTGTAGGTTAACTTTTTAAATTTTAAAAGCGTGGTTCAAATGGATCAGAAAAAAAAAATCAACAAAAAAATAGGTAAGGAAAAATCTCAATATGCCGGGATAAAAGATCAATCATATCATGGAGGTTAGTGACCAGTTACTGTTGCTTCCTGTATTTACGTCACCAAAACGATTCAAAGGTACATGTTCAACTCAGAGGTACACAATAATGACACATTTACTCGGTATCTTGTGACTTAGTGTTATTAAATTAAATGTGTTTCACGACTTACTCTTTGTTGTTACTTCTGGTCATGTGACTGAGGCTTTTCCCTTCGTATATATGACATAATTTGATGTAAAGTCTAAGTCTCGTTCTCCTATTTGTGGGTTTACTCAGTATTGCTCACAAAATGGATATTAAAGGTAAACTTTTAACACGAGGTTGGAATCGATATTGAAGGGGAATTGTGGAGTCTGACTCGAGAATATTGACACTGAAATTAACGTTTAAAGATTATTCATGATTAAATAATGATTTTCTGTGCAGTGTAAATACTTAACACTAACTGGACGTAACAATATTTAACAAATGAAGAAAAGAGGTAAAATCGTGATTTACAAAATACTCAAAGTGGTAAAACAAGATAAACGCAAAGATATTTAGCAAGAGCGATACCAGAAGAGAATTTGATGGAAAAGCAACACTCAGATAATTCAAGGATATATGGAAGCATTTGTCAGGCGTTGGAGCAGAAGTGAAATAGATTAGTGGCGTATCGTAGTGGAAAATGAAAAAATCAATCATTGTATGATGTGTTAGTTCACAATCACGTGAGGCTGAACCAAGAGACAGTAGTTAAAACCATCAAAGGTAATTGGAGAAGCTGTGCCTCGAGCCTCGAAAAAAAAGAAATGCTGATAGCACACAGGCGAGTATATACACACATGCACAGGTGAATATACGTAAACACATTAGAGCTGGTAAATAAGTTTACATAAACACACTCTGAGAGCTGAGTAAAGGCAAACGAGTATTCGTAAATACGGTTGAGTTTATTCTTATAAATACAAGTTAACACAAGGTAGTAACAGACATACATTAAAGACATACAGCCAAATGTGTATTTAAATAGAAAATTCAGATAGAGGTCGAAACTGCGACCAGCCGAAAATACTTCCCTTTCCCAAATTTTATTAGATATAATAAATCATATTTTGAATCTGAAAGCAGTTACACGGGAGAGCGCTGGTAGCAGTTACATGGGAGAATATTGGAAGCAGTTACACGGGAGAGTGCTGATAGCAGTTACATGGGAGAATACGGAAGCATTACACGGAGGAGGCTGCTAGCATATACATGGGAGAATATTGGAACAGGTACACGGAGAGTGCTGAAGCAGTTACATGAGAGAATATTGGAAGCAGTTACACGGGAGAGTGCTGATAGCAGTTACATGGGAGAATACTGGAAGCAGTTACACGGGAGAGTGCTGATAGCAGTTACATGGGAGAATATTGGAAGCAGTTACACGGGAGAGTGCTGATAGCAGTTACATGGGAGAATATTGAAGCAGTTCCACGGAGAGTGCTGATAGCAAAGTTACATGGGAGAATACTGGAAGCAGTTTACACGGAGAGTGCCTGATAGCAGTTTACATGGGGAATCTTGAAGCAGTATCACGGAGAGTGCTGATAGAATTACATGGGAGAAATATTGGAAGCAGTTACACGGAGAGTGCTGAGAGAAGTTACATGGGAGAAATATTGAAGCATACACGAGAGTGCTGATAGCAAATTTACATGGGAGAAACTGGAAGCAGGTTACACGAGAGGCTATGCATTACATGAGCATATTGGAAGCAGTTACACGGGAGAGTGCTGGCAGCAGTTACACACACACAAAATAGCATCAGTTTCAAATGCACCCTGGAATGAACCACAGGGATGTCAGCAACCATTTCTTCAGCTTAAGGGTGGATATGACCCGGAATGAACCGAGTGATTAACGTGCACTTCACACAGCTGATCAAAAATTTAGAGTTCTTATTTCGCACGCTGAAGGCATGCGCGCTCGCGCCCCCGTACGCACACACACACACACACACAACACACACACACACACACACACACACACACACACACACACTGGAGAAGCAAGGGATTACATAGTAGGAACACTTCAGTCTACAGGTCCGAAGGTAGTAATGGCAGTGATGCATAACCCACCACAGAACAACACCGAAAAGTATGATGAAATAGTAAGCGATGGTTACACACTGCGGAAGGGCCAGAAGGGCTCAGCAGCAGGCAAAACTACTGTTCAAGGTGACTTCAGCCACAAGGAAATCGCTGAGAGAAATGGAGCCACATGGGCCAATGAACGTGGAGGGCTAAGATGGTGGAGGTGGTACTGGAAAGCTTCATGGCCAACAATAAGGGGACACTACAGAAAAGAGAAGAGGATGAATCAGCGAGAACGGGACCTAGTAATTCAACCTTAAGTATTGCAGATATTGAGACATTACTTATGAAAGGCCCTTAGGCCAGCGTTCATGAGGTTTTAAGATTCGAATACACAGTAGAGTTACAAGTGGAGAGGGGAGCAGGAAGAGTCGGACGATTGAAGCCAAACTACAAGAACGGGGACTACACTGGAATGAACTTCCTGAACGGGGTTCATTGGGACAGAGATCTGGCAGGGAAGTCAGTAAACGAGATGATGGAATACGTGACAATATGCAAGGAAGCTGAGGAGAGGTTTGTACCCAAGGGTAACAGGATTAATGAAAAACCCAGGATGAGCCCGTGGTTCAGCCCAAGGTGCAGGGAGGCCAAAACCAAGTGTGCTAGGGAATGGAAGAAGTACAGAAGGCAAAGGACCCAGGAAAATAAGGAGAGCAGTCGTAGAGCCAGAAATGAATATGCACAGGTAAAAAGGGAGGCCCAAGGGCAATACGAAAATGACATAGCAGCGAAAGCCAAATCTGACGCGAAGCTGTTGTACAGCCACATCAGGAGGAAAACAACAGTCAAGGACCAGGTAATCAGGCTAAGGAAGGAAGGATGAGAGATCACAAGAAACGACCAAGAAGTATGTGAGGAACTCAACTTGAGATTCAAAGAAGTGTTCACAGAGGAGACAGAAGGGACTCCAGAAAGACGGAGAGGTGGGGTACACCACCAAGTGTTGGACACAATACATACAACCGAGGAAGAAGTGAAGAGGCTGCTGAACGAGCTAGACACCAAAGAGGCAATGGGGCCGGATAATATCTTTCCATGGGTCCTGAGAGAGGGAGCAGAGATGCTATGTGTACTCCTAACAACAACATTCAACAGATCCATCGAAACACGGAGATTACCTGAGGTATGGAAAACAGTAAATGTAGTCGCAATTTTTAAAAAGGAGACAGACAAGAAGCACTAACCTATAGACCAGTGTCACTAACATGTATAGTAAGCAAAGTCATGGAGATAATCAGGAGAAGAATGGTGGAACACCTAGAAAGAAATGAGCTTATCAACAACAGCCAACACGGTTTCAGTGATTGGAAATCCTGTGTTACAAACCTACTGGAGTTCTATGGAGCAGTAAGACAAGAGAGAGAGGGGTGGGTAGATTGCATTTTTTGGGCTGTAAGAAGGCGTTTGACACAGTTCCACACAAGAGATTAGTGTAAAAGCTGGAGAACCAGGCAGGGATAACAGGGAAGGCACTACAATGGATCAGGGAATACCTGCCAGGAAGACAGCAGCGAGCCACGGTACGAGGCGAGGTGTCAGAATGGGCACCTGTGACCAGCGGGGTCCCACAGGGGTCAGTCCTAGGACCGGTGCTCTTTCTGGTATCTGTGAACATGACGGAAGGAATAGACTCCGAAGTGTCATTGTTTGCAGATGATGTGAAGTTGATGAGAAGAATTCAATCGGACGAGGACCAGGCAGAACTACAAAAGGACCTGGACAGGCTGCAGACCTGGTCCAGCAATTGGATTCTGGAGTTCAACCCCACCAAGTGCAAAATCATGAAAATTGGGGAAGGGAAAATAAAACGGCAGACGGAGTACAGTCTAGGGGGCCAGAGACTACAAACCTCAGTCAAGGAAAAAGATCTTGGGGTGAGTATAACACCAGGCACATCTCCTGAAGCGCACATCAACCAAATAACTGCTGCAGCATATGGGCGCCTAGCAAACCTCAGAACAGCATTCCGACATCTTAATAAGGAATCATTCAGGACCCTGTACACCGTGTACGCTAGGCCCATATTGGTGTATGCGGCACCAGTTTGGAACCCCCACCTAGCCAAACACGTAAAGAAACTAGAGAAAGTGCAAAGGTTTGCAACAAGACTAGTCCCAGAGCTAAGAGGTATGTCCTACGAGGAGAGGTTAAGGTAAATCGACCTGACGACGCTGGAGAACAGGAGAGATAGCGGGGACATGATAGCGACATACAAAATACTGAGAGGAATTGACAAAGTGGACAAAGACAGGATGTTCCAGAGATTGGACACAGTAACAAGGGGACACAGTTGGAAGATGAAGACGCAGATAAATCACAGGGATGTTAGGAAGTATTTCTTCAGCCACAGAGTAGTCAGGAAGTGGAATAGTTTGGGAAGCGATGTAGTGGAGGCAGGATCCATACATAGCTTTAAGCAGATATATGAAAGCTCACGGTTCAGGGAGAGTGACCTAGTAGCGACCAGTGAAGAGGCGGGCCCAGGAGCTAGGACTCGACCCCTGCAACCTCAACTAGGTGAGTACACACACACACACACAATCATACAGGTCTAAGTGATAATGGAAAATTTTGTACTCCAGTGTACAGCAACTAATATTAATAAAGAGAAATCTCTGCAAGTATACATTTCCTCCTTGGCCTATACACGAAATCACAGCTTCCCTATCTTCATCAACATTTAACAATTTCTCAAAATATTCCCTCCATCTTCCCAATACCTCTAACTCTCCATTTAATAACTCTCCTCTCCTATTTTTAACTAACAAATCCATTCGTTCCCCAGGCGTTCCAAAATTTTTTCGTACTTTTTTACATTGCTTCACCACTCTCTTAACCTCATTTTCTCTCCATATACTCCTACCTCCCTGCATCACTTCTACCTTGTAAAAACCTCTCATATGCTAACTCTTTCTCTCTTACTACTCTCTTTACATTATTCCACCAATCGCTCTTCATTTCTCCCGCACCCATTTTCCTATGACCACAAATTTCTGCTGAACACATTAACACTATATTCTTAAACTTACCCCATTCATCTTCTACCCCATTGCTTATACTCACACTAACCCATGTGTCCTCCAACAGTTGTTTTTATCTTACTATAACTGCCTCCTCCTTCAGCTTATGAACCTTCACCTCTCTCTTACTTGCTGCTTTCAGTTTCCTTGTATTCCATCTACCTTTTACTCTCACTGTAGCTACAACTATATATATATATATATATATATGTCGTGCCGAATATGTAAAACTGGTCAATTAGCAAGAACTCATTTAAAATTAAATCCTTTCTAAAAATGTTTCTTATACGTTTAAAGCTAGATTTTTTTCATTGATGTTGGTGTAAAAAAATTTTAATTTTGCAACTAAAGAATCTTAGAAAACTTACTTAACCTTATTATAACAAGACCAATTTATTTTACCCTAACCCAAACTAAATATATTTTAGATTTATTTACATGTAATTTAAATACTAAACAAACACAGTGAAATATATTTTTTTCGTTAGGTTCAGAATGATTTTGGCGAAATTATTGCATACACAAATTTTCGCTTGTCCTATATGGCAAGATGAGCGTTGCTATTTAAGCCAAGATGGCAAGTTCTGCCTATTCGGCACGACATATATATATATATATATATATATATTATATATATATTATATATATATATGTCGTGCCGATAGGCAGAACTTGCGATCTTTGGGTTAAATCAACGTTCATCTTGCCATATAGGACAAGTGAAAATTTGTGTATGAAATTTAATTTCGCCAAAATCATTCTGAACCTAACGAAAAAAAATGTATTTCACTGTGTTTGTTTAGTATTAAATTACTGTAAAGAAATCTAAAATATATTTAGTTGGGTTAGGCTAAAATAATTGCTCATGTTATAAATAAGGTTAGGTAAGTTTTCTATGTTCCTTTTGGTGCAAATTTATAAATTTTTACATCAGCATTAATGAAAAAAATATATCTTTAAACGTATAAGAGAAAATTTTAGAAAGGACTTATTTTTAAATGAGTTCTTGCTAATTGACCAGTTTTACATATTCGGCACGACATATTTTAATATATATATATATATTTTATTATATATATATATATATATATATATATATATATATATATATATATACACAGACATATATGACGCTCAACCCACAGTACCACCCAATCCTACAATTACCACGCACCCAGAGGAGCTAGGTGCTGTTCCGTGATCCGAGGACATACCATGGTGTAGGTGCCTCAGAGCTAATTTCATTCTACTATCCGTTTGGTGTACTAGCCTCCACGAGCAGCATATGTCGTATTGTAACCATGAACGAGTGGTATTTAATCAATAACAACGTTGTGATAAGCTGAGGGCTTGAACCCTTGTTGTTTTGGCCCGCCTCTTGATAAGCAAAAATTACACGACACTAACCCACAGGACCACCCAATCCTACAAGAATTACGCACCCAGCAAAGCTACGTGTTGTACCGTGATCCGAGAACATACCATGGTGTAGGTGCCACAGAGCTAATTTCATGCTACTCCCCGTTTTGTGTACTATTCTCCACAAGCAGTATATATCGTATTAAACCACGAACTAGTGGTATTTAATTAATAACAACACTGCGACTAGCTGGGGGATCGAACCTTTGTTGTTTTAGCTCGCTTCATGGTAAGCAAAAATTCTACTACGCTCTAACCCATGGGACCATACAGTCCTAAAAGTATCACGCACCCAGCATCGTATGTTGTACCTGTTGTACCGTAATTCTTTTAGGGGTGTATGGTACCCTGGGTTAGTACACCGTGGAACTTTCGCTCACCGTGAGGCGGGCTAAAACACGGGATCAATTTCCCGGCTAGTCGCAGTGTTATTAGATCTTAACTATATAGAACAAGCCATGGGGATGGGGGTGGAAATCTTTAGCTCATGTACTTTCACACTTGTCAGTGCGTCATCAGGAGCTGTGCAATGTTGCAAGGGAGCAATCAAAGCAGGGAGAGAGGTCTCAGAGTAGCGTATTTGTCACCGTCCAGGGTTACCCTTAGACTGATTATATATATATATATATATATATATATATATATATATATATATATATATATATATATTATATATATATTATAATAATATATATATATATATTTATAATATAATATATATATATATATATATATATATATATATATATAATGTATATAATTGAAATACATTTAGAAATGCACTAAGTATAGAGAAACACAAGATGGTAGCAAGTGTTCCCTTTTTGAATCACCACTCTGATCACCACCCCTGGATCACCACCCCTGGATCACCACCCATACTTCCGATGAGTCTGGTCTCCAGATCCTTGAAATTCTTGGTATAGTTTTCCCAGGAGCCAAACGTTACAAATGTGCAAAGTTACCTAAATTTGGTAGTGGTCTTGGTAGTTGTGGTTGTTTTAGTAGGTTCTTGTTACGGGCTTATGTATAAAACACATTTTGGTGTTTTAATTAATAATTTATGGCACATGGCTCGAAAGTATTTTTTCAAGAGAGTTATCAAGATCTGGGGTTCTTTCGTGATCAGATATATGTTATAAACGCGTACAGGTGACAAAAGAATTTTTAAACCTGGAGTGACGGATGGCTGGAGGGTGTGAGGATGAGAGAGAGAGAGAGAGACAGTGTGTGTGTGTGTGTGTGTGTGTGTGTGTGTGTGTGTGTGTGTGTGTGTGTGTGTGTGTGTGTGTGTGTGTGTGTGAGTGTGTGCGAGTGTGTGTGTGTGTGAGTGTGTGTGAGTGTGTGTGAGTGTGTGTGAGTGTGTGTGAGTGGTGGTGTGGAGTGTGAGTGTGTGTGATGTGTGTGTGTGTGTGTGTGTGTGTGTGTGTGTGTGTGTGTGTGTGTGTGTGTGTGATTGTGTATGAGTGTGTATGAGTGTGTATGAGTGTGTTGTGAGTGTGTGTGTGAGTGTGAGTGTGTGTGTGAGTGTGTGTGTGAGTGTGTGAGTGTGAGTGTGTGTGTGAGAGTGCGTGCGTGTGCGTGTGTGTGTGGGGGGGGAATTCCGCTGAAGTCAGCAGGAGCTGGTAGGCAGACATGGAGGATCTTGATAACATTGTAACCTACACTCCTCTCTCAGAACATTTTATGTCCAGATATTATCACGGTGAAGATGGGGGAGATAGAGATAGGGTGAGAGGCTGTGTGAATGACTAAGTGCATGGGGAGGCAGGGGAGTTGGTCAGTAGATGAGTGCGAGCGATCACGGAGGTGAGAATGAGCCAGGGAGGCAGGGAGGGGGACTGCAGGGAGGCAACCAGGTAAGCACAGGGATGGAAGAAAGCAGGCAGAGAGAGAAATAGAGAAGCAAAAAGAGAAAAAGACACGTAGGGAAGGTAGGATGGAGGGAGTCAGGCAAAAGGAAAGAAAAGAAGCAGTAACGGAGAAAGGAGAAGGGATATTACTAGTACCCAGAAGTGGTACTAGTAATATCAAAAGTGATGAACGTACCCATGAGTGGTACTAGTAATAACAACAGTGATTAACGTACCCAGGAGTGTTATTAATAATAACAAAAGTTATGAACGAATAGGGTGATAATTAAAAATAGAGGGAGTGATGGAATGAAATAGGTTCCTTGGGAGGCATATGAACAGATAGCAAGTACAGAGAGTATCAAACACGGACGTCGGGAGGGAGAAAGGAGGAAAGGAAACAATCAGGCAGGTACGTAAAGGGAGAGCATCAGACAAAAAAAAAAGAAAAAAAAAGACAGGCAAAAAGGCAGGAAATATACAGGTAGGCTGGTTGGCAGGCAAGCAAGAAGGCAACCAGGTAGGCAGGTAGGGTGTTAGGCAGTGTTAGAAAAATAGTCTGGGAGGCTGACAGAAGCGTTAGGAGAGAGGCACGTAGGCAGCCAGGGTGACATTAAATAGGCAGACAGGCAGGCATACAGGGAGGAGAGAGAAAGGGAGTTAGTTATGTATATCTCAGTAGCTACACTGACTGTAATGCGGTGGCTGTCGAAGTATAAGCAATAATGACGCTACATAACAGATACATTGAGAGCCCTTTCCATTATATAACAGATGAAATGACAACCCCTCCATTATATAACAGATGTAATGACAACCCCTCCATTATATAACAGATGTAATGACAACCCCTCCATTATATAACAGATGAAATGACAACCCCTCCATTATATAACAGATGAAATGACAACCCCTCCATTATATAACAGATGAAATGAAAACCCCCCCAATAAAAGGGTTAAGACAACCCCCATTTAAACAGATAAAGAAACCCCCCCATTATAAACATAAATAAAACCCCCCCATTTTAAATTAAAAAACCCCTTTTTTAATTAAAAATTAAACCCCATTTCAATGTGGCAATAAAAGAACTAAACCCTCTTATCAAAATCCAATCCCCTTAACCACTAAACCCACCATATCAACCCTTGGAGAGGCATCAGCCTATCACCAAGTTACAAAACCCCTCCACCCTTCGGAACAAAATTTTTTAATCGAATTTTCCCAATGAACCCACCATGTTGGGCTTAAATTTTTTAAACGCATTTTTTTTACCTTTTACTTTTTTTAAAAACCCCAACCAACCTCCATAATTCAGGGTTTTGGGAAAGAGGGTTTCCCCCCTAGACCTAAAAATGGGCCCCCTTTTTTCCTTCCCACTTCCTATTAAAAAGTATTTTCATTTTAAAAACCCCATTTAACAAAAAATGTTATAAAAACCCGGTTTTTTAAAGAAAATGCAAATTATTCTTTTTTATGGACAAGGGGGGTTTTCTTCAAAAATTGTGGGAAAAACTTAGGCCCTTTAAACTCCAAAAATCTTTTCATAATTTTTAAAAAAAGAACCTTTGTAGGAAAGTTTTAATAAAAAACCCTTTTCTTGTTTTCCCAAAACCCCCTTTTTAAAAGGGCATCGAAGTTTTATAGAAACCCCCCATTTTTTCCCCATTTTAAACAATTTTTAAAAATTATTTCAAAATTTAATAAAAACAAAAAAATTTTTTTTTTTTTAGTTAAATGTTTTTTAAAATTTAGTAAAAACCTTTTTTTGGCAAAAGGGTTTTTAAAAAATTTTCTTTTTCGGGGCACCCCCAACCCCCTTTTTTTATAATATATATATATATATATATATATTTTTTATATATATTTTTTTAAATTTTATATATATATTTTTTTTGGGTTTAATTTTTGGGTTTAAAAAAGGGGGTTTAACCCCCTTTAAGGGTTTTGGGGTGAGTGGTGAAAGTTTTTTTTTTCGGGCCCCCTGTTTTGGGGGGTTTCCCTGTGATAATAAATTTTAAAATATTTTTTTTTTTTTTTTTTTTAAAAAAAAATTTAAAATTAAAAATTTAATTTTTTTTTAAAAATTTTGGGGTTGGTGTTGTTCCCCAATTTTTCGGGGGGCCCCCTTCGGCCCCCCCTTTTCCCAAAGGGTCCTCCCCCCTCCCCCCCCTCTTTTCTACCTCTTCTTAAAACTTTTTTGGTTTCCCTTTTTTGGGGGGGGGGGGGAAATTTGGAAAAGACCGAAAAAAACCAAATTTCCCCGCCCCATATTCCCCCCCCTTTTTTTAATCCATTTGGGGCATCTATTTTTAATTTTTCAAAAATTTTCCCCCCCCCCCCCTTTTTTATTTTTCTTTCAAACCACCAAAAGTTTTTTTAATTTCCAAAATTAATTTGCGGGCCCCCCGCTTTGTGTTTTTCCCCCCGGCTAAGGTTTTTAATTTTAAAATCTTTTTTTTTTAAAAAATTTCCAATTTTTATAATTTCATTTCATAATTAAAAAACAAAAAAATATTTTAAAAGAAAGGTTTTTCAGAAATTGTGGTATTTATTTAATTTACCCCGAGGGCCGGGTTTTAAACTTTTTTGGGAACCTATTTTGGAATAATAAAAGCAACTTTTGTTTTTATTTTTTTTTTTCTTAGAATATAATATATATTTAAAAAAAAAAATAAAATTTTTTTTTAAAAATATTTAATAATTTTTATTAAAATTTTATTTTATTTTTTTTTTTGTTTCTATTTTTTGTAATTATTTATTTGGTAATTAAAGAGATGGGAAAAACTAGTTATTTCACCATGCAAAATAAAAAAACGACCACTTTACACGGTTTCATTGAAAAAAGGAAAGGGTATTAAAAAAAAAAAACGGGGGCCCTTTTTTAAAAATATAAACAATTTCTTTTAAAATTTTTTTCCTTGGGGTTTAACCTTTTTTTTAATTGTGTAAAATTTTTATTTAGAAAGTTTTTGGGGAAAATAAAACCCAAAACCCCCCCCCCAAAACTAAACCCCCCCCCCCCCCCCCCACCCCGGCTTTCCCCCCCCCCCCCCTTCCCCCCCTCGCCCCAATTTTTTTGGGAAAAAAAGGGGGGGAAAAAAAAACCTTTTTTTTCCCCCCCAAAAAAAACCCTTTTCCCAAAAAAACAAAAAACCCCCCCACCAACCTTCCCTTTTAAAAACCAAAAAAGGTTTGTTATTTTTGGAGTTCCCCAACAAACAGGTTTTTCGGCTTAGGGGGAAATATTGTTGTGCCCTTGTTTTTTTTTGGGTTTAAATTTTTGTTTTTTTAAATTCTGGATTTTCTTTACAAACTTTTTTCAGTTTGCAAAAAAAAAACCCCAAAATTTGTTAGTTCTTTTTTTTAAATTTTCCCTTTCCTTGAAAACCAAATGAACAGTCTTGCTAGAAAACTAAATAACCCAAACAAAAAACCCAAAAAAAACTTTTTTTTGGGGGCCAAAACTGCTTAGGGAAAACATGCAGGGCCCCCCAAAGGGTTTGCCAACACAATAAGAAAAACATATTTAAACACGCAAAAAAACAGGGGTTTTTTTATCAATTTTTTTTTAAAATTTGGGTTTAAAAGGTTACTGCCCAAGAAACAAAATTTTAAACCGCACCAAAAATAATTTTTAAAAAATTTTTCAATTTTAAAGGGATTTTTAAATTTTTCCCTTTCAGGCAACCAAAAGGTGAGGGCCGCCTTAAAAAGGGGTACCCCCCCGAATCAAATCGTACCCCCCCTAAATTAGGAAGGGGCCCCCCCTCCCGACATCAAGGATCAGGCCGCGCTCCCTACTCAAGGATGCCCACTCCCTGACATAAGGATGAAACCCCCCCCCCAACGAAAACCCTTTCCCAAAATTCCCCCCCCTTTTGGGAACAAAATTTTTTTTTGTTTTTTTTGCGTAACACTTTTGGGCCAAAGGGTACATACAATTAGGCCCGGGGAAAAATTTTTTAGGGGGTGGGTGTACAAAGGGGTGGGGGGGGCCCGAGCTTTGGGGGGGATAGGGGGCTATCGGTGGGGGGTTTAAAGGGGGGGGAGGCCCCCACCGCGGGGGAAAGGGGCACCCTGTGGCAAAATTGAAGCGAGGGGACTGTGGTCACAAACAGGGCTAACCGCCACGCCCCCGGGTTGAGCGACAAACGGGGGGCCCTTTAAAAGGTTACATGCCCCCCAGAGGGGACGGCCGCTAAAAAAAAAAAAAAAAAAAAAAGCAACAAAAAAAAAAAAACTTCCCCCCCGGGGGAAAAAAAGGGGGGTTTTGCAAAAAAACCCTCAGCCGGAAAAAATTTTCCCCTTTTTAATTTGTGCGGGGAAATCAAAACCAAATCCCCTTTTTGTTTTTTGCAAAAATTTAAAAATGCTACGTGTTCCAAAAAAATTTGTAATCAAGGGAAGACCCCCGCAAAAAGGCCTTTTTTTTTTTTTTTATTAAAAAAACTTGCACATAACAAAAAAAATAATAATTTTTCCTGGGCCCTTTTAAAATTTTAATTTTTTACTTTTCCCCCCCTTTTTTTATAAAAGTTTCATTTTCATTTTAAAAACCAAAAAATGGGAAACGAAAACGATGTTTCCAAAGGTTTTTCCTGGGCCCGGGCCGGGGGAAAGTTACTTTTCTCCCCAAGGGGGGGAAAAGGGGATAGACGGTTTGCCAAACATTGTTGATCGTGGCGTTGCACGCACGCGCCCCCGCTCTATTCGGCCTGCATATGGCCACTACTTCAGTGATCAAGGGGGGCTTCCTTTATAGTTCCCGTGCAAAATCCCCCCCTCGAAAATTATTTCCACGGACTGTCGTAGGGCACTAAGGACCCCCCAAACTTTGGGGCAAATTTGTGCAACCTGGGGGCCTGCATGGGTTGAGAAATAAATTTGCAACCGGTTCCCTTTGTTTTCCCTTTGGGGCGGGATTGCGTCAGACGTGAACCTATCAGTAGCTTTTTTTTTTTCTCTCGTACCCGTGGGGGAAAAAAGCTGCGTTTTCCCCATCTTTACTCATGGGGTTTCAGTATCGTGTAGGTCTGGTGGAGAAAAAGAATTTCTAGGTAAGCCCTTTTCATAGCCATACAAAGCAAAATGAGGGGGTTTTCACCGATCGAGCTGTTGAGGGGGGAATTTAATGTAACTGAACATCTGGGGTGCCTCATCCCCTGTAGTCAACTTTGGGGGAACGGGTTACTCTGGCACCTCCAGGGTTTGCGATTTGTACGTTCAGCAAGACCATTACTCGCAGGGTGGGTGGGTACTGGGGCTTGTGAATGTTGATCTGGAGCAAAAATCCTGCATTTGATTTATAAAATGACCTTTTTACAGAAGGACACGGGGCAAGTAGCCGAAGAACAAATGCTCACGGAAAGCACTAGCGAAAACCGTTTTCCCCGGTTTTTCAGGGGTGGGTACTAATTTCCCGTACCCTGTCAAATTATCTCCATTACAAGCAGGGCTTTTTCCCCTTTTCCGAGGGCGAGAAATTCGTCAAAAGGTCGACGAAGTTTTCTCCCAGGGCTCCTTTGTAATGGGGAAATTTAGAATGGGGGGTTAGGACCCCGTAAAGGGCCCTTGTGCTGTAGGCAGACAAACATGGTGTACATGCTTGGCAATGTCCGAGCCATCTTAGGCCCCAAATATTTTTATTCGTGCCCGTTTGATACTGCGGTCCTTCCGGGGTGCGCTACACCTGGGCATTTTGGATCAACCCAAGGTAGCTGGTATCATGGACTCTGGGATCACCAGTTTTTGGATACGGGTTTTCCGGGGTCCCCCAGCTGTGCAACACGGCACAGTACTCCCCGGTTGACCTAAATCCTTCAGTGGAACGGGAGACTTGACCCGTAAATCAACGTCCTCCTTGGAAAAAAACGAAGGACTGGAGACCACACAGGGGTTTCGTTGGGCTCTTCAGATCCTCAACAGAAACGAATTTCCGACACTCCGAATGCTATATGCCGACAGGCGCACCAAATTTTGCTTACCTGGGGCATAGCAAATTTCGGGTTGTGTCATTGAAAGGGGCGACCACCCAGCAGCTTTTCCCCCGAGTTTTATTGCAAAAAAAGGCCAAAAAGGGAAATGACTGTATAAATCTTTATAGGATAATGAAGAGATTCCCGAAAAAGACCAGGGGCCCAAAAATGGCTAAGCTTCTAGCTCTGTCACTGAATAATTGATTTCCCCTTTTGTAAAAAACGGGTAGCATAGGCAAAAGGCGTTTCTTACCATTAGATTCCTGTGACAAGACTGCACGATGCCCAAATTTTCTGGCACAGTCGTCAAGGTAAATGCCTTGGTGAAATCAGGGAACTAAAGGGTTGGGTGATGTTTAACTTGTTCTTAAAAAATGCAAAGCTCGTTCCTGCGCACGTCCCCTCAAAAAGGGGCATCCTTCTTGAGTAAGGGTCGGGGTGCGCAATGGTGGAGAAACCTGCGATAAAGGTGCGGTAGAAAACCCCAGGCCTATGAAAGGGCCGGACTGATCCCCCGTGTACGTCCGTCGAGGCGGGAGTAGAGAGGGTGGACTGTGCTCCCCCCCGACCTAGGTAGGCCCACAGAGGGCACACGAAGCCCCGAAAATAACTAAATCGAGCAGACGGGTAGGCTGGTGCTCTGACAGTAAGGCTGTCTACTTTTTTTTTTTGTGTGTTGGATCACCTAGTGTGACTTAGGGGCGGTCACAGCCGTGGTGTTGTGTGTGTGTGGTGTGTGTGGGTGTTGGGGGTGTGTTGTGTTGGTGTGTGTGTGTGTATTGCGCGCCGCGCACCGGGGGGGGCGAATCAATTCTCCCCCTCAATAAATCAATCTTCCCTCTCTCTCTCAATCTTTCTCATTCACTCCATCTCAATCACTCACTCTGATCACCTATTCACGGAAAAAAATGAGTGTTTTTAATAACTCAAGCATTATTTTGTACCCCGCATGTCGTTTAATTGCAATGTCGATTATAATTTCTACTCAAAAATGCTGAAAAAATTTTAGGGAATGTTTTTCGAAAATTGTGCTCGAAATGGCAGTGTCGTAATGCCACAACTTCGGCCAATTTTGCGGTAAAGTGATGGGAAACCCCTTTTACTTGTTAAAAAACCAATGGGAACTTTGAACAGAGTTTCGAAAAATTTTTTCCCTTGTTAAAAATGGGCATTTTTATCTCGAAATAAACCACAGAAAGTGTTGAGTGTAGCCTTTTGTCGAGTCTTAAAGGCCAGCGCAGAAACGTGGTCTGGGCCGGCTACAGGGGGCGATGACTCTCGAAAAAGGGGGAAGCGTAACACTAGGTCGTTTTAAATGACTTATTTAAAAGTATTCATTTTTTTCCCTAGTCCTGCATCGGCAGAAACAGAATTAAACCTGACCACACCATATCATTTAAAAAAAAATGCAACTAAAAACTGTATAGGAATAAAACAGATAGTTAGTTAACAATCGAAAGTCAAGGGTTTAAAATCATTATGCCGATGTTTTCAACATATTTTGGAAAAGGGGTTTTTTCAAAAGTATTATGAAAAACCTCCTTGAAGGATTTATATTTCCAGTATTCACCGAAAGTAAAATTTCTAAGAAATTTTAAATTTGATTTTTTAAAATTTTAACTGATTTTATTTCCCCCCTAACTACTTCAAGTGTTTTTTAAAATAATTTTTCCAACAAAAGGCTTTTACGCGTTTGTAAATTTGGGTTTTGGGTGTTACATCAAAAAACTGGGAAAATGTTGACTACACCCATCCCTTTTTCCAATGCTCTCCCCCACGGAACATCGCAGAAAAATGGACACAATAGCGGGAAACAACGCTGTAGATAAAAAACAAAAATAAAATATTTAATAATAATAAAAAAAGTAGCGTTGTAATAGTATAAGCAATAATGGAAGTAGCAGTTTAGTAGTATAAATAGCATAATGGAAAAATAGCGTTGTAGTAGTATATAAGCAGCGTAAGGAATAGCAGTTGTATTATAAACAGCGTAATGGAAAATAGCGTTGTATAGTATAAGCGCAGTAAAGGAAAGTAGAGCTGTAGTAGTAAAGCCGGGAATGGAAGTAGCAAATGTAGAGTATAAGCCAGTAATGGAAGTACAGTTGTGTGTTAAACAGCAGTAATGGAAGTAGCGTTGTGTGTAGTATAAGCAAAAAAAAAAAAAAAAGCTTGGAGTAGTATAAGGCAGAATTGGAAGTCAGTGTAGTGTATAAAACAGCGGTAAAGGGGAAATAGATTGTGTAGTTAAACCAGTAAAAGGAATAGCAGTTGTAGTAGTATAAGCAGCGGGAAAGGAATAGCAGCTGTAGTAGTTAAGCACAGTAAAAGGGGGGAAATAGCGTTGATAGTAGTAGTATAAGCAGCAGCAGTCAGCAGCAGCAGTAGCAGTAGTAGGGTACCCGGGAGTGAAAAAGTAGTATAAAGAAAGAAAAAAAAGAAAAATTTTCACGAGTGAATGAACCACAAAGGAAAAAACTGCCAAAAATGTATTCCCCAGAGTGCCAAACCCTCAAATTTCCTACGCGCTATGGAACGAATCCAGTCAGTTTGGAATTTTGTCCCCACACCACACACACCGGTTTAACCCAGCCAAGTACAAATCATAAACTTGGGGATGGCAAAGGAGAACGCAGATGAAGTAATCTCGGAGGCAGAGCCCAAAACCTCACTCAACGAAAAGGGTCCCCCGGGTGAGAAAACACCGAGAACATCCCTGAGGGGGCACACAACCAAAAAACCTCTGCAGCTACTGGCCCTGGCAAATCGAGAATAGCAATTGACAGGTCTTTTATGCATGTTCTGTGACCCCGGACCCCTTTAGAGTATGCAACCCGTATGAAACCAACTTGATCAAACACGCCAAGAAATTGGGGAAAGGCAAAATTTTCAAAAGATAGTCCCGGAGCAAAGGTACATCTTATGAGGAGAGGTTTAAAGGGGAAATCAACCCGATTACACTGAGGCAGGAAGGGGGGGTGACATGATAAAAGATTATAAATATTGAGAGGAATTGACAAGATGGACTGGGTTAAAATGTTTTAGAGATGGGAAACAGGAACAAGGGGACACAACTGGAAGTTGAAAATTTTTATGAGTCATAGGGATGTTAGGAAGTATTTCTTTACCCTTAGAGCTGTCAGGAATTGGAACACTCTGGAGAGTGAAGTAGTGGAGGCAAGATTCATATATAGCTTTAAGAGGTATGATAGACTCTTAGAACAGGGGAAGAGTGACCTAGTAGCGACTAGCAAAGAGGCAGAGCCAGGAGCTGTAACTAGACCTTTGCAGCCACATATAGGTGAGTTTACTATCTCTCTCACACACACGCGCACACACACAGGCGCTATGGTTCGACAGGAGGTATAACTCAACCCGTGCAACCAAAATTAGGCGAGTACACACATACTTCACTATTATATCAAAGTATTATTGTGACAGCCTACATGGCCTAAGCCTGACGTAAGGTCTAACAATCCTCAGCAGGCTAACATGCCTACAAAGGAACTTTATCCTGATATTCGCTAATTTTATACATTATCAAATCCCCTGAAAAGCATGAATCTGTTACATAACACACTCTTCATCCCACGGGAAAGATATAATTGATAAAGCTAAAAAGTTGACACTCCCATGTAAACTGTGGATAAAACAAACCCAAACTCACCAACGTAAAAGGGAATAGTGGCTAGTTTATTGGGTGAACGATTTTTTACGTGAATTGATTCACAGTTTTTTTTATTCTACTCGGCATTTTTTTTTACTCTGTACATGGCGTCGACCGTATCGTCAAGTAGTGATACTGCAGTGTGCAACACTGATTGCATTGTGAAACAATGAGGTTTTTCACTGTAATACTGACACTGTTGTCACTGTGCAACACTTACATTGCTGTCAGTGTACAACATTGATATTCTCACTAAGGAACGTAGATGTCGCTATGTCACTAGAAAACTGATGCTGTCACTGAAAATTATATTTTCATTGTGGAACACAGAGGTTGTTACTTTGGAACAGTGACATTTTGGAACACAGAGGCTGTTACTGTGGAACAGTGACATTGTAGTCACTGTGGAATATTGATAATGTCTCTACGGAACACACATGATCAGGCTTGCCTCCCAGGCTAGCATGTCCTGAGGTATGCTCGATATGTCAATGAGATGGAAATAAATGGTATAAAATAACAACACAATGGAAATATGAGCACAAACGCAGTACAATGTGATCCTTTATTGACAACGTTTCGCCCACACAGTGGGCTTTATCAAGTCACAAACAGATCTGTTTATGACTTGATGAAGCCCACTATGTGGGCGAAACGTTGTCGGTAAAGGATCACATTGTAATGCGTGTGTGTTTGTATTTCCGGTTCAATGGGATACAGTGCTCGAGGAATAGTCGTGGTGGGGAGTTAAATACTGATCATCCTGGAACAACTGACTCCAGGCTAATAGTGTCCTCGAATAACCGAGTTAAAAACTAGAAACGATTAAACGTATAATTATTATTCAGAGCTACAGGAGGAGCAGAGTGTATTCTTACTGTGCAATTGGGATGTTTCTTCTTGCAACATTCTTCAGATAACCTGGCAATAACCAGACAATATAACAGAAAACGTTATTGTCAGTTAAATCTCATAACTGGGAAATCTGAGAACCACGTCAAAGGGGGTATTATTAGTATTACAATTCAAAAATAACCGCTAAACCCACAAGGGTCATACAGCACCAAAGGACGTAACACCTAGTACTCTGAAAAGTATGGCACTAAACAACCCCAAGAGATGAATTAGTGAATCTTTGATCTTGGGGTTTTACAAATCCCAAGACTGTTACGAACCTAATGGATTCCGCCTTGCAGGCTATTAAAGGATTCCGATAATCACAAAAAAGAGATAATCTCCTCTGTGCGATCAAGTGAATTGTTAGAGGTGAGAGCTGGAACTGAGACGTAATGATGGTAACTCTTAACTAAGTGTGGAGGTTTAATCGGATGCTGCGTGTTCAGAGAATGCATGTAATTTTTCGGACGTTTCTGTACGTACGGCGGCCAGAGACTTTTAATGGTGAAATGAAACTCACCAAGATACTTAGATATAATAGAATAAAATTT
>NC_069408.1:79565864-79651403 GCF_026875155.1 Cherax quadricarinatus
AACTGACAAAATTAATTTTACCACGGAAGATTTGGAAGATAAAATCGTAATCAGAGTGATGTAGAAGAGAAGGAAGGTGGAGGAAAAAGAGGGGGGGGAGGAAGAGAACAGTAGAACTTCAGATATGAAGGAAGCATCAGATATATGAGTGTCATCAGAGAGTGATGATTCAGTTGAACACCAGAGCAGCCAAGGCTAGGTGAGAGTAGCTGGTGCGAGGAAAGGTGTTGTATTTATACCAGCTGTGCTTTGCACAACCTCGTCTTTCCCCCCCCCACCACACACAGACAGGCAGGAACCATACATAGTTTTAAGACGAGGTATGATAAAGCTCATGGAGCAGGGAGAGGGAGGACCCAGTAGCGGTCAGTGACGAGGCGGGGCCAGAAGCGGAGTCTCGACCACTGCAACCACAATTAGGTGAGTACACACACACACACACACACACACACATACACACAACACAAAAAAAATATATATTCTATCATATATGAATATATATAGATATATATATAATAAATATATATAATATATAAACAACTATTATGTGTGTGTGTGTGTGTGTGTGTGTGTGTGTGTGTGTGTGTGTGTGTGTGTGTGTCGTGCCTAATACGTAAAACTTGAGATTTTGGCTTAAATAGCAGCGCTCTTCTTGCCGAATAAGGCAAGCGAAAATTTGTGTATGCTATAATTAAGCAAAAATCATTCTGAACCTAACGAAAAAAAAGTTTCATTGTTCTTGTTTATTATTAAATTATTGTAAACTCACGTTTGGTTAATAAATTGGTTACCAGAAGGGTGGTAACACGACAACTGAGCTGCACCAGGAAATATTCATATCCAAGAATCATTGCGCACCTGCATACATTTAACATAGGGGGTTGTCATTACATATGTTATATAATATCGATATGAATAGACTGATGCAGTGGTCGGAGAAGCGCAGATGCAGAGCCCTCAGTCTATCCTGTGAGGATAAACTGAGGGCCCTGAATCTACTCTCTCCAGAAAGGCGTAGAATTAGTGGAGGATATGATTGATGTGTATAAATGGAAAGTAGGAATGAATAAAGAGAGTATAAATAGCGTTCTAAAAATATTTAGCCAAGACAGGACTCGCAGCAATGGTTTCAGGTTGGGAAAATTCAGATTCAGGAAGGGCATAAGTTAGATAAATACACGAATGGGTGTGAGGTGGATCTGATAAGCTTGTGCTGATAGGTCTGATGCCGTGCTCCTTAAGTGGATCTGGACCTAACTAGGTCGGATCAGTGGCTTAAGCTGGTGACTTGGACCTGCCTTGCATGGACCAGTAGGCCTGCTGCAGTGTTTCTTCTTTATGTGCCTATCAGTTATATAATGGAGAGATTGTCATATAATAGATTGTTATATAATAAAGAGGGTTGTCATTACATCTGTTATATAATGGAGGGGTTGTCATTTCATCTGTTATATAATGGGAAGGGTTGTCATTTTCATCGTATTTATAATAGGGGGTTGTCATTTCATCATGTTATATAATGGAGGGATTGTCATACATCTGTATATAATGGAGGGGTTGTCATTACATCTGTTATATAATGGAGGGGTTGTCATTTCATCTGTTATATAATGGAGGGGTTGTCATTTCATCTGTTATATAATGGAGGGATTGTCATTACATCTGTTATATAATGGAGGGGTTGTCATTACATCTGTTATATAATTGGAGGGTGTTGTCATTCAATTGTTATATAATGGGGGGTAGTCATTTATCTGTTATATAATGGAGGGGTGTACATTTCATCTGTTATAAATGAGGGATTGTCATTTCATCTGTTAATATAATGGAGGGTTTCATTACATCGTTATATAATGGAGGGGTTTCATTTCATCTGTTATATATGGAGGGGTTGTCATTACATCTGTTATATAATGGAGAGATTGTCATATAATAGACTGTTATATAATAAAGAGGGTTGTCATTACATCTGTTATATAATGGAGGGGTTGTCATTTCATCTGTTATATAATGGAGGGGTTGTCATTTCATCTGTTATATAATGGAGGGGTTGTCATTTCATCTGTTATATAATGGAGGGGTTGTCATTTCATCTGTTATATAATGGAAAGGGCTCTCAATGTATCTGTTATGTAGCGTCATTATTGCTTATACTTCGACAGCCACCGCATTACAGTCAGTGTAGCTACCGAGATATACATAACTAACTCCCTTTCTCTCTCCTCCCTGTATGCCTGCCTGTCTGCCTATTTAATGTCACCCTGGCTGCCTACGTGCCTCTCTCCTAACGCTTCTGTCAGCCTCCCAGACTATTTTTCTAACACTGCCTAACACCCTACCTGCCTACCTGGTTGCCCTCTTGCTTGCCTGCCAACCAGCCTACCTGTATATTTTCCTGCATTTTTGCCTGTCTTTTTTTTTTCTTTTTTTTTTGTCTGATGCTCTCCCTTTACGTACCTGCCTGATTGTTTCCTTTCCTCCTTTCTCCCTCCCGACGTCCGTGTTTGATACTCTCTGTACTTGCTATCTGTTCATATGCCTCCCAAGGAACCTATTTCATTCCATCACTCCCTCTATTTTTAATTATCACCCTATTCGTTCATAACTTTTGTTATTATTATTAGACACTCCTGGGTACGTAAATCCACTGTTGTTATTACTAGTAACCACTCATGGGTACGTTTCATCGTCATCCTTTTTGATATTACTATTACCACTCCTGGGTACTGTAATATCCCTTTCTCCTATTTTCCGTTGCTGCTTCTTTCTTTCCTTTTGCCTGACTCCCTCCATTCCTACCTTCCCTATCGTGTCTTTTGTCTCTTTATTGCTTCTCTAGTTTCTCTCTCGCCTGCTTTCTCCATCCATTCTGCTTACCTGGTTACTCCCTGCAGTCCCCTCCCTGCCTCCCTGGCTCATTCTCACTTCCGTGATCGCTCGCACTCCATCACTGACCAACTCCCCTCCTCCCCATGTCAACTTAGGCATTCACACAAGCCTCACACCATCCATATCTCCCTCATCTTCACCGGATAATATCTGGACATAAAATGTTCCGAGAGAGGAGTGTAGGTTACAATGTTAATCAAGATCCTCCATATCTGCTACCAGCTCCCGCTGACTTCAGCGAATTCCCCCCCCCCCACACAACAAACACACGCACAGCACTCTCACACACCACTCACACACACACACACACACACACACACATCACACACACAAACACACACACAACACACACACACTTCACAACACCCTCACACACACACACCACACACACACACACACACAACACACACACACACACACACACACACTCACACACACACTCACACACACACACACCAACACTCACACACACACTCATACACACACACACTCACACACACACTCACACATTCACACTCACACACACACTCACACACAACACAACACTCATACTCACACACACACACACACACACACACACACACACACACACACACACACACACACACACACACACACACTGTCTCTCTCTTTCTCTCTCTCTCTCATCCTCACACCCTCCAGCCATCCGTCACTCCAGGTTTAAAAATTCTTTTGTCACCTGTACGCGTTTATAACATATATCTGATCACGAAAGAACCCCAGATCTTGATAACTCTCTTGAAAAAATACTTTCGAGCCATGTGCCATAAATTATTAATTAAAACACCAAAATGTGTTTTATACATAAGCCCGTAACAAGAACCTACTAAAACAACCACCACTACCAAGACCACTACCAAATTTAGGTAACTTTGCACATTTGTAACGTTTGGCTCCTGGGAAAACTATGCCAAGAATTTCAAGGATCTGGAGACCAGACTCATCGGAAGTATGGGTGGTGATCCAGGGGTGGTGATCAGAGTGGTGATTCAAAAAGGGAACACTTGCTACCATCTTGTGTTTCTCTATACTTAGTGCATTTCTAAATGTATTTCAATTTATATATTATATATATATATATATAAAAATATATATATATATATATAATATATATATATATATTTATATATATATATATAATATTAGTCTAAGGGTAACCCTGGACGGTGACACCTACGCTACTCTGAGACCTCTCTCCCTGCTTTGATTGCTCCCTTGCAACATTGCACAGCTCCTGATGACGCACTGACAAGTGTGAAAGTACATGAGCTAAAGATTTCCACCCCCATCCCCGTGGCTTGTTCTATATAGTTAAGATCTAATAACACTGCGACTAGCCGGGAAATTTATCCCGTGTTTTAGCCCGCCTCACGGTGAGCGAAAGTTCCACGGTGTACTAACCCACGGTACCATACACCCCTAAAAGAATTACGGTACAACAGGTACAACATACGATGCTGGGTGCGTGATTCTTGTAGGACTGTATGGTCCCATGGGTTACAGCGTAGTAGAATTTTTGCTTACCATGAAGCGAGCTAAAACAACAAAGGTTCGATCCCCCAGCTAGTCGCAGTGTTGTTATTAATTAAATACCACTAGTTCGTGGTTTAATACGATATATACTGCTTGTGGAGAATAGTACACAAAACGGGGAGTAGCATGAAATTAGCTCTGTGGCACCTACACCATGGTATGTTCTCTGATCACGGTACAACACGTAGCTTTGCTGGGTGCGTAATTCTTGTAGGATTGGGTGGTCCTGTGGGTTAGTGTCGTGTAATTTTTGCTTATCATGAGGCGGGCCAAAACAACAAGGGTTCAAGCCCTCAGCTAATCACAACGTTGTTATTGATTAAATACCACTCGTTCATGGTTACAATATGAGATATGCTGCTCGTGGAGGCTAGTACACCAAACGGATAGTAGAACGAAATTAGCTCTGAGGCACCTACACCATGGTATGTCCTCGGATCACGGAACAGCACCTAGCTCCTCTGGGTGCGTGGTAATTGTAGGATTGGGTGGTACTGTGGGTTGAGCGTCATATTATATGTATATATATATATATATAATATATATAATATATATATATATATATATATATATATATATATTATATTTATTATTAATATGTCGTGCCGAATAGTAAAACTCACAATAGTCAAAACTCATTTATAAATTAAGTCCTTTCTAAAATTTTCTTATACGTTTAAATATATAATTTTTTTCATTAATGCTGATGTAAAAATTTATAAATTTGCACCAATTAGGACATAGAAAACTTACTACCTTTATAAAAAGTCGCAATTTTATTTTACCTATACCCGAACTAAATATATTTTAGATTTTTTACGTAATTAATACTAAACAAACACATGAAATATATTTTTTATCGTTAAGGTTCAGAATATTTTGGCGAAATTATTGCTACACAAATTTTGCTGTCCTATATGGCAAGTGAGTTCTATTTTAAGCCAAATCGCAAGTTCTCCTATTCGGCACGACATATATAAAATATATATATATTTATATATAATATATAATAATATATATATATATATATATATATATATAGTTATACAGGATGGGTCCACTCTTGTAAAATTGTGGGACCCATAGCCTCGGAGAATGGATAAAAGGCTCAAGGAGGAATTGAAGTTCTCTTCCTGAAGCCGTTGAATATTCCACTTCTCCCTACCACCGCACTTTAAACTATTTTTTTTTACCAATATATAATATTATATATATATATATATATATATATATATATATATATTATATATATATATATAATATATATATAGTTGTACTACAGTGAGATTAAAAGGTAGATGAATACAAGGAAACTGAAAGCAGCAAGTAAGAGAGGGTGAGTTCATAAGCTAAAGAGAGGCAGTTATAGTAAGATAAAAACAACTGTTGGAGGACACATGGTTATGTTAGTATAAGCAATGGGGTAGAAGATGAATGGGTAAAGTTTTAATATAGTTTAATGTGTTCAGCTATAAATTTATGGTCACAGGAAAATGGTGCGAAGAAAATGAAAGCGATTGTGATATTAATAGTATATAGTTAGAGTAGTAAGTGAGAAAAGTAGCATATGAGAGTTTTTACAAGGAGAATGATGCAGGGAGGTAGGAGTATATGGAGAGAATATGAGGTAAAGAGTGGGAAGGCAATGTAAAAAAGTACGAAAAAATTTTGAAACGCCTGGGGAACAATGGATTTGTTAGTTAAAAATAGGAGAGAGAGTTATAAACGGACAGTTAGAGGTATCGGAAGATGAGTGGAATATTTTGAGAAATTGTTAAATGTTGATGAAGATAGGGAAGCTGTGATTCGTGTATAGGCCAAGAGGAAATGTATACTTGCAGAGATTTCTCTATTTATTAATATTAGTATGCTGTACACAGAGTACAATAATTTTTCCATTATCACTTAGACCTGATAGTTTGTGAGTGTGTAATCACCTAGTAGAGGTTGGCAGGGGTCGAATCCTAGCTCCGGCCCGCTCTTCACTGGTCGCTACTAGGTACTCTCCCTGAACTGGCTTCATACTTTCTTAAAGCTAGGAATGGATCCTGACTCCACTAATCGCTTCCCAAATATTCCACTTCCAGACTACTCTTGGCTGAGAAATATTCTAACATCTCCTGTGATTTATCTGTGTCTTAACTTCCAACTGTGTCTTCTTGTTGTTGGTCCAGTCTCTGGAACATCCTGTCTTGTCCACTTTGCAATTCCTCTCATGTATTTGTATGTCGCTATCATTGCTCCGCAATATCTCTCCTGTTCTCACTGACTCGTCATGATTTACCTTAACCTCTCCTCGTAGTACATACACCTTAGCTCTAGGACTAGGCTTGTAGTCAGAACCTTTGCCACTTTCTGCTGCTTCTTACGGTTTGGCTACGAGTGTGTTCCCGAAACTGGTGCCGCATACATCAATATGGCCTAAGTACACGGTGTACAGTCCTGACTTCCTTATTAAGATTCGCAATGCTTTCTAGGTTTGCTAGCGCCCATGTGTGCAGTAGTTATTTGGGATTATGTCTGACCTCAGAGATTGTCCTGGCGTTATACTCCCCCAATCTTTTCCTTGATGAGTTTGTAGTCTTCTGGCCCCTAACTGTACTCCGTCTGCAGTCTTCCCTTTGCCCTCCCCAATCTTCATGATTTTGCACTTGTGGGGTTGAACTCCAGGATCCCAATTGCTGGACCAGGTCTGCAGCCTGTCCAGGGTCTTTTGTAGCTCTCCTAGGCTCCTCCCGATTGAATTCTTCTCATCACTTCACATCATCTGCAAACAATGACACTTTTTGGAGTCTATTCCTTCCGTCATTTCACAGATACCAGAAAGAGCACCGGTCCAGACTGACCCTGTGGGATCCCGCGGTCACAGTGCCCATTCTGACACTCGCCTCGTACCGTGGCTCGCTCTGTTTTCCCGGGGCGGGTTTTTCCCTGATCCATTGTATGCCTTTCCCCCTGTTATCCTCCCGGGTTCCCCCAGTTTTTCCAAATCCTTGTGGGAACTGTTAAAAACGCCTTTTACACCCAAAAAATGCAATCTACCCCCCCCCTCTCCTTTTGTCTTACTGCTCCTAGAACTCCATGGGTTTTGTAACACGGTTTTCCCCAATCACTAAAACCTTGTTGGCTTTTTGTAAGCCTTTTATTTCTAGGTGTTCCCCCATTTTTCGATTCTCCAGGCTTTTGCTTACAAATACATGTCAGTACACTGGTCATAGGTTATGCTTCTTGTCTGTCCCTTTTTAAAAAAATTGCGATACATTTCCTTTTTTCCATACCCGGGTAACCCCGTTTTTCGATGGAGTGTTGAATGTTGTTTTTGGGAGTACACATAGCATCCTGCTCCCTCCCCCTAGGCCCAATGGAAAGATATTATCCAGCCCCATTGCCTTTTTGGGTGTCTAGAGTTCAGAGCCCTCTTCACTTTTTCCCCTGGGTTTGATGTATGTGTCCAACACTTGGTGGTGAAACCCCACCTCTCCGCCTTTCTGGATCCCTTCGTCTCTTCTGTAAACCCTTTTTTTTTTGAATCTCATTTTGAGTTCCCACATACTTTTGTCGTTTTTTTTGTGATCTCTCACCTTCCTTCCTTAGCCTGATTACCGGGTCCTTGACTGTTTTTTTCCCCTCCTGATGGGGCGTACAACAGTTTTGCCCCAGATTTGGGCTTTCCTGCTAGTCATTTTCGTATTGACCGGGGCCTCCCTTTTTACCTTGCATATTCATTTCTGACTCTACGACCTCTCCTTATTTTCCGGTCCTTTGCCTTCTGTACTTCTTCCATTCCTAGCACACTTGGTTTTGGCCTCCCGCCCCTTTGGGGGCTAACCACGGGCTCAACCGGGGTTTTTTCAATTAATCCTGTCCCTTGGATACAAACCTCTCCTCAGTTTTCCTTGCATATTTTACGATTCCATATCTCGTTTACTGACTTCCCTGCCAATCTCTGTCCCAATGAACCCGTTCAGAATTCATTCCTGTAGTACCCGTTTTTGTAGTTTGCTTCAATCATCCGACTTTTCCTGCTCCCCTCCCCCACTTGTAACTCTACTGTGTTTTCGAATTTTAAAAAACCCATGAACCTGGCCCTAAGGGGCCCTTTCATTGTGATTCCTAAATATCTGCCTACTAAAGGGTGAATACTAGGTCCAGTCTCCTGTTTTCACCTCTTCTGTCTTTCTGGTATTTCCCCTTTACGTGTTGGCACATGAAGTTTTTCCAGTCCCCCCTCCATCATCTCCCCCTCCACGTTTATTGGCCCCCTGTGGCTCCAAAGTTCTCTCAGCGTTTTCCCTTTGGGGGGGCTGAAGTCACCCATGACATAGTTTTGCTCTGTTTTCATGAGCCCTTCGGCCACTTCACCAGTGGTCAACCATCGCTCTTTTTATTCCATCATACTCTTGCCTTTTTCCCCTCGTGCTGTTCTGTTGGATTATACTCCTCCCAACCCCCTTTCGGCCTGTAGATGAAGTTTTTCCTACTATGTAATCCCTTGCTTCTCCAGTGGTGTGGTGTGTGTGTTGTGTGGTGTGGTTGTGTGTGTACGACGGGGGCGCGACGCGCATGCCTTCACGTGCGAAATAAGAATTTAAAATTTTTTGATCACTGTGTGAAGTGCACTTTAAATCCCCGGGTTCTTCCGTTCAATCTACCCTAAGCGAAGAAAAGGTTGGACATCCCTGGGTTCATTCCAGGGTGCATTAAAACGATGCATTTTTGTTTGTTAATGCTCCCAGCACTCTCCCTGTAACTCTTCCAGTATTCCCCCCTGTACGCATCAGCACTCTCCCGTGTAACTGCTTCCAATATCTCCCAAAAACTGCTACCACCGTCCCCCGTGTAACTCTTTCAGTTTCAAAAAATGATTTATTATATCAAAAAAAATTTGGGGAAAGGGGAAGTATTTTCGCGGGTCCGCAGTTTCGTCTCTATCGAATTTCTTAAAAATACACATTTGTCTTGTATGTCTTTAATGTGCCCTGTATACTAACCCTTTGTGTAAAATTGTATTTATAAAAAAACCCAAACCTATTTACAATACTCTTTCCCTTTACTCAGCTCCAGAGTGTTTTATGAAACTTATTTACCAGCTCTAATGGTTTACGAAATTTCCCTGTGCATGTTGTTATACCGCCTTGTCTATCAGCATTTTTTTTTTTTTTGAGGCTTGGGCACAGCTCCCCAAATTTTCCCTTTGATTTTTTTAACTACTGTCCTTGGTTCACCTCACGTGATTGAACAACACAAATACAATGTTGATTTTTTTCTTTTCCACACGATACGCCCTAATTTTTTTCCTTCGCTCCAACGCCTGACAAATCTTCCAAAACCTTGAATTATCTGAGTTTTGCTTTTCCTAAAATTTCCTCTTCTGGTATCGCCTTGCAAAATATTTTTGCGTTTATTTTGTTTAACCACTTTATTTTTTGTAAATCACTTTTTTACCTCTTTTCTTCTTTTGTTAAATTTTTTTACTCCAGTTATGTTAAGTTTTAAACCTGCACAAAAATCATTTTTTAAATTATGAATAATCTTTAAACTTTAATTTCAGTGTCAAAATATCTCGATCAACCCAAAATTTTCCTTCAATATCGATTCAACCTCGTTTAAAGTTTCCCTTTTTTAAAATCCATTTTGTGAGCAATACTGAAAAAACCCCACAAATGGAGAACGAGACTAGACTTTACATAAAATTTAAATTCATATAAACAAAGGGGAAAAAGCCTCAGTCACATGACCAAAATAACAACAAAGAGTAAGTCGTTAAAACATTTAATTTTAAAACACTAAGTCACAAATCCGAGTAAAAAGTTCATTATTGTGTACCTCTGATTTTAACATTACCCTTTTAATCGTTTTGGGACATAAATACAGGGGCAACATAACTGGTCCTAACCCCAAAATATGATTGATCTTTATCCCGCATATGAATTTTTTTTTCCTTTCCCCATTTTTTTTTTTGATTTTTTTTTGATCCATTTGAACAAAGTTTTAAAAATTAAAAAAAAAACCTACAAAAACTGAAACCCAAATTTTACTTGGGACCTACAACAATAAATTTGAATTTCTTTATTATTTACAAAGCATTTAAAAAAATAGGGTTCGTTTTTTTTTTTTCCTAAAAACTTCCCTATATTCCCATAACTAAAACAATAACATAATAAAATGGGTTACACCAGTTCCCAAAGCAATTAAGTCCTGACAAAAAAAAATCACCAGTTACACAAATGCGGCAACGTTAATAATTTTTCCCAAGTTCTTTAGGAGCTTTTGCCCTTGCCATTAAAGGGCCCTTTTCCCGTTGAGACCCCCCCAAAAAAAGGTTTATAATGTCGCGATTACAACCCCCCCCCCCTTCAAAACAAAAAAAACTCTTTTTTTGTGGAAAAAAAGCAATAAAAATTTTTTCCATCATATATACAGATAAGAAGGCATATATATAGATGTTGGTCGTTGACGCCACGGACCCAACCGGGATTATCGCCGCGTGATAAAAACATTTTTTTCCCCGTTTCCCAGGGTTTTCTAGCTTTTTTACATTTTTTAAATAACACTTGTGTCGCATGAGATCCCCCATAACGCCAACACATGACTGTGGGCAGTAGGGTACTGCGCTTAGAGTTATCAACATGATTTATAGAACAAGTGTACAATGAAAAAACAAACTCCAGATCTTTACATTACTACGTGTAACACATTCTACACACATGCTGGTCATGTTCCCAAATGTTACAGTCTGTGGAAGCGTGAATATTGCCCAAATACAACAGAAATAAAACGATGTTTTATTTTTTTAACAAAAAGCGTCTCTTGTGTTTTACGGGGGAACCTTGTTGTGCACAGACAAACATCTCTTTTGAATTTTATTTGTTTTTGTTGTAACAAATGACACGAAGGGTATTTAGGATCCTAGGGGGCGCAGTGTGGTGCAGTGTTTTAAAGAACTATAACAGTAAAAAACCCTTAAATATCAAATTTCAATTTTTCAAGTGTGAAGTTTAAAAGCTTAAATTATGTTTAAAATTTTGGGGAATTTTTACAGCAAAGATTTTTTTGCTTTTTACATGGTAACTTTAACCAACATTTCTCGTTATTTGTGGCAAAAACCGAGTACATTCACTCGACGACACAGTCATAATCAGGTACTTTTTGTCTCAAAAAGAAGATTTCATGGCTGCAGTTTGCCAAACAGGGGGAGGGGAGGCCCAAAGGGTTTTCACTCAAGTACTCACAGAATTGTGGTTGCCAGGGGGAATCTCAGCTCTTGGGCCCGCTGGGCCCCAAAAGGGTTTCAAACTTGGGTGCGTGAGCTCCCTCAACTATGCATAAAGCTATGTTGGGATTTTGTTTCGCCACTTCCCCTTTTAGGGTTTTTCCACTTCCTGACTACTCGAAATTTTTAAAAAATATTTTTTTACATCCCCGTTACCATTTGTGCTTTTTTGACAGCTGTGACCTCTGAATCTGAGACTCCTCGTCCAATTTTTTCTCTCTCCTCTCTCTCCCCTCTCTCTCTCTCCTCCTCCTCCACCCTGTCAATTCCCCGAAGCATTTTTTTACCTGTAATAAACAATCCCCTGGGCCTTTCCACCAGGTTTTCCTGACTCCTCTAGCCTCTTCCCCTCTTTAAGCCCTTTGCTTACGTGCTTTTTTAAAAGCGGATTTCATATTTGGGGCTGGAACTCTTAATGTGTCGTGTATGAGGTCGGTTTTCCTGGGGTGCCTCAGGCAAAATACCTGATCACCTCAAGGCCTTTACTCCAAGAGGTTTGCAACCTTTGAACCCCCAGCCTAAAAACTGTTTCCAACATCTTTGCAATTTTTTTAACTTGCATTTATGGGATTAAATTCTAATAACTACTTTTTCCCGAGACATTTTTACTTTTTTTTCATCTTCTGATTCCATCATTTTTACACCATCCCGAACAGGAAGCCTCATACTTGATTTCCTCTTAGTATTTTATATGAACAATATACTGAAGGGGTTACCAATAACCCTAGGTTCTGAAGAGGGGGTTGGAGGGCACCTAAAGTCATCCCTGACCAACCATTCTGTGTGTCGTTTTGTTGATTTCGTGCGCAACATAACTACTGGTTATCAGCCCGGCCTTTATCGGGTCACGGTAGTATACCCTGGGAACACTCCAGGAGGTCTAAGTACGACCTTGTAAACTCCCCTCGTCACACTTCCCAAACGACACCCCGGTATTGTTTTTTCCAGGCATTCTTGCCTTGTTTAACTTTTTTTGCCAGTCGTTTCTGACAATGTATCGAACGTCTTCCAATCCAATAATATTGTCAACCTTCCTCTCTCCTACCTAACTTTCATTTTTTTATCATAGAACCCGAAAGATTTGTGAGACAGAAAATTACAGCCGAAGTTTTTATGAAGTCACTCCTTTCCGGGGTTCCAAATCTTTTTGGGACTTCACTGGCTGTAATTTTACGCCATCTTTGTACCCCTTTTATAAAATTAAACTACGTTCGGTTTTTAAAACCGTTTGGGACGAAAATGCTTCATCGATTTGTGAAGATCGCTGCAAAGGGGTTCGCACAATTTGCTTCCCCGCAGCACCCAGGGAGAGATGTCTGGGCCCAGTGCCCTTTGAGGTACCATTCGAGGTTTCCCGTATTTCCCTCCCCCCGTTTTTGTATTGTGTCCATATCGTTAGCACTGTTTTGACTCTTCGGCCCTTTCCCGATTTCACTAAATTTTTTAAACTCCCACAGATTACCTGGTTCTTTTCGTGGATCCTTCCCCTGTGGCGTACACAACTTTGGGTTAAGATTTGGCTTTTTTCTGTTATTCTCAAATGCCGTTCAGTTTCTTCTTAAGAACATAACATATGAAAGAAGGAACACTGCAACAGGCCTACTGACCCATGCGGAGCAGGTCCATGTCTCCCCCCACCCCGATTAGCCCAATGACCACCCTCCCGGATTAGCCCAATGAGCCACCCAGTCTGGTCACCTCCATTCAAGGAAGGAGCACGGCACCAGACCCAGCAGCACAAGCTAGTCAGGTCCAACTCACACCCACCCACACCCACTCATGTATTTATTTCTAGTTATTAAACATTTGAGAGAGTAAACATGCACGTAAATCCTGGATTAAGATTCACGTTAGAAATTTTGTTTTTATATGGTAATATAGAAAGAGGCTTCTGTGAAGGCTCGAGGAGGGATATATAGTTTTGGAAAAGGACTTGCACATGGGATTTCAGGGGACTCTAACATGACAGAGAAAACATTGTTTTGTCAAGAAAGCAAACAATTCTTTTGTGTTCGTTAAATCTGAAAGCAGAAGAGCACTTCGTTTCACCATTGCAGTGGAGAGAACAAGAGGAGGAAGAAAGTCATGCTGGAGGTATTAGTGAAAGATGAGAGGTATGCAACATATTAGTCTGAAATAGTTTCATTAAAGGCAAGATTAATTCCCGAGAGGACATATTGTGTTACTAAGTTTTGTAATTAAAAAATGAAGGAAGGCAAAGTATAGAATTCTTCACAAAATGGTTTTATGTGAAAAGAAAGCACATCTGACATGAATTTTTTTTTTAGAAATCTGGAGGCTAGTCAAGGGAGAGAAGATGACCTACGATGATTGGAAATTTGATGATTGGAAATTTGATGATTGGAAATTTGATGATTGGAAATTTTAGCGTCGATAAATTAGTGATCACAAGTGCAGTGAGAGAATAGAATAACTCTTAATGGAATATGCAAAGAAGAAAACGTAATGAGTGTGCATGCCAGTGACATATACAACAATGGGCCTCATAACGATTCCTGTGGAACGCCACCCGTTACAGATCTCCACTCAGATTTTACCCCATTTATGTGCACTCTTTGCTTCCCATTGGTGAGCCATGACTCGATCCTCAACAGGACTTTTTACCCAATACCATGAGCTGAGAAATTCTTTAATTGTCTTTTGTGCGGTTCTCTTATCAAAAGCTTTACTAAAATCCAAATAAATATGCATTTCTTTATCATGATGAACAGCCTCGAATGCTTTGCTGAGGAAAGTTAGTATATTTGTTAGGTAGAAACGACCTCTTGTTAATTCATACTGCGCGTCATGGATCAAATTACGCTTATCAAGATGGCTTCTAATAATATCAGCTATAATTGACAATAGTAATTTTCCTACAACTCAGATTAGCTTTATTTAGCGGTAATTTGACGGTAACGACCTATCCCCCTGCTTCAAAAATAAGAATCAAGTTGTTTGAATATCATATCTCTAGCAACTGTGATATTACATAATTTACTTTCACTAGGCTCACTATAAAAAATAATTACTGTGATATCGTTAGTGTTTTGTGTGAAAATCGAAAGAAAGTAATTATAAAAAATCTGGCACATTTCATTTTTCTCGGTAAGCGTCCCAGAATTAGTTTTAAGAGGATCTAAATTTTCTCTAATCTTTGTTCTATATACCTGAAAAATGCCTTTCGGGTTAGTTTTTGAATCATTTGCCACTTTAATTTCATAGTCCCGTTTAGCTTTTGTTATCTCTTTTCTAACTTCCCTCTTAATGTGTGTATATTGACCTACGAGATGGTCCTCACCTCCTTCGATACGCCTATTCCTTTCTTCGGCACTTAAAGATGTTTGAGCCTATCGTTCATCCATTTGGGATCATTTCTATTCGATCTCATTTTTCTAAACGGAATAACTGTTCTTTGTGCAGAGTGGATAGCATTAAGAAAACTGTCCAGTTGGTAGTTCTCTTCAATACCCAAGTCCACAGGTGACAGGTGTTCTTTAAGCCCATTGTAATCCGCTAAACGAAAATCTTGGGCTGTTGCTGAATTATCCATGGAATCTTACTTCCAGTCGATACTAAAGGTAATTGAGTTGTGGTCGCTTGCACCATGTTCCTCTGTGATCTCTAGATTATTAACAAGGTTATCCTTGTTAGCCAGAACCAAATCAAGCTGCTCAAATCACAAACTGCTCAAAAAAAAAAAAATCTTGAACTACCTCCAGGAAGTCGTTTGACTCAAGATTCCCAGTCATTGAATTCCACTCAGTCTGATTGAATTTAAAGTCTCTTACAATTACTAAGTTATCGTGCCATGTGGCTTTAACAGTTTCTTCCTAAAGTAGTCTAGTAGTCTCCCTTGATCCATACCCAAGTTTGGAGGACGGTAAATCACGCCTAAATTTACTTTTCATGCCCTTCTGAAAATTCTACCCACACAAACTGCGTGTTCTTTGTCTTAATACCTGCGTTTATGCGGCAATTTCAGGGTTCTCTTACTGTGCCATCCCACCTTTCTTCCCGTTATTTCTGTTAATATGGAGTAATTTAAAACCCTGAATGCGACATTCAGCAAGCACGTACTGATTCTTTATATTAAGCCACGTTTCATTTGTGACAAATACGTCAATGTTACCATCACTTGCAACTAATCTCAACTCGTCCATCTTGTTTCTACCTCTCTGATTATTTGTGTAATAAGTTTTTAGAAGTCCTCTCTCTTCCCTCCCTGCTCGTTGCTGCACCTCCACTATCTCTGTTACTGTCCTTATAGCCTAGTGTCACTTGTTTATCGACCTTCACCAATAACTCTACCTTATTCTGCTTCCCTAAATCTCTATCGCTACACTGAAAATTCATCCTGCCCAATTCTATTGTCATATTTCATATGTTTCCTGATAACCCATACCACTATTTCTAGTTTAAAGCCCTGACAGTTCCCTCCACGGCACCGGCGAGTGCATCATGCCTCCTCACACCCGACAGAGGCATCATGCCTTCACACACCTGACAGAGGCATCATGCCTCCACACACCCGACAGAGGCATCATGCCTCCACACACCTGACAGAGGCATCATGCCTCCACACACCCGACAGAGGCATCATGCCTCCACACACCCGACAGAGGCATCATGCCTCCACACACCCGACAGAGGCATCATGCCTCCACACACCTGACAGAGGCATCATGCCTCCACACACCCGACAGAGGCATCATGCCTCCACACACCTGACAGAGGCATCATGCCTCCACACACCTGACAGAGGCATCATGCCTCACACACACCTGACAGAGGCATCATGCCTCCACACACCCGACAGAGGCATCATGCCTACACACACCCGACAGAGGCATCATGCCTCCACACACCCGACGAGGCATCATGCCTCCACACACACCGACAGAGGCATCATGCCTCCACACACCCGACAGAGGCATCATGCCTTCACACACCTGACAGAGGCATCATGCCTCCACACACCTGACAGAGGCATCATGCCTCCACACACCCGACAGAGGCATCATGCCTCCACACACCCGACAGAGGCATCATGCCTCCACACACCCGACAGAGGCATCATGCCTCCACACACCCGACAGAGGCATCATGCCTCCACACACACCTGACAGAGGCATCATGCCTCCACACACCCGACAGAGGCATCATGCCTCCACACACCTGACAGAGGCATCATGCCTCCACACACCTGACAGAGGCATCATGCCTCCACACACCTGACAGAGGCATCATGCCTCCCCACACCCTGACAGAGGCATCATGCCTCCACACACCTGACAGAGGCATCATGCCTCCACACACCTGACAGAGGCATCATGCCTCCACACACCTGACAGAGGCATCATGCCTCCACACACCCGACAGAGGCATCATGCCTCCACACACCTGACAGAGGCATCATACCTCCACACACCTGACAGAGGCATCATGCCTCCACACACCTGACAGAGGCATCATACCTCCACACACCTGACAGAGGCATCATGTCTCCACACACCCGACAGAGGCATCATACCTCCACACACCTGACAGAGGCATCATACCTCCACACACCTGACAGAGGCATCATGTCTCCACACACCTGACAGAGGCATCTTTACCTCCACACACCTGACAGAGGCATCATGTCTCCACACACCCGACAGAGGCATCATGTCTCCACACACCTGACAGAGGCATCATACCTCCACACACCTGACAGAGGCATCATGTCTCCACACACCTGACAGAGGCATCATACCTCCACACACCTGACAGAGGCATCATGTCTCCACACACCTGACAGAGGCATCATGTCTCCACACACCTGACAGAGGCATCATACCTCCACACACCTGACAGAGGCATCATGTCTCCACACACCTGACAGAGGCATCATACCTCCACACACCTGACAGAGGCAAACTTCTAAAACGTTGGCCCTCTGTTCTGTAGAGAATTTTTTTAATTACGTCTCCCTTTTTTTTCTTTTTTTGAGAAAACTTTTATGAGGTAATTAAGCAAGTCAAAGGTAGAGCTCAACTCTAATAATAAGAAACTTTATTTGAAAAGAGGCGAGAAAAGTGTCAGAACAATCATAAAAGGAAAATTTTCTTTATCTCGTGTTAACTGAAGTTCTTGAGACAAACCAACGAGTTGAAACAATTGTCTTCTCAACGGCTATGATTTTTGTTTTTATCTAACTTCCTTTCATTTTATGCCTGCCAGGTGTGTGTGTGTGTGTGTGTGTGTGTGTGTGTGTGTGTGTGTGTGTGTGTGTGTGTGTGTGTGTGTGTGTGTGTGTGTGTGTGTGTACTCACCTAGTTGTACTCACCTAGTTGAGGTTGCGGGGGTCGAGACCGAGCTCCTGGCCCCGCCTCTTCACTGATCGCTACTAGGTCACTCTCCCTGAGCCGTGAGCTTTATCATACCTCTGCTTAAAGCTATGTATGGATCCTGCCTCCACTACATCACTTCCCAAACTATTCCACTTCCTGACTACTCTGTGGCTGAAGAAATACTTCCTAACATCCCTTTTGATTCATCTGTGTCTTCAGCTTCCAAAACTGTGTCCCCTTTTTTACTGTGTCCAATCTCTGGAACATCCTGTCTTTGTCCACCTTGTCAATTCCTCTCAGTATTTTGTATGTCGTTATCATGTCCCCCTATCTCTCCTGTCCTCCAGTGTCGTCAGGTTGATTTCCCTTAAACCCTCTCCTCGTAGGACATACCTCTTAGCTCTGGGACTAGTCTTGTTGCAAACCTTTGCACTTTCTCTAGTTTCTTTACGTGCTTGGCTAGGTGTGGGTTCCAAACTGGTGCCGCATACTCCAATATGGGCCTAACGTACACGGTGTACAGGGTCCTGAATGATTCCTTATTAAGATGTCGGAATGCTGTTCTGAGGTTGCTAGGCGCCCATTTGCTGCAGCAGTTATTTGGTTGATGTGCGCTTCAGGAGATGTGCCTGGTTTTTATACTCACCCCAAGATCTTTTTCCTTGAGTGAGGTTTGTAGTCTCTGGCCCCCTAGACTGTACTCCGTCTGCGGTCTTCTTTGCCCTTCCCCAATCTTCATGACTTTGCACTTGGTGGGATTGAACTCCAGGAGCCAATTGCTGGACCAGGTCTGCAGCCTGTCCAGATCCCTTTGTAGTTCTGCCTGGTCTTCGATCGAGTGAATTCTTTCATCAACTTCACGTCATCTGCAAACAGGGACACCTCAGAGTCTATTCCTTCCGTCATGTCGTTCACAAATACCAGAAACAGCACTGGTCCTAGGACTGACCCCTGTGGGACCCCGCTGGTCACAGGTGCCCACTCTGACTTCTCGCCACGTACAATGACTCGCTGCTGTCTTCCTGACAAGTATTCCCTGATCCATTGTAGTGCCTTCCCTGTTATCCTGCTTGGTCCTCCAGTTTTTGCACCAATCTCTTGTGTGGAACTGTGTCAAACGCCTTCTTGCAATCCAAGAAAATGCAATCCACCCACCCCTCTCTCTCTTGTCTTACTGCTGTCACCATGTCATAGAACTCACAGTAGGTTTGTGAACAGGATTTCCCCTCCCTGAAGCCATGTTGGCTGCTGTTGAGGAGATTTGTTGCTTTCTAGGTGTTCCACCACTCTTCTCCTGATAATCTTCTCCATGATTTTGCATATATACATGTCAGTGACACTGGTCTGTAGTTTAATGCTTCATGTCTGTCTCCTTTTTTTTAAAAATTGGGGCTACATTTGCTGTCTTCCATGCCTCAGGCAATCTCCTGTTTCGATAGATGTATTGAATATTGTTGTTAGGGGTACACATAGCGCCTCTGCTCCCTCTCTCAATACCCATGGGGAGATGTTATCTGGCCCCATTGCCTTTGAGGTATCTAGTTCACTCAGAAGCCTCTTCACTTCTTCCTCGGTTGTGTGCACTGTGTCCAGCACATGGTGGTGTGCCCCACCTCTCCGTCTTTCTGGAGCCCCTTCTGTCTCCTCTGTGAACACTTCTTTGAATCTCTTGTTGAGTTCCTCACATACTTCACGGTCATTTCCTGTTGTCTCTCCTCCTTCCTTCCTTAGCCTGATTACCTGGTCCTTGACTGTTGTTTTCCTCCTGATGTGGCTGTACAACAGTTTCGGGTCAGATTTGGCTTTCGCTGCTATGTGTATATGTGTGTGTGTGTGTGTGTGTGTGTGTATATGTGTGTGTGTGTGTGTGTGATAGAGAGAAAAGTATAGGGGTGAGAAGGAAGTAAGTGGTAGATAGAGAAGGAAGCTGGCATATTTCTTTTGTGTGTGTAAAGAGAGACGTGTAACATTATGCACACTGTGCATAATATTGGACGTCTCTCTTTCAGTTTAAATATTTTTGGGGGTTGTTCTTATCTCAAGAGATTCGTTGTCACTGTCAGCTGCTGAGATAATGTCCAAGCCTCTTGTAAAAACATATAATTTATATCTTATCGCGTCTATGTATTTGCAGTTTTCAGAGGGTGATTATCGCAGCCTTACACAAATTACTTGCTAACATTTAGTAGATGTTAAAACGTTCACACAAGTTGCCTAAATCATCTCTTTCACTCGTCTATTCCTTTTCATTATTTGGCAAATTGTTGTTGACTGGGAGAAATAAAGAGTGATCACACTGTCTTATTTTGTACACACCGTCAATATCTGGTCCTTAGAATTATTGAACCGTGGGTCATTTCGTTTTAACTGCATTACTTTCAAAGCCTCTTGAAATTTAGCTTCCAATTTCCTTTCCCCTTCTTCTACCTTCCCTCTATACCATAAAATTTTCTACTCAAGTTTTTACGTTTCCTCATTATTTCCCTGCTTTCTCTAGCATCTTCGTCTCCTTCAGCAAATTTTCCTATGACCCTACATTCGTTTCTCCCTTCATTTCATCAGTTTTATGATGCATGTTCCTAGTAGTCATTCCTCTTTTCTTCACTATTTTCACACAGGTCTAAATGATTCTGCTCTACTTATCTCTCCCTAATCATCATTGTTCTACGTGAAAACTAATGCAGTTTTGTACTGAGGCAACCACATACATGGGCAGAATGGATGTAGGATGAAGCTGGTATGAGTAAGTAAGAATGTTGTATGCGAAGTATATTTGTAAGGGCTTTGAATTCGTAGGCATCGGTTGAAATATTGTGTGTAAGTTGTTTGAAACGGTTGAATGGAGTGAGATTTAATGTCGTATGTTTGCGTTGGTGTGGTGTTTGTGTTCATTCGTAGGTTGTGTATACGAGGCAGAGGAAGTGGGATGGGGTTCCTCGAACTCTCGGAATGTATCCATGGGAGGGAGGAGTGTTATCTGGGTGAGTTTTGTCCAAGAGAGAGAATGCTGCACAGGTGTTTTCTAGAGTGGGAAGTGTGGGTAGGTATTCTAAGTATAGGTTTGGGATGCTTTATGAGTAGCTGTTGAGGTTCATTTTGGGCGAGTGGGCGCTGTATCTGTTGTATCTGCTTGCAGGATCTACCTAGCATGAACCAGTAGAACAAATGCAATGCTCTGTTATCTTGCCTTAGTGAAAATGTTGTTTTCCTGAGGGAAAGGGGGTACCTGAAAACCCAGTATGGTTTGGTTACTCCATACACAAATCCAGTGAGATATATTCAGCTGAATTGTTTTTTTCTGGAGCATCTAGCACGTATGTCTTCAGAAAGTAAGACGTCACGACTTATCCTCTGGACCTGTTAACTCTGGTTACAGCCACTACCTCGCCTCTGTCACTCTAGATTCACATCGTCGATGCCGTTTATGAACTTCACAGTTACATTTGTGAAATTATTTCAAATTAGACATGCTCTGAGATAACTCTAACTGGTAAATTCGCTATCTTTCACGTTTCTGCTCACATTACTACTACAATATTATATTCATTCGGAAGTGCTAAACCTCTAAGAGTCATTTAGAATCTGGTAATGGTTCTACACGCCTTATTTTTTTCCTGGGAGCGATATGTCCAAGCCATTTCAGGGAGAATCCAATCTCTTTCTCGAATTCGTTCTTATCATTTCTAAGTGGCTAATAGCAGTCAGTACAGTACAGTACTTTACTTTCGACGCTGACCAACTAGGACGCTGAAACTTGAGGAGAGCTGAGCAGTGGACGATTCTACAGTTAACATGCACATGATAGTTATGAAGATAAAAAAAAACTTCTGATCACATTGTTAGCTATAATTCGTGTTCTGTGTAGATCAGAGGTCATGACAGAGAATATTGCTGAAAGTATTAGCGCGAATGCTAATCCTTATTAAATGCGTTACATGATATTCCACTTTGATCCTTTACATAACACGCCCTTAACAAATACAGTAAATGATTTGCATTTTACCCTTATCCTCTTACATGATACAACAAATATAAATTCATTGGATTTTTTTTTCAAATATATTATTAGTATTAGTGTTTCTGATACCAAATTGTTTATTATTAAACACACATATATCTCATATTGAGGTACTTAGGTCATTTAGTGGGTGACATTGTACTTGTTTATGTGGTGGGTGAGATTGTTGTACTTGTTTATGTGGTGGGTGAGATTGTTGTACTTGTTTATGTGGTGGGTGAGATTGTTGTACTTGTTTATGTGTGGGTGAGATTGTTGTACTGTTATGGTGGTGAGATTGTGTACTTGTTCATGTGGTGGGTGAGATTGTTGTATTGTTCATGTGGTGGGTGAGATTGTTGTATTTGTTCATGTGGTGGGTGAGATTGTTGTATTGTTCATGTGGTGGGTGAGATTGTTGTATTGTTCATGTGGTGGGTGAGATTGTTGTATTTGTTCATGTGGTGGGTGAGATTGTTGTATTTGTTCATGTGGTGGGTGAGATTGTTGTACTTGTTCATGTTGTGGGTGAGATTGTTGTACTTGTTCATGTGGTGGGTGAGATTGTTGTACTTGTTCATGTGGTGGGTGAGATTGTTGTATTTGTTCATGTGGTGGGTGAGATTGTTGTATTTGTTCATGTGGTGGGTGAGATTGTTGTATTTGTTCATGTGGTGGGTGAGATTGTTGTATTTGTTCATGTGGTGGGTGAGATTGTTGTACTTGTTCATGTGGTGGGTGAGATTGTTGTATTTGTTCATGTGTAGTGACTTTTGTTGTAGTGTAGTCAATGTACTGTGTGATATGGTTGTACTAGTTTTATATTGCTCTGTACCGTCGGATTCTGACAAAATCGTCGCTGTTAGATTTGGTAAGGCCATTTCTTTTGGTGCATTTGGCTGAGTTCGATATTTTCTCTTTGACTTCTAACACTGCTACACTGAACGCACTAATGAGTACGGTGAAGGTAATCCCCATCCAGCGGTCATTAACCTGTTGCGTTACCTAATGCCACATCTGTGAACCATGCTGTTCCCGTTATGAAAAAATGTCCATTCTGTTGATAATGTTCTTGCTGTGATGGTCACGTTGTCCATGTTGTTATTAATATCTTATCTATCTGCATGTTCATTCTCAGGTAGATTGTTCCAAGCACCTTTGGTGCACACACACACACACACACACACACACACACACACACACACACACACACACACACACACACACACACACAAACTTACACTGGCTCAAAAATATACATCGCTCCAACGTACACATACCACTGCTCTTCAAACACACCATAAGTGATTTGATAGATAAAAGAATGGAAAAATCATCCATACCCGAGGTAATAGAAATTGTGAGTGACAAAGGTACATCAACTGAGAGCAAACATTGAAGGATATAATGAATAGGGAAACACGTCTGCTCAAATCGAATCTGCCGCTGAGGCCCGGACAATGAGACTAGAGGTGCCAGACAGGAGGATTTTTGAGAAGCAAGAAAGTCTGAGAAGTTCAGGAAAGAGAAAAGAGAATAAAAGAATGTGATTGAGGAATTTAAACATAAGAACATAAGAAAGAAGGAACACTGCAACAGGCCTACTGACCCATGCAGAGCAGGTCCATGTCCCCCCCGGATTAGACCAATGACCCACCCAGTCTGATCATCTCCACTCAAGGATGGAGCACTGCACCAACCCAGCAGCACAAGCTAGTCACAAGCAAGTAACATGCAGGATGCAAAGAGAACATCACATTGAAACTAATGTATTGAATGGAGATTCTGTAGTGATTCAGAATGACATGATTCGGGAGAGCGCAGGACAGCCCACCTATGCTCAATAGGAGGGAGAATCTGGAAAAATAACCAGGAAGAAACAAAGTTTAGCATCCTTGACGAGACCTGAGGGGTACACAAAAGGAACTATCTTAAAATTTGTTCTAAATAATGCAGGAAAATATGAGAGAAACATGAAGGAAGAGGAGCAAAAAATAAAAGATTTGAAATGTGAGCAGCAGAGTATATATCTGGGATTTATTAAGGGATGGAAAATATTTAGACATCGTAGAGAAAAGGACATGGTCACGAAATTTCGACCTAGTATGTGTAAGAATATCTTTCAGGAGAGCAACAAGACGCTGAAGAAGTAATCGCCAATTTAATGTTCTCAATTCACATTGTTCACTCCTGAAAGCAGAAAGACTTCCTCAGACAACAAAGAATTCCAACAAAAACAGTCGACTGGCCCTGCCCAATGAGCAGTGCTATCAACGCCACGATTCACCGAGCACCTCACATGTATGTTGCAGTCCTTTTCATTTTCTGACAAATCAATTCTGCAGGCCAAGAGCTGTTAGCCTGGTATAAACCTTGATTACTGATACCGACAAACTGGATTAACGAGACACGTGAGCAAAAACTAGGACATTTAATGGAAAGCTTTTCAGTCCTGGAGCCTCGATCAACTTCAGAAGAGATAAATGTTACGTTTTTTTTAATATGTTCAATTCTTTGTTATCCTACTTCAGCTAAGGTATATTACCACACCCAGGTACCTACATACTAATAGGTGAACAGAGGCAGCAGGTGTAAGGAAACATGAGCAACGTTTCCACCCGTAATGGTGATCGAATCACGGACATTCAGTTTGAGAGCCCAGTGCTCTTCCAATAAAACCAAAGGACACTGCTACCTAGTCCTATACTGTTAAAGAGAAGCCCAGCGCCATGAATTAATTTCACAGCAGGAGTATACAGCACGTAGCGGATACGAGAGTATCTTTGTCGGGAAGACCAACAGACACCTTCAAACACATCCACTGGTGTGATAAAACCAACAACGGATGCCTAGTTCGTCGCAACTTTCATTCCCACATAACGGAAGCAGAATATCAGTTATACGAAGAGAACAACAATGACTGACTCAAGCATTTTGTAAACAGCAGTGATTCACCTCACCAGCGTTAACGAATAATCGTATGATTCACGATAAGTGAATCATACGATTCTAAGAGGAGTTTCTCTCAAAAACCTAATTAAATATATATCTGTTTTGTACTTATCTAGCAGCTCCTGTCTCCTGTTCTTTTCAATATCGTTTCCACTAGCAGTGAGGCAGATAATAGGGTTATTCCCATTACCTGACATGATATTATCCAACCTGTTGATTTTGTCATCAACACTAGCTCATGAGAAACGCCCTCTAACGTTAGAGTCACCGACCACAAGGATATCCCTGCCTTTATTAGCAGAGGAGTTAGTGGTACCTTTATCATCATTAGTCCTGGAGAAGAGAAGAGATTTCCCGCCTCCAAATGCTTTTTAACTTTGCTCACTTTGATATTCCTTTCTTTACTGAAGACTATTACCCACTTGTAAGTGAGTCGATTCTGTTCCTCACTGCTGGTAACCAACCTTTCTTCACTAATTCCAACCACCTCAGATTCATTGCTACAGTTGTGATAAATGGTTTTGAAAACCGACAAGTTGAAGATTGAAAAATTATGAACTTTTGGGAAACTTTATCAAAAGAGTGATGGACTGAACAAAACGATTCCGGGGCTGAGGACTGATTCCCTAAAACTCCTTTCCCCTAACCCATTTCTACTTTGTATTAAACTGATGAACCCAACGGTTTTTGGGGGAATTGTTTCCTTAATAAAGATTCCCATATTTTTACGTAGTGTCTAAAATCTTAAATTTGGGGTTAAAATTATCAAGGCCCAAATTTTTTCAGTTTTTATTTTCCTTGAAAAGGGTAGAACCACCCCCTTCAACCCCCTTGAACTCGACTTTAAAGACGTTTCAAAGCAAGCCACGGTGCAAAATAACTATTAGGGAATTTAAAATTTTTAAATATTCGTTTTTTTTGGGTCTAAAATTCCCAAAGCCATGTTTTGGACCTTTTTCCCCACCTTAATTTTAACCTGATCAAAATCTTTTTAATAAATTTAGTCAGGCAAAAAAACCGAATCAAATGTTGGGCCTTAATCAAATTTAATTAACCCCAATCCTCATACTTAATCTAACATGCCCTAAAAAAACCCTTGGGTTGAATTTTAACCAAATTTTAAAACCAATCTTATCAAAAACCCAACCTACCTTTATTTAACTTATGTAATAATTTCATTTTACATTCCCCTTTAAACATCCAAACCCCCTGATTTAAAATCTATCCTAAACGAGCCAAACCCAAACCCAAACCCTTTAACTTTTCCCCTTTAACTACCTAACCTAACTAAACCAAAAATCCTAACCTACCCTTTCCCTTTAACATATCAAAATATTTTATTTAATGTTTTGGTTAAAACGTTTTATTGAAATAAAATAATATGAGTTTTCCTATTATCGATTTTTTTTAAAAATTTTTTGGGGAAAAACCATCGGGAGTGAAAATAGCGGGGAATTTAAAATTTAGTCGGTTTTGATATTAGTGTTCCCTAAAAAGTAAAGTCAATTACCTTCAACTCGAAAAATTTTTTGATCCATTTTTTTCCCCCTTCCTGCAAATCCTGCCTGATTGTGCAGCTTTTGTCCTAGTCTCGAGGATTCTGAGAAAAAAAAGACTTCCTTTTCAAAGTGTGCATTTCCAACTTTTTTTTCCCTTCCTGTCTCCTTTTTTAAAAGACTTGGGGGGGAAACTCAAAGACGGATGAGACGGGATTGTTTTCTCTGAACCCACCCTGGCGAAAGTTCATCAACCCACCCCTTTCTATTTTCTCCACCACCATTTTTCTTGATAAATCTTTCAGAAAATTTTATTAGCAGATCAGTGTTTTTGGGCCCTGTAATCTGAAATCTTTTTTTTCTGCCCCCCCCTTTTTTGTGTGTGTGGTTTTGTGGGGTGTGTGTTGGTGGTGTGTGTGTGGTGTTGTGTGTGTGTGGTGTGTGGGTGTGTGTGTGTGTGTGTTTTGTTTTACCTAACTTGCCCCCCTATTTGTGTTTTGCGGGGATCAAGTCCAGCTGATCATAATAGGTCGCTCTCCCCCTACTCCATGAGATTTATTGTACTTTCTTGCCCCTTCAGTTTCGTCGGGGTTTGTTTCCCTTTAAACCCTTTTTGGCAGGACATACCCCTTACCCCGGGGGACTATCTTTTTCCCCCAAACCTTTGCCTTTCTCAAATTTCTTGACTTTTTTTGACCAGGTGGGGGGTTTTCCTCTATGCTGCGTCCTCTTATATGGGCCTGAGTACCGGGGGAAAAAACGTCTTGATGACCCTTACTCATATTTTGGGAAAGGGCTTTTTTTATGTTTGCCGGGCAGTCTGTCTACAGTTATTGGTGAGGATCGCCTAAAGGAGAAAAGTCAAAATGTTGCCCCACTTCTTTAAAATTTTCCCAATTTTCATAATTTTAACCATTTTGGGGGGTTAAACCCCCAGAGCCATTTGTGGGCCCAAGGTTTTGCACCCTGCCCCAGACCCCTTGTAGGTTACCTCATCCTCTTCCGCTTGTTTTCTCTTCTTTAGTTTCACATGTCTGCGAAAAAGGACACCTGACTCGACCCCTTTCCCTTCCTTTTAAACAATTTACAGGAAAGTGCCCCGGCTTTGGGACGCCCCTTGTGCAACCAACTCGACCCGTGCACCCCATTCTGACATCTTTTTCTCGTACCAAACACGTTTTTCCCCTTCCTTTTAAAGCTTTTCCCCAATCCCATTGAAATATTTTCCCCCTTTCTGGGCCAGGGCTCCTTTTCCCTTTTTTAAACCCATCTCTTTTGCGGGTACTGTGTCAATAGCCTTTTTCCAGCCCTTAAGTTTGCAGTCAATTCCCCCTCTCTCTCCTGTTTTAAATTTTCCCTTTGTCAAAAAATTTCCAATAGGTTATGGATGAAGGTTTTTCCTTCCCTTTGAAGACTTTTTGGTATTTCATGAAATAGCCCAAATTCCCTTTTCTGGGTGTTCCACCACTCTGGTTCCGATAATCTTTCCAAAAGTTTACATAAAAATACAACAACAATACATAAAATTGGGGAACGACTAAAAATTTTGTTTTTTCCCCACATTTCGGGCCCAGCTTCCTTGTTTCGATAGTTTTAATTGAAGACTGTTTTTTCAGGGGCACAAAACGTGCTTCTGCTCCCTCTTCAGGACCCAAGGGCGTTTTTAAATCTGGACCCCGACTTCTGGGGTATCTACTTCCCCTATCAGTTTTTTCACCTCCCCTGGAAAGGGTACTGTGCATTTGCCAGTGCCCGCCCACCTAAATTTTCTAAAAAGCCTTTTTCCCTTTTCTCGGGGAATCCCCTCCCTGAAATCTCGAGTTTGAGCTTTTCAAATACTTCCTGGTCTTTCCCCCTGGGAGTTTCCCCTTCTTCCTTCCTCGCCTGATTACCTGGTTTTTTAACTTTGTTTACTTCTCAATGGCTGTATAAAAAAGTTTTCCGGTCACTCGGCTTTTGATAAGTCATTCTCGAAATTAAACACGGGGTTTTGGGTTTTCCCGGGGCCCTTTTTTCCTTTTTATATTTTTTTCCCTTTAATTTTAGCACTTTTGGCTTTCCCCCCCTTTTCCGGACTTTTTGAAAAAAATAGGGGCTCCCCCGGGTTTTTTCCCTTTGTTTCGGGTTTGCTTTTTGGGTACGAATTTTCCACTGCCCCCCGGGCCAGTTACCCACGGCCCCCTCATGTGGGAAATTTGCCTCATATTTGTGTTGTCCCTTTTATGTATAAAAAACCATCCCCGGGTTGGTTTGAGCCCGGTCAGAGTGTTCAACACCCCCCAGACCTTTCGCGTTAGCCATGGTCTGGATTTTCAAACAAACCCATACAAAGGGGGGGGGTTCCCAAAACCCCCACCCGTTTTAGGGTTTTTTTGGCAATCGTGTTTTTCGATTTCGTGACCCATTTATGTAGTTTATTTTCCCCCGGGTCCTTTCCCTATGCCCTCACTTTCATTGTAAACTCTATTTTGTATGCGACTCTCAAGACTAGTAAAGCTAGGAAAAGCGCCTTTTGTGCAAGTTTTATCCTCTGTTGAATGTTGGGGTAAAATTTTTATTTTCCATCCTTGTAGTTCATCGTTTTCTCTCTCTCGGGCTTGTGCCCAAACTGGGGGTACATGAAGTTTTCAATTTCCCGCCTCCACTTTCAGGGCTCCCCACGTCCCCGGCCCCCCTTGTGGCTCTAATTTTCCCAGTCTCCTAAAAGGTTAAATCCCCCATTATGACCATTTCCCCCCTGCTCGTTGGGCCCCTTTTTTGGAAACCCAGGGGCAACTGATCCACCATCACTTTTTGGCTCTCACCATTTTCCCTTTTTTTTGGGCCCTTTTCTGCTTTTTGGTGGGGGGTTTTGTATATTACTTCTCCCATCATTTTGGGGCCCTCTTTTAAAAATTGTCTTATTATGTATCATCTGCTACTCCTCAACCCTTTCCCCAAAATCCCCTTCAAAAACTTCACTGTTTTTTGAAAAGGGCAGTCCCTTTCCCCTTTCCCCCCTTTTCTGCCCCCCTTTTTTTTTCCTTTAGGATCCGTAAGCAGAGGGGTTTATCGTGTTTTCAATCACCCCGTAGCTTTATGATTGCTATGATGCCCGGGGTTCCTCTTTTTTGGAAATTTCCCAAATCTGCTTTTGGTGCACCTATCATCACTTATTTTAAAAAAAACTGTTTTTGGGGGGGTGGGGGGGGTTTTGGGGGGTTGGCTTTTGGGGTGTGGCGGCAGGTCGGGGATATTATGGTAGTATGCTGGTGGGGTTTGTATTGCAGGGGGGGAAATGGGGATTGGGGGTTTTGTGGCTCTGCTTTTGTTATTGTGTTTGGTTGGTGTAAAAGGTGGTAGTGGTTGAGATGCTCGGGGTGGTTCAAATTTTACATTTGTGTTTGCGGGTTCCAATCAAGGGGGTGTTTCCCCGTCCCGGGTACCTGCCCTGTTCCCCCCTGCCTCTTGTAATTTTACTCTTTAATGCATTTTTTTTCCCATTCTTTTTGTGTTCGCCCTAGTCAGGGGACATTCATTGGTTTTTTTGGAAACCCTTTTCGTCAGGGAGTTTCCACTGCAGGATTATTGTTTCCTTTTCATTTCTGATTTGAATGTAAATAGAGCGGTTTTTTTTCGTTTACCCCCCCTTTTCTCTAAAAATTTTGATTTGGTGTCGCTCCTGTTATCCCCAAGGGATTCTCTCAGTCTTTTTTAACCCCTGTCTTTTTAACTAGGTCTTCCCCTTTTTCCCTAAGGACCCCAGAATAAATGAGTGTCCTCCCCCCCCTTCCCTCATACCTTTTTGTTTCCCCCTGTATCTCTGAGTTTTCCCTTTGGTATTCCCTGGTTTTATTCTTTCATCTCCGGGCCACCCCCAGAGGCCGGGTGTCATTTCCCTAAAGACTTCTTTGCTCTTTTCCCTCCTTTTCCCCTCCCCTTTCCCAAACTGTTCTTTTCCTTCACCCCAGCCCCCTTGCCCCTATTTGTCCACCTCAAATCTCGGATTCAGCATTTCCCAAAGTTTCTCCCCCATGACTCCGAACAAGAGCTCAAAAAACCCCCCATTTCCCTGCTCTCTTTTGGTACTTTTTGAAACCCGTGTCACAGAATTTCTCTTACCCTTTTTTTTTTTCCCCATCCTATTAATTTTTGCTTTTTATTTTTTCTGCCAATATTCTTTTTTAAGCCCAGCCACCCCAGTCCCCCCGTGTGTGGTGCGCTGGGGCATGTGTGTGGTGTGTGTGTGAGCGTGCGGGTGTGTGGGGTTTGTGTGTGTTTTTTGGGGTGTGTGTTTTCCCCCCCTGGTTGGGGTTGCAGGGATCGAATCATGCTCCGGGGAAACCCCTTTTCACGGGCAGTTTACGGGGTTCACTCCCCCCTGAACCATGAGCTTTATCATACCTCTGCAAAGGCAATAAATGGATCCGGGCCCCCACTAAAATTGTTTCCCCAAAAAACCTTTTCCCACTTCCTGTCTACTTTTGTGACTAAAGAAATATTTCCCCTAACATCCCTGTGATTCCCCCGAGTCTTCAATTCCAACTGAGTCCCCTTTTTTCCGGGGCCCCTCAGGGGGAAAAAACTTTCTGCCCTCTGTCCATCTTGTTAATTCCTCTCATATTTTATGTCCTTTTATATTCCCTCCCAAGCTCGCCGGGCCTTCAGTGTCGCAGGTCGTTTTCCCCTTTAGCCTTTCCTGGGGGAAAACACCTTTTTAAGTCTGGGCCCTTGTCTTGCGGAAAACCCTTTTCTAGTTTCTTTACGTGTTTGGCTGGTGGGGGTTTTCCAAACTGGTGCCACATCTCCAATATGGGCTAAGACACAGTGTTTTGGGTCCTGAACATTCTTTATAAAGATGGGTTGTATTCTTGGGTTTTGAAAAGGGCCAAACCCCCAAATGCTGCACGTTTTTTGGGTTTTGATGTGCATTCAGATGTGCCTGGTGTTTGCTCACCCCAAGATCTTTTTCCTTGAGTGGGTTTGTAGTCCGGGCCCCCCTTGGCGTATTCCGTCTCGTTTTTTTTTTGCCCTTCCCAATCTTAAAGGATTTTTGCACTTGGGGGGGTTTGAACTCCAGGAAGAGTTGATTTCCGGGCCTGACCCTTTCCCAGACCCTTTTGTATTTCCCTGATCCTCCCCCGTTTGGGAATTTTTCTCATCAACTTCACATCATCTGAAAAGAGGGCTTTTCGGGGCTATTCCTTCATCATTTTCGCAAATCCCCCGAAACGCACCGGTCTAGGACGACCACTGGGGAAACCCCCCACTCGTCACGGGCCCCCACCCGACCCCCTCGACTTCCCACTTTGCTCGCTGCTGTTTTTGGACAGGTATTCCCTGATTCATTTTTAATGCTTCCTTTTATCCCTCCCGGGTCCTCCATTTTTTTGCACAATCTTTGTGTGGAACTGTTTTCAAACGCCTTCAAACAGTCTAAAGAAATGAAATTTCTCCCCACCCTTCTCTCATTTTGGCTTACTGCGTCCCCTCTCATGGGAACTCCAGTAGGTTTGGGGACACGGGAAATTTTCGCCCCAAAAACCCGGTTGGCTGTTGGTGAAAGCCAATCTTTCAAAGATGTTCCACCACTCTCTCCTGATAATTTTTCTCCATGACTTTGCTTACTATACATCCCCAGTGACATTGTCTCTAGATTGGGTGCTTCATGCCCTGTCTCTTTTTTAAAAAAGGGGGAACAAACTTTTGCTTTTTTCCATCCCTAAAGGCGATCCCCCTGTTTCGATAAATATTTTAAATATTGTTGTTAGGGAAAACCCATAACGCCTTGCTCACTCTCCAGGACCCATGGCGAAAATTTATCCGGGTTCCATCCCCTTTGAGGTATCTAGCTCACTCAGCGGGCCTTTTAAACTTTTTCCCTTTTTTTGTATGTACTTTGCCCCCAGCCTTTTGGTGATGTACCCCCTTTTCCGTCTTTCTGTAGTACTTTCTGTTCCTCTGTAAAAACTTTGAATCTTAGGTTGAGTTCCTCTTTAAAATGGTCGTTTTTTGTGTTTTCCCCCCTTTTCCCCTTCCTTACCCCTGGTGTGAGTGTGTGTGTGTACCACCTAGTTGTATCCCCTAGTTGGGGTTTGGGGGGGTCGAGCCCCGACCCTCCGGCCCCGCCTTTTTCATTTGACGCTATTTGGTCACTCCCCCCGACCCGGGGAGCTTTAAAAAACCTTGCTTAAAGTATGAAAGGATCCGGGCCCCATTTCATCGTTTCCCCAAACTTTTTCCATTACTAAATTCCCCTTGGCTGAAGAAATACTCCTAACACCCCTGTGATTCATCTGTGTCCCCAGCTTCCCAACTGGGGCCCCCTTGTTACTGTTTTCCAATCTCTAAAAACATCCTTTTTTGGGGCCCCAAACCTTGGTAAATTCCCCCTCGGGATTTTGTAGTCGTTCCCCCAGTCCCCCCTTTTGTGTGGGTGTGTGTGTGTGTGTGTGTGTGTGTGTGTGTGTGTGTGTGTGGGGGTTTTGGGGGTTGTGTTGTGTGTGTGAGAGGTTTTACTCCCTAGTTGTACTCCCCTATTTGGGGTTGCGGGGTCGATTTCCGAGTCCGGGCCCCGCCTTTCACTGCCGCTACTATCACTCCCCTGAGCCGTGAGTTTTAATCATCCCTCGTTTAAAAGCAATGTATGGATCCTGCCTCCACTACTTCGTTTCCCCAAACTTTTTCCCAAATTACTGTTGTTCGTGTTTTGGGTGTGGTGTGTAGGTTTGGTGTGTGTAGGTGTGTGTCTCACCTAATTGGGTTGCGGGGTGGGAAATCGCTCCGGGCCCCGCCTCTTCCCCGTTTGCTACTTGGTTCCTCTTTTCCCCCTCTCCATAACTTTATCTTCCCCTCGTCTTAAAAAACTATGTATATTTTCCCTGCCCCCCTACATCGCTTGCCCAAAAACCCCCACTTTCAAACAACTCTTGACTGTAAATTTACTTCCTAACACCCCTTTTGGACTCTTTCTGAGTTTTTCAGTTTCCCAAATTTGGGGTGCCCCTTTTGTTTCTGTGCCCCCAATCTCGGGAACATCCTGTTCTTTTCCCCCTTTGTCTTTTCCAAAGCAGTATTTCGTATTTTCGGTATCATGTCTCCCTGACCCCCCCCTTCCCTCCAGTTTGGTCAGTTTCAAAATTTTCCCTTTACCCTTTTTTTTCATAGGACATTCCCCTTGGCTCTGGAACAGCCTTTTTGCAAAACCTTTCGCATTTCTCTAATTTCTTGACGTGTTGCCAGGTGGGGGTTTCCCAAAACGGGTGCTTCGTACCCCATTTGGGTTTTTTTTCCCCCCCCTGACGCACACAGTGTTAAAAAGCCCTTTGAAACGATTCCTTACAAAGGTACCGGAACGCTATTCTCGGTTTCCCAAAAGTGCCCATAGCCCGCAGCAGGTTTTTGGTTTAAAGTTTTTTTTTTAAATTTTTTTTTTTTCTCCTTGAGTGAGGTTTTCAGGTTTTTCCCCCCCCCTAAACCCCGGTTTTTTCCCCCCCTTTTTTTTTTTGGGGGGGGTTTTTTTTTTTTTTTAAAAACCCCCCCCGGGGGTTTTTTTTTTTCCGGGCCGGGCCGGTTTTTTTTTTCCCCCCCTTTTTCGGGGGAAAAATTTGGGGGGCCCCCTTTTTTTCCTTGGGGGTTTTTTAAATACCCCCCCGGGGGCCCGGGGGCCCCCTTACCCCCCCCCCCAATTTTCCTTCCGGGAAAAGGTACCTTCCCTTTTTTCCCCCCCAAAAGGGGCCCCCCCCTTTTTTTTTCTTTGGGGTTTTTTTTTTTAAAAAAAAAAATTCCCCCCCCCCCCCCCCTTTTTTTTTTTTTGGGAAAAATTTGCCCCGGGGGGGGAAAAAAACCCTTTTTCCCCCCCCCCCCCCTTTTTTTTTCCCCCCTTTTTTTAAAAATTCCCTTAAACATTTCCAAATTTTTTTTTTTCCCCCTTTTTTTTCCCCTTTTTTTTTTTCCCCCCCCTTTTTTAAAATTTTTTTTTTTTTTGGCAAACCCCCCCCCAAAAAAAAAAAGAAAACCCCCCCCCTTTTTTTTAAAAGGGGGCCCCCCCCCCCCCTTTTTTTTTCCCCCCCCCCCCACCCCCTTTTTTTTTTTTTTTTCCCCCCCCCCTTTTTCCCCCTTTTTTCCCCAAAAAATTTTAGCCCTTAAAATTTTTTCCCCCCCCTTTTTTGGGGTTTTTTTTTAGGGATTTCCCCCCCGGGGCCCCCGGGGCCCTTTTTTGGGAATTTTTTTTTTAAAAATTTTTTTTTTCCCCCCCCCCCTTTTTTTTTAACCCTTTTTTTGGGCCCCCCCCTTTGGCCCAAATTTTTTCCCCCTTTTTTTTTTTCTTAACCCCCTTTTTTTTCCCCCCCTTTTTTTTCCCCTTTTTTTTTTAAATTTTTTAAATTTTCCCCCCCCCCTTGGGGGTTTTTTTTAAAATCCCCCAAATTTTGTTTAAATTTTTTTTTTTTTCCCCCCCCCCCTTTTTTTTTTTAACCCCCCCCCCCTTTCCCTTTTATTTTTTTCCCCCCCCCCCGGTAAAAATTTTCCCCTTTTTCTTCCCCCCCTCCGGGGTTTCCTAATTTTTGGGGGGTTTTTTAAAAAAGGGAACTTGGTCCCTTTTTTTTTTCCCCCCCCCCTTTTTGGGCCCCTTTTTTGGGTTTTTTCCCCCCCCCCCCCCTTTTTTCCTTTTTTTTTACCCCTTTCCCCGGTTTTCCCCCTTTAATTTTTTTTTCCCCCGGGGGGGCCCCCCCCCCTTTTTTTTTTTCCCCCGGTTTTTTAAAAATTTTTTTTAAATTTTCCCTTTTTTTCCCCAAAGGGGTTTTTTTTTTTTGGCCCCCCCCCGGGGGGGGGGGGGGTTTTTTTTTAAAAAAAAAAAAACCTTTTTAACCCCGTTTTCCCCTTTTTTTTTTCCCCCCCCCTTTTTTTTCCCCCCCCCACCTTTTTTTTTCCCCCGGGGGAAAAAAATTTTTTTTTACCCGGGGGGGTTTTTAAGGGGGCGGGGGGGGGGGTTTTTTTTTTGGGGGGGTTTCCCCCTTTTTTTTTTTTTTTTGTTTTTCCCCCTTTTTTTTTTTTGGGGGGGGGGGGGGGGGAAAAAGGGGGGGTTTGGGGGGGGGGGGAAGGGGGGGGGGGGGGGGGTTTTTTTGGGGGGTTTTTTTTTTTTTGGGGTTTTTTTTTTTTTTAAAATTTTTTTTTTTTAAAAAAAGGGGGGGTTTGGGGGAAGGGGGGGTAAGGTTTTTGGGGTTTTTTTTTTTTGGTGAGGGGGGGGGGGGGGGGGGGAATTTTTTTTTTGGGGGGGGGGGGGGGGGGGGGGGGAAAGGGTTTTGGGGGGGGGGGTTTTTTGGGGGGTTTGGGGGGGTTTTTGGGTTATTTGTGGGGGGGGGGTGGGTTTGGGGGGGGGGAGGGGGGAAAGGGGGGTTTTGGGTTTTTTTTTCCCCCCCCCCTTTTTTTTTTTTTGGGGGCCTTTTGGGGCCCCGGGGGGGGGTTGGGGGGGGGGGGTTTTTTTTGCTTCCCCCTTTTCCCCTTTTTTTCCCCCTTTTTTCCCCCCCCCTTTTTTCCTTTTTTGGCCCCCCGGGGGGCCCCTTTTCCCCCTTTTTTTTGGGGGTTTTTTAAAAAAGGGTTTTTTCCCCCTTTTTTTCCTTTCCCCGTTTTTTCCCCCCCAAAAACCCCCCTTTTTTTGGGGTTTTTTCCCCCCTCCAAACCCCCTTTTTTTTTTTTTTTTCCTTTTTCCCCCCCCAATTCTTTCCCCCCCTTTTTTTTTTTTTTTCCCTTTTTTTTTTCCCCCCCCCCCAAAAAAAATTTTTTTTCCCTTTTTTCCCCTTTTTTCCCCCCCCCCCTTTTTTTTTTTAAATTTTTTTTTTTCCCCCCTTTTTTTCCCCCCCCTTTTTTTTTTTCCCCCTTTTTTGGCCCCCCCTGCCTTTTGGGCCCCCCCTTTTTTTTTGGGGGTTTTTTTCCCTTTTTCCTTTTCCCCCCCCCGGGTTTGTGGGGCCCTTTTTTTTTTTTTTTTTCCCCCGGGGTTTTTCCCCTTTTTTTGGGGGGAACTTCCCTTTTTTTTTTTTCCCCCCTTTTTTTTTTTTTTTTTTTTTCCCCCCCCCAAAAAACCCCTTTTTGGGCCCCCCCCCCCTTTTTTTTTTTTTCCCCCCCCCCCCCCCCCCTTTTTTGGGGTTTTTTCCCCGTTTTTTTTCCCCCCCAAAAAAACCCCAAATTTTGGGGGGGTTTTTTGGGGGGGTTTTTTTTTTTCCCGGGGGAGGGGGGGCGGGAGGGGGAAAAATTTTGTGGGGGGGGGGGGGGGGGGGGGGGGTTTGGGGGGGGGGGGAAAACCGGGGGGGGGGGGGGAAAAAGGGGGGGGGGGGAAGGGGGAAAGGGGGGAAAAAAAGGGGGGGGAAAAAAGGGGGGGGGGGGGAAAAAGGGGGAAAGGGGGAAGGGGGGGGGAGGTTTTGGGGGGAAAAAAAGGGGGGGGGGGGAAAAAAAACCCCCAAAAGGGGGGGGAAAAAGAGGAAGGGGGGGGGGGGGAAAATTTTTTTGGGGGGGGGGGGGGGGGGGGGGGGGGAAAAGGGGGGAAAAAAAAAAGGGGGGGGGGGGAGGAAAGGGGGGTTAAAAAGGGGGGGAAAAGGGGGAAAAAAAAAGGGGGGGGGGGGGGGGGTTGGGGGGGGAGGTTTTAAAAAATTTTGGGGGAAGGGGAAGGGGGGGGGAGGGGGTGGGGGGGGGAAGGGGGGTTTTTGGGGGGGGGGGGGGGGGGGGGGAGGGGGAAAAAAAGGGGGGGGGGGAAAAAAAAAGGGGGGGAAGGGGGGAAAAAAGGGGGGGAAAGGGAAAAAAGGGGGGGGAAGGGGGGAAAAAAAGGGGGGGGGGGGTTTGGGGGGGGGGGGGGAAAGGGGGGAGGGAGGAAAAGGGGGGGAAAAGAGGGGAAAAAAGGGGGTTTTTGGGGGGGGGGGGAGGGGGGGTTGGGGAGGGGGGGGGGGGGGGGGGGGGGGGGGGGGGGGGAAGGGGGGGGGGGGGGGGGGGGGGGGGGGGGGGGGGGAAAGGGGGGGGGGGGGGGGAAGGGGGGGGGAAAAGGGGGGGGGGGAAAAAAAAGGGGGGGGGGGTTGGGGGGAAAAAGGGGGGAAAAGGGGGGGGGGGGGGAAAGGGGGGGCCGGGGAGGGGGGGAAAAAAGGGGGGGGGGGGGGAAAAAGGGGGGAGGAAAAGGGGGGGGAAAGGGGGGGGAAAGGGGGGGAAAAAAAAAAGGGGGGGGGGGGGGGGGGGAAAAGGGGGGGGGGGGAAAAGGGGGGGGGGGGTAAAAGGGGGGGGGCCCAAAAATGGGGGGGGGGGGTTTTTTGGGGGGTTTATGGGGGTTTGGGGGGGGGGGCCCCCCCGGGGGGGCGGGTTTGGGGGGGGGGGGAAAGGGGGGGAAGGGGGGGGGGGGGGGGAAAAAAAAGGGGTTTAAGGGGGGGGAAAACCCCCCTTTTCCTTTGCCTTTTCCCGGGGGAAAAAAAAAAACCCCCCCCCCCCTCCTTTTTTAAAAAAATTTTTAAAAAACCCCAAATTTTTTTTTAAAAAAAAAACCCCCCCCCCTTTTTTTCCCCCCTTTTTTTTGAAAAACCCCCCCCCCTTTTTTCCCCCAAATTTCTTTTGAGTGAACACCCCCTTTTTAAAAGTTTGTTTTTCTAAAAAAAATGTTGGTTTTTAAACCCTTTTTTTAAAAAATTTTTTCCCCCCTTTTGGGCCCCCACCAAGGGGGCCGGCCCCCCCTTTTTCCCCCCCCCCTCCCCTTTTTTTGGCCCCCCGGAAAATTTTTTTCCCCCTTCCCCTTTTTTTTCCCCAAAACCCCCCCCCCCTTCAACCTTAAAAAAGGCCCCCCTTTTTTCCCTTTTTTGGGGCCCCCGGGTTTTTTCCCCCCCCAAAACCCCCCCCCCCCCCTTTTTTTTTCCCCCCCCCCCCCCCCCCCTTTTTAAAACCCCCCCTTTTTTTTTTTTTTCCTTTTTTTTTTTTTTTTCCCCCCTTTTTTAAACCTTTCCAACAAACTTTTCCGTTTTCCCCCCCGGGTTTTTTTTTTTTTTTGGGTTTTGTGTTTTTTGGGGGGGGGGGGGGGGGGGGGGGTTTGGGGGGTGTAGGTTTTTTTGGTGGTTTTGGGGGGTGTGTTTTTTGGGGGGGGGGGGGGGGGGTGTGTTTATAGGGGGTGTGGGGAAAGGGGTGGTGTGTGGGGGGAAAATCACCCATTTTTTAAAAAAATTTTTGGGGGGGGGGAAAATTTCCCCCCCCCCCCAAAAAACCCCCCCCCCCCGGGTTTATTCCTTTTTAAAAAAAGTTTTTTTTTCCCCCCGGGGGTAAATTTTTTTAAAAAAACCGGTTTTTAAAAAAATTTTTTTCCCCCCCCAAAACCCCCCTTTTTTTCCCCTTTTTTCCCCCCCCCCCCCTTTTTTAATTTTTTAACCCCTTTTTTTGGGGGGCCCCCCCCCCCCCCCCAAATTTTTTGGGGCCCTCCCCCTTTTTTTAAAAAACCCCCCCCTTTTTTTTTTTTTAAAATTTACTTTTTTTCTTTGGGGGTTTTTTTTTTCCAAAAAGGGGGTTAAATTTTAAGGGGGGGGGAAAACCCCCCAACCCCTTTTTGGTTCGGGGGCCCCCCTTTTTAAAAGGGGGGGGTTTTTTTTTTTCCCCCTTTTTTTGGGGTTTTAATCCCCAATTTTTTTTGGTTTGGGGGGGCCCCCCCCCCAAAAATTTTTTTTTTTTGGGGGCCCCCCCAATTAAAATTTTTCCGGGGGTTTTTTAAAAATTTTTTCCCCCCTTTTTTCCCTTTTTTTCCCCCAAACCCCCTTTGGTTTTTTTTTTCCTTAATTTTTTCAAAAAACCCCCCCCCCCAAAAAAAAAAAAAGGGGGGGGGGGGTTTTTTTTGGGGGGGGGTTTTTTTTTTTTTAAAAAAGGGTTTTTTCCCCCGGGGAAAAAAAAAAAAAAAAACCCAAAGGGTTTTCCCCCAAAAAATTTTTTTTAATTTTCCCCGGGTTTTTTTCCCCCTTTTTTTTTTTTAAAAATTTTTTTTTTATTTTAAAAAAAATTTTTTTTTTTTTTTTCCCTTTGGGGGTTTTTGGGAATTAAAAAATTTTTTTTTTTTTCGTAGGCAACCCCCGTAGCTCTGGATAGTCTTGTTGCAAACCTTTGCACTTTTTTAAATTTCTTGACGTGCTTGCAGGTGTGGATTAAAAACGGTGCTTACCCCGTATGGGCTGCGTAGATGGTATACGTGTCTTGAAGACCCTTACGGGGTACGGAACGCTACCCGTGGGTTTTGCCAGGCGCCCCGTATCTGCAGAGTTATTGTTTTTATGTGCGCCTCAGGGATATGCTCGGTGTTTTACCACCCCCAGTTTTTTTTCCTTGATGGGGTTTTGCAGTTTTGGCCATCTAAACATTTTGGTCTGTGTTTTTTTCCCCTTCCCCAACTTCAGATTTGCATTTGGCAGGGTTAAATAAAGGGGCCCAGTTGCGGGACCAGGCTTGTAGCCTTCCAGGTCTCTTTGTAGCCTGCTGATCCTCACCCGATTTGATTTTTCTTTAAATTTTCAAAAACCTGCAAACAAGGCCCTTTGGTCTACCCCTTCCCGTTATGTCTTCACATATCCAAGAAAGCACGGTCCGGGGACTGCCCCCTGTGGAACCTCGTTGTGTGTGTGTGTGTTTTTGTGAAAGTGTATGTGCTTGTAAAAATTTTTAAAACTACAGAGCAAAGTGGCCCTTTTTTTTCCCGTTTCAAAAAACTAGTCATGGAATTTAAAATCCCAAATGGTTTTACCACAAACCCTGTTTTAATGTTTCCACTATCGTTCCACTGATTATCAATATCCTCTCCATTTTTTTTCTCGTTTAAAATTTTGGCGTCTATTGATCTTTGCTAAAGGAATTAAAAAATTTCTTTATTTTTTTCCCAAAAACCGGTTGGGAGTTATTTTTGGTTATAGTCCCCTTTTTTCCCTGGTACAGCCCCGTGGATGGTACCTGTCGGTCCAATAGCCCTTTTTCGTACTCGTCCAATTTCTTTATTTCCTCTTTGGAAATAAATGGTATGAAAAACCGACTAATGGAAATTAAAAACTAAAGCTATAATTGACCTTTGTTGAAAAACTTTTTCCCCACAAAGTGGCTTATAAATTTTGTGACTTTTTTAAATTTACCCCACTGTGTCGGCGAAACGTTTTTTAAAAAAGGATCATGTTATACTGTTTATTGTTTATATTTCCCTTCCTCTGAAAATTATTTCCATTCCTTTCATTCTGCTGTCTCATACCTGGCTTTTTTAATTGGGGTTTACATCATACTGGCTTTTTTATATTGGGTTTTAATCTTCCTGGTTGTTTTATTTTGGTTTACATTTTAACGGGTTTTTTTTATTTCGGTTTAATCATACCTGGTTGTTTTATAATTGGGTTTTAAAAATCATCCCTGGTTTTTTATATTGGGTTTACATCATCCTGGTTTTTTATATTGGTTTACATCAACCGGGTTTTTTTTTAATTCGGTTTTAATCAAAACCTGGTTTTTTTATATTCGGTTTACATCATACCGATTGTTTTATATTGGGTTTTACATCATACCTGGTTGTTTTATTTGGGTTTTTACTCATACCTGGTTTTTTTTAATTCGGTTTAAATCATCCCGGTTGTTTTATATTCCCCCGGTTTTTTTAACAATCATACCTGGTTTTTTTATTTTGGGTTTTTAATATACCTTTCCAGGGAATTTTCTTACTGTTTTAATAAAAAATTCATTTTTTTATAATTTATCGCTTGTCATTTTCCCCACTCATATGTTTTTCAAATAAAAAGTTGATCATTTTTTCTAAGTGGGTTTAAGAAATGTTGAAAATTTCCTCCAATTTAGAGTAACTTTTAAATCTAAAATGGGTGTTTCTTCTCGCTTTATTGATTATTTTATTTCATTTATATGCTAATCATAATAACCCTAAAAATAATAATAAATAATAATAATAATAATATTAATAATAATAATAATTGGAGTTTTGCATTTCCATTATTGATTATTTTTACATATTTATATGCTGAATCTAAAAAAATTTCTTCATATTTAATTGCAATTCTACCTTATTGGGAAATTAAAACCTCAGAGTAAAATAATTTTTTCCTTATCTCAGTCCTTTTCATAAATTTTCCCCAAAAGATACTATGTAATCAAAATTATAAATCGAATGCTTCTCTTTTCAAGTATTAAAAATTTGTGTTAAAATACATTACTTTTAATGTTTTCTCTTATTTTGGGGATTTACCCCAAAAAAATTTCAATTTTTTTTTGAATCTGGATTTCGCTTTCCGTAACTTATAGAGTCTTTTACAAATTTTTCCACATGTATTTCTTTCCTTTCTGTCTCTTTGAACCGGTAATTTCTGTGATATAAAAAAATATTGAAATACCTTCTTCTTTTGGGTTTCATTTAGACCAAACTAAATCATGTTTTTTTCGTTTATAATACCTCAAGTTCTTATTTTTTATTATTTTTCCAGCTATTTTTTAGTGTTCCCCTTTTTTCCTTTTTGCTACTTTTGTTTTTCAGTATCCTGGTTTTTTTTTTCTGAAAAACGTTTTTTGAGCTTGTACCGTCTTTTTAATCTCTAAATAAATTTCTTTTTTTCCCCTCACTTCTATCCTCATTCGCTTCCTGACTTTTTTTTTTAAATCTTTAATTTACACTTTACTCTCCTTTGAAAATTTTGCTTAATTTTTTTAAACCTTTAACCCCCAATTGCGAATATTTTCAGTGGTTTATTATTGTTTTAAATTTTCCTTTAAATAAAACCATATTTTTACCCAATTCCAGATCTACCCTTTCTCTTCCTCATTGTCTCGCTTTAATGTTTCCGTATTTTTTGTAAATAATAAAAATTTTCGATCTCATTCTTTTAAGCTGCATTTTCCTTAAGTTGCATAATCCTTTTGGGCTAAATAAAATTTGTTCACTTTCGTGTAGTCTTTTGTCCATATCCATTATTTTCCTTGTTTCAGGTGTAAAAGCATAGCGTGTGAAATCGTGTATTTTCTACCATTTTGTCTAAAAACGCACCATTTAATGAAAATGTAATCCAAAAAATGTTCCTAAATAATTTCTTTCATTTTGTTAGGACCCCCAACTCATAAAAAAAAACTCTATTTTCTTGCAGACCAACTGAACATTTTTTTTTTCCCCCCCGGGATATGGTGGTAAGTTTCTTCCTTTGGCGTCAGAGTGAGTGGGTGGTGGTGAGTGAGGGGTTTGGGGGTGCGTGGGGTGTTTTGGGTTTTGGGGGGGCTTGGGCGGTCTTTGTTTTCCCCACTGAAAATACTAGTCATCCAAAGGGGTCCATCCCCCAGGTGATATTTGACCACCCGCCCCGCTCCACAGTTGTGTAAATTCCCTTTGAACGTTATGCTAGTTAAATCCCAGTTTTCTTAATTAAATATTAAACTTATTTACTCAAAGTAAATAAACATGTGATTATATTTTTATTTTAATAACTGTAAACTTATCTAAAATGTATATTTAGCTGGATTAGGCTAAATTAAACTGGCTTGTTAAGATTAAGTAAGTTTTCTAAGGTATTTTTGGGTACAAAATTTTTAATTTTTCGTTAACATAAAAAAAATAATAATCCTTAAAGTAAAAGAGAAAATTTAGAAAGGCTAAATTTTAAATGACTTTTTGAAATTTACCGATTTTACTTACCCGGGCACGAATACACACACACACACCACACACACCACAAACACACACTCCAATATACTTAATTACCTGAGGTATGGAAATGGTAATGTAGTCCCAATTTTTAAAAAAGAGACAACATGAGGCATTAAACACAGACCGTGTCATTAGGTTATATATGAAAGTCATGGAGAAGATATCAGGGGGAGAGTGGTGAAGCACTTCGAAAGAAACAAACGTTAAACGACAACCGAACGGTTTCAAAGGAAGGAAAATCCTGTGTCAAAACCTAGGGAGTTTAATGACAAGGGACAAAGTAAGACAAGAGAGAGGGGTGGATAGACTGCTTTTTCTTGGACTGCAAAAAATTAACACAGTTCCTCACAAGGGTTATGCAAAAGCTAGAGGATCGGCACACATAACAGGAAAGGCACTGAATGGATCAGAAAAAAAATTGACAGGAAAAAAACAACGATTATGGTCGTGACGGGTGTCAGGCGGGGACTGTGACAAAAGGGGGGGCCACAGGGGTCAGTCCTTGGACCTGTGTTGTTTTTGAAATTGTGAATGAAATAAAGGAAGGGGGAGACTAGAATGTCCCTTTTTCCAGTTGATGTAAAATTTTAAAGGGAAATCAAAACGGTCCGAGGGTCAGGCGGACTACAAAGGCCTGGACAAGGGTAAAAAGCCTGGCCCAGCAAATGTCTATTGAAATTTAAACCCCCCCAAATGCAAAATTAGGTGGCCAAAGACTGCAAACTTCACTCAAGAAAAAAGATCTTGGGGTAAGTATAAAAGGTAGCGTTCCGTACCACAGTTGAATCGTTCGGGTCTGTATCCATATACGCAGGCCCCTTTTGGGGTATGCAGCACCAGTTTTGGGAATCCACACTGGGCAAAAACAGTCAAGAAATTAGAGAAAGTGCAAAGGTTTTGGGCCCCGACTATTTTCAAGTAAGGTGATTGTCCTACGAAACTTAAGGGAAAATTTGGGCCCGTGCAGGAGGAAGGGGGGTCAGGGAAAACACAAATAACGACAAATAAAATAGTCGCGGAAAATAAAGTGGACAAAACAGGATGTTTCAGGATGGGCCAGAAACAAGGGTCACAATTGGAACTGAAGACTCGATGATCAAAGGGGTTTAAGAAGTATTTCTTTAGACAGAGTTGCGGAGTGGAAAAAAACCCAGAAAGTGATGTGTGGGGGCGGGAACCATAGTAGTTTTAAGAGACGTTTGATAAAGCTCATGGAGTGGGAAAGGGGAGGACCCAGTAGCAGTGAAGAGGGGGGGCGGAGAATGAACCAACCCCCGCAATCACAAATAGGTAGTAAAATAGGCGAGTACAACTACACAGCCACACACATAAATGCACAAGAAATGACAGTGAAGTATGTGAGGAACTCAACTAAGATTCAAAGAAAATGTTCACGAGGGACGAAGGGGTCCAAAAGACGGAGAGGTGGGGGACACCACCAATGCGGCACGTACACAAAACCGAGGGGGAAAAGTGAAGAAAGGGGTTTTGAGTGAGTAGATATCAAAAGCAATGGGGCCCGGGTAACATTTTCATGGGTCCTGAGAGAGGGGGCAGAGGCGTTTTTGGGGCCCCTAACAAAAATATTAAAAAATCTATCGAAACAGGGGGATTTTGAGGCATGGAAGACAGCAAAGTAGTCCCCAATCTTTAAAAAAGGGGAAAAGACATGAAGCACTAAAAAACAGACAGTGTCACGAATGTATAGTATACAAAATCAGGAGAAGATTTTCAAAGAGTGGGGGAACCATAGAAAGGAATTATCTATCAAAGAAGCCAAAAATGGTTTCAGGGGCGGGAAATCCTGTGTCACAATCCTACTGGAAATTTTTGACATGGTGACAGCAGTAAGACAAGGAGAGAGAGGTGGGTGGATTGGCATTTTCTTGGGCTGCAAAAAAGGTTTTGACAACAGTTCCCCACAAGAGTTAGTGCAAAAAATGGAGGACCAAGAGGGGTAACAGGGAAGGCACTAAATGGATCAGGGAATACTTTTCAGGAAAACAGCAGCGAGTATGGGAGGGCGAGGTGTCAGAGAGGGATCTGTGACCCGGGGGTCCCACAGGGGTCAGTCCTTGGACCCGTGCTGTTTTAGTATTTTTTTGAACGAATGACGGAAGGAATAGACCGAAGTGTCCCCCGTTTGCAGATACGTGAATTTCCCGAGAAGAATTCTTTTTGATCGAAAAACCAGGGACAAAGGGATCTGGACAGGTTGCAGACCTGGTCCAGCAATTGGCTCTGGAGTTCAACCTCCAAGTTGTTAAATTAAACATGTGCAACTCTTGGGGATATTTTTGAGGAAAAGTTTGCCACACAGTAGCTTCTCAGTCCAAATAAAGGATAAACTTGAGAACAGGGGGAAAATGAGGTAATCAAACCCTCAGCCTTTAATCGATGTGGTCCCGAATCAATCTTGAAAAGAATACGGGTAGGAGCAGAGAAGCACTTTAAAAAAGTATGGCAGGAGAGGTGCAGCAGTCGTGGTGGTGTCACTTTTTCCAAATTTAAGTAGGTCGGCCAAAGGGGTTTGGGAACAAGAATCCAAAAATTTTAAAATCCCCAAAAATTTTCGTGTCTGACCCCGGATTGTAGAGAATGGTTTTTAAAGAACCGACATGTTGTTAAATTTGCACATGTGCAACTCTTGGGGATCTTTATTGAGGAAAATTTTGCCCCCAAATGGCTTCATAAGTCCAACAAAGGATAAATTGAAGAACGGAGGAGAATGAGGTAATCAGTCCCCCACCCTTTATCGATGTGGTCAATCCATCAATCTTGAAAGAATACGGCATAGGAACGAAAGAGCTTATAAACCGTATGGAGGAGATGGGATGAATGGTTTTTGAACCAATCATTACAAACCTGTCAGACACTTTGTCAGAGGTAAGGGTATGTCCTCGAGGAGAGGTTAAGTAAAATCAATTGACGACATGGAGGGCAGGAGAGATAGGGGGGGCATGATAACGACATACAAAAAACTGAAGGAATTGACAAGGTGGACAATGACAGGATGTTCCCGAGATGGGCCACAACAAGGAGAACAGTTTGGGAAAATGAAGACACGATGATTCACAGGGGTGTTAGGAAAATATTTCTTCCCAAGGTAGAGGAAGTGGAATAGTTTGGGAAGCGGCAGGATCCATTAAATAAAAATAGGCCTTAGACAAGGATGGTTTGTCACCGTGGTTGTTTAATATATTTATGACGGGGTTGTAAGTAAAACGAGGGTCTTGGAAGAGGCGTGGAGTTAAAGTAAAGAAACACACACAAAATGGGAGTTGTCACAGCTGTCTTTGCTGATACACTGTGCTCTTGGGAGATTTGAAGAGAAATTGCGGATTGGTGGGTGAATTGGAGGGTTGCAAAAGAAAAAAAAATTAAAGGTGATCAGGAAAAAGGGAAGGTTATGGGATAACAAAAGTTTAGGTGATGAAGGATTGGATATCAGATTGGAGGGAGAGAGTATGGAGGAGGGGAATGTATTCAGATATTTGGGAGTGGACGTGTCAGCGGATGGGTCTATGAAGGATGAAGCGAATCATAGAATTAAATGAGGGGGAAAAGGGTGAGTGGTTGCCCTTAGGAGTCTGTGGAGACAAAGAACTTTGTCCTTGGAGGCAAAGAGGGAATGTATGAGAGTATAGTTTTACCACGCTCTTATATGGGTGTGAAGCATGGGTGATGAATGTTGCAGCGAGGAGAAGGCTGGAGGCAGTGGAGATGTCATGTCTGAGGGCAATGTGTGGTGTGAATATAATGCAGAGAATTCGTAGTTTGGAAGTTAGGAGGAGGTGCGGGATTACCAAAACTTTGTCCGAGGGCTGAGGAAGGGTTGTTGAGGTGGTTCGGACATGTAGAGAGAATGGTGCGAAAGAGATTGACTTCAAGAGTGTATCAGTCTGTAGTGGAAGGAAGGCGGGGTAGGGGTCGGCCTAGGAAAGGTTGGAGGGAGGGGGTAAAGGAGGTTTTGTGTGCGAGGGGCTTGGACTTCCAGCAGGCATGCGTGAGCGTGTTTGATAGGAGTGAATGGATACAAATGGTTTTTAATACTTGACGTGCTGTTGGAGTGGGGAGCAAAGTAACATTTATGAAGGGGTTCAGGGAAACCGGCAGGCCGGACTTGAGTCCTGGAGATGGGAAGTACAGTGCCTGCACTCTGAAGGAGGGGTGTTAATGTTGCAGTTTAAAAACTGTAGTGTAAATCACCCTTCTGGCAAGACAGTGATGGAGTGAATGATGGTGAAAGTTTTTCTTTTTCGGGCCACCCTGCCTTGGTGGGAATCGGCCAGTGTGATAATAAATTATATAATATATATATATATATATATTATATATATATATATATATATATATATATATATATATATATATATTGTATATATGTCGTGCCGAATATGTAAAACTGGTCAATTAGCAAGAACTCGTTTAAAATTAAGTCCTTTCTGAAATTTTCTCTTATATGTTTAAAGATATTTTTTTTTCATTAATGTTAATGTAAAAAATTTTAATTTTGCACCAAAAGAATCTTTGAAAACTTACCTAACGTTATCATAACAAGCGCAATTTATTTTAGCCTAACCCAACTAAATATATTTTAGATTTATTTACAATAATTTAATACTAAACAAACTCTTTGAAATATATTTTTTTCGTTAGGGTCAGAATGATTTTGGCGATATTATTGCATACACAAGTTTTCACATGTCCTATATGGCAAGATGAACGTTGCTATTTAAGCAAAGATCGCAAAATTATGCCTATTCGGCAGGGACGTGTTTTAAATATATATATATATATATATATATATATATATATATATATATATATATATATATATATGCAAAACAACCACTCAGAGTGGTTGTTTTGCATATTTTGAAATCACCTGTTTACTGTGATCTTATTGCATATATATATATATATATATATATATATATATATATATATTATATAAATATATTATATATATATATATATATATATATATATATACACAGAATTATCGGTATCAGGAATTTTTATGGTTCAGTATCGGTAAGACACAGCAAATATTTTTAAAATATTAATGTTACATCTATACTTAAAAATATAAAAAATTAACATTCTACCTCACGACAGAGTGTTAGTCTCTCTCTCTCTCTCTCTCACATACACACACACACAGTAAGCCCCTATGGGAACTCTGCCCCCACTCCCCAACGCAACCCCCCGTAGGCCCCCGCCAGCGCTCCCGATCTCCCAACCCCAATCTTATCCCAGGATCACAGTATTAGAAAAATTGAAGGTTTGGTACCCGAACGCGGATGGAATGACGAATAAATATGTCGAGTGGTGTGAAAGAATCAATGAGAAGTCCCAAGATATAGCAGACAATAACAGACGCAGTCTTCCCACCAGGATATCAGATTCTGAGGAAAGATAGAAGGAGCAGAGGGGTTGCACTGCTCGTAAAAACCGATGGAGATTTGAGGAAATGGAAGGCATGAACGAGATTGGAGGAAGGGACCACATAGTAGGTACAATTCAATCTGGGGAACATAAGGTAGTCATTGCAGTGATGTATAATCCACCTCAAAACTGCAGGAGGCCAAGAGAGAAATACGAAGAGAGCAACAGAGCAATGATAGGCACACTAGCCGAGGTGACAAGAAGAGCTCACTCGAGCAGAGCAAAGTTACTGGTTATGGGCGATTTCAACCACGGGAAGATCAACTGGGAAAACCTGGAGCAACTCCAGGGTCCCAAAACATGGATAACCAGGATGATGGATGTGGTACTGGAAAACCTTATGCATCAACATGTTAAGGACACTATCAGAGAGAGAGGAGAGGATGAACCAGCTAGACTGGACCTTGTGTTCACCCTGAGCAGTTCAGACACTGATGACATCACATATGAGAGGCCCCTTTGAGCTAGTGATCACATAGTTCTGTGTTTTGAATACATAGTAGAGTTACAAGTAGAGAGGGTAACAGGAGTTGGATGGGAAAAGCCAAACTATAAAAGGGGGACGACACGGGTATGAGGAACTTCCTGCAAGAGGTTAAGTGGTACGGAGAATTGGCAGGAAAGTCAGTAAATGAAACGATGGAATACATAACAACAAAATGCAGGGAGGCAGAGGAAAGGTTTGTTCTCAAGGGCATTAGAAATAATGGAAGACCAAAGGGAGTCTTTGGTTTACCCGAAAGTGTAGGGAGGCACAAACTAAGTGCACCAGAGAATGGAAAAAGTACAGGTGGCAAAGGACCCAGGAAAATAGAGAGACCAGTCGAAGAGCCAGAAAGAAGTATGCACAGATAAGGAGGAAGGCCCAGCGACAGTATGAAAATGACATAGTATCGAAAGTCAAGTCTGATCCGAAACTGCTGTATAGACACATTAGGAGGACGACAACAGTCAAATACCTGGTGATCAGGCTGAGGAAAGAAGGTGGGGAACTCACCAGAAGCGATCAAGAGGTATGTGAGGAGCTCAAAAAGACATTTAAGGAAGTATTTACAATGGAGACAGGAAGGCCTCTGGGTAGACAGAACAGAGGGGGATGCCAACATGGAATATACCAACAAGTGTTGGGTGGCATACACACAACTGAGGAGGTGGCGAAAAAGCTGCTAAGGAACCTTGATACCTCAAAGGCAATGGGACCAGACATCTCCCAATGGGTCCTTAGAGAGGGAGCAGAAATGCTGTGTGTGCCACTAATCACAATCTTCAACACATCCCTTGAAAGTGGGCAACTACCTGAGGTATGGAAGACGGGAAATGTAGTACCCATATTTAAAAAAGGAGATAGAAAAGAGGCACTAAACTATAGACCAGTGTCACTGACGTGCTTAGTATGTAAAGTCATGGAGAAGATTATCAGAAGGAGAGTTGTGGAGCACCTGGAACGGAACAAGAGTATAAACGCCAACCAGCACGGATTTATGGAAGGCAAATCCTGCATCACAAACCTACTGGAGTTTTATGATAAAGTAACCGAAGTAAGACACGAGAGAGAGGGGTGGGTTGATTGCATCTTCTTGGACTGCAAGAAGGCCCTCGATGCAATTTCTCGCAGGAGACTGGTGCAGAAGCTAGAGGATCAGGCACGTATAACAGGGAGAGCACTGTAATGGATCAGAGAATACCTGACAGGGAGGCAACAACGAGTCATGGTACGTGATGAGGTATCACAGTGGGCACCTGTGACGAGCGGGGTCCCACAGGGGTCGAGCCTAGGACCAGTGCTATTTCTGGTATATGTGAATGACATGATGGAAGGGTTAGACTCAGAAGTGTCCCTGTTCGCAGATGATATGAAGTTAATGAGGAGAATTAAATAAGACTAGGATCAGGTAGGACTTCAAAGAGACCTGGACAGGCTAGACACCTGGTAGAGCAACTAGCTTCTCGAATTTAACCCGGCCAAATGCAAGGTCGTGAAGATCGGGGAAGGGCAAAGAAGACTGTAGACGGAGTGTAGGCTAGGTGGCCAAAGACTGCAAACGTCTCTCAAGGAGGATGAGTATAACACCGAGCATGTCTCCGGAAACACACATCAACCAGATAACTGCTGCAGCATATGGGTGCCTGGCAAACCTGAGAATAGCGTTCCGATACCTTAGTAAGGAATCGTTCAAGACACTGCACACTGTGTACGTCAGGCCCATACTGGAGTATGCAGACCCTGTTTGGAACCCACACTTGATCAAGCACATCAAGAAATTAGAGAAAGTGAAAAGGTTTGTGAGAAGGGTAGTTCCAGAGCTAAGGGGAATGTCCTATAAAGAAACGTTAAAGGAAATCGGCGTGACGACACTGGAGGACAGGAGGGTTAGAGGAGACATGATAACAACATACAAAATATTGCATGGAATAACCAAGGTGGACAGACAGAGGATGTTCCAGAGAGGGGACACAGAAACAAGGGGTCACAATCGGAAGTTGAAGACCCAGATAAGTCTAAGAGATGTTTGGACGCATTTCTTTAGTCATAGAATAGTCAGGAAGTGGAAGAGCCTAGAAAGTGAGGTAGTGGAGGCAGGAACCATACATAGCTTTAAGATGAGGTATGATAAAACTCATGGAGCAGGGAGAGAGAGAACCTAGTAGCACTCAGTGAAGAGGCGGGGCCAGCAGCTGAGTCTCGACCTCTTCAACCACAAATATATGAATCCAAATATGTGAGTAAAGAGGCGAGTACACAGACACACACTTTACCACGACAAGTGCCTTTGGCAACTATTAACTAGCACAAGAGGCTATGTGATGAGTAATGAAATTATCGTTCTTGTTCCCCTTTGTTGGGCAAGAACGACACAATTATCATTTCTGAAAGCATGTTTCTGTGCATCTAGGTTCCCATTCTCAATTTCTGACCAATCACAAGCCTTCCCTGAGTTGCTCCAGCTAAGTGGTGATGGCGTCTGCTCGCTTCCCATTGGTCGAGAAACCAAAATGTAAACAATTCTAGCTTGGCGTTGCTGAGAGACGTTTTTTTCATCGAGTGACAGTCATGTACCCTTGGATTTTACCCTCTACAATGTCAGTAAATAATTCTTTTCGCTTAAATTAGGCTTAAAGATTATTCCTAAACATTAAGTAAATACCAATAAATCACGTTAATTCCCAAGACCTAGAATATTAAGGTTATCCACTCACTTGTGTTTCTAGTGCATAAATGAATAGTTTATGCATATTTTGATATATAAAGTCTTTGTGAAGCATAATACGAGTGCACAAAAACGACCGAAAAATATCATTCTTGCCCCTTTAGGCCTCATTTAAAATTTCAGTAAATAAATATTTATAAAAAAAATTGCAATGCACATATGAATTCTGTAGTGATCTGGGTGTGTACAGAACGTTTTTGTCCTTTCAGATCAATGAAAAATTGTTTTATGGCGAGTCCTCCAAAGTCCAGATATCTCTGCATTTTGAAGGAAAGTGACTCAGATCCAGAGCCAGATGATCTTGAATTCCTTGACAGTGGTGATGAGTATTTGCCATCGGATGCAGAGGTGTCAAGTGATGATGAGGATGAAGATAGACCATCTAAAAAGCCAAAAATGGACAAGAAGAAGAAAGGTATTGTGATCGAGGAGTACCCTGATGAAGATCTTCATGATGAGCTTGCTTCTCAAGCTCAGACCTACTGGGACAAAGTTGACATCCACAATGACCCTTTGCCTGTATACGAACATGAAAAGCCTCTTGCAGTTAGGTGTGCATGTGACTATTTTAGCGAGCTTTTTACTAAAGACAAGATAGACCAAATCTAATTTGTATGCCATGCAAAAAACATACATAGTACTTTTCGAACAGTTTATGAAGAAATCACGAGGTTCATAGGTATTCTGTTGTATATGGGTATCATTTCACACCCATGCATTCAGAACTATTGGGCAACTTGAACTAAGGCAACCCAGGTTACAGAAGTCATAGGAACTAAGAGGTTTAGGTTGCTTAGGCTTAGGTTGCTCAGTGATAACACACAAAAGAAGGATAACGACAGATTCCACAAAATAAGGCCTCTTTACACTGCACTAACTAATGCTTGCTTGAGTGAACATCAAAATGGTATAAAATACCGACAGGTTGTTAGGTAAGACATATATGCAACAGTTAGGTATCTTCAATTCGAAACGTTTCGCCTTCACAGTAGGCTTCTTCAGTCGAGTACAGAAAAGTTGATAGAAGCAGAAGAGACGTGAAGACGATGTAATCAGTCCATCACCCTTGAAGTTTTGAGGTGGTCAGTCCCTCAGTCTGGAGAAGAGTCTTGTTCCATAGTCTATGGTCTATGGAAATAAAGATACCTAACTGTTGCATATGTGTCTTACCTAACAACATAATGCTTGCTTGAAAGTTCCAGCTACACATAAGTAGTCTGTTGATAAAGTTATGGTTGATTTCAAGGGTAAAACCGCTGGAAACCTAAGGCAGTACATCAAAACCAAACCAGACAAGTGGGGTGTCAAGGTATTTTGTCCTGCAAGTGAAGATGGGATAATGCACTTACGTATAAAGGCAAAATAACTTTTGACAACCATCCTATAAAGCTGCCACATGAAGAAACTAAACTACCAATAAGTTCAAAGATTGTTCTGGTACTTGCAACAACTCTCAACCAAAGAAATACATCAGTAATCTATTCTGACAATTTTTTTTCAAAGCTACCTTTGCTCCAGTTGCTAAGAGAAAAGTATAACTGCAGATACACTGGAACAGTACGTGAAAATAGATGTGGTAAGCCTGAACTGATGCCTGTCAAACAAATGGAAAAGAACGTAGTGCCAGGGGCTCTTTTGACTTCAAAACCAATGATGGTATCCTTGTTGTAAGTTGGAAGGAGAACAAAGCTGGGACTTTAGTGACAAATGATATTGGGGTTAATCCTGTCACTTTTATTGACAGATATAACAAGGATACAAAGGCAAAATTCCGGTACCAGTGCCCTGCAGTCATCAAGAACTATAATGCACACATGGGAGATACTGACAAAAGTAACATGTTGGTGCATCTGTACAAAACACCTATGAAATCTAAACGTTGGTACATGTGGCTGTTTGCCTATGTTCTTGATCTTTCAGTTGTGAATGCATGGCTTCTTTACTGCCGTGATTATCGGTTACTAAAAGCCAAGTGCATGTCACTGAAGCTATTCAGGCTTGACATCTTTATCCCTGCAAGATCCAACTGACAAAAGTTTAGACGCAGCAACATAAGAACAAGTCCAAGAGCTTCACCAAATAATTCCAATGGTGAAAGTAATGATTTGTCAACCTTGCAATTGCCATCTGCAGTGCAGTACCAATGTGCAGAAAGGCCAGATGACAGTGTGAGGTTGGATAAACAACTAGGAAACTGGCCAGTGCCAGGCAAGCTACTTACATGCAAGTTTTACAGCAAACACAAACATGCCACATCCTCATTTTCCTGTGCCATATGCTAAGTAAATCTATGCATCAAGAAGGATAGAAATTGCTTCTTAAAGTTTCATTGCACAAATTAGCGATCTAGAATCTGTGTTCTTTCTCAGGAAACTCAGGAATACAGGAATTAATTTTTTTATCCCTTTGCAATGTGTCTGTGTTGCTACTTGGTTCATTTTTGTATTTTTTTATTACTTACAAAATGTTTGAAAACAAGTTCAATTTATGTTTTTGATATCGTCTTTTTTGTATAATAAATTAAAAAAAATAGTTATTTGCTGTTTTATTAACAATTGCAACTATGCAACATTTAAAAATTGTTCACCCTTTGATGGTACGACCGAGTTTTGTCGGTGTTCGCATATTTGCAATTGATCGAAAATAAACTTTCACATATTTATTTATATGGGCTCATTTACCTTACATTAACACACTGTCCACTCATGGGAAATACAATTCAAATTTCGCAATTTTTCGAGCCTTGGCCCCCAAAGGGTTTTAATTAACCCTTTGGGTTAATACAACTTATACAATAAGCATTACTTCATTTATAATTCACATATTTTGATACAAATGATTTTACCAGTTAAATTTCCTGAATCTATTATAATATTAACCTTGCATGTTCATCTTGATGTTAACTCTTTGTGGTTAACTCCATTACATTTGGTTGTTATTGTGGTTTTTAGTGTTGGAATAAACATTGGTAATTGATATCGCTTCGTTGGTTTAAAAGAAACGTTAACAAACATCTGGACATATTAGAAAACGTTCCGGTCCTGGTCAAGAGTCAAGTAACGAAACCTTTTCAAATAACTGTGTCGAAGGCTTTTGACAGGCTCACAATATACTCCTCACCCAGGACAATGCCTCCCACCACAATATCCCACGGTATTCATTCACCCATGTAATAATCTTCCACTACCCATAACACAGCAACCCAACACCTCAACCAAGTGTCGGGTACGGCGGCTGAGAGGAATCACATTTTGGTCCTGGGACTGAATCTTTCCTGAGAGGCAACTTCAGCCCCTCGGGAGGGTCGTAAGGGCCCCTGAAGATTCACTGACCTCCACCTAAATAAGGAAGATTGTAGAACCTTGGTACCGGGAACCTACATCAGGAAATGCATATTGGTGTGGTGCATGGTAGCGTGATGCATAATGGTGTGATGCATGGTGGTGTGATATATGTTGTGATGCGTGGTGGTGTGGGGCATTGCGGTGTGATGCATGGTGGTGTGGTGCATGGTAGTGTGATACATGGCGGTGTGGTGCATAGTGGTGTAGTACATGATAGTGTGATAATTAGTGGTGTGATACATGGTAGTGTGTTACATAGTGATGTGGTGCATGATAGCATGATGCGTGGTAGTGCTATACATGGTAGTGTGATGCATGGTGGTGTGGTGCATGGTAGTGTCAAACATGGTGTTGTGCATAGTGTGGTGCATGGTGGTGTGGTGCATAGTGGTGTGGTACATGATAGTGTGATACATATTGGTGTGATGCATGGTGGTGTGGTGCATAGTAATGTGGTGTATTATAGTGTGATACATGGTGGTGTGATGCATGGTGGTGTGATGCATGGTGGTGTGGTGCATGATAGTGGGATACATGGTGATGTGATACATGGTAGTGTGATACATAGTGGTGTGATGCATGTTGGTGGGATGCATTGTGTGATGATTGTGGTGTACGGTGCTGTTGTGCATTGTGTAATGCATGGTAGTGTGGTGCACGATGGTATGGTGCACAGTGGTGTGATGCATGATGATGTCGTGTATGGTTGCGTGGTGCTTATTGGTGTTGTGCCTGATGATGTGTTAAATTATATGGTGCATAATGAAATGGTAGGTGACTTTGTGGTATTTGTGTGGTGGTGGTATGTTGTGACATGGTGTTACAAAATTATATGGTGTATATTGATGTTTTGTGTGGTGGTATGATGTCTGATGGTGTGGTGGTGGAGTGATTTTGAGCCTCATGTTGTGTTGTATGGCTGTGTGGTGTGGTGTGAGCGTGTGTGCTACATGATGGTATGATGTATGGTAGCATGGTGCATAGAAGCACAGTACGTGGTCATGTGGTGCGTACTGGTGTAGTGTATGGACACAAGCTGCGTGGATGTGCAGTACTTGGGGCGGGCAGACATGGAGGCGTGCAGATATGGGGGCGTGCAGAAATGGGGGCGTGCAGATACGAGGGCGTACAAACGAGTGACCGTTGTAGTGAAGTCACACTCTATCAATTTACGAAGTTATACCTTCACTTAAGTTCGCACCAGAGAGAAAGTGACATACTTATGGTGCCTAATTCTTACAAGTCCTGAAAGCTGCTTCAGTTCTTGTAACATTAGTGGAAAGGCATGAGCAAAGGCCCATATAGTACTAAAGGCTTTTGTCTACGTTAATTCTGTTAATAATAAAAAATAAACAACAATTAAAGAATTAATGAAATTTAAACAATAAGATTTGCTAGAAGATACGAATTATTATATTATTATTATTATTATTATTCACTGAAAGCTCTAAACCCAGGTGGGTCATCCAGTAACAAGATAAGCATTAACAATTTTTTTACCTAATATATATTATATATTATATATATATATATATATATATATATATATATATATATATATATATATATATATATATATATATATATATATATATATAAATGTGAACATTTATTAATAAACAAAATACATTTACAGAAAAAAACAAACATGAATACAATGGCACAATGTATCAAAGATCATTAATTTCCTCCAGCTCCTCCGAGGCTGGACGTGAGCCAAGTATGCAGCAAGCATTTCCCCTCTGGATGGCGACGCTGAGGCGCTGGAACATGAAAGTGGCTGCCCTTGGGTCCCTGGTGGTGTCGATGAGTCTGGAACCCAATTCTTTAAGGAAACGTGTGGCATTTTTTCCCCATGATGCCAAGGTCTCTGATCCCACTGGGACAAATTGATACTGTTGGCTAATGTCCCTGTACTTGCTGATCTTGTACTCCTCCCTGTGGTCAGCAGCTCCTCCTGTCGCCCCACACTGTGATGGATATAGGTGTCAGCCAGTGTGGACACACAGGTATAGTCCCATGCTAAGAGCTTGCCATTCTTCCAAGGATAGATGGTGATCCCGTCGGGGCGGTTTGCTGGGTTGTGGGTATTGTTTGCTGCAAGTGATCGTGGCTCCCTCTCGGCAGGGCATCCAGCTGTAGCAAGGGCTCTCTTAATGATGTCGTTGAACTCATTGTGTCTTGCATGCCAGCCCTTGGTTTTGGAACAGTTAAGACCATGTAGACCGTATTGGTCTGCTTGCACTTCGCCGCAAATACACATATATTCTGTGTGAATTGGGGCAGCAAGGCGCAGAGCCACTGCAATACGGAGGGTCTTAGGGTCGAGTCGCGTTCCCGTTGCCGATATGGGAACTGTTTGGAGGAAGTCCCCGGAATGATGTGCACTCACAGCCTGGAGACGGGCAATCTCCCTATCTGATGTTGCAGCCCTGAGCATGTTGGCAAGCACCTTTTCAGCAATTGGGCTATTCCAGCTTGACTGTTTGTGAGCCAGTGCTGCACTAGGGTTTGGTGCTGGAGCAGCAAGAGTCTCCATTCTTTTTGATGGAAATAAACATAGCTAGGGTCTTCTATCCTGCTGAGGTAAATGAGGGTGTCAGGAAGAATTTGCTTATCAACTCGTTTGATGAAAAGGGAAAGGGGGGAGGTTTAGGAAAGCTGGTGAGCAATCGGGGGAGGATCGGCGAACCCCTACCCCCCAAAGCCTGACCGGAAGTGAGGTTTTGGAAAACCACTGTAAAACGTAAAGGGAAAGATTAAATTTACATCTCTAGCAGGGCCCTTTTCAGGAGGGGATTCATTTTCCCCTTGATTTTGGACTGCTGAAGGCTGGGGGACACTCAGAAAAAGGTAATTTTTGGGGGTTTGACGGCCACCGGGTGAGTAGGTAAAAGGGCATGGGTGTGTTTTCAATGCCCTTTTTACCCTGCTTTCCTTTCGCCCGGGGAAGGTCGGGAGATTTTTTTTTCCCTGGGGACCAAGATCGAGGGCCCCTTTGGGCCCCAAAGAGGAGAAACCGGGAAAAGTGCTTTTTGGCTTGATCAAGGGGCTCGTGCCCTGTTAAAAAGGGTACAAATTATTCTGTTTAAAACGGTTGTTTGGTAAAAACCCTATTTCACTTTTGGGGGGGTTTAAAAGAAAGGCCCGGGCCCTTTCTCCCATGTCTTTAATTTTACTGATGTCCCCGGGAGGGGACTCTGTTGTGCCACCCCAGGGTTCCGGGTTTTTCCGGGGAACCCAATTTTAAAGTCGCGGGGAGAGTGCCTCCGTGATTTTTTTTTGATGACCAAAAAAAATAGAAAGGGGGCGAAAAGGGGGCCCCCCGTTTTCCCCGCCCTCACACGAGTCAATTTTTATGGTCCCCAAAAATTGGTTTTGGGAAGGGCCACTATAACACGTTTTTATAAGGGGTAAAGGGAAGGGAAGTTTCTATAAACTGCCCTTTGGGGAGGGAGAAACCCCTTTTGACTGAGTTTAAAGCATTGGCAAATCCAATTTGGGCCCAAAGGCCCTTTTTCCCTGGACATGTTTTTTTATATATTTCTCGTTTCTGCGTGGGGAGCTGCTTCACAACCCTGTTGGAAAAGCCGGAAACCGGGGTGGGGTTTGGGTTTTAGCATTGCGCAGCTCTTGATCACCCTTCTTACTGCAGGGCCCTTTGGGGGACAAGGGGCCAAGGGTGTTACCCACTGCAATGGGCCCGATTCCGCCAAACCTTTTTCCGGAGGGCCCCCAATGAGGGATCAAAAAAAAAGGGGTTTAGGCCCCCTGGGGGCCCGCCAGCCAGGCACGGGGTTTAAAATTTGGTGAGTTCAACCCGCAGCCTCTCTGAAACCTCACCATTTAAGGTTTTTAAAATTATTAAAATATTAATATATATAATATTTATATAAATATATATATATAAATATATATATATATATATTTTATTACATATTTTTTCCCGGCTATATATGATATTAATGGTCATTGTTATAAACGAAAATGAACCTTTTTTATCGTAGATCAATCCCCTATTTCTCTAAACATATTTCTATACAAAATTTTTTCTAAGAAAAGTGATTTTAAAAAGCATTTATCTTATTCATGGTCTTTGGGGGTGGGGACTTTAAGTTATAATAAAATTTTGGTATGACATGGGCTTGGATTATGTTCTTGGATTATGTTCTTTTAGGGGGGTTTATGTTATAAACTAATATTTTTTATCTATCATTTTTGGCCCATTATCCCAAAAATACAAACATGGGGAAACCCAAAGGTTTGAGTGTGGGAGACTTTTTTGGGTGTTGTAGGTGTTTAAGGGAAAAAAGACGTCATTTTTTCCCTTTCGGAAAGGGTGAAATGGCTGAAAACGCTGAAGGGTGCCTATACCCCTCCTTTCTGGAAAAAATTTCTCCACAGGTGCTCTAGAATCGCTTATAGATTGGTCAGGACCACCAGCCTGGTCAGTCGGGTTTCGGACACCAGCCAACTCAATTGGGTAAGAAACACCTGTTGATCAGCTCTGTGCTCATCCACGGGTCTTCGTTAGGATCGTCACAGTGGGATGTCAGGGGGTCTTCCTGCTGGGTGTGACGACGGCAATGTTTTCTCCACTACACAGCTGACCTAACTTAGTCTCATCACACTTCACACATTGGCATGAAAGTTAAGGACTTAGTAATGTTTTCACGTCAGAGTCTCACGTGCCTCTAACCTCTGAGATGCCAGGTTTGTACAGGCTAGTGTTAGACTCTCTTGTTTCCTCTACTTCCCCGAATTAAGCCTGAATGCCTTCCACATCCCCCCCAGGCGCTGTATAATCCTTCGGGTTTAGCGCTTCCCCCTTGATTATAATAATAATAATCTTGTTTCCTCTTGATTGTACCTCAGTTTTTATCATATTGTTGTTACGTGTGGACAGTGTCACATACTTTTCATAATGAAGTTAATCAACTCTATTTGGAATGTGATTAGTTCTACATTAATTTAAGGTTGGTGATTTGGGAGCTGTATGAAAATCTCACATTAAACTTCAGATGGACATTGGAAACTGTATAAAACCTCAAATTATGTAACATGGTAACACTGGACTATATTTTTAAATCTGCAGTTATAAAAAGAATTCACTCATCAACCCTAATTTTATAGTCAATGATATTACACCGATTTTAGAGTAAGTTGGTGATGTTGATTCCAAATACATCATCGGTTTTACTTCATTGGCTCTAGTTTCTGATACAGTTTGTATCCCACTGCAAAACACACAAGATGTAAAAAAATATATATTGAAATCGCATTGAAATTAACTTTTAGATCACTCAAAAGTCGAATCATATACAAACTGGCACTTCTTTCTATATAATAATAAGAATACCACTATTTACTGCATATGAAAACGTTGTTTGTACTATTTCCTTTTGTGTTAGTCACCAGCACAGTTTTGTTGAGTGAGTAATTGGAAGAGATGCATGTTGATTACCATTATGCAATAAGATACATTTCAAGCTTTTAATGGAGCTGTCTATAAACAGCTGCCCATCTCCTGGTTGATATTCAAGACCCATTCAAAAAAGTCCAGAGATGTTATTGCAGTATACATGATCTTCATCTTAGCTGAAGTAAGGCAGGAGTTCAACCTCTTATGTCCGATAAGCCGTTATTTTAACTTCTTCTGGTAGATAGTTATTTGCTTTGACAAACTGAGGATACATATCAGATCACTGAGTTCTTCTTGGGAGAACTTCTGGGGTATTGAAATGCATACTTCATATTCGGTTCCACTACTTTCACCTGTGTTATATCCAAAACACTGAGATTTTTCAACATCTGAAACAGACGGTCAGGCAGTGTTGTAAACACTGGTATGGGAAAGGTCTTCGCTGTGTGACACAACTCTTTTTGCTGACTCCAAATCAGGATATTCCCACTTGACTTTCTTGTATCGATTAAAACCTTTCACATTCCCCATACAGAAATAACAATCCTCCTGGTGGTTCTTTGGTTCTCTCCACACCATAGGCACACAGAAGTTCAAATTTTTCCTTTCCCTATTTTTCTACACATATTTTGCAGACCATGTAGGGAGCCCAAGACTTGTCATGTTCTCCAGGCTCCACCCAAAATAAGAAAAATACTATTTTTATTAAAAATGTGTATTTTTTTCGTTGCTTTTGCAAAGAATATCCTCCACAAATGTAGCAAAATTCTTCGGGATTGTTTAAGCAGTCTCTTCGTGAAGAATTCATGTTTATATAGCAAAAATATTACAAAATAAAGGTTACAATATTGTCACATGGTCGTTGTTGATACAACTATGCGTTAAATATTAAATCACTTAAAAATATAATTCTAATATACACGCGTTATGGCTAAATTTCCTGTCAACTGAAGATAGGTATGCAATATCTCACAAGCTAGAGCCAATTTGAAAAATATACTGACATTTTCGAATTCAGTAACCCCAAAATACCCTAAATATCTTCAAATATCTTTGGCAACGATATTTTGTTGACCAGTGATAATCTTTATCTCTGAAGTAATTGTTAATTTCCTTAATTTAATATCCCCTAGGATTTTGTTTCATGTGAGTAAGACTTAAAATTCTTTGTTTCTTTGAACCTGAGGAAATATTTCAATCAGTACTGAAATACATCGAATTACTATAATTACTTTTCATATATTTTTGAATAATGTAAATAACTTTAATGAATTCTGATGCTTTCTGAAACCGGAGAAATACTAAACATGGAAGTTATTAAGAAGTAACTACTGCCGGCTATAATACAAATACTGAGCTAATGCTTCATTTATTGTTTTGTTAAACTCGCAAAACAGGCTTTTATTAGGCTCGAAGTCTAACTTCTGGTCTGGTGAGAAGCCGACTTTAACTGTCATTTATATTGATCTAAGTGAGCAGGCAACCAGACTGGAAACAAATGGAGCTGTGTCTCACGGAGGCCGAAGCACATTTGCATGCTATCGTTATTAGGTGTTACGCACCTAATACCGACAGCAGGCAGTTATGCTGCACAGTAATTTTGCATGATTATAAATATAATTAACATTCAATTAATAAAATAAAATACATGTGCAGAAAAATGCTGCAGCTATAAAACGCAATATGTAGGGTTCCGGTTACGTTTAATAGACTAAAATTAAATTATTTCGACGTAGTTCAACTACGGTAATGACCAAGAAGCTTTTCTCACAAAAATACATGGCTTCCCACAGGGTAAAAGATAAATCATACTGAACTATGCTTTAGCTTACAAAAACAATGTATGGATGAATCCAAGTCGTATGAAATTACACTGATATATCAGTGAGGTGTGGTGTTACAGTGCGTACAGGCCTGGTGGAGAGAAAACATGGGTTGTAGCGTCATGGCGTTGTAGTGCAGGTAGTGATGGTGTGGCATTGAAGGGCTTGGTGGTGTGGTGGTGCAGGACGTGAGGACGTTATGCGAAGTGGTGCAGGGCGTTGTACTACAGGGAATAGGGACGTGATAGCGTGATGTACTGCTTTAGATCGTGTTAGTACAGGGAGTGAAGGCATGGTTACACAGGTGTAGTGTTACGATACTTTGAGGCGTAGTGGTTGTATACTGATGTGATTATCAGGGCGCAATGGTGTACGATGTAATGGTGTGATGGTGGAAGATGTGAAAGCATTTTAGAGTGGTGGTGCAGAGTGTGGAAACGTGGTGATATAGGGCGTAGTGGTGAGAAAAGTGAAGATGGTCGCCCCGCCTGCATCCTGCTGCACTTTATCCAGAATGAGCAGCAATAGAAGAAGGATATAAAAGTTAATGGTAACATTTCTGGATAGTGAGGCTGCAAGAAATTCTCCCCGCAGAGCACGTCGCAGCGCCCTCACGCGCCCACGGCGTTCAGAGACATGGGCTTCGCGAACAGGGAAAATGGTTCTGGAATAAGAGGCAAGGAGTTCAGCTTTTAGGATGGGTATTGGGTTTTCCAAGGTAGAAGGTTGGGGCATGGAGTTTAGGAGATAAAAAGACTATTGTGAAACATTTTGTGGGCAAAACATCTGCTATGAGCAGCTTGCATGTAGATTCGCAATTTTGAGTGAGAATTCTGCGTGTAGACATTTAATTTTTGGAGCACTTACACACACACACCCACACACACAGACACACACACACACACACACACACACACAACACACACACACACAACACACACACACACCACACACACACGTTAGGAAGTATTTCTTCAGTCATAGAGTTGTTAGGCAGCGGATTAGCCTAGAAAGTGGCGTAGTGGACGCGGGAACCATTCATAGTTTTAAGACGAGGTTTGATAAAGCTCATGGAGCAGGAAGAGAGAGGACTCAGTAGCAACCAGTGAAGAGGCGGGGCCTGGAGCTATGAATCGACCCCTGCAACCACAAATAGGTGAGTACAAATAGGTTAGTACACACACACACACACACAAACACACCTCTTGCTCCTCCTCCTCTTCCTTCTCTTTCTCCTCGTTCTCCTCCTGCTCCTCTTTCTTCTCCTCCTCTCTCCTCTTCCTTCTCCTTCTCTTCCCCTCCTCCTCGTTCTCCTCCTTCTCTTCCTCCTCCTCCATCTCCCTCTCTTCCCACCTTTGCTTATCCCTCTCTTCCTTTCCCTCTCTCTCGATCCTTTCTCTCAATCTCCCTCTACCCCTTTTCCCACTATCTCCACCTCTCCATCACTCTGTCCCCTCTCCCACCTTCTCCCCCTTTCACTCCCCCTTACAACTCCCCCACGCCCCACTCACATTTGCACACACACAGGAGAGGTAGGGGGTCATGATAACGACATATAAAATACTGAGAGGAATTGACAAGGTGTACAGAGGCAGAATGTTCCAGAGATAGTACACAGCAACAAGGGGACACAGTTCGAAGTTGAAGACACAGATGAATCACAGGGATGTTAGGAAGTATTTCTTCAGCCACAGAGTAGACAGGAAGTGGAATAGTTTGGGAAGCGATGTAGTGGAGGCAGGATCCATTCATAGAAGAGGTATGATAAAGCTCATGGTGTGGGGAGAGTGACCCAGTAGCGGCCAGTGAAGAGGCGGGACCAGGAGCTATGACTCGACCCTCTGCAACCACAAGTGGGCGAGTACACACACACACAAAAACACACACACACACACACACACACACATACATATATATATATATATATTATATATATATATATATATATATATATATAAATGCACTCAAGCCAATTGACTCCTCACTGTGACTTCAGTACTCATCTCTCTCTCTCTCTCTCTCTCTCTCTTTCTCTCTTCTTCTCCCTTCCTTTTTTCTTCCTCCCTCTACCACCCCGTTTCCCTCTCTTTTTTTCTTTCCTCTCTCCCTTTTCCCCTTTCTCTCCCTCTAGCTCCCTTCCCACTCTTTCTCCACCCCCATCACTCTCCCTGTCACTCTCCCTCCCTCTCCCCATCTCTCCCCTCCTTACAAACTCTCCACCCAACCTCCTTTATCCTCTACCCCTCTTTCTCTCTATCTCTCTTTTTTCTCTCCACTTCCCCTTCTCTATCAACTTCAATCCCCCTCCCTGTGTCCCTCTTTCTCTCCATCTCTTTCTCTTAACGTTTCTCTATCTCTCTTCCTCTATTGAAACAGAACGACTACCTGAGGTATGGGAGACAGCAAATTATTTTTTTTTATTATCACACTGGCCGATTCCCACCAAGGCAGGGTGGCCCGAAAAAGAAAAACTTTTTAAACCATCTTTCCTCCATCACTGTTTTGGGGGGCCAAAGGGGGTGCTTTACACATTTTTTTTAAAAAAACTGCAACATTAAAAACCCCTCCTTCAGAGTGCGGGCCCACTGAAAATTTTCCCCATCCCCCCAGGCCCCAAGCCCCGGCCTGCCTTTTTCCCCTAAAACCCCCCTTCATAAATTTTTACTTTGCTCAAAACCCCCAACGCACGTCAATTAAAAAAAACCTTTTTTGTTTTCCTTTCACCCCCTACAAACACGCTCACCCCATCCCTTTCCCTTGGAATTCCAACCCCCCACAAAAAAACCTTTTTTTAAAAACCCCCCCCCCCCCACCAACCCCCCCCTAGGCCGACCCCTCCCCCCCCCCTTCCCTTCCACTACAAACTGATACCCCTTGAAGTGAAATCAGCCCTGTAGGGGGAAAGGGTACCCCCCAAATTTAAAAAAAAAAAGGGAACAAAACCCCCAAAGCATCAAACTACAGCCAGGGGTCACTGACTGAAAAGTAACCCAAAAACCAAAAAAAAAAATTTTATCAGGAGAAAGGGGGCGGAGCCCCTAAAAAAAGAATGAGTTTAAACACAACAGCCTGCACAAATTTGGGGGGAGGGGGAAAAATTCTGGGGTCACAGGGGTACGAAGTTCTATAAAAGGTGACAGCATTAAAGACAAAAAAGAGAGGGTGAGGGGAATTGTATTTTCTTGGACTGCAAAAAGGGCCCGTTTGACACAGCTCCACCAAAAATATTATGCAAAAGCTGGAGGCCCCAAACCCCAAGGTTTAACAGGGAATGCAAAAAGGGATCGGGAAAAACCTGTCAAAAACAACGACGATTTAAATGGTACGTGGGGAGGAGTCAAAGTGGGGGGTTTTGTGACGAGCGGGTTTTTTTCCAAAGGGATCGGTCCTAGGAGGGGGGGGTCCCCTGTTTTTTCTGTTTTTTTTGGAACATGCCCGAAAAAAATAGACTCAAAGGGTGCCCATTTTTTGCAGATGTTTGGAAGTTGTTTAAGAAAAATTTTTCCAATGGGACGGGGAAACCCGGGCCCAAAAACTAAAAAAGGGACCCTCGACAGCTGGGGGCCCGGGGTTAAAGAAAATTTCCCCCTCCGGGAAAGTTAAAAACCCCCCAAAAGCCCGTAAAAGTTTAAGGGAAAGGGGCCCAAAAAAAGATCGCAGACGGAGAAAACAATCTGGGGGGCCAGAGACTACAAAACCTCACTAAAAAAAAAGGGTTTTTTTGGGGTGAGTAAAAAACCCCCCGGCACATCTCCCCCAGGGGCCACATCAAAACCCTCCCAACCCGCTGCTGCAGCACACGGGGGCCCTGGGAAACCTAAGAACAGCATTCCGACATCCCCGAAAGGACTCCTCGGCCCCCCGTGCAACCCGTGTACGTTATGCCTTTTATTTGGAGTATGTAGCAACACTTTGGAAAACCCCCCCAGCCAAAAAAAACCATACCCCCCGGCCGGGATTGGGAAACCCCCGGGCATTTGATTTTCAAAACCCCCCAGCCCGTCGCGTTAGCCCCTAAAAAAACCACTAGCCCCCAATAAATTCCCTCCAACTAGGGATTTTCTAAAAACCAAAAGGAAAGTTTAAACACAGGAAACCCCTGTGACCCCCAAATGCAAGTTTTTACCCCCAAAGAATTTTTCCACTTTGCGTGGCCTTTAAAGAACTCTAAACTCAGTCCCTTTACTTGGGGCCCTTTAACATGACTTAAGAAATCGTAATAACACGATTGGGAAATAAAAACCCTAAAACCCCCCGGGCCGGGGGTTTTAACCCGCGGGTCCCTAGAAATCTCAAAAAACTCCCCCCGTCGCGTTAGCCCTAGACCAGCTAGCCACAAAAGAAACATCCCCCCCTAAGGGATATTTCCAAAACCCTAGGAAATTTTGCACAGGCAACCCCCTGTGACCACAAAAGCAAGTTTTTTCAGACAACCCCCCAGCTTAAACGGGCAGTGAAGGGACTTGAGCTAGATTCGTCAAAGGCCACGCTAAACTGGGGATTTGTCTGTAAAAACTTGCATTTGTGGTCACAGAGGTGCCTGTGCTAACTTTCCTATGGTGTAGAAATATACCTAGTTGGATGAATCTTATTGTGGCTAGCTGGTCTAGTGGCTAGCGCGACGGTCTGGAGTTTTGAGACTCTATGACCGCGGGTTCAATCCCGGCCGGGGGTATGGTTTATTTGCAATCGTGTCATTACGATTTCTTAAGCCACCCAGCCAAGCTCGTAACGAGGCTAGAGAAAGTGCAAAGGTTTGCAACAAGACTAGTCCCGGAGTTAAGGGGCATGTTCTACGAGGAGAGATTAAGGGAAATCGGCCTGATGACACTGAAAGACAGGACAGATAGGAGGGATATGATAACATCACATAAAATACTGAGAGGAATCGGCAAGGTGGACAGAGACAGGATGTTCAAGAGATGGTACACAGCAACAAGGTCACAGTTGGAAGCTGAAGTCTCAGATGAATCATAGGAATGTTAGGAACTACTTCTTCAGTCATAGAGTTTTCAGGAAGTGGAATAGTCTGGGGAGTGATGTAGTGGAGGCAGGATTGATGCATAGCTTTAAGATAAAACTCATGGAGCAATAAGAGTAATGTAATAATGACCAGTGAAGAGGTGGGGCAGGAGATGTGACTCGACCACAACTAGGAGAGTACACAAACACACACACAAACACACACACACACACACACACACACACACACACACATACACATACATGCGCACACACACACACACACACACACACACACACACACACACACCCACACACACACACACACACACACACACACACACACACACACACACACACACACACACATACACATACATGCGCACACACAAACACACACACACACACACCACACACACACACACACACACACACACACACACACACACACACACACGTCTCCGGAGGCACACATCAACCAGATAACTGCTGCAGCACATGGGCGCCTGGCGAACCTGAGAATAGCGTCCCGATGTAAGGAATCGTTCAAGAGACTGTACACTGTGTACATCAGGCCCATACTGCAGTATGCAGCTCCAGTTTGGAACCCACACCTGGGCAAACACGTCAAGAAATTAGAGAAGGTGCAAAGGTTTGCAACAAGGCTAGTTCCGGAGCTCAGGGGTATTTCCTTCGAAGAAAGGTTGAGGAAAATCGGACTGACGCCATTGGAGGACAGGCGGGTCAGGGGAGACATGATAACGACATACAAAATACTGTGTGGAATAGATAAGATAGACAGGGAGAGGTTGTTCCAGAGAGGGGACACAGAAACAAGGGGTCACAATTGGAAGCTGAAGACTCAGACGAGTCATAGGGATGATAGGAAGTATTTCTTCAGTCATAGAGTCGTCAGGAAGTGGAATAGCCTAACAAGGAACCATACATAGCTTTAAGACGAGGTATGACAAAGCTCTGGAAGCAGAGAGAGGACCTAGTAGCGATCAGTGAAGAGTCGGGGCCAGGAGCTGTGTCTCGACCCCTGCAACCAGGGTACATACACACACACACACACACTCACCCAGGTAACGTATATGATAAACAACCGCTCCACATATTTTCTGGTAACAAATACACTTCCTAACACTGATATATTCTGTATTGTTTCCCCCTTGTCTCTCCCACAAATTAACTGGGGGATAAATGAACAATTGAGTATAGAAACACTGATATATATATATATATATATATATATATATATATATATATATATATATATATATATATATATATATATAATATAATTGTGTGGAGGCAGTGGAGATGTCCTGTCTAAGGGCAATTTGTGGTGTAAATATTATGCAGAAAATTCGGAGTGTGGAAATTAGGAGAAGGTGTGGAGTTAATAATAGTATTAGTCAGAGGGCTGAAGAGGGTTTGTTGAGGTGGTTTGGTCATTTAGAGAGAATGGATCAAAGTAGAATGACATGGAGAGCATATAAATCTGTAGGAGAAGGAAAGCGGGGTAGGGGTCGTCTTCGAAAAGGTTGGAAGGGGTAAGGGAGGTTTTGTGGGCGAGGGGCTTGGACTTCCAGCAGGTGTGCATGAGCGTGTTCGATAGGAGTGAATGGAGACAATGGTATTTGGGACCTGACGATCTGTTGGAGTGTGAGAAGGGTAATATTTAGTGAAGGGATTCAGGAAACCCGGTTATTTTATATAGCCGACTTGAGTCCTGGAAATGGGAAGTACAATGTCTGCACTCTAAAGGAGGGGTTCGGGATATTAGCAGTTTGGAGGGATATGTTGTGTATCTTTATACGTATATGCTTCTAAAACTGTTGTGTTTTGAGCACCTCTGCAAAAACAGTGATTATGTGTGAGCGAGGTGAAATGTTGAATGATGAGGAAAGTATTTTTTTTGGGGGGGGGGGGATTTTCTTTTTTGGGTCACCCTGCCGACTTGTTGAAAAACAATAATATATATATATATATATATAAATATATATATATATATATATATATATATATATATATATATGCAATAAGATCACAGTAAACAGGTGATTTCAGAATATGCAAAACAACCACTGTGAAAGAATAGAGAAATTCCAAGCGCTTTCGTGACTACTCACATTGTCAAGGAACAATGAAAGTAATGCATCAAAGGAAGGCATATAAAGAGTCTAGACCACACCTCACTATCACATCCCACAACAAAGCAACACCTGACGGCGCGAACCCATAAGAAAGGAACACTGCAGCAGGCCCCCAGGCACAACTAGACACGTCCTTCACACAACCCACCAACAAACTATTCTACCCAAGAATTAAGAATTTTAAAATTTATTATTTGTCTAAGGTATTATTAAATTCTTCCCAAATTCTATTAATTATAAATGGATCTAATTTATATAAACCAAAGGAAATATTCATATTATTGTCAAATCCCCTAGAAACCGATAACAACAATTTCAATAAAACTTCTACTGAAAGGCAAAGATGAATTAGTCAAACAATTTACTTCCACTATTCCATCTTTACCTTACATGTATGGACTAATAAAAAACACACAAACCAGGGAATCCAGTCAGACCAATTATTAGCTCCATAGGGTCAGTTTCATATAAATTATCCAAATGGCTTGTTGACATTTTGAGCTCTATTGTTGGCAAAATTTCTAACTTTAATGTTAAAAACAACATAGATTTAGTTGATAAATTAAGCTCCTTGACTGACTTTAATGATTTTAACATGGTTAGTTTTGATGTTACTTCCTTGTTTACGAAAGTTCCTGTTGATGATTTATTAAGTTTCTTATCTGAAGAACTCGTTAACTATGATTTACCATTGCCAGTTCCTACTATCATTAAACTTAATAAACTTTGCACTGTTGATGCAAAATTTGTATTTAATGATAAGTTTTACACTCAGAAGTTTGGTATGGCAATGGGAAATCCTCTTTCACCTGTTCTTAGTAACCTATAAATTTTTTTTTTAAACAAGGCTGCTTAACATAATCCTCCCTTATAAAGCTAAATGGTTCAGATATGTTGATGATATTTTGTGTCTTATGCCCAAAAATGTAGATATACACCATTTCCTTGGAAAATTAAATAGCTTATCCCATTCTATAAACTTTACTGTTGAGTTTGAAGAAAACTCATTGCCTTTTCTAGATGTTTTAATTATTAAGGGTAATATTGAATTCAAATTCAAAATTTACAGAAAACCTACAAATAACTGTTCCTGTGTCCACTATTATTCTTCGCATCAAGATAGAGTTAAACTGTCTGTTTTCTCATCAATGTTTTTGAGAGCTTCACGTATTTGTAGTCCAGAGTTCATAGATGAGGAAATATCCAAAATTTATGAAATAGGTAATGATTTGAAATACCCAAGAAACGTAATTGATAAATCTTTTAAAATTGCTAGAAATACTTTTTACAATCCAGAAAGGGACAACCAGCCTTATTCAACTAAAAATATATTGGTTCTCCCATACCATGAAAACTTGGTTGATATGCCTTCTCTTCTTAAGACTTTTAATACCAAAGTTGTATTTAAAAATCTTGATACAGTAAAAAAAACTTTTGATAAAGAATTTCCCCCAAAATGCTGACGGATGTGTCTATAAGATTCCTTGTAAAATCTGCAATAAAGTTTATTACGGTCAAACTGGTAAAAATCTTGAACTAAGATTAAAATAACATAAATTTAGCATTAGAACTGGACAAGATTCCAATGCTTTATTTATTCATGTGAGAGATTATAACCATCCAATTGATTTTCAAAAAGTTGAGAAAGTTGTATCAAGCAAGTCTGTGGACGACAGGAATATAATTGAATCATGTTTCATAAAAAGCATTTTTGACTAATATGTTTCCTTTGGTTTATATAAATTAGATCCATTTATAATTAATATAATTTGGGAAGAATTTAATAATACATTGGACAAATAATAAATTTTAAAATTCTTAATTCTTGGGTAGAATAGTTTGTTGGTGGGTTCTGTGAAGGACCTGCCTAGTTGGGCCAGCGGGCTTGTTGCAGTGTTGCATTTCTTATGTGTCGCGCGTCAGGTGTTGCTTTGTTGTGGGATGTGATAGGGAGGTGTCGGCTAGACCCTTTATATACCTTCCTTTGATGCATTACTTTTATTGCTCCTTGATAAAGTGAGTAGTCACGAAAGCGCTTGGAATTTCTCTATTCATTCACAGTGGTTGTTTTGCATGCATATATATATATATATATATATATATATATATATATATAATATATTAAATATATATATATATATATATATATAAAAATATAAATATAAATATATATATATATATATATATATAATATATAATATATATATATATATATATATATATACAAACACTGATCACTGGCTGAAGGAGACTCGAACCTATGAACCTTAGAACAAGGTATGCAGTGTTTTGCCAATCTACCCACACTGTACCAATACCTTGGAGTCCAGCTTGCGCTAGATTTTCATCCAAAGCAGCTAGCTTTCAGGGAGAAGGCTTACAGCTTTTCACCTCATCCCCTGCAAGCATCAGCCTTACTAGATATATTAACAATGCAAGGAATTCGCAAGAGCAGGCGAAATATACACTCGGTCCAGTGTGGCTAGGCTGGTAAAGCACTGCGTACCTTGTTCTAAGGGTCGTAGGTTCGAGTCTCCTTGAGCCAGAGATCAGTGTTTGTGTATATTTCGCCTGCTCTTGCGAATTCCTTGCATTATATATATATATATATATTCATGTTCGTTTCTTCTATAAATGTGTTCTGTTTATTAATAAATGTTCACATAGAATATAAAATATGCAGGAGGTGGTAGGAGAAGAAAATATTCAAACAGCTCCGGGGAGAACCTAGAGTTTTCCCTGAGTTACGTTTATTGTCTTCTCTGAGGATGAGGGTCCCCGTTCCAGCTATAGACGTGGTACTTCCCTATATAATATATATATATATATATATATATATATATATAATATATATATATATATATATATATATATATATATATATATATATATATATATAGGTAGTAGGTTGGAAGACAGCAACCACCCAGGGAAGTATTACCGTCCTGCCAGATGACTGTGAAACAGAAACCTGTAACTGTTTTGCATGATTGTAGGATTGCTGGTTTCTTTTTCTGTCTCAAACACGCTAGATAACAGGGATACCTTGCTAGTCCTACTTACACTTTGGTCACACTTCACAGACTCGCACATGCATATATACATACATACATCTAGGTTTTTCTTTTTCTAAATAGTTCTTGTTCTTCTTTATTTCTTCTATTGTCCATGGGGAAGTGGAAAAGAATCTTTCCTCCGTAAGCCATGCGTGTCGTATGAGGCGACTAAAATGCCGGGAACAATGGGCTAGTAACCCCTTCTCCTGTAGACATTTACTAAAAAAGAGAAGAAGAAAAACTTTATGAAAGTGGGGGCTTGAAGGCTGGATGATGGGATAAACAAAAACAGATGATTGCTGTGTTATGAATGAAAAGAAGTTGGATGCCTGGCCCTAAGCGAAACAAGCTTAAGGGAAGTAGGGGAGTTTCGGGGGGGAAAAAAATGGGATTAAATCTGGATATCTGAGAGAGTTAGAGAAAAGGGAAGGGCAGAATTGGTGAAGGACATTAGGGGAAGGAAAAGAGAATATGAAGTGAAATTCAAAATTAGTGGATTAAAGAAAGGGGATGCAAAAGGGGGTCATAATAAGCGTGTATGCACCTGGGAAGAGGGGAAAATTTAAGGGAGAGAGAGGAGTTTTTGGGAGATGTTAAAAAAGTATAGGAACCTTTAAACCCAAGTGAGAGAGTAAATTTTGGGGGGGGCCTGAATGCTAAAGTAAGAGAAACCTTTTTTGAGAGGGGGTGGGGGTAAATTTGGGGTGCCAGGTGAAATGATAAGGGGGCCCTTTTTATTGAAATTTTTTTAAGAAAGGGGTTTAGTTTAGGTAATACATATTTTAAAAAAAAGAGGATAAGTACACAAGATATATGTAGGGCAAATGACGTGTTTTTTTGGATTTTGTATTGGGGAGATAAAAACTTTGAGTAAACTTCAGGTGTACATTTTATAGAGGGGGCCCCAGATAATCAGATCACTTTCTAGTTGTAGCTACACTGAGATAAAAGGTAGATGGGATACAAGGAGAATAGAAACATCAGGATGAAGAGGGGAAGGGTTTTAAAAAAAAGAGAGGCGTTTTGGTAAGATAAAATACATTGGAGGGTAGATGGCTAATGAAGCATAGGGAATGGGGTGAAAAGGTAGGTTTAAAAATGTAGTGTTTTGAAGAAAGTTTCAGAGATTGGGGGATTAATTTGTAGGTGTGCAAAAGAAAAAAAATTAAAAATGAATACAGAAAAGTGAATTATGAGGATAACAAAAAGATAGTGATAAAATTGATACAATTTTTAAGGGGAAAAGATGGAGGGGGTTAATGATTCAGATATTTTGGGGGTGGATGGTCACGGGGTGGGTCTAGAAAGAGAGGTGAATCATAAAATTGAAGAGGGGAAAAGGGTGAGTGGTGCACGGGGAGTCTGTGGAGCCCAAAAAAAACTTTGCCCTTGGGGCAAAGAGGGAATGTATGAGAGAAATGTTTTCCCAAACGTTTAGGGGTGTGAAGAAAGGGGATGAATGTTGCAGCGAGGAGAAGGTGGAGGCAGTGGAGATGATGCCCGAGGGAAAATGTGTGGTGTGAATAAAAATCCCGGAATTCGTTTTTTGGGGAAAGTTAGGAGGGGGGTGCGGGATTACCAAAAATTTTGCCCAGAGGGCTAAGGAAGGGTTTTTGAGGGGGTTTTGGGGAAAAGTAGAGAGAATGGAGAAAAACCCGGTTTGGACTTCAAGATTTGTCAGTTGTGGGGGGAAGGAAGGCGGGGTTGGGGGGGTCGGCCTAGGAAAGGTTTGGAGGGGGGGGAAAAGGAGGTTTTTTTTGGCGGGGGGTTGGGAAATTTTCCCACAGGATGCGTGACGTGTTTGTTAGGAGTAAACTGGAGAAAAAGGGTTTTTTTAATATTGAGGGGCTTTTGGGGGATTTGACCAAAGAAAAAATTTTTTTAAAAGGGGGGTTCAGGGAAACCGGCGGGCCCGGGAATTTTGCCCCTGAAAAGGGAAAAGTCCCGGGGCCTGCACTCTGAAGGGGAGGGGTGTTAAAGTTGCATTTTTTAAAAACTTTAGGTAAAGCCCTTCTGGCAAGACAGTGTGGAGTGAATGAGGGTTTGAAAGTTTTTTTTTTTTTGGGGCCCCACCCTCCCTTTGGAGGGGAATGGGCCTTTTGTAATAAAATAAATAATAATAAATAAAAATTAATAATAAATAATATATATATATATTATATATTTATATATAAATATAAATAAAATTTTATATATATATTTATAAAATTTTAATAGCATCTCCCTTTGGAAAACCTACCTGGAGGGTGTCGGGGCGTAAATACCCCCTCCGCAGATATTTCCCAGGCCCCTTAATTCCGTGGATCAGGCCCTAAACCACCAGGCTTTTCCCGCTGACAGCACCCCAATACTTCGAAAGGGAATCAAAGCTTGGGCCAGCTAAAAAAGATCATGGGGGTGTACTAACCTGGGGAAAATACATGAAACAAAAAATTCTTTTGTGTGTCCCTATGTAAAAAAAAGTGTGAAAATGTAGCTTATATGAAAGGGAAATCTAGTCATGCATGGTTGACATGTATTTAAAACTTTTTTGGGCATTTTTTGGGTTTGTATGTTTTTTCTGTGAAATTCATTTTTTTGTTGATATATGTAAAATTTATGAGTAATAAATATATTATATATATATTAAAAAAAATATATATATATATAAAATATATTTATATATAAATATTTTTAAAATTTTATTTCGTGCCGAATAGGAAAAAAAACCTTGGATTTGGTTTTAAAAGCAACGTCATATTGCCATATGGGACAATAAAAATTTTGGGTGAATTGAAATAATTCCCCAAAAATTTCATTTAAAAACCAAAGGGAAAAAGTAAAATTTTTGATTGTGTTTTTTTTAGTACTAAATTTTTGTAAAGTTTTTTAAAATATATTTATTTGGGTGTTGGGCTAAAAAAAAATTCCCTCTTTAAAAATTTAAGGTTAGGAATTTTTCTAAGATTTTTTTGGTGAAAAAATTTAAATTTTTTTTTTTCATTAACATTAATAAAAAAAAATTATCTTTAAAGTATAAGGAAAATTTCAGAAAAAAAAATTTAAATTTTAAATTTGGGGTTCTTGCAAATTAAACCATTTTTTTACATATTGGGCCCGACATTAATTTTAATATAATTTTATTTTCTAATTTTAAATTTTTATAAAATTTTAATATTTTATATATATAATTATATATATAAAATAAATATATAAAAATTTTAAAATATAAAATATATATATATAAAAATTTATAAAAATATATATATCTATTTTTAAAAAAAATTTTATATAAATATATTTATATAAATATAAATATATATATATATATAAATTTTTTTTATTTTTATATAAATTAAATATATATATATATATTTTCTTAAATATAAATATATATAAAAATATATAAAAATATTTTAAATAATATATTTTAATATATAAAAATATATATATATATATATATATAAATATATAAAATTATTTTTTATATATATATATAAAATAATGACAGAGTGGGGGTTTTTGGTTTTAAACCCCTTCTAATTTAAGTTTATTAAATTTATACCCCAAATTTCACTTACATAGATTTTTCATACATGGCAGAAATTTTGTGTACAGAACCGGGGAAAACCCCCCAAAAAAAGTCGGGACAGGATTTTTTACTTTTTGTGCTGAAATTTAAGAATTCTCTAAACTCACAAAAATCAAAAAGTTTAAAAAAAAATTTAAAAATTTTTAATTTTTTTTTTTACCCATTCAGTTTTCCCCCTTTTGTTTTGGGTTTAAAATTCCCTTAAACTGTAATGACATTCTGCTTTTTTAAACAAATGGGTTCATTTTGAAAAAAAAAAGTTCAGAGTTGCCAAACAAATTTTTAAATGGCTTGAAAATTAATTTTTTTTGGCCCTCACACAAACTAAACTTAATGATTATTACCCTTGGTTTTTAAGATGCATCAGCTGATAAAGCATTTGAAGCCTTTTAAAAAAAGGAAAAACTTTATCTTGATGGTGTTTGTTTAAAGGGTTTAACCCCCGGATTACCAAATTTAGTCAAAATCTGATTTTTTTTGATTAGATTTAGATATTCTCCAATTCTTTTAGACCCAAAACTGTTTTGGGTTAAGGAAAAATGGAACCTGGGTAACTTATATAGCCTAACATCAAAGATTGTTTCCCGTGAGGAAAAATTTTATTTTAAAAATAAAAGTTTCAGGCCACACAGCCTAAACCTGTTTAAAAAGTTTTCATAGTTTCATAGATGAATCCCCAAACCCTTGAGGATTTTAAATTTCCTCCACAAACCCGATATATTTTAATCAAAGAAAAACGCTGAACCCCGTAGTTCCCAAAAAATCCCCCGTGGCATGGGAGGCACTCAGGTTCCCCTTCAAGCAAGGGGGTTTAAAAAATCCCCCTTTCTTGGGTCAAGAAAACCTCACCCGCAAACACGGAGAAAACACCCGTTTAAAAAAGATCAAATAATTTTATACTTTAAATTCCCAAGCTAAAGGCCAAATAGCCAAACAAGACCCACCTTTTTTCAATAATCAACGATTTAAAAAGAGCCCTGATTGGCCGATTTTTAAAGGGAGTTGGGCAAGGGAGGTTGATACTTTTCCCTGAATCTTTTCAAAAATTTTTTAAAAACCCATCGAAATTTAAAAATTCTCGAGTAATAAACGAAAAAAATTGTGATAAAACAAAAAGAAAAATTTTGATAATGTTTTAGGAAAAACTAGGAATGTTTTTTCCCCCAATGAACTTAAAAAAAATCCAAAAAATTTTTCTCAATTTTTTTTTTTTTTTCCAAATTAATTTTGCATTTTTCCTTGTTTTTTAGAATTATTTTCCAATTTTTTTTCAGAAAAATAATTTTTTATATATATTTTTAAAAAACACTATTTTTTATGACAGTGCCAAAAAAAAAAACAAACTGGCAAAACCCCTCAGGGTCAAAAAATTAAAAAAAAGAAATAACTTCCCCAGTAAGGGGTTTTGAAAAGGGTAAAAGAAGCCCCATTTGCTAGTTATTAATAGGGGAAAAAATTTGCTTAATAAAATTTGGGAAAAAAAAAATTTTCGCAATCAGGTGAAGACTGTTTCAATAAAGCCTCCCAAAGGAAAAGTTTGGGAAACCCCTCAATGGTAAAAATTTTTTTTTAAGCCCCTCAATGGTAAAAGTTTTGAAGGCCCCTCAATGGTTTAAAAATTTGAAACCCCCTCAATGGTAAAAGTTTGAATCCCATCAATGGTTAAAAAATTTGAAGCCCATCAATGGGAAAAGTTTTAATCCCCCAATGGTAAAAAATTTTTAATCCCAATTTTAAAGGGGAAAATTTGAATCCCCTTAATGGTTTTAAAAATTTTAATCCCATCAATGGTAAAAGTTTGAAAGGCCCCCAATGGGAAAAAATTTGAAGCCCCATCCCAATTGGGTTAAAAAAAAGTTTTGAAATCCATCAATGGTAAAAGGTTTCGCCCCTCAAGGGTAAAAGTTTTTAAGTCCATCAATGGTAAAAGTTTTAAGTCCAAACAATGGTAAAAGTTTTTAAGCCCATCAATGGTAAAAGTTTGAAACCAAACAATTTGGGAAAAGTTTGAGCCCATCAAAAAGGTTTAAAAATTTGCACTTTTGGTGGGGGGTTTTGTAAATTTTTAAATTTCTTCTAGGGGGGCAGTTTGGGGAAAAAAAAAGACGGAAATTGAGTTTACAAGTTCCTCCCCGACCCCGCTCTCGTTCTTACTGTGCCAACGTCAAACCCCTGGAGACCCACATGAAAATTTTTCCCCCCCAAAAATTCCCCAAAAAATTTTGTATAGCTCGTGGGATTTCCATCTATGCCCCCCCCTTTTTTTTCCTCCAAGTCTGCCGACCAGTTAAAAATTTCCCATTTTTTTTATCTAACAGGATATAGGTCAGCAATAAAATTAGGGAGGTACCCGTTTTTACCTGGCAATTTTCCAAAAAAGGGGTTTTTTGGGAAAATTTTTGGGGTGTCCAGAGCAAAATTTTATTAATTGTTGGCTGGACAGACCTAAGGGGGGGAAAAAAAGCCAAAATTTCCAAATTTTTTGAAAAATGGGACCCCTTCTTTGGTTAAAAAATGGGAAAGTATCCAGGGATGGGTTCGATTAGGGAAAAAGGTTTTTGGGGAAAGGGAAAAATTTACCGTGAAAAAGTTTATTTTTTTTTTCGATATCTTGAATTTTTTAAGGGAAAAATAGTTATCAAAGGGAAAAAATGGGGTAATAAATGACAAAAATTTTGGAAAAAAACAAAAATGAAAAAGGGAAAAAAACGAAGAAAAAAAAATATTAACAATTTTAAATTTAAAAGTCAAAACCAGAAGCAAATTAAAAAATGGGGTTTGGTATCGTGGGGAGGGAAATCTGATGGGTTTTTGCAATAAATGAAATATGGAATCTTTTTTTTAAAAATCGGGACATGATTGGCAGGCGCCATAAAATTAAAAAGGGGTTTAAGTTATTCCCCTGTAGATAGATTATCGGGGGAGGGGAGGGGGGGGGGTTGGAAATAAAAGGGATTATTTTTAAAAGAAAAAATAAATTTTGGTTTAGGTTCAGGTAGAATTTCTAAAAATATTAACCCAAAAGAACTCAAACTCGGAAAACGATAGGGGGAATTTTTTTGGGGCGAAATTAGGGGTTTTCCCACATAGAATTAGTAATAAAAGGGGATCTTAATTTCATAGTTGCTCTTCGTATTATAGATTTTTGAGGGTGTCCCCTTTTCTAGAAGATTAGGTCGAGGCCCAAATTTTTAGTTTTGGTAGCTGTTGCACCCTGCTTTGAAAAAAAATCCTGGGCAAAATTTCAGGAAATCACTGGATCCAAATTTCCGGTCAAAGAAAACAAAACAATTTTACCAAAGTTAAGGGATGCTTTAAAGAATCAAAAAACAAACCCAAAAAGGGTTCTTTTTTGGGTTTTTAGGACAAAGGTCCTAGAAAAAGTAAAACGTGAAAAAATGAGGCAGGAAATTTAGGAGGTATTTTGTTTTTTTTTTGATTGCTTTTTTTCTTGTCAGCTTTCAACATAATGAAAATTTTTTAAAAATTTAATTTTCCAAAGGGCCAAAGAAAAAAAAAATTTAAATAAAAATTATGTCATGAAGAACCCTGATTTCAAAGAAATAGATAAAAATGAAAACCCAAAAAATTTCCCTTTACCTTGATGAATGTTTTCAAAGGGTTTCTTAAGTAAGTTTAGTTAAAAAATTTGGGTAGTAAGTTTTTTTTTTTTTTTTTTTTTTTTGTCGTGGGTGTTTTTTGGTTTTTACCCGTATGTGAATATTAAAAAAACATAAGTAGAATTTTGCCGAGGATAACCCTTTCAAAACCAATTTGAATTTAAAAAAAATTAAAAAAATTTTAAAAATTTTTTAACCCAAATCAAGGCCGGGTGGCCCCCCCGTTTGACCCAAAGCAAAACAGCCGTATGAGTTGAAATCCGGCAGAAAGGCATTCTGTTTTTAAATAAAGAATCCCCCAAAAATATTTAGCAAAAAAAGGGGTAAAACGAAACCCAGATGAGTTTTTTTTTAAAAAACAAACCCGGGAAAGGGACCTAAAAAAAAAAACGAGTCATTCTTTTCAAATTTAGTAATTTATACACTAAAAGAGGTTACTAGCCCCTTGTTCCTGGCATTTTAATCGCCTCTTACAAAACGCATGGATTATGGAGGATGAATTTTTTTCCACTTTCCCATGGAGATAAGACGAAATAAAGAAGAACAAGAACTATTAAGAGAAAGAAGAAAATCCAGATGGGTGTGTATGTATAGGCGTATGCATGCCTGTGTAGTGTGACTTGAGTGTAAGTAGAAGTAGCAAGATATTCCTGCTATCCCACTTGTTTATGACAGAAAAAAAAGACACCAGCCATCTTGCTATCATACTCAATAAGATGAATTGTCCCTTAAAAATGATGCTGTTTGCAATTATTTTATTTCAAATATAGGAGAAGGGTAAACAAGTTGGGGTTATACAGCAGCTATGAAATGTGATGCATTCTGATACTGTCAGAGCAAGAGGAGGATAAATTCAGGCAAAACAGTGCATGTAAAATATTAACATGCCATTTCGAGATTAAATGTCACTTATACACCCCTTTAATAATGTCACTTACACACCCCTTTAATAATGTCACTTATACACCCCTTTAATAATGTCACTTACACACCCCTTTAATAATGTCACTTATACACCCCTTTAATAATGTCATTTACACACCCCTTTAATAATGTCACTTACACACCCCTTTAATAATGTCACTTACACACCCCTTTAATAATGTCACTTACACACCCCTTTAATAATGTCACTTACACACCCCTTTAATAATGTCACTTATACACCCCTTTAATAATGTCACTTACACACCTCTAATAATGTCACATACCCCATTAATAATGTTACTTATGCACCCCATTAAAAATGTTATTCATCCCATTAATGTCACTTACACACCCCAATAGTAATGTCACTTACCTACCCCCATTAATAATGTCACACACCCCTTTCATAATGTCACATATACACCACATTAATAATGTCACTTACACAGCCCATTAATGCAAATCCCTGTTATGGAAGATGATACAAGAGTGGTGAAAATTTTGAAGATCAGAGGTTTTGTCCAGTTAACACACGAAAATAAAATGAAGGAATGAACTATATACCATTTTTTCCAGTGTACTATTACATGCAAAGAGTCCTGTGAATCTAGCGCAAGATAACATTACACCAGCACTAGAAATTTGAAGCCGGTCAAATAAGGCGTTCTCGAGGTATAAACGATAAATTTCGAGATATGAACGAAAACTGTTGGTGACAAGTGTTGCAAAAATAGGTAAGTATATGATCATTAAATTTAGAAACAACCTATAAACGCTAATGTTTATTTTGGATTCTTTTCACATTTATATTCTATTTCAAATCTTTACAGTCCAAAAGAATAATTTTTTTTTAAGAAAATAGAATTTAATAAAATTGTTTAAAAAATGCGATTGTCATCCAAAATCAATGCAATTATACTTCAATTAAAGTACACCAGCGTTTAGGGTTTAAAGCCAGTCGGAAGAGGCATTCACTAATGACCGCATATAACACAAGTCTGAAGCCGTAATTCATCAGATTCCAAAAATTGCAAGTCTTTAATTAATTAAACACATTGTATTAAACTACAAATTTGCAACCAACTCAGAATAAACTTGTGGGACATCATCCTTCTTCCAGAATGCAATAACATTGCAAATGGGACCTTTTGTCACCCATTAATTGCATGAATCTTGCGTGCAGGAAGCAACTCCAGTGGTGAAATGTTTAAGTCGACCAGAAGAGTTATTCTCCAGTTATATCAAGGATTCCAACGGGTTAAAATCTTTTAGCTATTTACTACATCAGCAAAACTGCTGCATGTAAGTAAAACTTACTGGGTACTATACTGTCCGTAAGATGCATCATCCTTCAAATACTGAAGCCGATCAGAACAGGCAGATTGAAATTTTCTCACTATTTTTCAGATAAAATGATAAATTCTGCACCTACACACTTGAATATCATCCTCGATCTTTAGCCAATTATTAAGCAGCTTTTGTGAACGTTGAAGCTACTCCACTGAGGGTTTTGTGAACGTTGAAGCTACTCCACTGAGGGTTTTGTGAACGTTGAAGCTACTCCACTGAGGGTTTTGTGAACGTTGAAGCTACTCCACTGAGGGTGTTGTGAACGTTGAAGCTACACCACTGAGGGTTTTGTGAACGTTGATGCTACACCACTGAGGGTTTTGTGAACGTTGAAGCTACTCCACTGAGGGTTTTGTGAACGTTGAAGCTACACCACTGAGGGTTTTGTGAACGTTGAAGCTACTCCACTGAGGGTTTTGTGAACGTTGAAGCTACACCACTGAGGGTGTTGTGAACGTTGAAACTACTCCACTGAGGGTTTTGTGAACGTTGAAACTACTCCACTGAGGGTTTTGTGAACGTTGAAGCTACTCCACTGAGGGTTTTGTGAACGTTGAAGCTACTCCACTGAGGGTTTTGTGAACGTTGAAGCTACACCACTGAGGGTTTTGTGAACGTTGAAGCTACACCACTGAGGGTGTTGTGAACGTTGAAACTACTCCACTGAGGGTTTTGTGAACGTTGAAACTACTCCACTGAGGGTTTTGTGAACGTTGAAGCTACTCCACTGAGGGTTTTGTGAACGTTGAAGCTACTAAACTGAGGGTTTTGTGAACGTTGAAGCTACACCACTGAGGGGTTTGTGAACGTTGAAGCTACTCCACTGAGGGTCTTGTGAACGTTGAAGCTACTCCACTGAGGGTTTTCTGAACGTTGAAGCTACTCCACTGAGGGTTTTCTGAACGTTGAAGCTACTCCACTGAGGGTTTTGTGAACGTCGAAACTACACCACTAAGGGTTTTGTGAACGTCAAAACTACACCACTAAGGGTTTTGTGAACGTCGAAACTACACCACTAAGGGTTTTGTGAACGTCGAAACTACACCACTGAGGGTTTTGTGAACGTCGAAACTACACCACTAAGGGTTTTGTGAACGTCGAAACTACACCACTAAGGGTTTTGTGAACGTCGAAACTACACCACTAAGGGTTTTGTGAACGTCGAAAACTACACCACTAAGGGTTTTGTGAACGTCGAAACTACACAACTAAGGGTTTTGTGAACGTCGAAACTACCCACAAGGGTTTTGTGAACGTCGAAACTACACCACTAAGGGTTTTGTGAACGTCGAAACTACACCACTAAGGGTTTTGTGAACGTCGAAACTACACCACTGAGGGTTTTGGACACTATCTGCATTAATCCAGGATGATTGGAAATGGGTGGAGGAACTCTGGTCGTGGGGCACATGTTCATGGCAATTGTTCTAAGAATCTGGCTCTACTGACTGTGCAAAAAGCAGTGAAAATTTAAAGCCATCGAGACTTCGATTCACCAGCAAAATAAAAACTAAAAGTTGGATTAAGAAAAATGGAAAAATAAGAAAAATCAGTAAACCTCTGAAATGTCCCCTTTCAGGGATACCTGATTTAACGATGCTTATAGGACATCTGTTACATTATCGATATTCATTGTCCTACCTCATACTTTTCCACTACTTTCAAGTCGAGCTCTTCTCTCCTCAACTATGAGTAGTTACTATTCTTTGAGCACCAGCTGTGCCAGCGCCGCACCTGAAGGAAGATGGTAAAGATGGGTTCAGTTTTTTTATAATGGTGTTCACAGCGCAAATTGTTTTAAAAGATAAGTCCTATTTCTTTCCAACTTTCAATGCGTGAACAGTTTCTTAAGAGGCTCAGGCTAGGCCTTCGATCTTAAGGTGAACTTAAATATAGGAAGGCTAGGAGAATAAGATCAAACGAAATATAAAAATTAATAATTTTGTACCAAAAGAATTTTAGAAAATTTAAATAACCTTATTATAACAAGCGCAATTTAATTTAGCCTAATCCAACTAAATATATTTTAGATAAGTTTACAATAATTTAATAAACAAAAACAATGAAATATATTGTTTTCCTTAGATTCAGAATGATTTTTGCGAAATTATTGCATACACAAATTTTTCCTTGCCTTATTCGGCAAGAAGAACATTCCTATTTAAGCAAAAATCATCAACACACAACATGTACACATGACAATCATCAACACACAACATGTACACATGACAATCATCAACACAACATGTACACATGACAATCATCAACACACAACATATACATATGATAATCATCAACACAACATGTACACATGACAATCATCAACACACATGTGCATATGGCACACATACACAACACGTGTATTTAATGTGTACATAATAACATGTGCACATGACACACAGTCCTCCACTAGTGCCTCAGTCGTGTCACATCTTTAAATATTCACAAGTTACACAAACAATGTTCTCAAATTACTGTAAATCCAACATTTTTTTGTCTTATATATTCTGAATATTGAAGCAAATACTCATATCTAAATTTCCCATATATTGTCTCTGCTACATTGTTTAATCATGTGGACGAGTACATGTATGTCTATGAGAATGTGTACACATGCATGTGTACATAAGTGTTCGTGGGATGGGCTTTGGAGTGATATGTTTGTGTGTATGTATGTGTGATCTCAGACATATTATAGTGATAGGAGATAACTGTGTACATTGTTGTGTGCGTATTTGTAGTACATGGGATTGTGTGTGATTTTTTATGCATGCAAGTGTATGTATAATGACGTATGAGTAAGGTGAATGTGTTTAAACGTATAAATACTTGTGAAAATACTTATATATGTGTATACAAACAATTTCTGCGCTTGTTAGGCTTTCAGTGCCAAATGTAAGACGGATAAATAAACAAAAATGAAAGCAGTGTAATATTTAACATAGTTATGATGGTGGTGGACAAATTAACCAACATATGGGAACTCATTTGCAATAATAAAACACTCAAATACTTTTAAACAGCTAAATAAGTAAAAAAACAACTTGTTCTCAGTATATTTTCATAGCGTAACATAAAAGGATTTCCAAAATTCATGTTAATTAGCCTCTCGGATGTGGCGGAACTGTGAGGCAGCTTGGTGGCGTCTAGCTGACCTACGGTCGCGGCTGTCTTGGTGGGTGTAATTACTGGACGCAGTTTTCTGTGTGTGTCACCTCCAATAATTCCACCCACCTGGACAGTCTCTACCGTAGACCAGCTAGACAAGACCAAGTTTCCATGCAGCGAGGTCACTGAAGGTGGCAACCGCTGACTCTGGGGAAGTGGGGAAGGGAGTCCACCTGAGGTGACACTAGTGGACTCCTGGAAACACTGATCCGGGGAAGGCACCGCTGACTCTGGGGAAGTGGGGAAGGGAATCCACTCAGGTGACACAAGTGGACTCCTGGAGACACTGATAAGGGGAAGGCACCGCCGACCTTAGGGAAATGGGGGGGGAAT
>NC_069408.1:79651903-79667864 GCF_026875155.1 Cherax quadricarinatus
TGGGGCCAAAGGGCCCCAAACCCCGGGGGGGCCCCAAAGAAAATCCCCGTGTTCGCGAGAAGGGGGGGCCCAAAAGGGCCAACCGGGGTGGTTGTGTCCAACGGGCCAGGTGGATTGTGGGGGGAAAAAAAGTCCCCTTTAGGGCCGTGCCGGGGGAGCCTTGGTTGATTGTTTGTTGTGGATATTTTCAACTTTTGGGCCATCCAGGCGATTGTTTGTAGTTTGGGGGGGGCAGGTCTGGTTAAGACGCCGTTAGCATTATCCCAGATCATTGCTCCGTCAATGAATTTTTGGTCCTGGACTCCAATCTTGTCCCTAAATATTCAGGGAGATCCTGCTACAAGTCTCTCTGATGCAATACACGAGGACAGAAAAGGCAGGTAACGCAATCTGTGATGACTTGGGGAAACCCACAATGCCTCCTAGTCTGACTGGAGTGTAGCTGTTCCATGCCCGTCTTCTAAAGTAAGGTTAAGTACTTTCGCCAAAATTGCCTCAGATATTTTGTCATATTCGTGCAGTATAGGGTTATCATATGAAGGTGCACATCTTAGGAAATATGTCAACCTTTGGCAGACTCAAGCACTTTATGAGAAGGTACCAAGGCATCGTGGGTGTCCAGATTGCCTATTTCGTTGTTCCATTCTCCTTAACTCTTCCAATTTCTTCCTGAGAATTGTTTTTCAATGGCATTATCTTCCAGAGGTGCTCTAGCAAGACACTATTTGTGGGGGCAATGACTGCTGCTCCTGTAGTTTTGATCTCACTGCATTTATCACTTGTTGACTGACTGAGATGATTCACATTTGGAGGATTCAGGATGAGAACCATTTCTGTCCCGTGTCATTATATATTTATACTATATATATATATATTATATATATATATATATATATTATATATATATATATATATTATATATATACATATAATATATATATATCAGGGTTTCTATACTCAATTGTTCATTTTATTCCCCCAGTTTAATTTGTGGAGAGAAAAGGGGGAAACAATACAGAAATATCAGTGTTGGGAAGTGTATTTGTTACCAGAAAATATATGGGACGGTTGTTTATCAATGTACGTTACCTGATTTGTGTGCGTGTGTGTGTGTATTACCCTGGTTGCAGGGGTCGAGACACAGCTCCTGGCCCCGACTCTTCACTGATCGCTACTAGGTCCTCTCTCTGCTTCCAAGCTTTGTCTATACCTCGTCTTAAGCTATTGTATGGTTCCTGCCTCCACTTCATCACTTGTTAGGCAATTCCACTTCCTGAACGACTCTATGACTGAAGAATACTTCCTAACATCCCTATGACTCGTCTGAGTCTTCAGCTTCCAATGTGACCCCTTGTTTCTTGTGTCCCCTCTCTGGGAACAACCTCTCTCTGTCTATCTTATCTATTCCACACATTTTATTTTTTTATGTGTTATCATGTCTCCCTGACCCACCTGTCCTCCAATGGCGTCAGTCCGATTATCCTCACCTTTCTTCGTGGAATACCCTGAGCTCCGGAATAGCTTGTTGCAAACCTTGCACTTCTCTAATTCTTGAGGTGTTTGCCCAGGTGTGGGTTCAAATGGAGCTGCATACTGCAGTATGAGCCTGATGTACACAGTGTACAGTCTCTTGAACGATTCCTTACATCGGGACGCTATTCTCAGGTTCCCCAGGCGCCCGTGCTGCAGCAGTTTCTGGTTGATGTGTGCCACCGGAGACGTGTGTGTGTGTGTGTGTGTGTGTGGTGTGACCACCTGTTGAGGTTGGGAGGTCGAGTCGAGCTCCTGTGTGTGTGTGTGTGTGTGTGTGGTGTGTGTGTGTGTGTGTTGTTGTGTGTGTGTGTGTGTGTGTGTGTGTTGTGTACTCTCCTAGTTGTGGTCGAGTCACATCTCCTGCCCGCCTTCACTGGTCATATTACGTTACTCTTATTGCTCCATGAGTTTATCGAACTCTTCTTAAAGCTATTGCATCAACCTGCTCCACTACATCACTCCCAGACTATTCACTTCTGAAACTCTATGACTGAAGAAATAGTCCTAACATTCCTATGTTCATCTGAGACTTCAGCTTCCAACTGGGGACCGTTGTTGCGTGTACCATCTCTTGAACATCTGTCCTGTCACCTTGCCGATCTCTCGTATTTTATGTGATGTTATAATCCCGTCCCTATCTCTCCTGTCTTTCAGTGTCATCAGGCCGATTTCCTTAATCTTCTCGTAGAACATGCCCCTTAACCCGGGACTAGTCTTGTTGCAAACCTTGCGCTTTCTCTAGCCTCCTTACGAGCTTGGTGGGGTGGATTCTAAGTGTTGCTACATACTCCAATATAGGCTAACGTACACTGTGCAAGGGGCCTGAGCGAGTCCTTATGAGATGTCGGAATGCTGTTCTTTAGGTTTGCCAGGCGCCGTGTCTGCAGCAGTTATATGGTTGATGTGCGCCTCGGAGATGTCCCCGGCGTTATACTCACCCAAGAAACGTTTCTTTAGTGAGGTTTGTAGTCTCTGGCCCCCTGATTGTACTCCGTTGCGATCTTCTTTGCGCCTTCCTTATTTCAGACTTCGGGGTTGAACTCCAGGAGAGAACTGCTTTACCAGGCCTGCAGCCTGTCGAGATCCCTTTGTAGTTCTGCCTGGTCCTCGTCCGATTGATTCTTCTCATCACTTCCCATCATCTGTAAACATGGACACTTCTGAGTCTATTCCTTTCGTCTGTTCATCAATAACAGAAACAGCACCGGTCCTAGGACGATCCCTGTGGAAACCCGCTCGTACAGACGCCCACTTTGACTCCTCCCCACGTACATGACTCGTCGTTGTCTTTCTGACAGGTTTCCCAGATCCATTGTGCATTCCTGTTATCCTTGCGTAGTCCTCCAGCTTTTGCACAAATATCTTGAGTGGATGTGTCAACGCCTTCTTTCATGTCCAGAAATCATCCACTCACCCGTCTCTTTCTTGTCTTACTGCTGTCACCCTTTCATAGAACTTCAGTACCTCTGTGACACAGAATTTCGCATCCTAAAATCGTGCAGGCTGTTGCTGATTAGCTCATTCTTTTCTAGGTGCTCCGCCACTCTTTCTCCTGATAATCTTTTCATGACTTTGCATACTATACACGTCAGTGACACTGGTCTATAGTTTGATGCTTTGGATATGTCTCCTTTTTTAAAATTTGGGACTACATTTGCTGTCTCCCATACCTCAGTAGTCGTTCTGTTTCAATAGAGGAAAAGAGAGAGAAACGTTAAGAGAAAGAGATGGAGAGAAAGAGGGACACAGGGAGGGGGATTGAAGTTGATAGAGAAGGGGAAGTGAAGAGAAAAAGAGAGATGAGAGAAAGAGGGGTAGAGGGATAAAGGAGGTTGGGTGGAGAGTTGTAAGGAGGGAGAGATGGGAGAGGGAGGGAGAGTGACAGGGAGAGTGAGGGGGGTGGAGAAAGAGTGGGAAGGGAGCTAGAGGTGAGAAAAAGGGGGAAAGGGAGGGAGGAAGAAAAAAGAGAGGGGGGAACGGGGGGTGGTAGAGCGAGGAAGAAAAAAGGAAGGAGAAGAAGGAGAAAGAGAGAGAGAGAGAGATGAGTACTGAAGTCACAGTGAGGGAGTCAATTGGCCTGAGTGCATATATATATATATATATATATATATATATATATATATATATATATATATATTTATATATTTTATATATTATATATATATATATATATATATATATATATATATATATATGTGTGTGTGTGTGTGTGTGTGTGTGTGTGTGTACTCGCCACTTGTGGTTGCAGAGGGTCGAATCAAAGCTCCTGGTCCCGCCTCTTCACTGGCCGCTACTGGGTCACTCTCCCCACACCATGAGCTTTATCATACCTCTTCTATGAATGGATCCTGCCTCCACTACATCGCTTCCCAAACTATTCCACTTCCTGTCTACTCTGTGACTGAAGAAATACTTCCTAACATCCCTGTGATTATCTGTGTTTTCAACTTCGAACTGTGTCCCCTTGTTGCTGTGTCCTATCTCTAGAACATTCTTCCTCTGTCCACCTTGTCAATTCCTCTCAGTATTTTATATGTCGTTATCATGACCCCCCTACCTCTCCTGTGTGTGTGCATATGTGAGTGTGGCGTGGGGGAGTTGTAAGGGGGAGAGAAAGGGGGAGAAGGTGGGAGAGGGGACAGAGTGATGGAGAGGTGGAGATAGTGGGAAAAGGGGTAGGGGGAGATTGAGAGAAAGGATCGAGAGAGAGGGAAAGGAAAGAGAGGGATAAGCAAAGGTGGGAAGAGAGGGAGATGGAGGAGGAGGAAGAGAAGGAGGAGAACGAGGAGGAGGGGGAAGAGAAGGAGAAGGAAGAGGAGGAGGAGGAGGAGAAGAAAGAGGAGCAGGAGGAGAACGAGGAGAAAGAGAAGGAAGAGGAGGAGGAGGAAGAGGTGTGTTTGTGTGTGTGTACTAACCTATTTGTACTCACCTATTTGTGGTTGCAGGGGTCGAGTCATAGCTCCAGGCCCCGCCTCTTCACTGGTTGCTACTGAGTCCTCTCTCTTCCTGCTCCATGAGCTTTATCAAACCTCGTCTTAAAACTATGAATGGTTCCCGCGTCCACTACGCCACTTTCTAGGCTAATCCGCTGCCTAACAACTCTATGACTGAAGAAATACTTCCTAACGTGTGTGTGTGTGTGTGTGTGTGTGTGTGTGTGTGTGTGTGTGTGTGTGTGTGTGTGTGTCTGTGTGTGTGTGTGTGTGTGTGTGTGTGTGTGTGTGTGTGTGTGTGTGTAAGTGCTCCAAAAATTAAATGTCTACACGCAGAGTTCTCACTCAAAATTGCGAATCTACATGCAAGCTGCTCATAGCAGATGTTTTACCCACAAAATGTTTCACAATAGTCTTTTTATCTCCTAAACTCCATGCCCCAACCTTCTACCTTGGAAAACCCAATACCCATCCTAAAAGCTGAACTCCTTGCCTCTTATTCCAGAACCATTTTCCCTGTTTGCGAAGCCCATGTCCCTGAACGCCGTGGGCGCGTGAGGGCGCTGCGACGTGCTCTGCGGGGAGAATTTCTTGCAGCCTCACTATCCAGAAATGTTACCATTAACTTTTATATCCTTCTTCTATTGCTGCTCATTCTGGATAAAGTGCAGCAGGATGCAGGCGGGGCGACCATCTTCACTTTTCTCATCGCTACGCCCTATATCACCACGTTTCCACACCCTGCACCACCACTCTAAAATGCTTTCACATCTTCCACCATCACACCATTACATCGTACACCATTGCGCCCTGATAATCACATCAGTATACAACCACTACGCCTCAAAGTATCGTAACACTACACCTGTGTAACCATGCCTTCACTCCCTGTACCAGCACGATCTAAAGCAGTACATCACGCTATCACGTCCCTATTCCCTGTAGTACAACGCCCTGCACCACTACGCATAACGTCCTCACGTCCTGCACCACCACACCCCCAAATGCTCTTCAATGCCACACCATCACTACCTGCACTACAACGCATGACGCTACAACCCAGGTTTTCACTCCACCAGGCCTGTACGCACTGTAACACCACACCTCACTCATATATCAGTGGTAATTTCATACGACTTGGATTCATCCATACATTGTTTTTGTAAGCTAAAGCATAGTTCAGTATGATTTATTTTTTACCCTGTGGGAAGCCATGTATTTTTGTGAGAAAAGCTTCTTGGTCATTACCGTAGTTGAACTACGTCGAAATAATTTAATTTTAGTCTATTAAACGTAACCGGAACCCTACATATTGCGTCTTATAGCTGCAACATTTTTCTGCACGTGTATTTTATTATTTTATTAATTGAATGTTAATTATTTATATAATCATGCAAAATTACTGTGCAGCATACCTGCCTGTTGTCGGTATTAGGTGCGTAACACCTAATACCGATAGCAGGTAAATATGCTTCGGCCTCCGTGAGACACACCTCCATTTTTTTCCAGTCTGGTTGCCTGCTCACTTAGATCAATATAAATGACAGTTAAAGTCGGCTTCTCACCAGACCAGAAGTTAGACTTCGAGCCTAATAAAAGCCTGTTTTTCGAGTTCAACAAAACAATAAATAAAGCATTAGCTCAGTATTTGTATTATAGCCGGCAGTAGTTACTTCTTAATAACTTCCATGTTTAGTATTTCTCAGGTTTCAGAAAGCATCAGAATTCATTGAAGTTATTTGCATTATTCAAAAATATACGAAAAGTAATTATAGTAATTCGATGTATTTCAGTACTGATTCAAATATTTCCTCAGGTTCAAAGAAGCAAAGAATTTTAAGTCTTACTCACATGAAACAAAATCCTAGGGGATATTAAATTAAGGAAATTGACAATTACTTTAGAGATAAAGATTATCACTGGTCAACAAAATATCGTTGCCAAAGATATTTGAAGATATTTAGGGTATTTTGGGGTTACTGAATTCGAAAATGTCAGTAGATTTTTCAAATTGGCTCTAGCTTGTGAGATATTGCATACCTACCCTCAGTTGACAGGAAATTTAGCCATAACACGTGTATATTAGAATTATATTTTTAAGTGATTTAATATTTAACGCATAGTTGTATCAACAACGACCACGTGACAATATTGTAGCCTTTATTTTGTAATATTTTTGCTATATAAACATGAATTCTTCACGAAGAGTCTGCTTAAACAATCCCGAAGAATTTTGCTACATTTGTGGAGGATATTCTTTTCAAAAGCAACGAAAAAAATACACATTTTTAATAAAAACAGTATTTTTCTTATTTTGGGTGGAGCCTGGAGAACATAACAAGTCTTGGGCTCCCTACATGGTCTGCAAAATGTGTAGAAAAATAGGGAAAGGAAAAATTTGTACTTCTGTGTGCCTATGGTGTGGAGAGAACCAAAGAACCACCAGGAGGATTGTTATTTCTGTATAGGGAATGTGAAAGGTTTTAATCGATACAAGAAAGTCAAGTGGGAATATCCTGATTTGGAGTCAGCAAAAAGAGTAGTGTCACACAGCGACCTTTCCCATACCAGTGTTTACAACACTGCCTGACCGTCTGTTTCAGATGTTGAAAAAACTCAGTGTTTAGGATATAACACAGGTGAAAGTAGTGGAACCGAATATGAAGTATGCATTTCAATACCCCAGAAGTTCTCCCAAGAAGAACTCAGTGATCTGATATGTATCCTCAGTTTGTCAAAGCAAATAACTATCTACCAGAAGAAGTTAAAAAAAACGGCTTATCGGACATAAGAGGTTGAACTCCTGCCTTACTTCAGCTAAGATGAAGATCATGTATACTGCAATAACACCTCTGGACTTTTTTGAATGGGTCTTGAATATCAACCAGGAGATGGGCAGCTGTTTATAGACAGCTCCATTAGAAGCTTGAAATGTATCTTATTGCATAATGGTAATCAATATGCATCTCTTCCAATTACTCAACAAAACTGTGCTGGTGACTAACACAGAAGGAAATAGTACAAACAACGTTTTCATATGCAGTAAATAGTGGTATTATTATTATTATATAGAATGAAGCGCCAGTTTGTATATGATTCGACTTTTGAGTGATCTAAAAGTTAATTTCAATGCGATTTCAATATATATTTTTTTTACATCTTGTATGTTTTGCAGTGGGATACAAACTGTATCAGAAACTAGAGCCAATGAAGTAAAACCGATGATGTATTTGGAATCAACATCACCAACTTACCCTAAAATCGGTGTAATATCATTGACTATAAAATTAGGGTTGATGAGTGAATTCTTTTTATAACTGCAGATTTAAAAATATGGTCCAGTGTTACCATGTTACATAATTTGAGGTTTTATACAGTTTCCAATGTCCATCTGAAGTTTATTGTGAGATTTTCATACAGCTCCCAAATCACCAACCTTAAATTAATGTAGAACTAATCACATTTCAAATAGAATTGATTAACTTCATTAAGAAAAGTATGTGACACTGTCCACACGTAACAACAATATGATAAAAACTGAGGTACAGTCAAGAGGAAACAAGAGAGTCTAACACTAGCCTGTTCAGAGGTTAGAGACACGTGAGACTCTGACGTGAAAACATTACTAAGTCCTTAACTTTCACGCCAGTGTGTGAAGTGTGATGAGACTAAGTTAGGTCAGCTGTGTAGTGGAGAAAACATTGTCGTCGTCACACCCAGCAGGAAGACCCCCTGACATCCCACTGTGACGATCCTAACGAAGACCTGTGGATGAGCACACAGCTGATCAACAGGTGTTTCTTACCCAATTGAGTTGGCTGGTGTCCGAAACCCGACTGACCAGGTTGGTGGTCCTGACCCAACTATAAGCGATTCCAGAGCACCTGTGGAGAAATTTTCTCCAGAAAGGAGGGGTATAGGCACCCTTCAGCGTTTTCGGCCATTTCACCCTTTCAGAAAGGGAAAATGACGTCTTGTTTCTTGATCACCTACAAACCCAAACAAGTTCTACACACTCTACTATTGGTACCATACTTGTATATTTGATAATAGGCCATAATGATAGATACAAAATATTAGATATAACATAAACCAACCCTGAAGAACATAATCCAAGACATAGTCATACCTGAAATTATTATTAATTAAATGTTACCATCCAGGCCATGAATAATGATAGAATGCATTTTAATCACTTTTCTTAGACCAATTTGTATAAGAATATGATAGAGCATAGAGGATCTGATCTACGATAAAGAAGGTTCATTTTGTTTATAACAATGACCCTTAATATCAGTATATAGCCAGGAAAATAAATAAATAAATTATATATATATATATTATATATATATATATATATATATATATATATATATATATATATATATATATATATAGAAGGAGACTCGAACCTACGAACCAGTTCGTAGGTTCGAGTCTCCTTCAGCCAGAGATCAGAGTTTATATATATATATATATATATATATATATATATATATATATATTATATATATAATATATATATATTATATATATATATATATATTATATATATATATATATAAATATTTTAGGTAAAAAAAAAATTTTAATGCTTATCTTGATACTGGATGACCACTGGGTTTAGAGCTTTCAGTGAATAATAATAATAATAAAAATAATAATAATAATAATAATAATAATAATAATAATAATAATAATAATAATAATAATAATTCGTATCTTCTAGCAAATCTTATTGTTTAAATTTCATTAATTCTTTAATTGTTGTTTATTTTCTATTATTAACAGAATTAACGTAGACAAAAGCCTTTAGTACTATATGGGCCTTTGCTCGAATTTAAATATATTTAAATTAAAAATAATAAAGGATTAATATCATATCGTTTAGAGACTAATGTTACAAGAACTGAAGCAGCTTTCAGGACTTGTAAGAATTAGGCACCATAAGTATGTCACTTTCTCTCAGGTGAGAACCTAAGTGAAAGGTTATAACTTCGTAAATTGATAAAGAGTGTGACTTCACTACAACGGTCACGCGTTTGTACGCCCTCGTATCTGCACGCCCCCATTTCTGCACGCCCCCATATCTGCACGCCCCCATATCTGCACGCCTCCATGTCTGCCCGCCCCAAGTACTGCACATCCACGCAGCTTGTGTCCATGCACTACACCAGTACGCACCACATGACCACGTACTGTGCTTTCTTGGCACCATGCTACCATACATCATACCATCATGTAGCAAACACGCTCACACCACACAGCCATACAACACAACATGAGGCTCAAAATCACTCCACCACCACACCATCAGACATCATACCACCACACAAAACATCAATATGCACCATATTATTTTGTAACACCATGTCACAACATATCACCACCACCACACAAACACCACAAAGTCACCTACCATTTCATTATGCACCATATAATTTAACACATCACCAGGCACAACACCAATAAGCACCACGCAACCATACACGACATCATCATGCATCACACCACTGTGCACCATACCATCATGTACCACACTACCATGCATTACACAATGCACAACAGCACCGTACACCACAATCATCACGCAATGCACCCCACCAACATGCATCACACCACTATGTATCACACCACCATGTATCACACTACCATGTATCCCACTACCATGCACCACACCACCATGCATCACACCACCATGTATCACACTATAATACACCACACTACTATGCACCACACCACCATGCATCACACCAATACGTATCACACTATCATATACCACACCACTATGCACCACACCATGCACAACACCACGTTTGACACTAACATGCACCACACCACCATGCATCACACTACCATGTATAGCACTACCATGCATCATGATATCATGCACCACACCACTATGTTTAAAACACCACCATGTATCACACCACCAACTATCACACTATCATGTACCACACCACTATGCACCACACCACCATGTATCACACTACCATGCACCACACCACCATGCATCACACCGCAATGCCCCACACCACCACGCATCACAACATATATCACACCACCATGCATCACACCATCATGCATCACACAATCATGCATCACGCTACCATGCACCACACCAATATGCATTTCCTGATGTAGGTTCCCGGTACCAAGGTTCTACAATCTTCCTTATTTAGGTGGAGGTCAGTGAATCTTCAGGGGCCCTTACGACCCTCCCGAGGGGCTGAAGTTGCCTCTCAGGAAAGATTCAGTCCCAGGACCAAAATGTGATTCCTCTCAGCCGCCGTACCCGACACTTGGTTGAGGTGTTGGGTTGCTGTGTTATGGGTAGTGGAAGATTATTGCATGGGTGAATGAATTTCCGTGGGATATTGGGGTGGGAGGCATTGTCCTGGGTGAGGAGTTTATTGTGAGCCTGTCAAAAGCTTTCGACACAGTTATTTGAAAAGGTTTCGTTACTTGACTCTTAACCGGGACCGGAACGTTTTCTAATATGTCCAGATGTTTGTTAACGTTTCTTTTAAACCAACGAAGCGATATCAATTACCAATGTTTATTCCAACACTAAAAACCACAATAACAACCAAATGTAATGGAGTTAACCACAAAGAGTTAACATCAAGATGAACATGCAAGGTTAATATTATAATAGATTCAGGAAATTTAACTGGTAAAATCATTTGTATCAAAATATGTGAATTATAAATGAAGTAATGCTTATTGTATAAGTTGTATTAACCCAAAGGGTTAATTAAAACCCTTTGGGGGCCAAGGCTCGAAAAATTGCGAAATTTGAATTGTATTTCCCATGAGTGGACAGTGTGTTAATGTAAGGTAAATGAGCCCATATAAATAAATATGTGAAAGTTTATTTTCGATCAATTGCAAATATGCGAACACCGACAAAACTCGGTCGTACCATCAAAGGGTCAACAATTTTAAATGTTGCATAGTTGCAATAGTTAATAAAACAGCAAATAACTATTTTTTTTTAATTTATTATACAAAAAAGACGATATCAAAAACATAAATTGAACTTGTTTTCAAACATTTTGTAAGTAATAAAAAAATACAAAAATGAACCAAGTAGCAACACAGACATTGCAAAGGGATAAAAAAATTTTAAATTCCTGTATTCCCGAGTTTCCTGGTAAGAACACAGATTCTAGATCGCTAATTTGTGCACTGAAACTTTAAGAAGCAATTTCTATCCTCCTTGATGCATAGATTTACTTAGCATATGGCACAGGAAAATGAGGATGTGACATGTTTGTGTTTGCTGCAAAACTTGTATGTAAGTAGCTTGCCTGGCACTGGCCAGTTTCCTAGTTGTTTATCCAACCTCACACTGTCATCTGGCCTTTCTGCACATTGGTACTGCACTGCAGATGGTAATTGCAAGGTTGGCAAATCATTACTTTCACCATTGGAATTATTTGGTGAAGCTCTTGGACTTGTTCTTATGTTGCTGCGTCTAAACTTTTGTCAGTTGGATCTTGCAGGGATAAAGATGTCAAGCCTGAATAGCTTCAGTGACATGCACTTGGCTTTTAGTAACCGATAATCACGGCAGTAAAGAAGCCATGCATTCACAACTGAAAGATCAAGAACATAGGCAAACAGCCACATGTACCAACGTTTAGATATCATAGGTGTTTTGTATAGATGCACCAACATGTGACTTTTGTCAGTATCTCCCATGTGTGCATTATAGTTCTTGATGACTGCAGGGCACTGGAACCGGAATTTGGTCTTTGTATCCTTGTTATATCTGTCAATAAAAGTGACAGGATTAACCCCAACATCATTTGTCACTAAAGTCACAGCTTTGTTCTCCTTCCAACTTACAACAAGGATACCATCATTGGTTTTGAAGTCAAAAGAGCCCCTGGCACTACGTTCTTTTCCATTTGTTTGACAGGCATCAGTTCAGGCTTACCACATCTATTTTCACGTACTGTTCCAGTGTATCTGCAGTTATACTTTTCTCTTAGCAACTGGAGCAAAGGTAGCTTTGAAAAAAAATTGTCAGAATAGATTGCTGATGTATTTCTTTGGTTGAGAGTTGTTGCAAGTACCAGAACAATCTTTGAACTTATTGGTAGTTTAGTTTCTTCATGTGGCAGCTTTATAGGATGGTTGTCAAAAGTTATTTTGCCTTTATACGTAAGTGTATTATCCCATCTTCACTTGCAGGACAAAATAGCTTGACACCCCACTTGTCTGGTTTGGTTTTGATGTACTGCCTTAGGTTTCCAGCGGTTTTACCCTTGAAATCAACCATAACTTTATCAACAGACTACTTATGTGTAGCTGGAACTTTCAAGCAAGCATTATGTTGTTAGGTAAGACACATATGCAACAGTTAGGTATCTTTATTTCCATAGACCATAGACTATGGAACAAGACTCTTCTCCAGACTGAGGGACTGACCACCTCAAAACTTCAAGGGTGATGGACTGATTACATCGTCTTCACGTCTCTTCTGCTTCTATCAACTTTTCTGTACTCGACTGAAGAAGCCTACTGTGAAGGCGAAACGTTTCGAAATGAAGATACCTAACTGTTGCATATATGTCTTACCTAACAACCTGTCGGTATTTTATACCATTTTGATGTTCACTCAAGCAAGCATTAGTTAGTGCAGTGTAAAGAGGCCTTATTTTGTGGAATCTGTCGTTATCCTTCTTTTGTGTGTTATCACTGAGCAACCTAAGCCTAAGCAACCTAAACCTCTTAGTTCCTATGACTTCTGTAACCTGGGGTGCCTTAGTTCAAGTTGCCCAATAGTTCTGAATGCATGGGTGTGTGAAATGATACCCATATACAACAGAATACCTATGAACCTCGTGATTTTCATATCTGTTCGAAAAGTACTATGTATGTTTTTTGCATGGCATACAAATTAGATTGGTCTATCTTGTCTATATATATATATATAATATATATATATATATATATATATATATATATATATATATATATTATATATATATTATATATATATATATATATATATATTATTAGGAATCTCATTTTCTTTTCTTCTCCAAAGAGTATATTACAAATGCTGAGAAGCTTCCAGTATTTAGATGCTTTTATAACTATACACCGGCGGTTTTATCGACTATACAGGCAGTTGTATTAACTATACATGTACTTTCATTGACTATCCAGCCATAGTTTTCAAATGACATTTCTCTTGCTGGAATTGTGCTTTGCGAAGAGAACAATATTGAGAACGTGAGAACACAATATGAAAATCTCATAATTTTCTTTTGAAGGTTTTTATAAACCAACATTCTATTTTAGCTGATATTTGCTGCATTTCATTACTTTTCTTCTCTAAGCGAAAGGTCATCTGTCGTGATTATTCCAAGTTACTTTTCATATTCCATCAGTTTTATAGGAGGGTTGACTATATTTTTGTGACTTGTGATTATTTCTAGATTTTATTTATTTATTTATTTATTTATTTACAATTTGAGCACACATACAGAGGTTACAAAAAATGCAGATAAGAGCAGCATGCCAAAGCCACTTATACTATGCATAGCATTACGGGCTGGCTTAAAATTAACTTAAGATTAACTAAGCAATGATGAAATCAGTGATAAAACATTAATGTAAACAGATTACTATAAAGCACAAGTGAGTATTACAAAGACAGGTCACATGGTTGCATTCAGTCAGGTAGTGATTCTGTTAGGTAGTGTATTTAAAAAATAATAAAGTTAGATTCGGTTTTAGGTTTAACATTTATGTGATATAATTGTGAGAAACATTTAAGATATACAATTTATAAGGTTCAGTTATTCAGTATTTATTTGGTTTTGGGTGAGTAAGTGATCTTGATGAAGAGACTTGAATTTATAAACAGGTAGTGTTTCTTTTATATTTACAGGTAATGAATTCCAGATTTTAGGGCCTTTTATGTGCATTGAGTTTTTGCATAGCGTGAGATGGACACGAGGAACATCAAAGAGTGATCTGTGCCTTGTGTTATGGTCATGTGTTCTGTTGGGGTTGGCAAGGAGATGTTTGAGGGGAGGGTTAATATCAGAGTTAAGGGTTTTCTATGTATGTAAATAGGTGCAGTAATAAGTATGGATGTTTTGTATGGTGAGTAGGTTTAGCGTATTGAATATTGGTGATGTGCTGCCTGTAGTGAGAATTTGTTATCATTCTAACTGCAGCCTTTTGTTGAGTAATTAGTGGTCTGAGATGGTTAATTGTTGTTGAGCCCCATGCACAAATTCCATAGGTGAGATAGGGGTAAATAAGAGAGGATTATAGGGCCAGGAGGGCTGACTGTGGAACATAGTACCGTATCTTCGACAGTATGCTACAGTCTTGGAAATTTTCTTAGAAATTTTTTGGGTATATTTTGTATAAAAATTTGGGGTCTATTATCAAGGTGGATTCCTAAGAATTTTCCCTCTGTTAGTTTTGTGATAGGTGATCCGTTTATCGTTATGTTAAGAGGGACATCTGTAGCTCTGTTACCAAACTGAATGAAGTGGGTTTTTTGTCAATGTTTATTTGTAAGTTTGTTAGTCCTCATCCGGGTAGATATTTTCTGTAATTCGGTATTTACAGTTCTTGAGTAATGAACGAAAGTCTGGCTCAGATAACATCGCGCCTCATTACAGGAGCATCACATATAAGATGCAAATGAATCTCACAGACTCATGGGATGAAGATCTTATCGATGATGAGTGGCATAGGACCTTACGACCTTCTGGCCGAGCGATGCAAGAGTAACCTGATAATTTCAGTGAGGTAAGAACAGCCGAAGTATTGTGTAGAGGTCAAGGATCTCCGAGCTATTAATAAACTGATATGTTTAGAAATTACTGCTTCTCAAATTGAATTTGACAATGTTGAGGATGACAGTACTGAAGATCACAATGTTGAAAATGACAGTGTTTAAGGGCCCCCATGGCCTGGCTGGCAAAGATCTCGCTTCACACACAGAGGGTCCGGGTTCGATTCCCGGCAGGGGTAGAATCATTGGACACGTATCCTTACACCTGTTGTTCTGTTCACCTATCAAGTAGGTACCTGGGTGTTAATTGACTGGTGTGGGTTGCATCCCGGGGAACAATTGGGGACCACAATAGAAATAAGACAGACAGTCCCTCGGTGACGCACTGACTTTCTTGGTCTATCCTGGGTGGCTAACCCTCTGGGGTTAAAAATCCGAACAAACTCTTATCTTAATGTTGAAGAAGAGAATGTTGAAGATAGCATTGTTGAAGATGACAAATTAAAGATGACAATGACAATACTGAAGGTAACAATGTTGAAGATAGCAATGTTGAAGATGACTGTGTTGAAGATGACAATGTTGAAGATGACAATGTTGAAGATGACTGTGTTGAAGATGACAATGTTGAAGATGACTGTGTTGAAGATGACAATGTTGAAGATGACAGTGTTGAAGATGACTGTGTTGAAGATGACTGTGTTGAAGATGACAATGTTAA
>NC_069408.1:79668364-79693364 GCF_026875155.1 Cherax quadricarinatus
TTTTTAAAAGGGAAAACCCCCCGGGGTTTTGTTAACATGTCCTCCCGGGGTTTATCTCCAGTGTAACATGTTTTCCTGAGGGTTTATCCCGGGGAACTTTTCTCTCCTGAGGGGGTTTTCCATGTACATGTCCTCCCGGGGTTTTTTTTCACGTGGTAACCTTTTTTCCCCCGGGGGGTTTTTGGGAAAATTCCTCCTGAGGGTTTTTCACGGGTAACAAAAGCTCTCCCGAGGTTTACTCCAGTGGTAACGTCCCTCTTTAGGGTTTTTTTGGGGGTTTTTTCCGAGGGTTTTTTCTACATGGTAAATTCTCCGAGGGTTTTACTCCCGTGGGAACATGTCTCTCCCAGGGGTTTTTCCCCGTGGGAAAAGTCTCTCCGGGGTTTTTCCGTGGTACCCTTTTCCCCGGGGTTTTTCCAAGTTGCCCCGTCCCCCCCCCCAGGGTTTATCTCAATGGGACCCCTTTCCCAATTTTAAAATTCCCTTTCCCAGGGCCCCCAAAAACCCCCAGGGCCCCCTTCGCCCCCCCAGGGGTTTTTTTGGGGGGCGGGTTTTTTTTTTGGTCCCCTTATTTATTTTGGGACAGCCTCTCCCGAGGGTTTATCTCACAGTGGTACATGCCCTCCGGGGGGGTTTAAGTGGTACATGCCTCTTTTTTTTCCCCGTGGTCATTGTTTGGGGTTTTTCTCACGTGGTACAGCCCCCCGAGGGGTTTTTCTCACAGTGGTAATGTTCCCGGGGGGGTTTTTTGGGGCTCCTTCCCTTTTTTTTTCCGGGGAATCCTCCCCGATTTTTCTCCGTGGTACTCCCCAGGGTTAAAAATTTCCCCCTGGGTGTCTCCGAGGGGTTTTTTGGGGGGTTTTTTCCCCTTGGGGGTTTCTCCAAATGTTTTAACCCTCCCGGGGGTTTTCCGTTTTGCCTCCCCCAGGGGGCCCAGGGGAAGTTCTCCCCGGGGGGACTCCATGGTAAATTTTTTCCCTTTTACCCGTGGGAAAAAAGTCTCTCTGGGTTTATCTCACAGGGCCCAAACCCCCCGAGGGTTTACTCAGTGGTAAATGTCTCCCGGGGTTTTTTCAGTGGTAAAATGTCCCCCGGGTTTTAAAATAAATTTCTCCCGAGGGTTTTACTCACTGGTAACATGTCTCTCCCAGGGTTTTCTAGTGGGACGCTTCCCGGGGTTTTCCCGGTTTAAAATTTCTCCCCAGGGTTTACTCCAAGGAAATGTCCCCCCCGGGGTTTTTCCCCGGGGAAATGTCTCTCCCAGGGTTTTAAAAAACATGGGGAACGCTTTTCCCAGGGGTTTTTTTTTACATGGTGACATTCCTCCCGGGTTTTCTCACAGTGGTGACTGTCCCCTCCCGGTTTATCTCACAGTGGGACATGTCTCTCCCGGGGTTTCTCACAGTGGTAACATGTCTCTCCGAGGGTTTTTCTCACAGTGGTAACATGTCCTCCGAGGGTTTATCTCCGGGTACATGTTTTTCCCCTTTTTTCCGGGTTTTCCCCCCCAGGGTTTATTTCCCGGGGGGAAAATTTCTCCATTTACAAGGGGGGGGGGGGGGGGGGGGGGGGGGGGGGGGGGGGGGGGGGGGGGGGGGGGGGGGGGGGGGGGGGGGGGGGGGGGGGGGGGGGGGGGGGGGGGGGGGGGGGGGGGGGGGGGGGGGGGGGGGGGGGGGGGGGGGGGGGGGGGGGGGGGGGGGGGGGGGGGGGGGGGGGGGGGGGGGGGGGGGGGGGGGGGGTCTCTCCTGAGGGGTTTATCTCACAGTGGTGACATGTCTCTCCTGAGGGTTTATCTCACAGTGGTGACATGTCTCTCCTGAGGGTTTATCTCACAGTGGTAACATGTCTCTCCGAGGGTTTATCTCACAGTGGTAACATGTCTCTCCTGAGGGTTTATCTCACAGTGGTAACATGTCTCTCCCGAGGGTTTATCTCACAGTGGTAACATGTCTCTCCCGAGGGTTTATCTCACAGTGGTAACATGTCTCTCCCGAGGGTTTATCTCACAGTGGTAACATGTCTCTCCTGAGGGTTTATCTCACAGTGGTGACATGTCTCTCCTGAGGGTTTATCTCAGTGGTAACATGTCTCTCCTGAGGGTTTATCTCACAGTGGTAACATGTCTCTCCTGAGGGTTTATCTCACAGTGGTAACATGTCTCTCTGAGGGTTTATCTCACAGTGGTAACATGTCTCTCCTGAGGGTTTATCTCACAGTGGTGACATGTCTCTCCTGAGGGTTTATCTCACAGTGGTAACATGTCTCTCCTGAGGGTTTATCTCACAGTGGTAACATGTCTCTCCTGAGGGTTTATCTCACAGTGGTAACATGTCTCTCCCGAGGGTTTATCTCACAGTGGTAACATGTCTCTCCTGAGGGTTTATCTCACAGTGGTAACATGTCTCTCCTGAGGGTTTATCTCACAGTGGTAACATGTCTCTCCTGAGGGTTTATCTCACAGTGGTAACATGTCTCTCCTGAGGGTTTATCTCACAGTGGTAACATGTCTCTCCGAGGGTTTATCTACAGTGGTACATGTCTCTCCGATGGTTTATCTCACAGTGGGTACACATGTCTCTCCTAGGGTTTATCTCACAGTGGTACATGTCTCTCCGAGGGTTTATCTCACAGTGGTAACATGTCTCTCCCGAGGGTTTATCTCACAGTGGTGACATGTCTCTCCTGAGGGTTTATCTCACAGTGGTGACATGCCTCTCTCCGAGGGTTTATCTCACAGTGGTGACATGCCTCTCCCGAGGGTTTATCTCACAGTGGTGACATGCTCTCCCGAGGGTTTATCTCACAGTGGTGACATGTCTCTCCGAGGGTTATCTCACAGTGGTAACATGTCTCTCCTGAGGGTTTTATCTCACAGTGGTAACATGTCTCTCCTGAGGGTTTAAGTCACAGTGGTAGACATGTCATTTCAGCTGAGGGTTTTATCTCTCAGTGGTAACATTTTCTCTCTCGAGGTTAATCTCACAGTGGTACATGTCCTCTCCTGAGGGTTTATCTCACAGTGTAACATGTTCTCTCCTGAGGTTTACTCAGTGGTAACATATCCTCGGGACCTGAGGTTTATCTCTCACAGTGGTAAACATGTCCTCTCCTGAGGGGTTTATCTCTCAGTGGTAACAAGTCTCTCCCTGAGGGTTTATTTCCCAGTGGTAACATGTCTCCTGGAGGTTTATCTCACAGTGTTAACATCTCTCCTGAGTTTTTATCTCACTGTGGTAACATGTCTCTCCTGAGTGTTTATCTCACAGAGGGTAACATGTCACTCCTGAGGGTTTAATCTCACCAGTGTTAACATGTCCTCTCTTCGAGGGTTTATCTCACAGTGTTAACAAGTCTTCTCCTGAGGGTTGTCTCTCACAGTGGTAATATGACCTTTCCTGAGGGTTAAATCTCTCAGTGGTAACATGTCTCTCCTGAGGTTTATCACTCACGGCAGTGTGTAACATGTCTCTCCAGAGGTTTAATTCTCACAGTGGTACACATTCTCTCCTGAGGTTATCTCTCAGTGGTTAACAGTCTCTCCCGAGGGTTTATCTCACAGTGGTAACATGTCTCTTCCCGCAGTGGGGTTGATATATCTCACGTGGTAACATGATCTCCTCCTGAGGTTATCTCACATTGGTACATGCTCTCCTGAGGTTTATACTCAGTGTTAACATGTCTCTCCTGAGGGTTTATCTCACCAGTGGGTAACATGCCTCTCCTGAGGGTTATCTCTCAGTGCAACAATTCTCTTCCTGAGGGTTTAATTTCTCAGTGTTAAACATGTCTACCTGAGGGTTTATACTCACAGTGGTAACATCTCACCTATGGTTTATCTTCACAGTGGTACCATGTCTCTCCTGAGTGTTTATCTCTCAGTGGGTAATCGATGTCTCTCCTGAGGGTTTATCTCCACAGTGTAACATGTCCTCTCCAAGGGTTTTTATCTCACAGTGGTAACATGTCTCTCCCTGAGGGTTTTATCTCAGTGTGGTAACAAGTCTCTTCCCGAGGGTTTAATCACACATGGTAACATGTCTCTTCGAGGGTTTTATCTCACAGTGTAACGAGTTCTCTCCTTGAGTGTTTTATCTCACAGTGGTACATGTCTCCAATTCTCGTACCTGAGATTTTATCTAGTGGTAACCTGTCCTCTCCTGAAGGTTTTATCTCACATGTGGTAACATGTCTCTCATGAGGAGGTTTTATCTCTCAGTGGTAACATGTCCTCTCCTGAGGGTTTAATCCTCAGTGGTAAACATGTCTCTCCTGAGGGTTTATCTCACAGTGGCAACAAGTCCTCTCCGAGGTTTATCTACAGGTGTTAACAAGTCTCTCCTGAGGGTTTTATCTCACAGTGGTAACAAGTCTCTCCGAGGGTTTATCTCACAGTGTAACATGTCCTCCTGATGGTTTATACTCACATGTAAACATGTTCTCGCAGGTTTATCTCACAGTGGTAACATGTCTCTCCTGAGGGTTTATCTCACAGTGGTAACATGTCTCTCCTGAGGGTTTATCTCAGTGGTAACATGTCTCTCCTGAGGGTTTATCTCACAGTGGTAACATGTCTCTCCTAGGGTTTATCTCTCATTGGGTAACATGTCTCTCCTGTGGGTTTAGGTCTCAGTGAAACATGTCTCTCCTTGAGAGGTTTTATCTCAGTGGTAACTATGTCTCTCTCCTGAGGTTTATCTCACAGTGGTAACCATGTCTCCTCCTGATGGTTTTATCCCCCCGTCCCCTCAGTGGTAACAATGTTTCTCCCTTGTGGTTTATCTCAGTGGTAACATGTCTCCTCCTGAGGGGTTATCTCACAGAGGTAACATGTCTCTCTCTGAGGGTTATCTCAGTGTAAAACATGTCTCTCCAGATGGGTTTATCTCACATGGTAACATGTCTCTCCCGAGGGTTTATCTCACATCGGTAACATGTCCTCTCCTGAGGTGTTTAATCTCACAGTGGTAACATGTCCTCTCCTGAGGGTTTATCCTCACAGTGTAACATGTCTCTCCTGAGGGTTTAGTCATCACAGTGTAACATGTCTCTCCCGAGGTTTATCTCACAGTGGTAACATGTCTCTCCCGAGGTTTACTCTCAGTGGGTAATCATGTCGCTCCTGAGGGTTTATCTCACAGTAGTGGAACATTTCTCATCCCATTGGTTATCTCAGTGGTAACATGTCTCTCCTGAGGGTTTTATCTCAACAGTGTAACTATTTCTCTCCCGAGGGTTTATCTCACATGGGTAAAAATGACTCTCCTGAGGGTTATCTCACAGTGGTACATGTCCTCATGATGGTTAATCTCACATGGTAACATGTCTCTCCTAGGGTTTATCTCCCAGTGTTAACATGTCCTCTCCTGAGGGTTATCTCACAGTGTAACATGTTCTCTTCCTGAGGGTTTTATCTCACAGTGGGTAACATGTCTCCTCTGGAAATATAATTTAAATAGTACACTAAATACTAGTGGACCCTCGAGCTTTAGTCGTATGCCTTTCTGTATGCAAGAAACTATTTTTATATCTATAAAATGTATTTTTTTGTTTAATATTTTTGTGTTCTACGTGAATGGTTTAATTTGATTTACATTATTTCCCATGGAAATATTAAGCAAAATAAAATACTCTTTTATAAGAGTAAAAATATATTAAATACAGAAAAGGCACGACTAAATTTCCGAGGGTCCACTGTAACTGTAAAGAAATTTTGGTTGATAACTGATATCATATTGATAGATAATATAATTAATGTTTGTTAAGTAGCCACAATAAAGTTGAGCAGAAATAACTGGTGTAGGAAATGACAGCATAAAAAAAAGTAATGAAAATAGAGTGAGAACGTGGACAAATGGTGAGGACATGTAAAAGTATTTGTGGGTAATGAAGGAGAGGGGAGACATGAGAACAGATTGTTAATAACAGACAGATAACATGACAGCATACACACCTGGTAAATCTCCAACACGACACCTGAGTATATCTCCCACACACAACACCTGAGTATATCTCACACACACACAACCTGAGATATATCTCACACACACACACCCTGAGTATATCACACACACACACCTGAGTATATCTTCACAACACACACCTAGTAAATTCTCACACACCACACCATTAGTAGATCTCACACACACACCTGGAGTAGATCTCATTCACACACACACCTGAGTATATCTCACACACACACCTGAGTAATATCTCACTCACTAACACCTGAGTATATATCACACACACATCTTAGTATATTCTCACACGACCACACACCTAGTAAATAACAACACACACACCTGATAATCTCCACAAACACACCTGAGTAATATCTCTCACACACACACCTTAGTATATATCACACACACTACCTGAGTATATCTCAACACACACCTATATATCTCACACAACACACCTGAGTATATCTCACACACACACCTGAGTATATCTCACACACACACACCTGAGTATATCTCACACACACACCTGAGTATATCTCACACACACACACACCTGAGTATATCTCACACACACACCTGAGTATATCTCACTCACACACGTGAGTATATCTCACACTCACACCTGAGTATATCTCACACATACACGTGAGTATATATCTCACACACACATGTGCATATCTCACACACACACGTGAGTATATCTCACACACACACACGTGAGTATAACTCTCATACACACACGTGAGGTATATCTCACACACACACGAAGTTAACTCCTCACACAGGCACACGTGAGTATATCTCACACACACATGTGAGTATATCTCACACACACGTGAGCATATCTCTCACACACACAAGTGAGTATATCTCTCAGACGCACACGTGAGTATATCACACACGCACACACGTGAGTATATCTCACACACACACACTTGAGTATATCTCTCACACACACACTCTTAGTATATCTCACACACACAACGTGAGAATGTCCTCCTCACACGTGAGTGATATCTCAAACTACGTGTGTATACCATCACACCACCGGAGCATAACTCACACACACATGCGAGTATATCTGACACACACAGCGTGAATATTTCTCTGCAAACACACGTAAGTATATCTCACACACACACGTGAAGTATATCTCTAACACATACACGTGGAGTATAACCTCACAACACACGTGAGTATATCTCTCATACACACACGAGAGTATATCTCTCACAGGCAGCACACGTTAGAATAAAAGGTCTCACACTACACACACGTGAGCATATCTCACACACACAGCGTGAGAAATAATCCACATACACACACTGAGTATATCTCACATACACACACTGAGTTATCTCCACACACGTGAGTATATCTCTCACACACATACTTGAGTATAATCTCGCACACACATTTCACGTGAGTATAAATCACACACACCACGTGAGCATATCTCACACAACACAAGTGAGTATATCTCGGCACACACAACACACGTGCGTAATATCTCACACACACACACACACACACACACACACACACTCACACACACACAACACACCACACACACACACACACTCACACACATCACACACACGTGATATATGCTCACACACACACGTGAGTATGTGTCACACACACACACACACACGTGAGTATATCTCATGCACACACACGTGAGTATATCTCATACACACACACACGTGAGTATATCTCACACACGCACACGTGAGTATATCACACACGCACAAACGTGATATATATCACACACGCAACTTGGGAGTAATATCTCACACACACACGTGAGTAATATCTCAACACACACACACCTGGAGTATATTCTCACACACACCACTGAGTATATCTCACAACTCACACCTGATATATCTCACACACACACGTGAGTATATCTCACACACACACACCTGAGTATATCTCACTCACACACGTGAGTATATCTCACACACACACCTAAGTATATCTCACACACACACGTGAGTATATCTCACACACACACACACCTGAGTATATCTTCACACACACACTTGAGGTATAACTCACACACACACCTGAGTATACTCACACACACACCTGAGTATATCTCACGACACACACCCTGGTATAGTCTCACACACACACCTGAGTATATCTCACACACACACACCGAGTATATCTCACACACACACCTGAGTATATCTCACACACACACCTGAGTATATCTCACACACACACCTGAGTATATCTCACTCACACACGAGAGTAGAATCATCACACACACACGGGGGCGGCGTAGGTGGAGTTTATCTCACAAACACACTGAGTATATCTCACACACACACGTTGGAATAAGGTCCTCACCACACACGTGAGTAATGTCTCACACACACACCTGAGTATTATCAGCACACACAACACCTGATGTAAATCTCACACACACACACCTGAGTATATCTCACACACACACCTGAGTATATCTCACACACACACGTGAGTATATCTCACACACACACACCTGAGTATATCTCACTCACACACGTGAGTATATCTCACACACACACCTATATTTGATTTTGTTTTTCACTTTTTTTGGTGAAGGTCGCGAGGCAGGTGCACAGCGACCTGAGTATATCTCACAGCGATCACACATGATGGTAAATCATCGGACACGGTAGCACGACACCTGATTAATATCAGGCACACACACATTGGCCTGTAGTATATCCACTATCACAGCACCTGCTAAAATGTCCCAGGAGGGTGTTTGTTTTAGACACAACAGCCTGAGTATAATCACACTCACACACGTGAGTATATCTCACACACACACCTGAGTATATCTCACACACACACGTGAGTATATCTCACACACACACACCTGAGTATATCTCACTCACACACGTGAGTATATCTCACACACACACCTGAGTATATCTCACACACACACCTGAGTATATCACACACACACACACCTGAGTATATCTCACACACACACGTGAGTATATCTCACACACACACCTGAGGATATCTCACTCACACACGTGAGTATATCTCACACACACACCTGGAAAAAAGGGGGTAATATCTCACACAACACAATATACTTGAGTGTAAAATCTCACACACACACACCTGAGTATATCTCACACACAACACTTGAGTATATCCACTACATGCACACCTGAGTAAATCTCAACACACGACACGTGAGTATATCTCTCACACTACACACACACGTGAGTATATCTCACACACACACTGAGTATATCCTCACACAAAAACGACACTTTAGTAATACTCACACACACACCTAGTATATCACACACACACACACTGAGTATACTCACGCACACACCTGATTATATCTCACACACACACCTAGTATATCTCCACACACACACCGGAGTAATCTCACTCATCGACACTTGAGAATATCTCACACGTGATATGATTTATTACAACACCTGGAATATCCACAGATCTCACACACACACGTGAGGTATATCTCTACACACACCGCACCTTAGTATATCACACTCACACAATTGAGTATTATCTCACCACATCCCACCTTAGAGTATAACTAACACACACACGTGAGTATATCTCACACACAGCACTGATCCACCTGATATATCTCACACACACACGTGATATATGTCACGGACACACACACACCTGTAATAATCCTCGCTCACACACGTTTGAGTAATATCTCACAACTCACACCTGAGTAATCTCACACACACAAGACTCCTGTGAGTATATCTCAACACACACAACCTTAGTATACCACACACAGTGGGGCACCTGAGCATAGACTCACACACACACCTTAGTATATCTCACACACACACACCATAGTATATCTCACTCACACAGGGCACACACGTGAGTATATTCTCACCCACGTGAAAACCTGAGTATATCTCACACACAGCACGTGAGTATATACTCACACACACACACACGTGAGTATATCTCACACACACACGTGAGTATATCTCACACACACACACGTGAGTATATCTCACACACACACGTGAGTATATCTCACACACACACCTGAGTATATCTCACTCACACACGTGAGTAATATCACACACACACACGTAAGTAATAGTTCTCACACACACACCTGAGTGAAATCTCACACACAACCTGATTATAATCTCACTCCACACGGTGAGTATAACTCAACACACACAACGCCTAGTAATCTCAACCACACACGTGAGTTATATCACTACACACACACACATGAGTAATAACTTACCACACACACGTGAGTATATTCACAAACACCATCACGTGATTAAATCTCACACCCACATGGGCGCGTGAGTATATCTCACACACACACGTGAGTATATCTCACAAAAACACACGTGAGTATATCACACACACACACACGTGAGTATATCTCACACACACACGTGAGTATATCTCACACACACACATGAGTATATCTCACACACACAGGTGAGTATATCTCATACACACACGTGAGTATATCTCACACACACACACATGGGTACATCTCACACACACACGTGAGTATATCTCACACACGTGAGTATATCTCACACACACACGTGAGTATATCACACACACACACACACACACACACATATGAGTATATCTCACACACACGTGAGTATATCACACACACACACACTTGAGTATATCTCACACCCACACGTTAGTATATCTAACACACGTGAGCACATCACACACACACACTTGAGTATAACACACACATTCACGACACTGAGTATATCTCACACACAACACGAAGTGTATCTCCACACACACACGAGAGTAATATCACACGACACTATGATAAATCTCACACAACATACACACACTATGAGTTATATATCCTCTCATACACACACACTTGAGTATATTCTCACACACACACGTGAGTAAATATTCTCACACACACACTTGAGTATATATCTCACACACACATCATGCGAGTATGTCTTCATACACACATGTGAGTATATCTCACACTGAAGGCACCACACGATAGTATACTCACACGCACACGTAAGTATTTCTCACACTGAGTATATCTCTCACTACATCACGAGAGGTAATCTCACACACACACGTGAGTATATCTCACACAACAGGCGTGAGTATAACTCACAAACACACACGTGAGTATATCTCACACACACGTGAGTATATCTCACACACACACACACACGTGAGTATTTCTCACACACACGTGAGCATATCTCTCACACACACACGAGATTATATCACACATACACACACGTGAGTATAATTCTCACAGCAACACACTTGAGGTATATCTCTCACACAACACATTGAGTAATCTCTCACACACACACAGGATTGATATATCTCACACACACACGTGAGTATATCTCTCTCATACACGTGAGTATATCTCAAACACGTGAGTATATCTCACAACACAACTATGCATATCTCACACATAAGGTGCACAATGCGAGTATATCACTCACACACCCATGTGAGTATATCTCACACACACACGTGAATATATCCTCAGGGACGACACACAGTAAACTAGTAATCTCGTCACACACGTTGAGTATATTTCACACACACGTGAGGATATGTCACACACGACCAAAGGGGTTAAAAAAGTTTTTTTTTTTAAATATCTGCTTCATGCACACAAGTTAGTATATCTCTCACATTACGACACACAACGAGAAGTTATCTCACACACACTCATGGGTATAATATCTCACACACACACAGAGCATATCCCACACACACACGTGATAATATATCACATAGCGACAGAACCACGAGCACTTGAGTAAATCTCACGAGACGACGTAGTAATATCTCAACACACACACGAGGATTATATCTCACACACACGTGAGCATATCTCTCACTACACCCCCCACGTGAGTATATTCTCACCACACACAACGTGAGAATATCTCACACACACCGACCTTAGTCTATCTATCTCACTTCACACACCCGTGAGTATATCTCACACACACACCTGAGTATATCTCACACACACACCTGAGTATATCTCACACACACACACCTGAGTATATCTCACACACACACGTGAGTATATCTCACACACACAACACAGGTTTTTGGGGTCGCTGATGTATCTCACTCACACACGTGAGTATATCACCCAACAGCGGACACCTGAGTATAATCTCACACACACACTTGAGTATATCTCACACACCACACAACCTGAGTAAATCTCACTCACACACGTAGTATATCATCAGCACACACAGCCTGCGTAAATCTCACACACAACACGTTAGAATACTCACCACACCCACGTGAGTATATCTCACACACACACGATGAGTATAATCTCACACACACACGAACTGAAAAGTATGGATCTGCACAGCACACAACCTGAGTAAAGCACACATCACACACCACTGAGATATCTCAACGGGCAACAACACCTGAGTATATCTCACACACACACCTGAGTAATGATCTCACACACACACGCTGAGTATATCGTCACTCACACACGTGAGAATAGCTCACGGGGGGGTTTGGTGGACACACAACACCTGCGTCTATCTCAACACTACACGTGAGTAAAAATCTCACACACACACACCTGATTATTCTCACCACACACTGAGTATCATCTCACACACACACACCTGAGTATATTCCCCCCCTCACACCCACAGTAAGGCACGTTATTTAGTATATCTCATCACAGCCACACACCTGAGTATATCTCACACACGACACCTGGATTATATTCACAGCACACACACCTGAATATAGCTCGGCTCACAACACGTGAGTATATCTCACACAACCACACCTGAGTATATCTCACACACACACGTAGGAATATCTCATCACAACGAACACACCTTAGTATATCTCACAACACACACCTGAGTAATATTCACCACACACACTGAGTATATTCTCACATCACACACATTCCAGAGTAAATCTCACAACACACACGTGATTATATCTCACACACACACCATGGAGTATATCTCACAACACACTTGATATATCTCACACACACACACCAACGTGAGTATATCCTCACACACATACGTGAGTATAACCTCACACACGGACACGTGAGTATATCTCACACACAAGCACGAGAGTATATCTCACACCACCCACTCCTGATTAAGAGACTCACTCACACACTGAGTATAATCTCACACAGCACACGTAATGTTATACTCACACACATCACCTTGAGTATATCTCCACACACCGACCTTAGTAATATCTCACTCCACCCGTGAGTATATCTCATCACGACAACCGCCTGAGAAGTGATCTCATTCACACACGTGATTAAAATCACACCCCACACACAAAAAATGGTGCAATGATATATAATCTAGACACACATGGCACACGTGAGTATATCACACAAACACACACGTTATATATCTCCACACACACATGTACGTGAGTAAAATCTCACACACACACGTGAATATATCTCACAAAAACACACTTGAGTTATATCACACACACACACACGTGATTAAATCTCACACCACACGTTGATTATACCTCACACACAACACATGAGAATATCAACACACACACAGGTGAGTAAATCTCATACACACACGTGAGTAATATACTCACACAAACACACACATGGGTACATCTCACACACACACGTGAGTATATCTCACACACGTAAGTATATCTCACACACACCGTGAGTATACACACACACACACGACACACACACACATATGAGTATATCTCCACACACACGTGAGTATATCACACACACACACACTTGAGTATATCTCACACCCACACGTTAGTATATCTAACACATGTGAGCACATCACACACACACACTTGAGTATATCACACACACACACACGTGAGTATATCTCACACACACACGAATTGTTAACTCACACACACACGTGTAAGTAGTATCACACCTCACTTGATTAAATCTCACCACCACACACTTGATATATCCTCATACACACAGCACTTTAGTAATATCTCTCACACACACGTGAGTATATCTCACACACACACGGTGAGTATATTTCTTCACACAGACACTTGCGAGTAGGTCTCAAACACCCATGTGAGTAATATCTCACACACACAGCACGTGAGTAATAACTCACACGTCATCACCGTAAGGTTTTTCTCACACTTGAGTAATATCTCTCACACACACGTGAGTATGATCTCACACACAAACACGTGAGTATAGTCTCACACACACACGTGAGTAATAACTCACATACACACACGTGAGTATATCTCACCACACGAGAAGTATATCTCAACACATCACACACACACGTGAATTATTTCTCACACACACGAGAGCATATCTCACAACACACACACTTGAGTAAATATCCACACAGTACACACACGTGAGTATATTCTTTCACACACACAATCTAGTAGTATATCTCTCACACACACTTGAGTATATCTCCACACACACACAAACATGAGTATATCTCACCACACACACGTGAGTATATCTCCGCTCTCATACACGTGAGTATATCTCAAACACGGGTGAGTATATCTCACACACACGTGAGCATGATCTCACACACACATGCGAGATATACTCACACATAAGCCCCTGGTGAGTAAATCTCACAACACACAAACGTGAAATATAGTCTCTCACACACACCTTAGGAAGATCATCACACACACGTGAGTATAAATTCAACACACACGTGATAATAGTCACCTACACACGTAAAGTATAGTCTCTCATGCACTACAAGTGAGTAAATCTCTCACTCGACACACACGTGGAGTATATCTCACACACACTCTGGGGTATATATCTTCACCCACACCGTTAGCATATCTCACACAGCACACGAGTAGTATAAATCAACATACACGCACGTGAGTATACTCACAGACACGAGAGAATATTCTCACGGACACACACGTGAGTATATTCTCACACACACGTGAGCATATCTCTCACACAACACGACACACGTGAGTATATCTCACACACACACTTTTGGGGGGGAGTATATGTCACACATACACGGACGTATATAACTCACACACACGTGTGCATACTGCACAACACACACGTCTGAGTATATCCTCACACACACACACGTGAGGTATAAGCCACATACACACACTTGAGTAATACAACTCACACACACGAGAGTATATCTCTCACACACACACGTGAGTATAACTCCACAAGCACATTTTAGTATATCTCACACTCACGTAGAGCATATCTCCTCACACACACAAGTGGAGTATATCTCTCATACGCACACTGAGTAATATCACAATGATGGCAACGCACACACGTGAGTATGGAACTCACAACACACACTTGATTATAACTCTCACACACACAGCTCTTGAAATATCTCACACACACACTGAGAATGTCCCTCTCACACGAGAGAATATCTCAAACACGTGAGTATATCTCACACACACGTGAGCGGGTGGTTAATCTCACACACACATGCGAGTAAAGACTCACACAACACACTTGAATATACTCCACACACACGTAAGTATATCTCACACACACACGTGAGTATATCACACAAAGCACACATCTGAGTATATCCTCACAACACACTGAGTATATGCTCTCATACACACACGATGAGTATATATCGTCACACACACACGTAGATAATAATCTCCACACACACACAACGTGAGCATATCTCAACACACTACACGAGAGTATAATCTCACATACACACACGTGAGTATATCTCACATACACACACGTGAGTATATCTCTCATACACACACGTGAGTATATCTCTCACACACATACGTTAGTATATCTCGCACACACACGTGAGTATATATCACACACACACGTGAGCATATCTCACGCACACACACACGTGAGTATATCTCGCACACACACACAAACGTGCGTATATCACACAGCACACACACACACACACACACACACACACACAACACACAGACACACAGACCACACACACACACACACACACACACACACACACGACACAACACACACACACACACACACACACACACGTGAATTTAATAACTCACACCCACACTGAGTATGTGTCCCACACACAACCCACACCACACGTGAGTATAGGTCTCATCACACACAACTTGAGTATATCTCACACACGCACACTGAGTATATCACACCGGCACACAACCCGTGAGTATATATCACACACACAAGTGAGGATATCTCACACGCACACGTGAGTATATCGTCACACACACACACGGCGGTATATCACACACACACACACACACACACACACACACACACACACCACACACACACACGTGAGTATATCTCACACACACACGTGAAAGTTCTCTAGGGTTTGATATTCTTCTCAGTGGTAACATTTCTCTCTCCTCGAGGGTTTTATTCTCTCAGTTGGTAACATGTCACTCCTGAGGGTTTAATCCACAGTGGAAACATGTCCCTCTCCTGAGGGTTTATCTCAAGTGTTAACATGTCTCACCGAGGAGGTTTTATCTAACAGTGGTAACATGTCTCTCTGAGGTTATCTCATGGAAACCATGTCTCTCCGGATGGTTTATCTCTCAGTGGTAACATGTCTCTCCTGAGGGTTTATCCGGACAGTGTAACAAGTCTCTCCTGAGGTTTATTCTCTCAGTGGTAACAAGTCCACTCCGGAGGGTTATCTCGACAGTGGTAAACATGTCTCTCCTGAGGGTTTATCTCAGTGTAACATGGTTTCTCTCACGAGGGTTTTTTCTCTCAGTGTTAACATTTCACTCCTGAGGGTATTATCTCACAGTGGGTGACATGTTTCACCTGAGGGTTTATCTGCTCAGTGGTAACATGTTCTCTCCTGAGGGTTATCTCCAGTGGTAACATATCTCACCCAGAGGGTTTATCTCACAGTGGGAACAATGTCTCTCCAGGAGGTTTATCTCACAGTGGTAACAATGTCTCGCTCGAGGTTTTATCGCTCAGTGGTAACATGTCTCTCTCGCGGGTTTATCTCTCAGTGGTAACCTTCTCTCTCTGAGTGTTTATCTCACAGGTCGGTACATGTCTATCTCCTGAGGGTTTATCTCTCACAGTGGTAACATGTCTCTCCTGAGGGTTTATCTCACAGTGGTAACATGTCTCTCCTGAGGGTTTATCTCACAGTGGTAACATGTCCTCTCCTGAGGTTTATCCCCGTTTCCAAAAAAACAGTTGGGTAACAAGTCGACTCCTGAGGTTAACTCACATTGGTAAACATGTCTCTCCTAGGGTTTATCTCACAGTGTAACAAGTCTCTCCCGGAGGGTTATCTTTCACATGTTAACATGTCTCTCTGAGGGTTTATCAACAGTGGTAACATGTCACTACTGAGGTATCACACATGGTAACATGTCTCTCCTGAGGGTTTTATCTCTCAATGGTAACATGTCTCTCCTGAGGTTTAACTCACAGTGTAACATGTCTCTCCTGAAGGGTTTTATCTCACAGTGGTAACATGTCCACTCTCGATGGCTATCTCTCAGTGTAACAATGTCTCTCTCAGGTTTATCTCTCAGTGGTAACCTGTCCTCTCCTGTTAGGGTTTATCTCACAGTGGTGACATTCTCACCTGAGGGTTTTATCTCACAGTTGTAAACATGGTCTTCTCTCATCCTGAGGGTTTATCTCACAGTGGTAACATATCTCTCTGAGGTTTATCTCACAGGGTAACTTGTCTCTCCTGAGGGTTGTATCTCGTGGTAACATGTATCTCTGAGGGTTTATCTCACATTGGTAACATTCTCTCCTGAGTGGGTTTATCTCTCAGTGGTAATATTGTCCCTCTCCTGATGGGTTTATCCTCACAGTGGAAACATGTCTCTTCCTGGGTTTTATCTCACAGTGGTAACATGTCTCTCCTGAGGGTTTATCTCACAGTGGTAACATGTCTCTCCTGAGGGTTTATCTCACAGTGGTAACATGTCCTCCTGATGTTTTATCACTCAGTGTAACATGTTCTCTCTCGAGGGTTTATCTCTCGTGTAACATGTCTCTCCTGTGGGTTTATCTCACAGTGGTAAACATGGTCCCTCTCCTGAGGTTTATCTCCTCAGTGGTAACAGGTCCTCCCTCCCGAGGGTTTTATCTCACAGTGGTAACATCTCCCTGAAGGTTTTTCTCACAGTGTAACATGTCGCTCCTGAGGGTTTTATCTCATCAGTGGTAACATGTCTCTCCTGAGGGTTTATCTCTCAGTGGTAACATGTCTCTCCTGAGGGTTTTATCTCTCAGTGGAAACATGTCCTCGTCCTGAGGTTTATCTCTCAGTGTAACATGTCTCTCTCTCCCTGATGGTTTATCTCACAGTTGGTAACATGTCTCTCCGAGGGTTTTAACTCACAGTGGTAAATGTCTCGTCCCTGAGGGGTTTATCTCTCCAGTGGTAACATGTCTCTCCTTGATGGTTATCTTTACTCACATTGTAACATGTCTCTCACCGAGGTTTTATCTCACAGTGTAACATGTCGCTCTCGAAAGTTTATCTCACAGTGGTAACATGGCTCCTCCTAGGGTTTATTCTCACAGTGGTAACATGTCCCTCCTGAGGTTTATCTCACAGTGGTAACATGTCTCCGCCCTGAGGGTTTTATCTCTCAGTGGTAACATGTCCTCCTGAGGGGTTTTTATCTCACAGTGGTAACATGTCTCTCCTTAGGGTGTATCTCTCAGTGGGTAACAGTCTCTCCTGAGGGATTATCTCTCATGGTCAAATGTCCTCTCCAGAGGGTTTATCTCTCATTGGTAACATGTCTCTCCTTAGCGTTAATCTCACAGTGTAACATTTCTCTCCTGAGGTTTATCTCAGTGTAACATGTCTCTCCCTAGGGTTTATCTCTCAGTGTTAACATGTCTCTCCCTATGGTTTATTTTCTCAGTGGGTAACATGTCTTCTCCTGAGGGTGTATTATATCTCACATTAGGGTAACATGTCTCTCCTTAAGGGTTTATCGTGACAACAGTGGTACCATCTCTCCTGAGGGTTTTATCTCACAGTGGTAATCATGTCCTCTCCTGAAGGTTTTATCCACGTCAGTGGTAACCTGTCTCTCCCTGAGGGTTTTATCTCGACGAGTGTGGGGTATCATGTCTCACTCCTGAGGGTTTATCTCACAGTGGTAACATGTCACTCTGAGGATTATCTCACAGTGGTAACATGTCTCTCCTGAGGGTTTTATCTCACAGTGGTAACATGTCTCTCCTGAGGGTTTAAGTCACAGTGGTAGACATGTCATTTCAGCTGAGGGTTTTATCTCTCAGTGGTAACATTTTCTCTCTCGAGGTTAATCTCACAGTGGTACATGTCCTCTCCTGAGGGTTTATCTCACAGTGTAACATGTTCTCTCCTGAGGTTTACTCAGTGGTAACATATCCTCGGGACCTGAGGTTTATCTCTCACAGTGGTAAACATGTCCTCTCCTGAGGGGTTTATCTCTCAGTGGTAACAAGTCTCTCCCTGAGGGTTTATTTCCCAGTGGTAACATGTCTCCTGGAGGTTTATCTCACAGTGTTAACATCTCTCCTGAGTTTTTATCTCACTGTGGTAACATGTCTCTCCTGAGTGTTTATCTCACAGAGGGTAACATGTCACTCCTGAGGGTTTAATCTCACCAGTGTTAACATGTCCTCTCTTCGAGGGTTTATCTCACAGTGTTAACAAGTCTTCTCCTGAGGGTTGTCTCTCACAGTGGTAATATGACCTTTCCTGAGGGTTAAATCTCTCAGTGGTAACATGTCTCTCCTGAGGTTTATCACTCACGGCAGTGTGTAACATGTCTCTCCAGAGGTTTAATTCTCACAGTGGTACACATTCTCTCCTGAGGTTATCTCTCAGTGGTTAACAGTCTCTCCCGAGGGTTTATCTCACAGTGGTAACATGTCTCTTCCCGCAGTGGGGTTGATATATCTCACGTGGTAACATGATCTCCTCCTGAGGTTATCTCACATTGGTACATGCTCTCCTGAGGTTTATACTCAGTGTTAACATGTCTCTCCTGAGGGTTTATCTCACCAGTGGGTAACATGCCTCTCCTGAGGGTTATCTCTCAGTGCAACAATTCTCTTCCTGAGGGTTTAATTTCTCAGTGTTAAACATGTCTACCTGAGGGTTTATACTCACAGTGGTAACATCTCACCTATGGTTTATCTTCACAGTGGTACCATGTCTCTCCTGAGTGTTTATCTCTCAGTGGGTAATCGATGTCTCTCCTGAGGGTTTATCTCCACAGTGTAACATGTCCTCTCCAAGGGTTTTTATCTCACAGTGGTAACATGTCTCTCCCTGAGGGTTTTATCTCAGTGTGGTAACAAGTCTCTTCCCGAGGGTTTAATCACACATGGTAACATGTCTCTTCGAGGGTTTTATCTCACAGTGTAACGAGTTCTCTCCTTGAGTGTTTTATCTCACAGTGGTACATGTCTCCAATTCTCGTACCTGAGATTTTATCTAGTGGTAACCTGTCCTCTCCTGAAGGTTTTATCTCACATGTGGTAACATGTCTCTCATGAGGAGGTTTTATCTCTCAGTGGTAACATGTCCTCTCCTGAGGGTTTAATCCTCAGTGGTAAACATGTCTCTCCTGAGGGTTTATCTCACAGTGGCAACAAGTCCTCTCCGAGGTTTATCTACAGGTGTTAACAAGTCTCTCCTGAGGGTTTTATCTCACAGTGGTAACAAGTCTCTCCGAGGGTTTATCTCACAGTGTAACATGTCCTCCTGATGGTTTATACTCACATGTAAACATGTTCTCGCAGGTTTATCTCACAGTGGTAACATGTCTCTCCTGAGGGTTTATCTCACAGTGGTAACATGTCTCTCCTGAGGGTTTATCTCAGTGGTAACATGTCTCTCCTGAGGGTTTATCTCACAGTGGTAACATGTCTCTCCTGAGGGTTTATCTCTCAGTGGGTAACATGTCTCTCCTGTGGGTTTAGGTCTCAGTGAAACATGTCTCTCCTTGAGAGGTTTTATCTCAGTGGTAACTATGTCTCTCTCCTGAGGTTTATCTCACAGTGGTAACCATGTCTCCTCCTGATGGTTTTATCCCCCCGTCCCCTCAGTGGTAACAATGTTTCTCCCTTGTGGTTTATCTCAGTGGTAACATGTCTCCTCCTGAGGGGTTATCTCACAGAGGTAACATGTCTCTCTCTGAGGGTTATCTCAGTGTAAAACATGTCTCTCCAGATGGGTTTATCTCACATGGTAACATGTCTCTCCCGAGGGTTTATCTCACATCGGTAACATGTCCTCTCCTGAGGTGTTTAATCTCACAGTGGTAACATGTCCTCTCCTGAGGGTTTATCCTCACAGTGTAACATGTCTCTCCTGAGGGTTTAGTCATCACAGTGTAACATGTCTCTCCCGAGGTTTATCTCACAGTGGTAACATGTCTCTCCCGAGGTTTACTCTCAGTGGGTAATCATGTCGCTCCTGAGGGTTTATCTCACAGTAGTGGAACATTTCTCATCCCATTGGTTATCTCAGTGGTAACATGTCTCTCCTGAGGGTTTTATCTCAACAGTGTAACTATTTCTCTCCCGAGGGTTTATCTCACATGGGTAAAAATGACTCTCCTGAGGGTTATCTCACAGTGGTACATGTCCTCATGATGGTTAATCTCACATGGTAACATGTCTCTCCTAGGGTTTATCTCCCAGTGTTAACATGTCCTCTCCTGAGGGTTATCTCACAGTGTAACATGTTCTCTTCCTGAGGGTTTTATCTCACAGTGGGTAACATGTCTCCTCTGGAAATATAATTTAAATAGTACACTAAATACTAGTGGACCCTCGAGCTTTAGTCGTATGCCTTTCTGTATGCAAGAAACTATTTTTATATCTATAAAATGTATTTTTTTGTTTAATATTTTTGTGTTCTACGTGAATGGTTTAATTTGATTTACATTATTTCCCATGGAAATATTAAGCAAAATAAAATACTCTTTTATAAGAGTAAAAATATATTAAATACAGAAAAGGCACGACTAAATTTCCGAGGGTCCACTGTAACTGTAAAGAAATTTTGGTTGATAACTGATATCATATTGATAGATAATATAATTAATGTTTGTTAAGTAGCCACAATAAAGTTGAGCAGAAATAACTGGTGTAGGAAATGACAGCATAAAAAAAAGTAATGAAAATAGAGTGAGAACGTGGACAAATGGTGAGGACATGTAAAAGTATTTGTGGGTAATGAAGGAGAGGGGAGACATGAGAACAGATTGTTAATAACAGACAGATAACATGACAGCATACACACCTGGTAAATCTCCAACACGACACCTGAGTATATCTCCCACACACAACACCTGAGTATATCTCACACACACACAACCTGAGATATATCTCACACACACACACCCTGAGTATATCACACACACACACCTGAGTATATCTTCACAACACACACCTAGTAAATTCTCACACACCACACCATTAGTAGATCTCACACACACACCTGGAGTAGATCTCATTCACACACACACCTGAGTATATCTCACACACACACCTGAGTAATATCTCACTCACTAACACCTGAGTATATATCACACACACATCTTAGTATATTCTCACACGACCACACACCTAGTAAATAACAACACACACACCTGATAATCTCCACAAACACACCTGAGTAATATCTCTCACACACACACCTTAGTATATATCACACACACTACCTGAGTATATCTCAACACACACCTGAATATATCTCACACACTCACACCTGAGTATATCTCACACACACACCTGAGTATATCTCACATACACACACACCTGAGTATATCTCACACACACACCTGAGTATATCTCACACACACACACACCTGAGTATATCTCACACACACACCTGAGTATATCTCACTCACACACGTGAGTATATCTCACACACACACCTGAGTATATCTCACACATACACGTGAGTATATATCTCACACACACACGTGTGCATATCTCACACACACACGTGAGTATATCTCACACACACACACGTGAGTATAACTCTCATACACACACGTGAGGTATATCTCACACACACACGAAGTTAACTCCTCACACAGGCACACGTGAGTATATCTCACACAACACATGTGAGTATATCTCACACACACGTGAGCATATCTCTCACACACACAAGTGAGTATATCTCTCAGACGCACACGTGAGTATATCACACACGCACACACGTGAGTATATCTCACACACACACTTGAGTATATCTCTCACACACACACTCTTAGTATATCTCACACACACAACGTGAGAATGTCCTCCTCACACGTGAGTGATATCTCAAACTACGTGTGTATACCATCACACCACCGGAGCATATCTCACACACACATGCGAGTATATCTGACACACACACGTGAATATATCTCTCACACACACGTAAGTATATCTCACACACACACGTGAGTATATCTCACACACACACGTGGAGTATAACCTCACAACACACGTGAGTATATCTCTCATACACACACGAGAGTATATCTCTCACAGGCAGCACACGTTAGAATAAAAGGTCTCACACTACACACACGTGAGCATATCTCACACACACAGCGTGAGAAATAATCCACATACACACACTGAGTATATCTCACATACACACACTGAGTTATCTCCACACACGTGAGTATATCTCTCACACACATACTTGAGTATAATCTCGCACACACATTTCACGTGAGTATAAATCACACACACCACGTGAGCATATCTCACACAACACAAGTGAGTATATCTCGGCACACACAACACACGTGCGTAATATCTCACACACACACACACACACACACACACACACACTCACACACACACAACACACACACACACACACACACACACACACACACTCACACACACGTGAGTATATCTCACACACACACGTGAGTATGTGTCACACACACACACACACACGTGAGTATATCTCATGCACACACACGTGAGTATATCTCATACACACACACACGTGAGTATATCTCACACACGCACACGTGAGTATATCACACACGCACAAACGTGAGTATATATCACACACACTTGGGAGTAATATCTCACACACACACGTGAGTAATATCTCAACACACACACACCTGGAGTATATTCTCACACACACCACTGAGTATATCTCACAACTCACACCTGAGTATATCTCACACACACACGTGAGTATATCTCACACACACACACCTGAGTATATCTCACTCACACACGTGAGTATATCTCACACACACACCTAAGTATATCTCACACACACACGTGAGTATATCTCACACACACACACACCTGAGTATATCTTCACACACACACTTGAGGTATAACTCACACACACACCTGAGTATACTCACACACACACCTGAGTATATCTCACACACACACCTGGGTATATCTCACACACACACCTGAGTATATCTCACACACACACACCTGAGTATATCTCACACACACACCTGAGTATATCTCACACACACACCTGAGTATATCACACACACACCTGAGTATATCTCACTCACACACGAGAGTAGAATCATCACACACACACGGGGGCGGCGTAGGTGGAGTTTATCTCACAAACACACTGAGTATATCTCACACACACACGTTGGAATAAGGTCCTCACCACACACGTGAGTAATGTCTCACACACACACCTGAGTATTATCAGCACACACAACACCTGATGTAAATCTCACACACACACACCTGAGTATATCTCACACACAGACACCTGAGTATATCTCACACACACACATGAGTATATCTCACACACACACGTCACCTGAGTATATCTCACTCACACACGTGAGTATATCTCACACACACACCTATATTTGATTTTGTTTTTCACTTTTTTTGGTGAAGGTCGCGAGGCAGGTGCACAGCGACCTGAGTATATCTCACAGCGATCACACATGATGGTAAATCATCGGACACGGTAGCACGACACCTGATT
>NC_069408.1:79698364-79705864 GCF_026875155.1 Cherax quadricarinatus
ACCTAAATAAGGAAGATTGTAGAACCTTGGTACCGGGAACCTACATCAGGAAATGCATATTGGTGTGGTGCATGGTAGCGTGATGCATGATTGTGTGATGCATGATGGTGTGATGCATGGTGGTGTGATATATGTTGTGATGCGTGGTGGTGTGGGGCATTGCGGTGTGATGCATGGTGGTGTGGTGCATGGTAGTGTGATACATGGCGGTGTGGTGCATAGTGGTGTGGTACATGATAGTGTGATAGTTGGTGGTGTGATACATGGTGGTGTGTTACATAGTGGTGTGGTGCATGATATCATGATGCATGGTAGTGCTATACATGGTAGTGTTATGCATGGTGGTGTGGTGCATGTTAGTGTCAAACGTGGTGTTGTGCATGGTGTGGTGCATAGTGGTGTGGTATATGATAGTGTGATACGTATTGGTGTGATGCATGGTGGTGTGGTGCATAGTAGTGTGGTGTATTATAGTGTGATACATGGTGGTGTGATGCATGGTGGTGTGGTGCATGGTAGTGGGATACATGGTAGTGTGATACATGGTGGTGTGATACATAGTGGTGTGATGCATGTTGGTGGGGTGCATTGTGTGATGATTGTGGTGTACGGTGCTGTTGTGCATTGTGTAATGCATGGTAGTGTGGTGCATGATGGTATGGTGCACAGTGGTGTGATGCATGATGATGTCGTGTATGGTTGCGTGGTGCTTATTGGTGTTGTGCCTGGTGATGTGTTAAATTATATGGTGCATAATGAAATGGTAGGTGACTTTGTGGTATTTGTGTTGTGGTGGTGATATGTTGTGATATGGTGTTACAAAATAATATGGTGCATATTGATGTTTTGTGTGGTGGTATGATGTCTGATGGTGTGGTGGTGGAGTGATTTTGAGCCTCATGTTGTGTTGTATGGCTGTGTGGTGTGGTGTGAGCGTGTGTGCTACATGATGGTATGATGTATGGTAGCATGATGTATAGAAGCACAGTACGTGGTCATGTGGTGCGTACTGGTGTAGTGCATGGACACAAGCTGCGTGGATGTGCAGTACTTGGGGCGGGCAGACATGGAGGCGTGCAGATATGGGGGCGTGCAGAAATGGGGGCGTGCAGATACGAGGGCGTACAAACGCGTGACCGTTGTAGTGAAGTCACACTCTTTATCAATTTACGAAGTTATACCTTTACTTAAGTTCGCACCTGAGAGAAAGTGACATACTTATGGTGCCTAATTCTTACAAGTCTTGAAAGCTGCTTCAGTTCTTGTAACATTAGTCTCTAAACGATATGATATTAATCCTTTATTATTTTTAATTTAAATATATTTAAATTCGAGCAAAGGCCCATATAGTGCTAAAGGCTTTTGTCTACGTTAATTCTGTTAATAATAAAAAATAAACAACAATTAAAGAATTAATGAAATTTAAACAATAAGATTTGCTAGAAGATACGAATTATTATATTATTATTATTATTATTATTATTATTATTATTATTATTCACTGAAAGCTCTAAACCCAGGTGGGTCATCCAGTATCAAGATAAGCATTAAAAATTTTTTTACCTAAAATATTTATATATATATATATATATATATATATATATATATATATATATATATATATTAATATATATATATATATATATATATATATATATATATATATATATATATATATATATATATATATATTTATTTATTTATTTATTTATTTTCCTGGCTATATACTGATATTAATGGTCATTGTTATAAACGAATGAACCTTCTTTATCGTAGATCAGATCCTCTATGCTCTATCATATTCTTATACAAATTGGTCTAAGAAAAGTGATTAAAATGCATTCTATCATTATTCATGGCCTGGATGGTAACATTTAATTAATAATAATTTCAGGTATGACTCTATGTCTTGGATTATGTTCTTCAGGGTTGGTTTATGTTATATCTAATATTTTGTATCTATTATTATGGCCTATTATCAAATATACAAGCATGGTACCAATGGTAGAGTGTGTAGACTTGTTTGGGTGTTGTAGGTGATCAAGAAACAAGACGTCATTTTCCCTTTCTGAAAGGGTGAAATGGCTGAAAACGCTGAAGGGTGCCTATACCCCTCCTTTCTGGAGAAAATTTCTCCACAGGTGCTCTGGAATCGCTTATATTTGGGTCAGGACCACCAACCTGGTCAGTCGGGTTTCGGACACCAGCCAACTCAATTGGGTAAGAAACACCTGTTGATCAGCTGTGTGCTCATCCACAGGTCTTCGTTAGGATCGTCACAGTGGGATGTCAGGGGGTCTTCCTGCTGGGTGTGACGACGGCAATGTTTTCTCCACTACACAGCTGACCTAACTTAGTCTCATCACACTTCACACACTGGCGGGAAAGTTAAGGACTTAGTAATGTTTTCACGTCAGTGTCTCACGTGTCTCTAACCTCTGAGATGCCAGGTTTGTACAGGCTAGTGTTAGACTCTCTTGTTTCCTCTTGACTGTACCTCAGTTTTTATCATATTGTTGTTACGTGTGGACAGTGTCACACACTTTTCTTAATGAAGTTAATCAATTCTATTTGAAATGTGATTAGTTCTACATTAATTTAAGGTTGGTGATTTGGGAGCTGTATGAAAATCTCACATTAAACTTCAGATGGACATTGGAAACTGTTTAAAACCTCAAATTATGTAACATGGTAACACTGGACCATATTTTATAGTCAATGATATTACACCGATTTTAGAGTAAGTTGGTGGTGTTGATTCCAAATACATCATCGGTTTTACTTCATTGGCTCTAGTTTCTGATACAGTTTGTATCCGACTGCAAAACATACAAGATGTAAAAAAAATATATATTGAAATCGCATTGAAATTAACTTTTAGATCACTCAAAAGTCGAATCATATACAAACTGGCACTTCATTCTATATAATAATAAGAATACCACTATTTACTGCATATGAAAACGTTGTTTGTACTATTTCCTTCTGTGTTAGTCACCAGCACAGTTTTGTTGAGTAATTGGAAGAGATGCATATTGATTACCATTATGCAATAAGATACATTTCAAGCTTCTAATGGAGCTGTCTATAAACAGCTGCCCATCTCCTGGTTGATATTCAAGACCAATTCAAAAAAGTCCAGAGGTGTTATTGCAGTATACATGATCTTCATCTTAGCTGAAGTAAGGCAGGAGTTCAACCTCTTATGTCCGATAAGCCGTTATTTTAACTTCTTCTGGTAGATAGTTATTTGCTTTGACAAACTGAGGATACATATCAGATCACTGAGTTCTTCTTGGGAGAACTTCTGGGGTATTGAAACGCATACTTCATATTCGGTTCCACTACTTTCACCTGTGTTATATCCTAAACACTGAGTTTTTTCAACATCTGAAACAGACGGTCAGGCAGTGTTGTAAACACTGGTATGGGAAAGGTCTTCGCTGTGTGACACAACTCTTTTTGCTGACTCCAAATCAGGATATTCCCACTTGACTTTCTTGTATCGATTAAAACCTTTCACATTCCCTATACATAAATAACAATCCTCCTGGTGGTTCTTTGGTTCTCTCCACACCATAGGCACACAGAAGTACAAATTTTTCCTTTCCCTATTTTTCTACACATTTTGCAGACCATGTAGGGAGCCCAAGACTTGTTATGTTCTCCAGGCTCCACCCAAAATAAGAAAAATACTGTTTTTATTAAAAATGTGTATTTTTTTCGTTGCTTTTGCAAAGAATATCCTCCACAAATGTAGCAAAATTCTTCGGGATTGTTTAAGCAGACTCTTCGTGAAGAATTCATGTTTATCTAGCAAAAATATTACAAAATAAAGGTTACAATATTGTCACGTGGTCGTTGTTTTTACAACTCTATTCATTAAATATTAAATCACTTAAAAATATAATTCTAATCTTAATAAAAACTATCTGTACATACAAGTTGTCACTACACATACACGAATTATGGCTAAATTTCCTGTTAACTGAGGGTAGGTATGCAATATCTCACAAGCTAGAGCCAATTTGAAAAATCTACTGACATTTTCGAATTCAGTAACCTCAAAATACCCTAAATATCTTCAAATATCTTTGTCAATTTCCTTAATTTAATAACCCCTAGGATTTTGTTTCATGTGAGTAAGACTTAAAATTCTTTGCTTCTTTGAACCTGAGGAAATATTTGAATCAGTACTGAAATACATCGAATTACTATAATTACTTTTCGTATATTTTTGAATAATGCAAATAACTTCAATGAATTCTGATGCTTTCTGAAACCTGAGAAATACTAAACATGGAAGTTATTAAGAAGTAACTACTGCCGGCTATAATACAAATACTGAGCTAATGCTTTATTTATTGTTTTATTGAACTAGAAAAACAGGCTTTTATTAGGCTCGAAGTCTAACTTCTGGTCTGGTGAGAAGCCGACTTTAACTGTCATTTATATTGATCTAAGTGAGCAGGCAACCAGACTGGAAAAAAATGGAGCTGTGTCTCACGGAGGCCGAAGCATATTTGCCTGCTATCGGTATTAGGTGTTACGCACCTAATACCGACAACAGGCAGGTATGCTGCACAGTAATTTTGCATGATTATAAATATAATTAACATTCAATTAATAAAATAATAAAATACATGTGCAGAAAAATGTTGCAGCTATAAGACGCAATATGTAGGGTTCCGGTTACGTTTAATAGACTAAAATTAAATTATTTCGACGTAGTTCAACTACGGTAATGACCAAGAAGCTTTTCTCACAAAAATACATGGCTTCCCACAGGGTAAAAAATAAATCATACTGAACTATGCTTTAGCTTACAAAAACAATGTATGGATGAATCCAAGTCGTATGAAATTACCACTGATATATCAGTGAGGTGTGGTGTTACAGTGCGTACAGGCCTGGTGGAGTGAAAACATGGGTTGTAGCGTCATGGCGTTGTAGTGCAGGTAGTGATGGTGTGGTATTGAAGGGCTTGGTGGTGTGGTGGTGCAGGACGTGAGGACGTTATGCGTAGTGGTGCAGGGCGTTGTACTACAGGGAATAGGGACGTGATAGCGTGATGTACTGCTTTAGGTCGTGCTGGTACAGGGAGTGAAGGCATGGTTACACAGGTGTAGTGTTATGATGCTTTGAGGCGTAGTAGTTGTATACTGATGTGATTATCAGGGCGCAATGGTGTACGATGTAATGGTGTGATGGTGGAAGATGTGAAAGCATTTCAGAGTGGTGGTGCAGAGTGTGGAAACGTGGTGATATAGGGCGTAGTGGTAAGAAAAGTGAAGATGGTCGCCCCGCCTGCATCCTGCTGCACTTTATCCAGAATGAGCAGCAATAGAAGAAGGATATAAAAGTTAATTGTAACATTTCTGGAAGAAATTCTCCCCACAGAGCACGTCACAGCGCCCTCACGCGCCCACGGCGTTCAGGGACATGGGCTTCGCAAACAGGGAAAATGGTTCTGGAATAAGAGGCAAGGAGTTCAGCTTTTAGGATGGGTATTGGGTTTTCCAAGGTAGAAGGTTGGGGCATGGAGTTTAGGAGATAAAAAGACTATTGTGAAACATTTTTGGGGTAAAACATCTGCTATGAGCAGCTTGCATGTAGATTCGTAATTTTGAGTGAGAACTCTGCGTGTAGACATTTAATTTTTGGAGCACTTACACACACACACACACACACACACACAACACACACACACACACACACACACACACACACACACACACACACACACACACACACACACACACACACGCACAAGAGGAGACAACTGGAAGCTGAAAGCTCAATGTCATCGGGATGTTAGGAAGGATTTATTCAGCCTTAGTGACGTCAGGAAGTAGAACATTCTGGAGAGTGAAGCAGTAGATGCAGGATTCATACATAGCTTTAAGAAGAGGTACGATAATGCTCCTGGAGCCGGGAGAGAGTGGATCTAGTAGCTACCAGCGATGAGGTGAGGCCAGGAGCTGTGAATCGACCTTGCGACCACATATAGGTGAGTACACATAAGTGAAAACACACACACACACACACACACACACACACACACACACACACACACACACACACACACACACACACGTTAGGAAGTATTTCTTCAGTCATAGAGTTGTTAGGCAGCGGATTAGCCTAGAAAGTGTCGTAGTGGAGGCGGGAACCATACATAGTTTTAAGACGAGGTTTGATAAAGCTCATGGAGCAGGAAAAGAGAGGACCCAGTAGCAACCAGTGAAGAGGCGGGGCCTGGAGCTATGAATCGACCCCTGCAACCACAAATAGGTGAGTACAAATAGGTTAGTACACACACACACACACACACACACACACAAACATACACACAAACACACCTCTTCCTCCTCCTCCTCTTCCTTCTCTTTCTCCTCGTTCTCCTCCTGCTCCTCTTTCTTCTCCTCCTCCTCCTCTTCCTTCTCCTTCTCTTCCCCCTCCTCCTCGTTCTCCTCCTTCTCTTCCTCCTCCTCCATCTCCCTCTCTTCCCACCTTTGCTTATCCCTCTCTTCCTTTCCCTCTCTCTCGATCCTTTCTCTCAATCTCCATCTACCCCTTTTCCCACTATCTCCACCTCTCCATCACTCTGTCCCCTCTCCCACCTTCTCCCCCTTTCTCTCCCCCTTACAATTCCCTGACGCCCCACTCACATATGCACACACACACAGGAGAGGTAGGGGGGTCATGATAACGACATATAAAATACTGAGAGGAATTGACAAGGTGGACAGAGGCAGAATGTTCCAGAGATAGGACACAGCAACAAGGGGACACAGTTGGAAGTTGAAGACACAGATGAATCACAGGGATGTTAGGAAGTATTTCTTCAGCCACAGAGTAGACAGTAAGTGGAATAGTTTGGGAAGCGATGTAGTGGAGGCAGGATCCATACATAGCTTTAAGCAGAGGTATGATAAGGCTCATGGTGTGGGGAGAGTGACCCAGTAGCGGCCAGTGAAGAGGCGGGACCAGGAGCTATGACTCGATCCTCTGCAACCACAAGTGGGCGAGTACGTACACACACACACACACACACACACACACACACACACCGTCAGTCAGCAGACGTGGGTCACAAGGCTCCGAGATCTTTAGTGGTTTTTAAGGCGTGCAACAACTGCTAGCAGTAATCAGCGGTAGTGACAACGTCAGTGAACAATCCTACGAGTGATAACCAGAGTTATTAGTTAAAAAAAGTCGAGAGGAAGCCTGAAATCTTTAATATTTCAAAGTGTCAAACCGTTAGTGGTTAGTAGGCTTCTGTTGCTACACAGATTCAAATATACAAAGATTCAAGTGAGTGTGGAAGCGGGTGTTCAAGAATTTCGAGAGATTGGATAACAAGTGAAATGTGGGGCACCATACAGTGAGTGAAAAAAAAATTAATAAGCAAGAGTAGAAAGGAAAAATATAATATATAACAAGGAAGGTGGCATTTAGCCTGCTGAAACAGTGACGTCACAACAGTTGTGTGACATT
>NC_069408.1:79710864-79731369 GCF_026875155.1 Cherax quadricarinatus
GAGAGGTTTGTACACAAGGGTAACAGGAGAGTAATGAAAAAGCAAGGATGAGCCCTGGTTTTACCCAAGGTGCAGGGATCTGGCAAAAAAAACCAAGTGGCCTAGGGAATTGGAAGAAATATAAGAGGGCAAAAGGACACAGGAGAATAAGGAGAAACAGTCGTAGAGCCATAAAACGAATATGCACAGTTAAGAAGGGAGCCCAAAGACAATATGAAAATGACATAGCAGCCCCCGCCCGCCCCCCAATGACCCGAAACTGTTGTACAGCCACATCAGGAGCGGAAAACAACAGTCAAGGACCAGGTAATCAGGCTAAGGAAGGAAGGAGGAGAGACAAACAGGAAATGACCGTGAAGTATGTGAAGAACCTCAACCAGAGATTCAAAGAGTGTCACAGAGGAGACAGAAGGGACTCAGAAAAGACAGAGAGGTGGGGCACACCACCAAGTGCTGGACCACAGTGACACAAACCGACGGAAGAAGTGAAGAGGCTTCTGAGTGAGCTAGATTTCCAAATAGGCAATGGGGCCAGATAACATATCCCCATGGTATTGAGAGGGGAGCAGAGGCACTATGTGTACCCTAACAAAAATATTCAATAATCTATCGAAACAGGGAGATTGCCTGGGCATGGAAAAGACAGCAAATGTAGTCCCAATCTTTAAAAAATGACACAGACATGAAGCATTAAATACAGAACAGTTGTCACTGACATGTATAGTATGCAAATCATGCGAGAGATTTCAGGAGATGAGTGGTGGAACACTAGAATGGAAGATCTCATCACAGCAGCAAACATGGTTTCAGGGAACGGGAATCCTGTCACAAACCTATACTGGAGTTTCTATCGACATGGTGACAGCAGTTAAGACACGAGAGGATGGGTGGGTGGATTGCATTTTCTTGGACTGCAATGAAGGCGTTTTTGACACAGATTTCCACACAAGAGATTGGTGCAAAAATGGAGGACCAGCAGGGATAACAGGGGAAGGCACTACAATGGATCAGGGAATATTGTCAGGAAGACAAGCAGCGAGTCATGTAACGTGGCGAGTGTACTGAGTGGGCACCTGTGACCAGCGGGGTCCCGAAGGTGTCAGTCTTGGACCAGTGCTGTTTCTGGTATTTGTTGAAACGGACATGACGGAAGGAATAGACTCTGAGGTGTCCCTGTTTGCAGTTGACGTGAGTTGATGAGAAAGAATAACTCGAATCGAAGACCATGGCGGAACTACAAGGGGATTGGACAGGTGCTGACCTGGTCCAGCAATTGGCCCTGGTTTCAATCCACCATGTGCAAGTCATGAAGATTGGGAAGGGCAAGAAGCTAGGCCGCAGACGGAAGTACGTCTAAGGGGGTCAGAGACTACAAACCTCACTCAAGGAAAAAGATCGTGGGGTGAGCTATAACAAAAGGCACTTCTCTGAAGCGACATCACAACCTAAACATGCTGGCAGAATATGGGGCGCCCTAGCATAACCTCAGAACCAGCCATTGACCCATACTTAATATAAGGAATCGTTCAGGACCTGTACACCGTATATACGTTAGGCCCCTATTGGAGTATGCGGCAATCAGTTTGGAACCCACACCTAGCATGCTACGTAAAGAAACTAGAGAAAGTGCAAAAAGGTTTGCAACAAGACTAGTCCCAGAGCTATGAGGTATGTCCTACGAGGATGGTAAGGAAATCAACCTGACGACACTGAGAGCGAAGGAGAGATAGGGGGGACATGATAACGACATACAATAAATACTGAGGGGAATTGACAGGTGGACAAAGACAGGATGTTCAGAGGTTGGAACGTAACAAGGGGACACAGTTGGAAGCTAAAGAACACAGATGAATCACAGGTATGTTAGGAAAGTATTTCTTCAGACACAGAGTAGTCAGTAAGTGAATATTTTGGAAGCTATGTTGTGAGGCAGGATCCATTCATAGCTTTATGCAGTGGTTATGATAAAGCTCACCGGCTCGGGGAGAGTGACCTAGTAGCGATCAGTTGAAGAGGCGGGGCAGGAGCTCGGACTCGGACCCCCGCAACCTCAACAAGGTGAGTACACACACACACTCACACACACACATATTTATATATATTATTTATATTATATATATATATATATATATATTTATATATATTATAGATATATATATAAATTGCACTCAGGCCAATTGACTCCTCACTGTGACTTCAGTACTCATCTCTCTCTCCTCCTCTCTCTAGCTCTCTCTCTCTTCTCTCTTTTCTCCCTTCCTTTTTCTTCTCGCCTCTACCTCCCCGTTCCCCTCTCTTTTTTCTTCATCCTTCCATTCCCCATTCTCTCCCTCTAGCTCCTTCCCACTCTTTTCTTCCACCCCCATCACTCTCCCTGGTCACTCTCCCTCCCTCTCCCCATCTCTCCCCTCCTTACACTCTCCACCCAACTCCTTTATCCCTCTTACCCCTCTCTCTCTCTATCTCTCTTTTTCTCTCCTGTTCCCCTTTCTCTTCAACTTCAATCCCCCTCCTGTGTCCCTCGTTCTATTAACGTTTCTCTCTCTCTTACCACTATTGAAACAGAACAACTACCTGAGGTATGGGAGACAGAAATGTAGTCCAAATTTTTGAAAAAAGGAGACATACCCAAAGCATCAAACTACTGACAGTGTCACTGTCGTGTATAGTATGCAAAGTCATGAAAAAGATTATCAAGGAAAGGGTGGCGGAAGCACCTAGAAAAGGAAATGAGCTAATCAGCAACAGCGCTGCACGATTTTAGGGATGCGATATTCTGTGTCACAGAGGTACTGATGTTCTATGAAAGGTGTGAGAGCAGTAAGACAAGAAAATAGAGGGGTGAGTGGATTGTATTTTCTTGGACTGCAAGAAGGCGTTTGACACAGTTCCACTCAAAGATATTAGTGCAAAAGCTGGAGGACTACCGCAAGGATAAAAGGAATGCAAAAGATCTGGGAATACCTGTCAGGAAAGACAACGACGAGTCATGGTAAGTGGGCAGGAGTCAAAGTTGGGCGTCTGTGACGCAGCGGGTTTCCTCAGGGGATCGGTCCTAGGGACGGTGCGGTTTATGTTATTTGTGACATGACGTAAGGAATTAGACTCAGAAGTGTCTATGTTTGCAGTGATGGCGAAGGTTGATGAGATGATTTCATCGGACGAGGACCAGGAAGAACTAAAAAAGGGATCTCGTCGGATGCAGGCTGGTAAAGCAAATCTCTACTGGAAGTTCAACCCGAAGTCGTGAAGATTAGGAAGAAAGGCAAAGAAGATCGACAGACGGCGTACAATCTAGGGTGGCAGGAGGACTACCAAACCACACTAAGAAAAAGTTTCTTGGGGTGAGTATAACTCCGGGCACATCTCCCGAGAGCGTACACATCAACCATATAATGCTGCAGACACGGGGCCAGGCAACCTAAAGAAACTGCATTCCGACATCTCGATAAGGGACCGCTCAGGCCCCTGTGCTCACAGTGTAACATTATGCCTTCACTTGGAGTATCTGTAGACAAAACACTTTTGGAATCCACCCAGACCAAGCTCGTAAGGAGCTAGAGTAAGTGCAAAGGTTTGCAACAAGATTTGTCTGGAGTTTAGAGGCATGTTCTACGAGGGAGAGATTAGGGAAATCGCCTGATGACACTGAAAGACAGGAGAGATAGGGGGATATGATAATACTATCACATAAAATACTGTGAGGATCGGAAGGTGGACAGAGACAGGTGTTCAAGAGGATGGATACACAGAAACATGGGTCAAGTTGGAAGCTGAAGTCTCAGATGAATCATAGTGAAGATTAGGAAAACTATTTCTTCAGTCATAGAGTTTTCAGGAAGTGGAATAGTCTGGGCGGAGTGAGTAGTAGTGGAGGCTAGGATTGATTGCTTAGCTTTAGGAAGAGTTACGATAAACTCATTGGAGCAATAAGAGAGTAACGTAATAATGACAGTGAACTGAGCGGGGCAGGAGATGTGACTCTCGACCCACAACTAGGAGAGTACACCACACACACACACCACACCACACACCTACACCACACACACACACACACACACACACACAAACACACACACACTCAACACACACACCAAGTCCTCCGGAGGCACACATCAACAGATAACTGCTGCAGCACATGCGGCGCCTGGCGAACCTGAGAATAGCGTCCCGATGTAAGGAATCGTTCAAGGAGACTGTACACTGTGATAATTCAGGCGCCATATGCTGTATGCCAGCTCCAGTTTTTGAACCAAACCTGGAGCAAACACTCAAGAAATTAGAGAAGGTGCAAAAGGTTTGCAACAGGCTAGTTCCGGAGCTCAGGGGTATTTCCTAACGAGAAAAGGTTGAGGCAAAATCGGACTGAGCCATTGGAGGACATGGCCGGGTAAGGGGAGACATGATAACGACATACAATCTACTGTGTGGATACGATAGATAGGCAGAGGAGAGGTTGTCCCAGAGGGGGGACACAGAAACAGGGGGTTCCACAAATGGAAGATGAAGGACTCAGACGAGTCATAGGGATGTTAGGAAGTATTCTTCAGTCATAGAGTCGTCAGGAAAGTGGGAATAGCCATACCAAGTGATGCAGTGGAGGGCAGGAACATAATTATCTTTAAAGACGAGGAATGACAAAGCTCTGGAAGCAGAGAGAGGGACCTAGTAGCGATCATGAAGAGGTCGGGGCCAGGGCGTCTCTCGACCCTGCCAACCAGGGTTCATACACACACACAAACACTCCCTCTGGTAACGTATATGAAAAACAACCGCTCCACATATTTTCTGGATAAAATGCAATTACAAACACTGATATATTCTGTATTGTTTCCCCCATTGTCTCTGCCACAAATTAACTGGGGGAATAAATGAACAATTGAGTATAGAAACACTGATATATAATATATCATATATATAAGATATTTATATATATATATATATATTATATATTATATATATATATATATATATATATATATATATATATATATACTATATTTATATATTATATTTCATATATATATATATATATACTATATTTATAATATATATATATATATTATATATATAATATTATATTATATATATATATATTTATATATAAATATATATATATTTTATATATATTATATATATATATATATTATTTTATATATATATATAATAATATATATATATTTAATTTAATATATATATAATTTATATATTTTATACTTTATATATATATATATATATATATATATATATATATATTTTATATTATATATATTATTTATATATATTTTTATATATATTATATATTTATATTATTTATATATTATATTTATATATATATATATATTATATATTATTTGTGTGTGGAAGCAGTGGATATGTCCTGTCTAAGAGCTTGTTGGTGTAAATATTATGCAGAAAATTTGGAGTCGTGGAATTAGGAGAAGCGAGTGGAGTAATATAGTTTTAGTCAGAGGGCTGCTCACTGAAGAGGGTTTGTTGAGGTGGTTGTTTGGACATTTAGAGAGAATGGATCAAGTAAAATGACATGGAGTGCATTATAAATCTGTAGGTGAAGAAAGCGGGGTTGGTAGGGGTCTCAGTCTTCGAAAAGGGTGGATGGGGTAAGGGGGTTTTGTGGGGCGAGGGGCTTGGACTTCCAGCAGGCTGTGCATGAGCGTGGTGGATAGAAGTGAATGGAGACGAATGGTATTTGGGACTTGCCGCGATCTGTTGAGAGTGGAGCAGGGTAATATTCTAGTGGAAGTGGATTCAGGAAAACCGGTTATTTTTATATAGCCGGACTTGAGTTTGGAAATGGGAAAGTTACTACTGTCTGCCACTATTTAAAGGAGGGTTTGGGATATTGGAGTTGGAGGTGATGTGTTGTGTATATTTCTACGGTATATGATTCTAAATGTTGTGTACTGAGCACCTCTGCTAAAAACAGTGATTATGTGTGAGTAGGTGAAAAGTTGAATGTTGATGAAAGGTATTTTTTTGGGGGGGGATTTTCTTTCTTTGTGGGTCACCCTGCCTCGATGGGAGACCGGCCGACTTGTTGAGAAATATATATTTATATATATATATATATATTATATATATATATATATATATATATATATATTATAATATATATATATATATATATATTATATATACTTATTTAAATACTATATATATATTATTATATATATATCTGTATATATATATATATTATATTATATATTATATATATAATTTTATTATCACACTGGCCGATTCCCACCAAGTGCAGGGTGGCCCGAATAAGAAAACTTTCACCATCATTCACTCAATCACTGTCTTGTCTGAAGGGTGCTTTACAATACAGTTTTTAAACTGCCAACATTAACACCCTCCTTCAGGAGTGCAGGCACTGTACTTACCATTCCAGGACTCAAGTCCGGCTGCCGATTTCCCTGAACCCCTTCATATATGTTACTTAGCTCCACACTCAACAGCAGCAAGTATTAAAGGACCATTAGGCTCCATTAATCCTACAAACACGCTCACGCCGCCTGCTGGGAAGTCAAGCCCCTCGCACACAAAACCTCCCTTTACCACCCTCCTCCAACCTTTCCTAGGCGACCCCTACCCGCCTTTCCTTCCACTACTCGACTGATTCACTTTGAAGTCATTCTGTTTCGCTCCTTTCTCTCTACATGTCCGAACCACCTCAAAACCCTTCCTCAGCCCTCTGGACACAGTTTTGGTAATCCCGCACCTCCTGCCTAAAAAAACTTCCAAACTACGAATTCTCTGCATTATATTCACACACGCATTGCCCTCAGACATGGACATCTCCACTGCATCCAGCCTTCTACTCGCTGCAACATTCATCACCCTCTCGCTTCACACCCATATAAAGAGCGTTTGGTAAAAACTTTACTCTCATACATTCCCTCTTTGCCTCCAAGGACAAAGTTCTTTGTCATCCAAAAGACTCCAAGTGCCACCACTCACCCTTTTCCCCATCAATTCTATGATTCACTCATCCTTCATAGACCCATCCGCTGCACGTCCACTCCCAAATATCTGAATTACATTCACTCTCTCATACTCTGTCCCTCAATCTGATATCAATCTTTCATCACCTAATTTTTTTGTTATCCTCATACCACACTCTTTCCTTTTTCACTTTTAATTTTCTTCTTTTGCACACCCTACCAAATTCATCCACCAATCTCTGCAACTTCTCTCAGAATCTCACAGAGCACAGTGTCATCAGCAAAGAGCAAACTGTGACAACTCCCACTTTATGTGTGATTCTTTATCGTTTAATCCACGATTCTTGTCAAGACCCTAGCATTTACTTCTCTTACAACCCCATCTATAAATATATTAAATAACCACGGTGACATCACACATCCTTGTATAAGGCCACCTTTACTGGGAAATAATTTCCCTTTTTCCCTTTACATACTCTAACTTGAGCCTCACTATCCTCGTAAAAACTCTTCACTGTTTTCAGTAACCTCCCTCCTAACCATACACCTGCAACATCTGCCACATTGCCCCCCTATCCACCCGGGTCATACGCCTTTTCCAAATCCATAAATGCCCAAAGACCTCTTTAGCCTTATCTAAATACGTTCACCTTATGTTTCACTGTAAACACCTGGTCCACACCCCCCTACCTTTCCTAATGCCTCCTTGTTCATCTGCTATCCTATTCTCCGTCTTACTCTTAATTCTTTCAATAATAACTCTACCATACACTTTACCAGGTATACTCCAAAAGACTTATCCCCCTATAATTTTTGCCCCTCTCTTTTGTACCCTTTGCCTTTATACAAAGGAACTATGCATCTCCTCTGCCAGTCCCTAGGTACCTTACCCTCTTCCATACATTTATTAAATAATTGCACCAACCACTCCAAAAATATATCCCCACCTGCTTTTAACATTTCTATCCTTTTCCCATCAATCCCGGCTGCCTTACCCCCCCTTTCATTTTACCTATAACTGCTCCGAACTCCCCACACTCACAACTGGCTCTTCCTCACCTCCTACAAGATTTATTGGTACCTCCTTGCCTTATTACACACGAAACACAGCTTCCCTACTTCAACAACTTTTTCTTTAACAATCCCTCAAAATATTCCCTCCATTCTTTCCCAAATACCTCTAACTCTCCATTTAATAAACTCTCCTCTCCTATTTTTAACTGACAATCCATTTTTGCTTCTCAGCTTCCTTAACTTGTTAATCTCACTTCCAAAACTTTTTCTTATTTCCACAACAAAAATTTGTTGATAACATCTCACCCACTCTCTCATTTGCTCTCTTTTTACATTGCTTGACCACTCCTCTTAACCTCTCTCTTTTTCTCCATATACTCGTTCCCTTTCCCCTGCATCACTTCTACTTTGTAAAAACTTCTCATATGTCTAACTTTTTCTCCCTTTCTACTACTCTCTTTACATCATTCCACCAATCGCTCTCTTCCCTCCCGGCACCCTCTTTCCTGTACAACAAACTTCTGCTGAACACTCAACACTAACATTTTTAAAACCTAGCTACCCCATACCTCTTCGACCCCATTGCCTCGCTTCTCATTAGCCCATCGATCCTCCAATAGCTTGTTTATATCTTACCCTAACTGCCCCCTCTTTTATTTATAAACCTTCACCTCTCTCTTCCCTATGCTCTATTCTTCTTGTATCCCATCTACCTTTACTCCTCATGGTAGCTATCAACTAGAAAGTGATCTGAATATCTGTGGCCCTCTCTATAAATATTACATCCTGAAGTCTAACTCAACAGTCTTTTATCTACCAATACAAATAATCCACAAACTACTGTCATTTCGCCCTACATCATATCTTGAATACCTTTATTAATCCTCTTTTTCTTAAAATCTGTATTACTATAACTAAACCCCCTTTCATACAAAGTTCAATCAAAGGGCTCCCCATTATCATTTCACCTGGCACCCCAAACTTACCTACCACACCTCTCTAAAGTTTCTTCTCCACTTTAGCATTCAGACCCCTAGTACAATTACTCTTTCACTTGGTTCAAAGGCTCCATACATCACTTAACATCTCCCAAAATCCTCTCTCTCCTCCTCTGCATTCCTCTCCTACTCCAGGGCATACACCTTGTTATGAGACCGCACTTTGACGCATCCAACCTTTACTTTAAACTCCACATAAATCTTGGCATTACACATTCATATTCTCTTTTCTCCTTCCATAACAGATCATACAACATTACTGCTACATCCTTCCTTTGCTCTAACTCTCTCAGATTCTCCAATTTAATCCCAATTTATTTCCACCCCCCGAAACTCCCTACCCCCTTCAGCTTTGTTTCGCTTAGGGCAGGACATCCACTTCTTTTCATTCATAACGCAGCAATCATCGTTTTCTTGTGCATCTGCTCTACATCCACGCACATTCAAGCATCCCAGTTTTATAAAGTTTTTCTTCTCTCTTTTTTAGTAAATGTCCACAGGAGAAGGGTACTAGCCCATGGCCCAAATATATATATATATAATATATAATATATATATATATATATATAATATATATATATATATATATATAATATATATAATTATTATATATATATATATATATATATATATATATATATATATATTATATATTATATATGCCAATAAGATCCCAGTAAACAGAGTGATTTCAGAATATGCAAAACAACCACTGTGAAAGAATAGTAAAATCAAGCGCTTTCGTGACTTCTCACATTGTCCAAGGAACAATGAAAAGTAATGCATCAAAGGATGACATAAAAAGAGTCCTAGACAACACCTCATTCTATCACATCCCACAACAAAAGCAACACCTGCCGCGACTCATTAGAAAGGAACACTGCAGCTGGCCCCCAGGCACACTAACACCTCCTTCACACAACCCCAAACCAACAAACATTCCTACCCAAGAATTAAGAATTAAAATTTATATTTGTCTAAGGATTATTAAATTCTTCCCAAATTCTATTAATTATAAATGGATTCAATTTATATAAACCAAAGGAAATATTCATATTATTGTCAAATCCCCTAGAAACCGTTAACAGCAATTTCAATAAAACTTCTACTGAAAGGCAAAGATGAATTAGTCAAACAATTTAATTCCACTAATCCATCTTTACCTTACATGTATGGACTAATAAAAAACACACAAACCAGGGAATCCAGTCAGACCAATTATTAGCTGCATAGGATCAGTTGATGATTTATTAAGTTTCTTATCTGAAGAACTCGTTAATTATGATTTACCATTGCCAGTTCCTTCATTAAACTTATTAAACTTTGCATTGTTGATGCAAAAATTGTTTTTTAATGATAAGTTTTACACTCAGAATTTGGTATGGCAATGGGAAATCCTCTTTCACCTGTTCTTAGTAACCTATACATAATTTTTTTTAAACAAGGTTACTTAACATAATCCTCCCTAATAGAGCTAAATGGTTCAATATGTTGATGATATTGTGGTGGGGGGGGGGGTCGTGTGCCCATGAATGGTAGAATATTCACCATTTCCTTGGCAAATTAAATAGCTTAGCCCATTCTATAAACTTTACTGTTGAAGTTTGGAAAGAAAATAACTCATGCCATTTTTAGATGTTTTAAAATATTAAGGGTTATAATGAATTCAAATTTTAAAATTTTACAGAAAACCTACAAAAAACTGTTCCTATGTACACATTATTCTTCACGTCCAAAGATAGAGTTAAACTGTCTGTTTTCTCATCAATGTTTTTGAGAGCTTAACGTATTTGTAGTCCGAGTTTATAGAATGAGGAAATATCCAAAATTTAGAAATAGGTAACGATTTGAAATACCCAAAAAAACGTAAGATAAATCTTTTAACATTGCTAGAAATACTTTTTTCAATCCAAAAAGGGACAACCAGCCTTATTCAACTAAACATGTTTTTCTCCCTTTCCATGAAAACTTGTTGATATGCCTTTCTACTTAAGACTTTTAATATCCAAGTTGTATTTAAAAATCTTGATTCAGTAAAAAAACTTTTGATAAAGAATTCCCCCAAATGCTGACGGATGTATCTAATAAGATTCCTTGTAAAATCTGCGATAAAGTTATTACGGTCAAACTGGTTAAAAGTCCTCAACTAAAGATTAAAACAACATAAATTTAGCATAGAACTGGACAAGATCCAATCTCTATTTATTCATGTGAGAGATTATAACCATCCATTTTATTTTCCAAAAAAAGTTGAGAAGATGTATCAAGCAAGTCTGTGGACGACAGGAATATAATTCAGTCATGTATCATAAAAAAAAATTTTTTGACTAATATATTTCCTTTGGTTTATATAAATTAGATCCAATTATAATTAATATAATTTGGGAAGAATTTAAAATACATTGACAAATAATAATAAATTTTAAAATTCTTAATTCTTGGGTAAATTTTTGTTGGTGGGTTGATGTGAAGGATCTGCCAAGTTGGCCAGCGGCCTGCGTAAAAAAAAGCAGTTTCCATTTCTATGTGTCGCGCGTCAGGTGTTGCTTGTTGTGGGATGTGAAGGGAGGTGTCGGCCAAGACCCCTTTTATATACCTTCCTTGATGCATTACTTATATTGCATCTTGATATAATGAGTAGTCACGAAAGCGCTTGAATTTCTCTATCATTCACAGTGGTTTTTTTCCATGCATAATATGTATACATATATATATATAATATATATATATAAATATAATATTCTATATATATATATATATATAAATATATATATATATATATATATATGTATAAAATATATACAAACACTGATCTCTGGCTGAAGGAGACTCGAACCTACCAACCTTAGAACAAGGATGCAGTGCTTTTCCAATCTCCCACACTGGACCAATACCCTTGGAGTCCACTGCGTTAGATTTTTGATACCAAAGCAGCTAGCTTTAGGGAGAAGGCTTTACAGCTTTTCATCTCATCCCCTGCATGCATCGAATGCATCAGCCTTACTAGAGATATTAACAAATGCAAGGAATTCGCAAGAGGCATCGAAATATCACTTCGTCAGTGTGGGTACATTGGTAAAAACCCTGGGAACCTTTGTTTTAAGGTTCGTAAGGTTTCGAGTCTCCCTTCAGCCAAGAGATCAGTGTTTTGTGTATATTCCGCCTGCTCTTGGCGAATTCCTTGCATATATATATATATATATATATAAATATATATATATATATATAAATATATAAGATATATATATATATATATATAATATATATATATATATATATATATATATAATATATATATATATATCTTCATGTTCGTTTTTTCTATAAATGAATTCTGTTTTTAATAAATTTTACATAGATATAAAATTATACAGGGGGTGGGTAGAGAAGAAAATATTAAAACAGCTCCGGGGAGAACCTAGAGTTTCCCTGAGATACGTTTATTGTCTTTCTCTGAGGAAGAGGGTCCCCATTTCCAGCTGTAGACGTGGTACATCCCTATAAAATAAATAATAATAATAAATATATATATATATATATATATATATATATATATATATATATATATATATATATAATATATATATATATATATAATATAAACATTATATATATAGGTACATAGGTTGGTAGACAGCAACCACCCAGAGAAGTACTACCGTACTGGCCAGATGAACTGTGAAACAGAAACCTTAACTGTTTTGCATGATGGTAGGATTGCTTGTTTCTTTTTCTGTCACATAAACACGCTAGATAACAGGATACCTTGCTACTCTCTACATACACTTGGGGGGGGTTCCCCCCCCCCCCACCCCCACACTTCACAGACACGCACATGCATATATATATACATATATCTAGGTTTTTCTCCTTTTTCTAATAGCTCTTGTTCTTCTTTATTTTTTCTATTGTCCATGGGGAATTGAAAAAGAACTGTCCTCCGTAAGCCATGCGGTCGTTGAAGGCGATAAAAATGCCGGGAGCAATGGGCTAGTAACCCCTTCTCCTGTAGACATTTACTAAAAACGAGAAGAAGAAAAACTGGGGGAGTTTCGCGGGGGGGAAATAAATGGGATTAAATCTGGAGTATCTGAGAGAGTTAGAGCAAAGGAAGGGGTAGTAGTAATGGTGAAGGATCAGTTATGGAAGTAGAAAAGAGAAAATGAATGTGTAAATTCAAGAATTATGTGGATTAAAGTAAAGGTTGGATGCGAAAAGTGGGTCATAATAAGCGTGTATGCACCTGGGGAAGAGAGGAATGTAGAGGAGAGAGAGAGATTTTGGGAGATGTTAAGTGAATGTATAGGAGCCTTTGAACCAAGTGAGAGAGTAATTGTGGTAGTGGACCTGAATGCTAAAGTAGGAGAAACTTTTAGAGAGGGTGTGGTAGGTAAGTTTGGGGTGCCAGGTGTAAATGATAATGGGAGCCCTTTGATTGAACTTTGTATAGAAAGGGGTTTAGTTATAGGTAATACATATTTTAAGAAAAAGAGGATAAATAAGTATACAAGATATGATGTAGGGCGAAATGACAGTAGTTTTTTGGGATTATGTATTGGTAGATAAAAGACTGTTGAGTAAACTTCAGGATGTACATGTTTATAGAGGGGCCACAGATATATCAGATCACTTTCTAGTTGTAGCTACAGAGTAAAAGGTAGATGGGATACAAGGAGAATAGAAGCATCAGGGAAGAGAGAGGTGAAGGTTTATAAACTAAAAGAGGAGGCAGTTAGGGTAAGATATAATCAGCTATTGGAGGATAGATGGGCTAATGAGAGCATAGGAAATGGGGTCGAAGAGGTATGGGGTAGGTTTAAAAATGTAGTGTTAGAGTGTTCAGCAGAAGTTTGTGGTTACAAGAAAGTGGGTGCGGGAGGAAAGAGGAGCGATTGGTGGAATGATGATGTAAAAAGAGTAGTAAGGGAGAAAAAGTTAGCATATGAGAAGTTTTTACAAAGTAGAAGTGATGCAAGGAGGGAAGAGTATATGGAGAAAAAGAGAGAGGTTAAGAGTGTGGTGAAGCAATGTAAAAAGAGAGCAAATGAGAGAGTGGGTGAGATGTTATCAACAAATTTTGTTGAAAATAAGAAAAAGATTTGGAGTGAGATTAACAAGTTAAGGAAGCCTAGAGAACAAATAGATTTGTCAGTTAAAAATAGGAGAGGAGAGTTATTAAATGGAGAGTTAGAGGTATTGGGAAGATGGAGGGAATATTTTGAGGAATTGTTAAATGTTGTTGAAGATAGGGAAGCTGTGATTTCGTGAACAGGGCAAGGAGGAATAACATCTTGTAGGAGTGAGGAAGAGCCATTTGTGAGTGTGGGAGAAGTTCGTGAGGCAGTAGGTAAAATGAAAGGGGGTAAGGCAGCCGGGATTGATGGGATAAAGATAGAAATGTTAAAAGCAGGTGGGGATATAGTTTTGGAGTGGTTGGTGCAATTATTTAATAAATGTATGGAAGAGAGTAAGGTACCTAGGGATTGGCAGAGAGCATGCATAGTTCCTTTGTTTAAAGGCAAAGGGGACAAAAGAGAGTGCAAAAAATTTATAGGGGGATAAGTCTGTTGAGTATACCTGGTAAAGTGTATGGTAGAGTTATTATTGAAAGAATTAAGAGTAAGTGAGAGAATAGGATAGCAGATGAAACAAGGAGGCTTTAGGAAAGGTAGGGGGTGTGTGGACCAGTGTTTACAGTGAACATATAAGTGAACAGTATTAGATAAGGCTAAAGAGGTCTTTGTGGCATTTATGGATTTGGAAAAGGCGTATGACAGGGTGGATAGGGGGGCAATATGGCAGATGTTGCAGGTGTATGGTGTAGGAGGTAGGTTACTGAAAGCAGTGAAGAGTTTTTACGAGGATAGTGAGGCTCAAGTTAGGTAGGTAGGAAAGAGGGAAATTATTTCCCAGTAATTAAAAAGTACGCCTTAGACATGGATGGTGTGATTGTGCACCGTGGTTGTTTAATATATTTATAGATGGGGTTGTAGTGAAGTAAAGCGAGGGTTCTTGGCAAGAGGTCGTGGGGAGTTAAAACGATAATGAATCACACATAAAGTGGGGATTTGTCACAGTTGCTCTTTGCTGATGACACTGTGCTCTTGGGAGATTTTGTAGAGAAGTTGCAGAGATTGGTGATGAATTTGTTAGGCGTGTGCAAACAAAAGAAGGAAAAATTAAAGTGAATACGGAAGGAGTGAGGTTAGAGCGATAAACAAAATAAGATTAGGGTGAGATAAAGATTGGATATCCGCTAGATTGAGGGAGAGAGCATGGAGGAGGTGAATGTATTCAGATATTTGGGAATGGGACGTTGGTCAGCGGATGTGTCTATGAAAGATGAGTGAATCATAGTATTGATGAGGGGAGAAAAGGGTCGTGACGTCGGTTTGCATTTAGGTAGTCAGTGGGAGACAAGAATACTTTGTCTTGGATGCCAACGTGGGGGAATGTATGAGAGTATAGTTTTCCAAACGACTTTATTACACAGTGGTGTGACCAGCATGGGTAGCATGAATAGTTCGCAGCGAGGAGAAGGGTTGGAGGCAGTGAGATGTCATGTCTGAGGGCAATGTGTGGTGTGTATAATTGAGAGATTCGTAGTTTTGGAAGTTAGGAGGTAGGTGCGGGGATTACCAAAACTGTTGTCCAGAGTGGTTGAGGAAAGGGTGTTGAGGGGGTTCGGGACATGTAGAGAGAATGGAGCGATACAGAGTGACTATCAGAGTGTATCAGTCTGTAGTGGAAGGAAGGCGGGGGGGGGTAGGGGTTCGGCATAGGGAAAGGTTGGAGGGAGGGGGGGTTAAAAGGAGGTTTTGTGTGCGAGGGGCTCGGACTTCCAGCAGCATACGTGAAGCGTGTTTGATAGGATTGAATGGAGACAAAAGGTTTTTAATACTGGAACGTGCTGTTGCGAGTGTAAGCAAAAGTAGCATTTATGACGGGGTTTCAGGGAGGGAGACCGGCAGGCGGACTTGAGTCCTGGAGATGGGAAAGTACAGTGCCTGCACTCTTGAAGGAGGGTGGTTAATGTTGTGCAGTTTAATAACTGTAGTGTAAAGCACCCCCTGCTGGCAAGACAGTATGGAGTGAATGATGGTGAAAGTTTTTTCTTTTTCGGGCCACCATGCCTTGGTGGAATCGGAACAGTTTGATAATAAAATAAATATTCATATATATATATATATATATATTATTTATATATATATATATTTATATATATATATATATAATATATATATTATATATATAAATTATATTTTATATAATATATATATATTTATATATACCTATATATATATTAATATTTTTATATATATATATATATATATGACAGAGTGGCGGTTCTGGTATTATCCTTCTAAGTCAGTTTATTAGGTATACACAAAATACTCTTACCATTGATTATCTTACATGGCCGCATATGTTGTACAGAACACTGGGGGATAACACAAAAAAAGTCAGACGTGGACTTATTGCTCTGACATTTTAAGGAATCTCTCAACTCACGGATATTCAAAAACGCTACAAAATTTATAAATTTTTTAATAGTTTCCATCATTACAGTTTCCCTTTGTATTGGTTTAAAATTCCTACAAACTTGTAATGACATTCTGCTCTTTTACGATCGTTCAGTTGATTAAAAAATTTCAAAGTTGCCAAATTATAATTATGGCATTAAAATAAATTATTTTGCCTTCCACAAACTAAACTGAATTAGTATATCCTGGTCTTAAGATTACATCAGCTGATAAAGCAATGAAGCCGTTCAGAATGGGTTCGGCCGCCGAGTCTGAAGCCTAAATACACTAAAAAATCGAAATAATATGAAAAATGAGTTAATCTATACCGAAAAATTAGAGCAAAGGACTCATTGCAACATTTTGGTGTGCGCCTCGTCTCTGTCGATAATACATATTAAGCTATCGTTAAGATTATTACAACTCGTCATCAGCATGACGCGGCCCCCAGCTACCATAACAATAAACACGTGCTCCAGCGCGGACTCGCTTACAATAAAAACAGTATCACAGGTATTTTTTTCCATTTTTTTTGGGCTGTGATTTTTTAGCTAGATCTTCTAAATAGTAACTGCAACCATCAGGTTAGCGTGAGAAGGAGCTGCTCACAATATCAAGTCAGTGCCGACTGGACAGTCTGAAGTGAGAGGGATGTGTTCACTTTGTCTGACAGCCCTCTGCTGACTACCCTTGGGACGTTACTTTTTGCCTTTATTGTATAAAATTTGTTGTACACTAAGCCTGCAAAGAAGAAGAAAACAGCTTTCAAGAACATTAGCCACAAGAGGAAAAGGCACATAGAAGCATGATAAAGGTCTATACAAGCAAGGTGGAGCAGCAGTCTGTGGTTGGTGACCGCCGCCAACCGATGGCAGTATCACCACGTGGTGACGCCCGCCACGATGCTAAGTACCACCAAGTGTGGGTGACGCCGCCACGATGCTAGTACCACCACGTGGTGACGCCGCCACCATGCTAGTACCACCACGTGGTGACGCCGCCACGATGCTAGTACCACACGTGGCTGACGCCGCCACGATGCTAGTACCACCTCGTGGTGACGCCCGCCACGATGCTAGTACACACCACGTGGTGCGCCGCCACGATGCTAGTACCCCACGGTTGGTGACGCCGCCACGATGCTAGTACCACCACGTGGTTGACGATGCTAGTACCCACCAGTGGTGACGCCGCCACATGTAGTCCACCACGTGGTGACGCCGCCCACGATGCTTAGTACCACAAGTAGTGACGCCGCCCACGATGTTAGTACCCACCACTTTGTGACGCCGCCACGATGTAGTACCACCACGTGGTGACGCCGCCACGATGCTAGATCCACCACGTGGTGACGCCGCCAGATGCTAGTTACACCCACGTGGTGGACGCCGCCACGATGCTAGTACCCACCACGTCGGTGGACGCCCGCCACCATGCTATCGAACTTAAGCTAAATGACTCTTACAGGAACAGGAAGAGGCAGGAGGAGCTTAAAGCTATTAGTGAAATTGAAAGAAATTCAAAAATATTTCTTTTCATATGCCAAAAACAAAGGCAAATACCACATCTAGTATCGGGCCCTTACTCAGACAGGATGGGACTTACACAGACGACAACAAGGAAATGAGTAAAATATTGAAATCCCAGTACGACTCTGTGTTTAGTGAACCACTAATCGGTCTGAGGATCGCCCGACCCAAATGATTTCTTCATGAATGAGCCTAAAAAACTCCTAAATGTATGCAGATTTCCGACATTACCCTAACTCCGATAGATTTCGAAAAAGCCATTGACAACATGCCTATGCACTCGCCCCGGGCCCAGACGTGGAACTTGTTTTCATTAAGAACTGCAAGAACCCCTCTCGGTCCCCTAAGTACACTATGGAGGAGGAGCTTGGACATGGGCGAGTTTCCCACAGTCACTTAAAACAACGGATATAGCCCCGCTCCATAAAGGTGGCAGCAAAGCATTAGCTAAGAAAACTATAGACCAATAGCTCTGACGTCCCACATCATAAAAATCTTTGAAGAGTGCTAAGAAGCAGGATTGCAAATCACCTGGATTCCCAAAATCGCACAATCCAGGGCAACATGGGTTCAGGGCAGGTCGCTCCCGCCTCTCACAACTACTGGATCACTATGAATGGCCTTGGATGCACTGGAAGAAAATCAGAATGCCCGATGTAATATACACAGACTTTGCAAAAGCATTTGACAAATGCGATCATGGTGTAATAGCCATAAAATACGTGCTAAAGGAATAACTGGGAAAGTGGGGAGATGGATCTTCAACTTCCCAAAAAATCGAACACAAAGAGTAGTGGTCAACAGAGTTAAATCGGAGGCTGCCATAGTGAAGAGCTCTGTTCCACAGGCACAGTACTCGCCCCATCTTATTCCTTATCCTCATATCAGACATAAACGAGATATACACCACAGCACCGTATCATCCTTTGCAGATGATACTAGGATCTGCATGAGGCTGTCATCTGCTGAGGACGCGGTTAACCTCCCCAAAAAGATATAAACAAAGTTTTCCAGTGGCAACGGTAAACAATATGATGTTCAATGAGGACAAATTCCAACTACTCCGTTATGGAAAACTGGGAGGGAGATAATAACTAGAACAGAGTATACTACTGACTCCGGCCATACAATAGAGCGGAAAAAAATAATGTAAGGGGGCTGGGAGTAGTAATGTCTGAGGATCTCACTTTCAAGGATCACAACGTGCCACGATCGCCCCGTGCAAAGAAAATGATAGGGTGGATAATGAGAACTTTCAAAACGAGAGATGCCAAGCCCATGATGATCCTTTTCAAATCACTTGTTCTCTCTAGGCTGGAATACTGCTGTACATTAACATCTCCATACAAAGCAGGTGAAATCGCAGATCTAGGAGTGTACAGAGATCCTTTTCTGCACGTATAAGTTCTGTCAAGCACCTTAACTACTGGGAACGCTTGAAAGCACTTGATTGTACTCGTTGGAACGCAGGAGGGAGAGATAATCATAATCTACACTTGGAAAATCTTGGAAGGAATGGTCCAAATCTGCACACAGAAATCATCCCTACGAAAGTAAAAGACTGGGCAGGCGATGCAAAAAGCCGCCCAAAAAAGTAGGGGCGCCATTGGTATACTAAGAGGGAAAAAACCATTTAAATGTCCGGGCCAAAAAATGTTCAACAGCCTCCATCAAGCATTAGGGGGAATTGCCAATAAAACCCTGGCTGCCTTCAAAGAGAGAGCTGGACAGATACCTAAAGTCAGTGCCCGGGTCAGCCGGGCTGTGGCTCGTACGTCGGACTGCGTGCGGCCAGCAGTAACAGCCTAGTTGATCAGGCCTGATCCATCGGGAGGCCTGGTCGTGGACCGGGCCGCGGGGGCGTTGATCCCCGGAATAACCTCCAGGTAACCTCCAGGTACCACCACGTGGTGACGCCGCCACGATGCTAGTACCACCACGTGGTGACGCCCCACGATGCTAGTACCCCCACGTGGTGACGCCGCCACGTTTCTAGTACCACCACGTGGTGACGCCGCCACGATGCTAGTACCACCACGTGGTGACGCCGCCACGATGCTAGTACCACCACGTGGTGACGCCGCCACGATGCTAGTACCACCACGTGGTGACGCCGCCACGATTGCTAGTACCACCACGTGGTGACGCCGCCACGATGCTAGTACCACCACGTGGTGACGCCGCCACGATGTAGTACCACCACGTGGGGACGCCGCCACGATGCTAGTACCACCACGTGGTGACGCCGCCACGATTTCTAGTACCACCACCCTCCTGTCAACACCTGTCCTTGTTCACTGCTACTGAACTATTGGATATTTCATGTTTAGAAACAAGGAAGACAAAATATAGGAGCCCCGCAAATATGCCCACCTCCACCACGGCTGCTACTACCTCCACTGCTGCTACTACCACAACTAACTACCTCCACCCCCGCTACTACCACAAACTACTACCTCCACTGCTGCTACTACCA
>NC_069408.1:79731869-79794287 GCF_026875155.1 Cherax quadricarinatus
CCTTCCCAAACCCATTATTTAAGCCCCGTTTTTGATGCAAAAAACCCCATGACAAATCTGTACCCCAATTCAGGGAACCCTTGGTGCCAACTTAAGTTTAAAAAAAAACCCTTTTCCCTTTTTCCCCCCAATTATACAGGGGAAAAAAAAACGGGACAATCCTGTAAAATTTTCCCCTTTCGACAACATATGCTGACCATTTCCCCCCACCTGGATCCGTTTCGCATTTCTCAACTTTAACAAACAACGCGGCTTTGCCCTCCCACTTATTAATCCCCTGCCCCCTCCCCCAAATTTACGCATTTCGTTCATTCCCCGACCCCCCGGGGATCCCTTCTCACGCCCGCCCTAAGGAACCCCCGGGTTTTTACATAGAGGGCCTTCCCCCGGGGGCCCCCAAACCCAAAGGGAACCAAAAAACCCCCCACGGCGAAACCGGGGGTCATGAAACCCCCCGGGTTTTAACCAAGCCCTCCCAAAACCCCCAAAAACTTTAACGAAAGGGGACCCTTCTCGCAGACCTGAATTTTCCGTATCTTTTAAAAGGGGGTACCCCGCGGCCCCCCCATACTTTACTTTTAAAACAAGTGTATTAACCACTATGTCCTCTGTTGAAACCGGGGACATCCCCAGCTTTTAAACCCCCAAAGTCGATCAAAACCCTTTTTTAACCCCATTTCAGGGGTTCCCCCTTCGGCTCTCCCTTCATTTTTTCCATGTACACGATGCCACATTTTCAAAGGGTTCCCACCACGACGGGACCCCCATACCTTTCGCCCAACCTCCCCCCCCCCCTTTTTACCCACCTCCAAAAATTTCGATTTTTGCCTTTTTTTTAAACCCCACATGTGACTCTGCCCCAAAAAACTAAAACAATCACCCCACGATCTGCAAATCCTCCCCCCCTTTTAACGGGGAATTTGGGTTTTTTTCCCATTTTGTCCCCGACCACACGCGCTGCATGGTCCAATGCTCAGCGTTCCACCCCCTAAAAACCACCATCCACCAGTCATAAAAGGGGTTTTTTGGCATACAAAAAAAAGCAGCTGGGAGAGGGGGCACCCTTCCCTAAAACCCCTTTCCTACGGACCGGCTGCCCCAATTTCCCTTTTACCTGTAGGGTTTCCCCATAGCCGGGGGCCTTAAAATTTTTATCCACCCATTTTGGGAAATTTCCCCTCCCCAAAAACCCGGGCTTCAATAAAATAAGCCCAAAAAAATCCCCTTATCAACCCATTTAAAAGCTTTTTTGCCAGTCAACCCCGAGGACCCCCCCCCCTTTTGACATTCCCCCAAAAACTCCCAAATTGTACATGCCCCGTCCCTCTTTCCCCCTCCCTGGTATGCCAAAGGCTGCCCCTGTGAAAACCGCCCCCAAAAACCTTTCCTCATTCTGTTTCCTAAAACTTTTGCAAAGATTTTTTAGTAAAGGGGCACATAAGAGTATTGCTATTATCCCACTCAGCCCCCTCCCCCCCCCTTTTTTTTGGGCACCAACAAAAACCCCCCCCGTATTTTTGTGACAAAACCTAACCCCCCTCCGGAGCTTTGGAAATTTTAAATCATAAACCCAAAACAATCCCTTAATATTTTCCCCAATGCGCCCTAAAAAAAATCTTTTCCGGAAATGCCATCTATCCCGGGTTTCCTTTTCCCTTTACCATATTTAAAAATCGCCCCCTCTACCTCCTCCACTCGAATGCTACCTTCAAGTCCCCTTTCTATCCCTGTCCTTAAAATTTTTGAAAAACCCTCCTCACCGGCCGCCCCCATGGGAAACCCCCCCCAATCCCCTCCGTAGCTTTTCCCCCCCAAACCCTAGAACAGCCCTTTAAAAAATCATGCTTTCCGTGGTGGGGAGTACTTGGGCCGGAGGTAACCAACCCCAAAACCCCTTCATACTTCCAATTGCAAAAAGGGACGTGCCTGTTTCCTGACCCCAAAAATTTGGGGCAAGGGCACAAACCCCAAAGGTTTTTTACCCCATAAACACTTCTTCCATACCTTTCTCTGACTCTAAAACCCCATTTAAAAAGTTCATTGGGGAAATTTTTTGGAAGTCGACTACGAAAAATGTTCAAAGGTCTACCCATAAATACTCCCCCCCCACAAAGTAACCCTTTAGCTGCCCCTAGATTTGTTTTGCAGCCCATACCCCCACCCCGCCTCCCCTTTTCCCCGCTTTTTTTAATAACCGCTATTTCCCGTTTGGCAAGCCCTTTCCCCCCATTCAAAAAACATTCACCTGCCCGTCGCGTTTCCCAAAAATCCTTTCCCCCAGTCCCGAAAAGCTGAAACCATCCCCCCCCCCTCCAATAAACCGCAAGTTTTTGTTTCCAAAAAAAACCCGGGGAAAAACCCCGATCATTCCAAAACCCCTTCAAAATCCGCTAGCCCCTGCCCCCCATCTTTTAAACCCCAAAAATCAAAGGTCTGTACTGCCCAACTTAATTTCCCTTGTGTTACATAAAGTTTTATCCAGACGGGGGCCCCATAACCCCCACGAACGAAAGTATTTCTCCCCCCCCCCCCACCCCGCCCCCCCCACATCTTAAAAAACCCCGCCCTCCCCCAGCAGATTCCCCCTTTAAAAAAGGTTTAAAAAAGCACCCCGCCCCCCCCCGGGCTCAACATCGCCATGGCGGATTTAAAAGCAATTTTAAAACCCCACCCCCTTTACGGTAATGAACGGGGAAACCCCCAAATGTAAAAAAGTTTTTTGCCTCCCTTACAAAGTTACTTTTAAATTTAGTGTTGCCCGTCCGCTGGCTGGAAACGGGCCCAATTTAAAAAAAACCCTCCCTCCCCCAGTTAAACCCCTCTACCCCCACAAACCCCCCCACCCCCCCCCCTTCCCCTCTTTAAGGGCACGCCCCAAGGGTGGACTCTTCACCCCCTATAGCTACCCCACCCTTTTTAAATTTTTAAAGGGAATGCTAACAAAACTTTGGTCCTTTTAAACCCTTTAAATCTCGCCCAAACTTTAAAAAATTGTGTTTTGTATGAAACATACGGGCCCAGCATATCTGCGCAAAAAACCACTCCATCCACAAAAAAAAACCCCTTTAAAATCTGCCCGCAGACCCTTTTTCATTGATGGTAAAAACACTTGAATTCACAAAAAAGGGGGGTTTTCCTCTATGCTTGTGGGTCTTTCCCGTTCTACAAAGTACATTAAAACTGAAACCCTTTTTTGACCTTTGACCCCCCCAAGGCCCCCTCACCCCCCCCTGCCCTTTCCCCCAGAAGAACATCAAAAAGGTTTTTCATACCGACAGGTTGTTAGGTAAGACACATATGCAACAGTTAGACAACTTTATTCCGAAACGTTTCCCCTACACAGCGGGCTTCTTCAGTCGAATACAGAAAATAGGCAGGAAAGTAGAGTGTGAAGACGTGTAATCAGCCCCATACCCTTGTGTGTAAAATTTGAGGTTGTCAGTCCCTCGGCCTGGAAAGTTCAGTTCCATGTCGGGAAACTATTGAAGATCAAGCGACAGTGCGGAGACTTAAATACTTCGGAAGGAGAGGTGCAGAGTGTAGTATAGGTAGTAGTAGTAGTGAGAATGTGACCATGAGAGATCTGCCCTTTTCAGATCCAACCCTTCTCACTTGAAAGCTTGTCCAAGGTGTTTTCTGTCCCAGATGTCATGTGTTGCGTGTCTGAAAAGATAAACATAAAAAATGGTATACAATACCGACGGGGTTGTTGGGTAAGAACATATAAAACATTAGACAACTTTATTCCGAAACGTTTCCCCACACAGCGGTTTCTTCAGCGAATACAAAAAATAGGCAGGAAAGTAGAGTTTAAAACTTAACAGCCCTTCCCCCTTTTTTGTAGTGTAGAATTTGAGGTTGCCCCGTCCCTCGGCCTGGAAAAGTTCAGTTCATAGTCAGGAAAACTATTGAAGATCAAGCGACAGGCGGAGATTAAATACTGTCGGAAGGAGAGGTGCAAGTAGTGTAGTAGAGTAGTAGAGTAGTGAAAATGGCCCCTGAAGTTTCATTCCCTCTCAGATCCAACCCCTTCTCACTTAAAAAGTTGTCCAAGGTGTTTTCTGTACCAAGATGTCAGTTTTGCGTGTCTGACAGATGAACATAAAAATGGTTTACAATACCGACAGGTTGTTGGGTAAGACACTATGCAACGTTAGACCTTTTTTCCCGAAAGTTTGCTACACGCAGGTTCTTCAGTCGATACAAAAAAAAGGCAGGAACAGTAGAGATGTAAAGACGATGTAATCAGTCCATCACCCTTGAGTCTAAAATTTTGAGGTTGTCAGTCCCTGGGCCCGGGAGAAGTTCATTCATGTCAGGAACTTTGAGATCAAGCGACAGTGCGGAGATTTAAAAATACTGTGAAGGGAGAGGTGCGAGTAGAGTAGTGTGTAGTGTATTTTGAGAATGTGCCCACTGGAGATATGTCCCTCTCAGTCCAACCCTTCTCATTGAAAAGTTTGCCAAGGTGTTTTCTGTCCCAAAAGATGTCATGTGTTGCAGTGTCTGACAAGTAAACATCAAAAGGACGTTTACATCGCTTCACATCTCTACTGTTCCTCCCTTTTTTTTCCTGTATTCGACTGAAGAACCTGCGTGTAGGCGAAAACGTTTCGGAATAAAGTTGTCAAAACTGTTGCATATGTGCCCTTACCAAACAACCTGCGGGTTTTGGGATACCTTTTTGATGTTCATTTGTCAGCCCATTTGAAACCCCAAAAGACATTTTGGAAACAAAAAAACCCCTTTTGGACAAGCTTTTCAAGTGGGGAAGGGGTTTGGTTTTTCTAGAGGGACATGATTTTTCTCAGTGGTCACATTCCACTCTACTATTTCTACTACAAACTCCCTACTTTTGCACCTCCCCCTTTCCCGACAGTTTTTAAAGGGTCTCCGCACTGCGCTTGATCTTCAGAAAAGTTCCTGACTAGGGAATTTGAACTTCTCCAGGCCGAGGGACTGAAAAAACCCGCCAAATTCTACGACTACAAGGGGAGGGACTGATTAAAATTGTTTTCACTTTCCTACTTTTTCCTGCCTATTTTTTTTGATTCGACAAAAAGAAGCCTGCTGTGTAGGCAAAAACGTTTGGGAAAAAAAGTTGTCTAACTGTTGCATAGTGTCTTCCCTTAAAAACCCTTTTTCCGGAAATTTGAATACCATTTTATGTTTCATCCTTGCCCGACCCCGCAACACATAAACATCTTGGACAGAAAACCCCCTTGGACAAGCTTTTCAATGAAAAGGGGTTTGGATCTGAGAGGGACATGATCTCTCAGTGGTCACATTCTCACTACTACTACTACTACACTACTACTACTCTGCACCTCTCCTTCCGACAGTATTTAAGTCTCCCGCACGTCGCTTGATCTTCAGATAGTTCCTGACTAATGGAACTGAACTTCTCCAGGCCGAGGGACTGACAACCTCAAATTCTACACTACAAGGGTGATGGACTGATTACATCGTCTTCACATCTCAAACTGTTCCTGCCTATTTTCTGTATTCGACTGAAGAAGCCTGCTGTGTAGGCGAAACGTTTCGGAAAAAGTTGTCAAACTGTTGCATATGTGTCCTTACCTAACAACCTGTCGGTATTGTATACCATTTTGATGTTCATCTTGGTCAGACACAGCAACACATACACTTGGTACAGAAAACACCTTGGACAAGCTTTTCAAGTGAGAGGGTTGGATCTAAAGGGGGACATGACTCTCAGTGGTCACATTCCACTACTACTATCGACTCCCTACTACTACTCTGCACCTCCCTTCCGACAGTTTTTAATCTCCGCACTGTGCTTGATCTTCAGATATTTCCCTTTACTATGGAACTGAATTTCTCCAGCCGGGGGACTGACAACCTCAAATTCTACGACTACAAGGGTAAATGGACTGATTACATCGTCTTCACATCTCTACTGTTCCTGCCTATTTTCTGTATTCGACTGAAGAAGCCTGCTGTGTAGGCGAAACGTTTCGGAATAAAGTTGTCTAACTGTTTGCATATGTGTCTTACCTAACAACCTTCGGTATTGTATACCATTTTGATGTTCATCTTGTCAGACACTGCAACACAGACATCTTGGACAAAAAACACCTTGACAAGTTTTTTCAAGTGAAAAGGGTTTTTGGATCTGAGAGGGACATGATCTCTCAGTGGTCACATTCTCACTACTACTACTACTACTACTACTACTACTCTGCACCTCTCCTTCCGACAGTATTTAAGTCTCCGCACTGTCGCTTGATCTTCAGATAGTTCCTGACTAGGGAACTGAACTTCTCCAGGCCGAGGGACTGACAACCTCAAATTCTACGACTACAAGGGTGATGGACTGATTACATCGTCTTCACATCTCTACTGTTCCTGCCTATTTTCTGTATTCGACTGAAAAGCCTGCTGTGTAGGCGAAACGTTTCGGAATAAAGTTGTCTAACTGTTGCATATGTGTCTTACCTAACACCCTACCCACATGCTGGGCGCTTGCCCCAACCCCGTCTGCAGGAGGCGCCCTCCGCCACTTTCGACCATAATTTCTTCCCTGGGCGCTGTCCCGGTGTCAGGGCCTCGTCCATATCCACACTCCGCCGTCCGTTTGCGGGAACCAACTTTCCCCACACATCGCCTCACCAACAAGCCCCCCTGGGGAACTTCCACCACCACCTCATATCACCTTGACCTGACATCACTCCTAAAATATATTTTCATTCCAGTCCTGTTTCCCTTTGTGTTTAAAACTTTAACATCCATGTTAAATACGAACGTGCATTTCAAGTGTCTTCCTCTTCACTAAATGATCAATGTCTCTGAAATTAAACCTCGTCCAGTGATATTAGATGGGGGGGAGTTAAGTACCTAAATATTTAAAAAATTATAACTGTATTCCCGCTGGTAAACGGATGTTCAAAAGGCTTGCAAGCAGTTCACCTCTAAACTGATTCTAAAAATTTATGTCTATGAAAACTACAAGGTCAACAAGGTTTTGTAAACGAAATGATCAATCAAAAACTTTGAAATGAAACACATGCAACAAAACGCCCATCAGTATCTAAGCCACGTAATTTATATTGAACATCAACGTAACTAATAAATAGAGACACAGAACATACCGGAAATCAATTTATCAACCATCCACCATCTCCGGTACATAATTCATTCATGAAATTAGTCGGTATTCTCCCTCAGTTTACTATGTCTGGGTTGCCAAATATCAATTCTCCCTGCAGAGTGGTGGCAGGAAACTTTCATCCCCAACTATACATCCTAAGACTGGCAGACAGCATGAGTTCGTTCTTTAATATTGGATAGTAGACAATGAAGAGTTTTAGAATTATTGAAAATAAGTCTGAGTATTCCGTGCAAAGTGAATGACAAATTTGCAATATTCTTGAAAGAGTTAAAGTTTACACAGAAAGTAAAATTGCAGGGGACTGGAGGTTTTGTATGGGTAGAATATGTGGAGGTAGAGTGTTTACAGTGAAGGATTAAGTGAACAATACTTAGAAGGTATGGAAGCGACTTGTTGCATTATGGATTTTACTGAAGAAGAGGCATTTTATTTGATAAACGGAAGCAATGTGACAGATATTGTAAATGTATGAAATAAAGAGAAGGTGTTAGAACGCAGTCAAGAATTTAGTCAAAAGTGTGCTCAGGAGAGAGAGAACTAATTTCCAGAAAAAAAGTAGACTCTGAATCAGCTGCGTAATGTCACAATGTGGTTTAGCTGTTTTGTAGAGGATTTTGTTAGAAAGCGAATACTAGGCTTCAGGGAAAAATGTGGTTTTAAAGATAAATCAGCTGATACAAAGTCTGTGTTGTAATTTTAGAAGTTTGAAGGTATGGATGAATTTAGAGCATATGTAAATGAAGAAAATTAAAAGGAAAATTTTGAAACCGATAGGTGACAGGAATAACTAGAAATCTAGTCAACGAAAAATTTGATATCAGATTGAAGAAGGTAAGCATGAGGAACTGAAATGTATCATGAGTTGAAAGTGTTCATGTTCGTGATGGGTCCATTGAATACATGTGAGCCATAGAAATGTGAGCGGGGAAATAGTATTTGAGTGTTGAGCAAGATGGAAACAAGAAGTTTTTTTATCTAAGCAATAAGATAATGTACCTGAGCACAGAAAACATTCACTTTTAAAATAGGTATAAGAAATAGGGTTTTTAAATATTACAATAAGGGGGCGGACTAGAGATGGTCATGGTATGAGCAGTGGGTTGGTGAATATTTTGCAGATAAATTCGGAGCACAGAAATTAGAAACGGTGTTCTAGGAACGACCAAACGTATAATTCAAGCGCTGAGGAGGGTTGATGAGGAGTTCTGGAAAGTTAAAAGGATGGAAAAAATAGGTGAATTAAACGAGAATATAAAGCAGAGTGGAAGAAATCAGAAAAAATGGTCGTTCCAGAATGAATGGAGAGAGTGAGGTAAAGGAGGTTTTTCACTGTGGAGGTTTTAGCACTTATTACCAGGCTATTGTGAGTGCGTTAGATCGAGTGAATGTAGACTACTGGTTTTATGACTTAACGTGTAACGACCGTGAATAGTAACATATCTGAAAACATTCAGGAAATCGAATCTCATAGTTGAGTCCTGAAGGAGGGAGGAGCACTGAAATGGAGTCTCCACAACTCTGGTATAACAGATATTAAATGAATATTAATGAATGTGTTTCCTTTCTCTTCATCACCAACCTGGGGGGAGGGGGGGGGGAGAAACCATGTGATAAAAAATCAAAGGATGTAAATAGCTTTGTCGTTTCTGGTAAATTATTATAATCACGACCTCGTGCCTTTTACAAAACAACATGTCAATAGTTTAAAATGCATATCCTGAGAATTTCAGTAGATTATGTCTAAAAGGGAAGACAAAAACTCGTAAGGGATTTCTGGTCCTGGGTGAACGTAAGATACTCAGTTTGATCCGAGGTTGCCCAGCATCAAGGCAAACCTCTCGGAAAAAAGGACTTCGAAATCACGAAGAATTAAAGTTATCAACTCAGTCCACTAACTGTTGGACAGAAATTCTTACAATACCAAGTTCCCGGTGAAAGTCATTATGACAGCAAAAGCAACAAATGTTTTTCTCAGTATTAGCTTACAATGTTAATGCTATTTAATTCACTTAGAACCTGTTAGATTTCCGCAGAGAACACCCTGTGAATACCTCTACAACATATCCTTAATATTTCAAGATATCTTTTAATACCCCATAATAATACACCCAAAACTCACTGGATGTCTTTAATAGAGGGGCTTTATAACATATAAATTCAATTATATCTCTCTCCAGAAAAGTTAACTTGCAGAAAGTCAAGCCTGTGTTATAGCAGATACACATTCAATTTGGGTCCGGATAGCATTGAAATCTTGATGAGGAACGACCTATAGCGTGTTTGCTGCAACTCTTTAACGTATCGCTTGATTCAGCGTCGTTGGGTCAGCGTTTGTGGTCTAGTATATCCGCTTGGTTTCAGTTATCGCTGAGCCGGGTTCACTAGCGCACTTCCTTTATCAATAGCTGGTAGTTCACCCCATCCCTCTTATAGTTTTGACTTATTTAATTACGGTTGCTTCAGGGTAACTGGTCAACTTGTGTACTGGTATAAGACACTTTCTGGTTAACATGTGTTTGGACTCGCTAGCACAGACCTGCTTCAGCACGGATGATGGAGTCACTCATAAGGCTCACTAACGTACGCACACTTAATGGGTCTGTGTGTGTTTTGGATACACTACCTCAAAGCTTACTTCATGGAAATCCGTGACACACTAATAACGCGTGTTTCACAGAATCAATTAGACGTGGAGATGGACTCACTAGCACACTAGTCAACTGTGTTAACATACACTTACCTTTGCTGTCCATTAAGGTAACTTTGTTTGTTTCCTGATAAAAGAGCAGAGAGAGAGTGAGTGATTAATGGGGGTTTTTATGTGGTCTGAACACGCTAGAGCAATAATATTACATGAAGGAGTGATATACCCATAGGGTCATTTAGCGCGGGCAAATGGCAGAAAATTAGGTTCATACCAAGGAAGGAGAGGATAATCCATTTTCTCTAGATCAGAACATTTTACTAACTTCAAAGAACAATCGTCTAGAAGAGCAAAGTAATTTGGATAGAAAAAATTGAAGATATCAAACATAGAGTAAGGATTATTGGGAAAACTGTTCAAATACAAATGGGTCGATTAGAAAGGCAACTATATATTATATTACATGAAAGAGGTCGCTCCTCTACTCGTTTCAAATCCTCGTCCTGTCTCAGTGTGCTAAATACCCCATGTCAGAGTAACAACAATGAACATGGAACAACTTTGTAATACGAACTCGCCTTATCTGGGATTCGATTCCGGACCCCTTGGTGGGATCCGAATCACACCAAATTCAATTACAGATTACATTTGATGGCTTGCATCCTACTACCATTAGCTAAGAAAAAAGAAACAAATGAAAGTGTCGAGCATATGAGGAATATATATATATATTATATATAATATATATATATATATATATATAATATATATATATATATAGATGTATAGTAGTAGGTGTGGTAGACAGCAACCACCCAGGAAGTACTACCGCCTGCCAATGACTGTGGAAACAAAAACCTGTAACTGTTTGGCATGATGGTAGGATTGCTGGTTTTCCTTTTCTGACTCAATAAACACGCTAAGAGAAACAGGGATATCTTGCTACTCCTACTATACACTTTGTCCACACTTCACAGACACGCACATGCATATATTATATAACATACATCTAGGTTTTTCTCCCGTTTCTAATAGCTCCTTGTTCTTTTTTATTTTTCTATTGTCCATGGGAAGTGGAAAAGAATCTTTCCTCCGTAGCCATGCGTGTCGTAATAGGCGAACTAAAATGCGGGGAGCAATGGCTTTAACCCTTCTCCTGTATACATTTACTAAAAAAGAGAAGAAGAAAAAACTTATAAAACTGGTTGCTTAATGTGCGTGGATGTAGTGCGGATGACAAGAGGTTTCCCTTCACATTTTATGCCATGAATTAACACATGCAAGAATATAAGAATGTTTTAATCAAATGTACGAGAGAAATATTCGCGTGTAATTCTATAAGTAATGTAAAAGGTGAAATATGTCCGTAAAGAATTACTAAGCAGGTTTGTAAGCCTTTGATGATAAAGATATCATTTGAATACTAATGAATCCTTGCTTTTGGACACCCTGATAGTCCACCATCTAAACGTAGGAGAATATAGGATGTTTTACAAAAATGTAATGGTTGTTAATAAATAATGAAAAACATTGTGTATTAGTGTACCCCTGAAATGTGTCTTTCCTGATGATGAAAATGTTTTCCCCCTATGATTAGGTACTATGTCCCTTATGAACTTGAATGAATAAAAGGATCGACAAGATTCAGCAACTGTGTGCGCGTGACGTCCACTGCTATGTCCCCTATAAATTAAAAGGGTATACAAGATTCAACCTGTGTGCTGGGTCAACAATGACGTCACTGACCGCCGAGTAAACACCCTTCATAGACCTGGTAGTAAGCATGCTTAACCCCAGCGGGGATTCCAAAAAATTTGATCCGAGAGAGGAGAATTCGAAAACCCCCATAGGGGGGAATCCAAAAAACTTGATCCAGAGATTGGAGTCATGGTATGTCGAGAAATTTTTTGGGGTTGGGGGGTGAAAGTGGAGGATCCTGAAGTGGAGACTTTGATATGAGAAATTTTTTGGGATGGAGGTGAAAGGAGGGTATCCAAAAACTTGATTCCGAGGAATTGTGAGAATTTCGAAAAACCCCATAGGGGGGAATCCATAATCCTTGCGATCCAAGGAGATCATAAGAAAAAAAAAAAATTTCGAGGCGCGGGGCGACCGATGACTGCTGCAGAAGGCGCAAGCAGAAGGCCGGGCGGGGGTCGCGAAAGGGCGCGGCGGGCGCGCGGGCGGGGGTCGCGAGGGTGCGGCGGGGGCGCGCGGGCGGGGTCGCGAAGGCGCGGGCGGGCGCGCGGCGCGACGGCGGGGCGCGAAGCGAAGGGGGGGTCGTGGGCGGGGTATCGGTTGGGGGTCAAGGGTAGTATCTCGAGGGCGAGGTCAAGGACAAAACCGAAAAGTAACACCTAGGTGTGAAAAGGTGCCCCTCCAGCCGCTGTCCTAGACCGGATACATCGCCCTGTAGAAAGGCCTAAACGGAAATTCCTCGCTCATGGAAGCCCTAAACCGGATACTTTTCCCTGTAAAATTATGACTACTTATATATATATATATATATATACATATATATATATTATAAATAGATAGATTATAATATATATAGATACATATATATTTATATATATAAATAATACACTCACACCAACACCTTCCATCCGACTTACGGCCTCGACATACGACCATGTTTTCTATGCACAAATTTTTTGGGAATAAGCAACTGTTTTGTGTTGTACACAGTGTTTATTCTAAACCTTACAGTCTAAAATACAGTTACTAACAGAACATAAAACAGCATAGAAAAAATTAAATACCAAAATAAAACAAATAAAATAAAGCACTTAAAAAAATTTGAGTTGATATTCAGTATTAGGTTTCGTCTTTTATGTCAATTTCACTTACACCGTTTTGTCGAACCTTACTCAGTCGTAAGTCGGATGGCTTAACCTCGTGACTGCGCAACCCCCAATCTAGGTGTCTCCTGGGTCGGCAAAATTTAAAAAACAAATTATTTTTTCTTAAGAAATGAAGAGAATCTTTTGTCATTGTAATGACAACCAAAAAAAACTAAATATGTTGGAAAACTGATGAATATGCTCTGGCGAAGTTACACCTCGGCGTAATTTACAAATCGGCGACTTCGACCAACTTTGAAGCCCTATGTTCGGCTAATTCGTTGTTCCAGTCGACCAAACTCATAGCTATTTCTTTAGAACTTCCATTTTTTTTCTATCGCTGGAGTACTAAGAAACTGCCCATTTATCGATTTCAACTACCCAATATGTGGTCAGAAATTTGCAATTTGGCCAATTTCACAAAATTAAAAAATTTGACATTGTCAAAATTAAGGTCACCGAATAACAATTCAGACTTTCCTGGCTTAAAATAACATTTTTTGTTCACAGTCTTGTCTCCAGCGCCCTCGATATTACCTTGCCTTTTCATTGATTTTTATCAAACAAAAAATAGAAGATTTACTATTATGCAGACGCCTGCAATACTGTATAATTGTATAACTAACATCAATCCATTCATGACTGCATATTAGAATGGCTAGTTGGACCTTTTATTGGAGGACTATGCCATCATTTGTTTAACTTTTGAACAATTGGCATAAATCAAACATTTTTCCCTACGTTGAGCTCCATTTCCAGGGTTCTTTTTATAGTAAAATCAATCAAAATCACCTCTATTCTATAATATTTTTCCATTTTACATTCAAATTGATGGCCAAGAAAAACAGATTACAACCATAATATTATACGAAAAATAGTCCACAAAGCAGCTTTTAATTAAAAAAAAAGTCGGAGCAATTAAAATCATATCTATTTTCTGTAATATATCTTCCATGCTATCAAATGAACCAAACTAACAAGATTACAACCATAAAAACCAGTTGAAATATCGCTAAGTGACTATTTGCTGAAAAAGTGAACGTCCATTATTTTATGCTTAGATTTCTTTCAATTTTTTCATTTCCTTTTCATTTCCTTTCATTATTTAGGCTTAGATTTCTTTCATTTTTGGCAATGTATGATGGATCATACATGGCCCAAGTTCCCATAAGATAGTCCAAAAAACAAATGATATACAGTTCCCGAGATCAAGAGCAAGAGCCCCTCACTAGTGTCAAGAACCTGCCTTGAGGTCTTGCTCACCTGTGAAAATTTTTGCTGGTAGGGAAGCAAAAAATCGACTCATCGACTGCTGTATTTGGAAAAACTCGCACGTGGACTTGCCTTGGCAAGTAGAGGTCCCACTGAACGTTAAGAGACACACAACATATCCACCACCGCCCAAACTGTCTATATCCCAAAAACCGACCCCTCCTTTAGACGTGCATGCATTGTACATTCCTTTTCCGAGGGCTTCATCCGGCTATATAAAAATAACCGTTTCCCCCTGTTCCCCTTCACTAAATATTACCCTGCTCACAATCCACAGATCATCAGGTCCCAATACCATTCATCTCTATTCTCTCCTTATCGAACATGCTCACACACACCTGCTGGAAGCCCAAGCCCCGTGCCCACAAAATCTCCCTTACCCCTTCCAACTTTTTGAGGACACCGTTCCCCCCTTTTCTTCCTCTATGGGATTTAAATGCTCTCCAGTCATATTAACTTTTATCCATCTCTCTAAATGACCAAACCACCTCAACAAATCCCTCTTCACAGCCCTGACTACTACTTTTATTAACTCCAAACTTTCTCCTAATTTCCACACTCCTATTTTCCTCTCCTGCAATAATATTGACACCACACATTGACCTTTACATTGGACATCTCCTCTGCTCCACCACTACTCGCTGCTGCACTTACCACCCAAGCGTCACACCCGTTTAAGATGTTGGTACTACTATCTAGCATACATCCCTCTTTCCTCCATAGAACAACATTTTTTGTCTCCACCATAGACCCTCAACGCAACGCTCACACTTGTGTTCCTTCAATCAATTCTATGATTAATCCTCATCCTTCATAAATCCATCTGCCGACACATAAACTCACCAAGTATCTGAACATTCACTTCTTCCTACTCCGCTTCCCCAATTTGATATCCAATTTTTCTTTGTCAAATCATTTGATACCCTCATCATCCTAACTTTTCTAAGTTCACTTTCCAACTTTCTACCTGTACACTCAATTTTCACTCAAATTAAAAAAGATGCCAGTTTCAGACTAGGGTCCAGAATAAAACATTGCAGACATCCTGGCACCAAAAGAACATTTTCTCTGTTCATTAGGTCACATGTCCAAGCCCCTCTTACTTTCTTTTTTGAATTTTTACTCCACACAAAATAGAAGGATTATCTGTTATGTAGACTAACTGCATTATTGTAATAACTGGTATAAATAATGTCAACCTCATTCATGACTGGTATTAGATGTTTAGTTGGACACTTATTGGATGGTGACGTCATTTGTTTAATCTAAAATCGACAAAAATTGAACATTTCCGCTCTGTGGAAGCTCATTTTCAAGTCTTCTTAGTGAAATCAATGAAATCATCCTATTTCTGTAGTATAATCTTTTCATTCTATCAAATAAGACCAAGAAAATGATTTCGACGAAACTGAAGGAATATTGACCATAAGAAATAATTGTAGAATCCAATTATTCTTTTCCAGACACAGAAGTATTAACAAAATATACATTTGTATAGAGTATATCAAGAGTTTTACATACAGAAAAAATGGGAATATATATAAAGGACTTCTGAATTGGATAAATGACATATAATATCACTATAACCTTAATAGAAACACTCTGTTGGGGGTATGGAAGGACGGTGAGGAGAGGAGAAGGCAGATTTATATCTCTAACAACCATCACTACCACCCTCCAGCCAGACGGACTCAGAATGCCCTTGAGATGCTTTTGTGTGAGTGTGGGCTGACATGTTCGTACGTGGTAACAACTGCAACTCGATGAAACCGAGCTGATTAACCGAAAACGTGGACCTAAATTTTGACAAAAAAAGTCATATAAAACAGAATTCCCGGTGAAAAACCAGGGCAGACAAAAAGCGATGTTCCACTGTATATATACTTTTATGATAGTCACTAATATAAAAATAGAAGCAGCTCTCAGCGATCTTGTAGGACTTAGTATGAATAACACCAACATCCTTACAAGACAGCCAGAACTCACGCACGTGGAGGTGCTGCATACCAGAGTTCCTTTTTTTTTTTTTTTTTTTTTTTTTTTTTTTTTTTTTTTTTTTTTTTTTTTTTTTTTTTTTTTTTTTTTTTTTTTTTTTTTTAACAACCCCTTTCCCGCTTTTTTCACAGTTTCAGTCCCCTGTTTGAACCCTGTAGCTCAATGCCTTGTTCTGTTCACAGGATGGCCCTTTTTTGTTTTTTTTGGTTTTCTCATTATTTTGCATATGAATTATCTGTAGTTTGATTCTTTTTGGTCCTTATTTTCTTGGTTATTTTTAGTTGTTCAAACAGGAATGGTCCATGGTATCTCAGTTAGTGGGGATTTGGTTTGGCTTGTATTCTGTTGAAATTCAAGCCTTTAGGTCAGGGATCTCTGGTAGATGATCTGTCTGGCTGGTTCTTGTTTAGTGTGGACTGAGAAAGATATTTTCGTGGAAATCTAGCTTCTGTGTTGGACGCTGAAACGTGGGAAACTCCCAGCGGCCACACCACATCATCCGCTCTCCTCTCACAAAACACCGTTTCACTTCAAATTTCCATATTGCTTTATATACTTCTGTGATTTTGTGAAGAGCAACTACATATGACAGCCTGTGAACATATCAAATTGTAGTCAATCACTGACCTTATCACTATAACAACAAAATAAAAAAAGTTACCCTCGAATTAGGAGCAAGTAGGGTAGTGGTTGATTTATTAATCAACAACAACAACCACAACAACAACCACAACCACCACCGGCACCGCCGCCGCCGCCCGCCGCCACCGGCGCCACCGCCGCCGCCGCCGCCGAAGCCGCCGCGCCAATGCCACCGGCGCCAGGCCGCCACCGCCCGCTTCCGCCTCACGCCGCCCGCCACCGCCGCCGCCGCGCCGCCACCGCCCCGCGACCGCCGCCACCGCGCCACCGCACGCCCAACGCCGCCGTCACCGCCGCACCGCCGCCACCGCCACACCGCCACCCCGCCGCCACCGCAGCCGCCGCGTCCGCCGCCGCCGCCACCGCCGCCGCCGCCGCCGCTCGGAAAAAAGGGTAAAAAAAACAACCTATCAAACTTATGACTATCACCAGAACGACCTACACGACCCTTACTGGCTCATAATCGAGGGTAAACTATTTTTTTATTTTTTGTTATAGTGATTAGGTCAGTGATGACATACTATTTTATGATAGTTCACTGGCTGTCTTATGTAGTGATCTTCAACAAAATCACTGTAGTATAAAGCAAAAATGAAATTTGAAGTGAACGGTTTGAGAGAGGAGAGCGGATGTGGGGTTGGGGGGGGGGGGGGGGGGGGGGGGGGGGGGCCCGCGGGAGGTTTCCCACGCCCCCCCACGTCTTCAGCGTCCACCACAGAGCTCAGATTTCCAAAGAAAAATATTCTTTCTCAGTCCACCACTAAAACAAGAACCAGAAAGACAGATCCTTCTACCAGAACCCTGAACCCTTAATGCTTAATATTAAACCAGAATACAAGCCAAACCAAGTCCCCACAAACTTGACTACCAAGGTCAATTCCTGTTGAACAACCTAAAAAATAACAAGAAAAATAAGACCAAAAAGAATCAAAATAAAGGTATTCCACGCAAATAATGAAGAAAAACAAAAAAACTAAAAAGGCCACCCTGAACATGAAAAAGCATTGAGCTACAGGTCAACAGGGACTGAAACTGTGAAAAAGGGAAGGGGTAAAACAAAAAAAAAAAAAAAAAAAAAAAAATAAAAAAACAAGAAAAAAAAAAAAAAAAAAAAATGAGGAACTCTGGTTACAGCCACCTCCACGTGGTGAGTTCTGGGTGTCTTGTAAGACTGTTGTCTTTTTTTTTTTTTTTTTTTTTTTTTTTTTTTTTTTTTTGTTACTTCATCTAATCAATACAAGATAAGCTGAGAGCAGCTCATATTCTATAATATTATATATGTGACTATCATAAAATAATATAAACAGTGGAACATCGATTGTTGTCTGCCCTGGTTGTCATCGAATTCGGTTTATATGACTTTTTTTTGCAAAAGTTCGTCCAGTTTTTTCATTTATCAGCTCGGCGTTTTCTTCGAGTTGACCAGTGTACACCGTACTGAACTGGTCCCCCAACACTCACCCACCAAAGCATCCAAGCATTCGGGAGTCCAGTCTGGCTGGAGTGGTAGTGAGGTGTAGAGATTATTTATCTGCCCTCTCCTCTCCTCACCGTCTTCCATACACCAAACAAGAGTCATCTAGAAAGTTAAAGTGATGTTAAATGTCATTTATCCAATTCAAAAGTCCATTATAATTATTTCTCATTTTTTCTGTATGTAAACTATTGATAATCGCTATAAAATGTATATTTTTGTTATTACTTTTTCTGTGTCTGGAACAGATGAATTGGATTCACATTTTTCTTTATGGGGAATATTCCTTCAGTTTTTTGTCGAAATCTTTATTCTTGGTCTATTTGATAAATGAACATATACTACAGAAATAGAGCATTTTCATTGATTTCACAAGAAGAGAGACCTTGTATGAGCTCAAAAGTAGCGAAATGTAAAATTTTTGTCGATTTCATGAGTAAACAAATACGTTCACCATCCAATTAGTTGTCCAACTAACCATTCTAATACACAGTCATGATGGGTTACATTATTTTACATTTATAACAAAATGCGAAGTCTACAAACAGATAATTTCTATTTCCCTTGTGTGAATAAAAATTCCAAATAAAAGTAAAGGGTCCTGGACATGTGACTAATGAACAGAGAAAATGTTATTTAAGTGCCAGGATGTCGGCATTGTTTTTCGTTCCCTATTCCTGAAACTGACATCTTTTTATTTGAGTGATAATTAAGGTTAAAGTAAAAGTTGAAAGTGAACATAGAAAAGAGTAAGGTGATGAGGGTATCAAATATTGTTTAGACAAAGAAAAAATTGGATATCAAATTGGGGAATAGGAGTATGGAAGAAGTGAATGTTTTCATAATACATGGAGTTGATGTGTCGGCATATGGTTTTATGAGAGGAAGAGGTTAATCGTAGAATTGATGAAGAAAAATAAAAGGTGAGTGGTGTGTTGAGTATATGTGGAGACAAAAAATGGTTATCCTATGAGGCAAAGAATGAATGTATGAAGTATAGTAGTACCAACACACTTATATTGGTGGAAGCTTGGTGTGAATGCAGCAAGTGAGTAGGTGGTTGGAGACCCAGTGGAGATTTCCTATCTAAGGTCTATGTGTGGTGTAAATATTAAGCGAAATAAGGACTGAAAGCAGTGAAGAGTTTTTACGTGGATAGTGAGGCTCAAGTTGAGAGTATGTAAGGAATGAGGAAATTTTTTTTCCCAGTAAAAGTAGGCGTAGACAAGATGTGTGATGTCACCGTGTTGTTTAATATAGTTATCGATGGGGTTGTAAGAGAAGTATATGCGAGGGTCTGGGCAAGAGGCGTGATTAAAAGATAAAAGAATCACCAACAAAGGTGGGAGTTGTCTCAGCTGCTCTTTGCTGAATGACATACGGTGCGTCTTTGGAGATTCCTGAAGAAAGTTGCAGAGATCGTGGATGAATTGTGGTAGTGTGCATAAGAAGAAAATTAAAGGTGAATACAGGAAAGATAAGGTTATGAGATAACAAAAAGAATTAGGTGATGAAAGATTGATATCAATTGGAGGAGAGAGTATGGAGGAGGTGAACGAAATTCAGTTATGTGAGTGACTGTCAGCGGATGGGTCTATGAAAGATTGATGTAATCATAGAATTGATGAGGAAAAAGAGTGAGTGTGCACTAGAAGCTGTGAGACAAAGAAACTTTGTCCCTTGGAGGCAAATAGGGGAAGTATGAAGCATAGTTTACAACGCTCTTAAATGGTGTGAGCGTGGGTTGTATGAATTGTTCTGCAGGAGAAGGCTGGAGGCAGTGAGATGTCATTGTGAGGGCATTTGTGGTGTGAATATAATGCAGAGAATTCGTAGTTTGGAAGTTAGAGGAGGTCGGATTACCAAAACTGTTGTCCAGAGGGCTGAGGAAGGGTTTTGAGGTGGTTCGACTATGTAGAGAGAAGGGAGCGAACAGAATGACTTCGAGAGTGTATCAGTCTGTAGTGGAAGGAAGGCGGGTAGGTGGCGCCTAGGCAAGTTGGAGGGAGGGTAAAGAGTTTTGTGTGCGAGGCTTGACTTTCAGCAGGCCTGCATGAGCGTGTTTGATAGATGAAATGGAGACAAATGGTTTTTAATACTTGACGTGCTGTTGGAGTGTGAGCAAAGTAACATTTATAAGGGATTCAGGGAAACCGGCAGCCGACTTGAGTCCTGGAGATGGGAAGTACAGTGCCTGCACTCTGAAGGAGGGGTTTATGTGCAGTTTAAAAACTGTAGTGTTAAGCACCCTTCTGGCAAGACGTGATGGAGGAATGATGGTGAAAAGTTTTTCTTTTTCGGGCCACCCTGCCGGGGTGGGACTCGGCCAGTGTGTTAAATAATAAAAAAAAATGAATGAGGCGTATAAATGGAAAACAGAATTAATAAGGGGATGTAAATAGCGTGCTAAATATGTTAACATAGACAGACTTGAAGCAATGGTTTCAGTTGGAAAAATCAATTCTGGAAGTATATAGGAAAGCACTGGTTTAGTAAAAGATTGTGGATGAGTGAACAAACTCCTAAGTACGCAGTTTAGTCAGGCTAAAACGTTGCTCGATTTAAAATAGGTAGAATAAATACTGACGGGTGTGGTGTGTGATTGACCTGACAATCTTGTGCCTGCTGGGTCTGGTCCGTGCACTTCCTTGAGTGGAGTGACCAACTAAGTGGTCAGGTGGGGGACATAGCCTGCTCCACATGGGTCAGTATGCCTGTTGCAGTGCTCCTTCGGTGGGAGAAAAAACCGTCATTTGAAAAAAAAAAAAAAAAAAATATATAAATATAGATTTATAATATATACATATAATATATATTATACATATATATTTATATATGATATAGGGAGGTCCTCTTTAACTGTCCGCTGGGACCCTCATCATCAGAGAAACGAATAAACTTGCTTCAGGACATCTCAAGGAGCGTGATAGCGAAATAATTTCTATTATATTGTTGTCCAATTTCAAAGGTAAAATTTAACAAGAGATTTAAGCAGCGTTTAAGCTACACACTTGTTTTTGGTAGTGACTTCTGGGCTGATAAAGAGATAGAAAAAATAAATAGTGCCTTATCCTACAGGGCAATAAAATCTCCCCTTTTCTTCATAAAATTGGTAAGACATAACAATGCTCTAACTTGACATCAGATAAAGATAAGACTTAGATAATCTTGGCACCAACGCTGTTTTGATGGAAAAATGTCTAAATTGCATAATAATTTTTTTTTTTTTGTGTGAGGAAAAAAAATCATACTCAATAACCTGTGTAAAAATCATGACAACCCCTACAAATATTTTTTCAAAAAATGAAATATTGTCATAACTTTATTCCTGAAGTTATACATAGTAGTGAGTGCGTTTCTGTAAAATCTCTACGGTCATGGCACGCCACATTTCAGTATGTTAGCACTCAACACATGTTGACAACACACAGAAGGCGACTGAGCTATTATCCATCATTTCCCTGAATTAGATGGAGTTCTTAGAGAAGTTGCATGTAGTGGTATTTAGAATGAAACAAGCATACAAATCGTAAATTTGGGAGTAAAAAAAGACACGAATTGCCATCATGTCCCTTTTGACGAAAGTAAGAACCAAAATTATCATTTTTGGAAAAACATACTTAGAAATTTGATAGAAACAACTAATTACATCTACATGTTGCCAAATTTTGCACTATTTTTTGTCAAGGAAACATCTTTATCATAATTTTTAAAATTTTTCTTTTTTTTTTCACTCCTAAAACAATTCGAGCACTCCTCAAGGTTCTCCCTGAAAGCTGTTTGAAAAAGTGGTTTTTCTCCTACTACCCCCTATATATATATATCCTTTAGTTAAAGACAAAATACATTGACAAAAATACACTGACAAAACCATGACCAAAAATACAATAGGAGTATTAACAGCATAGACAACTCAAGCTACATATCGAAAACTTCGTTCAGCTCCCCTGCGGTGGCCATGTCCCAGAATCTTTGCAGGCATTTCCTCTCTGATCGCAAACACTGAGTCTCTGAAAGATAAGCTGCCACCCTGTGGTCCTTGTTTTCTATGATGAGTTTTTCAACTTTCAACCTCCAGCTCTTTGAGGAACTTTAGAGCACAGTTTTCCCCATCTCAAAACGTCTCAGACCCTATTGGGATGACGTTGTAGAAAGGGGGAAGGCCCTTAATATTGCGGGTATTCTTTCTGGTCACCATGTGGCTGGCTGTGGATCTTACCCCTTCTTGATTGCCAGGTAATTCACCAGAATTATTGAAGCCAATAGAGTATTTTTGGTCAATAGTAAGAAGTAAAATGAAAGTAGAGTCTATCACAACCATAACAGAGTTGACAAAGACTAACATGGGTATGTAACCCGATGACAAGGTGCAAACCCACGGTCCTTTTTGCAAAAGAAAGCATAGCGCGACGCATCGCTCCTTTAATTAAGCCTAAAGGCGGAGCAACTAATTTACATGACGAATATATGTTCATATATTCGGTAATCTGTATTCAACATAATTGTATCAATTCATTAAGGTTACTTTCTTTTCATAGGTTAACAATGTATGTAAACGTGTCCTGTAACATGTCTGTACCGTGTCCTGTAACTTGCTGTAGCCGTTCCTGTAAACAGCTTACCGTGTCCTGTACATGTCTGTACCGTTCCTGTAACATGTCTGTGCCGTGATCTGTAACATGTCTGTACCGTGATCTTGTAACATGTCTGTACCGTGTCCCTGTAACAGGTTTTGTACCGTGTCCTTAACATGTCTGTGCCGTGATCTGTACATGTCTGTACCGTGATTCTGGAACTTGTCTGTACCGTGTCCTGTCACATGTTTGTACCGTGTCCTGTACATGTCTGTGCCATGATCTGTAACATGTCTGTAACCGGTGGTCCTTTCCTGTAACATGTCTGTACCGTGCCCCATAACACACCGAGTTGGCGACGATAGTCTATAACGTGAGAGACACTCCCCTCTTCCATTATTTTACTCGCATTGGGCAATTTTGGATTGGTTGAGTACCATAATATAGAGGTGGCAGTGCTCTGTCATAATCTGCATCAACAGCTCATATCACCTTGACCTGACATCACTCCTAAAATATATTTTCATTCCAGTCCTGTTTCCCTTTGTGTTTAAAACTTTAACATCCATGTTAAATACGAACGTGCATTTCAAGTGTCTTCCTCTTCACTAAATGATCAATGTCTCTGAAATTAAACCTCGTCCAGTGATATTAGATGGGGGGGAGTTAAGTACCTAAATATTTAAAAAATTATAACTGTATTCCCGCTGGTAAACGGATGTTCAAAAGGCTTGCAAGCAGTTCACCTCTAAACTGATTCTAAAAATTTATGTCTATGAAAACTACAAGGTCAACAAGGTTTTGTAAACGAAATGATCAATCAAAAACTTTGAAATGAAACACATGCAACAAAACGCCCATCAGTATCTAAGCCACGTAATTTATATTGAACATCAACGTAACTAATAAATAGAGACACAGAACATACCGGAAATCAATTTATCAACCATCCACCATCTCCGGTACATAATTCATTCATGAAATTAGTCGGTATTCTCCCTCAGTTTACTATGTCTGGGTTGCCAAATATCAATTCTCCCTGCAGAGTGGTGGCAGGAAACTTTCATCCCCAACTATACATCCTAAGACTGGCAGACAGCATGAGTTCGTTCTTTAATATTGGATAGTAGACAATGAAGAGTTTTAGAATTATTGAAAATAAGTCTGAGTATTCCGTGCAAAGTGAATGACAAATTTGCAATATTCTTGAAAGAGTTAAAGTTTACACAGAAAGTAAAATTGCAGGGGACTGGAGGTTTTGTATGGGTAGAATATGTGGAGGTAGAGTGTTTACAGTGAAGGATTAAGTGAACAATACTTAGAAGGTATGGAAGCGACTTGTTGCATTATGGATTTTACTGAAGAAGAGGCATTTTATTTGATAAACGGAAGCAATGTGACAGATATTGTAAATGTATGAAATAAAGAGAAGGTGTTAGAACGCAGTCAAGAATTTAGTCAAAAGTGTGCTCAGGAGAGAGAGAACTAATTTCCAGAAAAAAAGTAGACTCTGAATCAGCTGCGTAATGTCACAATGTGGTTTAGCTGTTTTGTAGAGGATTTTGTTAGAAAGCGAATACTAGGCTTCAGGGAAAAATGTGGTTTTAAAGATAAATCAGCTGATACAAAGTCTGTGTTGTAATTTTAGAAGTTTGAAGGTATGGATGAATTTAGAGCATATGTAAATGAAGAAAATTAAAAGGAAAATTTTGAAACCGATAGGTGACAGGAATAACTAGAAATCTAGTCAACGAAAAATTTGATATCAGATTGAAGAAGGTAAGCATGAGGAACTGAAATGTATCATGAGTTGAAAGTGTTCATGTTCGTGATGGGTCCATTGAATACATGTGAGCCATAGAAATGTGAGCGGGGAAATAGTATTTGAGTGTTGAGCAAGATGGAAACAAGAAGTTTTTTTATCTAAGCAATAAGATAATGTACCTGAGCACAGAAAACATTCACTTTTAAAATAGGTATAAGAAATAGGGTTTTTAAATATTACAATAAGGGGGCGGACTAGAGATGGTCATGGTATGAGCAGTGGGTTGGTGAATATTTTGCAGATAAATTCGGAGCACAGAAATTAGAAACGGTGTTCTAGGAACGACCAAACGTATAATTCAAGCGCTGAGGAGGGTTGATGAGGAGTTCTGGAAAGTTAAAAGGATGGAAAAAATAGGTGAATTAAACGAGAATATAAAGCAGAGTGGAAGAAATCAGAAAAAATGGTCGTTCCAGAATGAATGGAGAGAGTGAGGTAAAGGAGGTTTTTCACTGTGGAGGTTTTAGCACTTATTACCAGGCTATTGTGAGTGCGTTAGATCGAGTGAATGTAGACTACTGGTTTTATGACTTAACGTGTAACGACCGTGAATAGTAACATATCTGAAAACATTCAGGAAATCGAATCTCATAGTTGAGTCCTGAAGGAGGGAGGAGCACTGAAATGGAGTCTCCACAACTCTGGTATAACAGATATTAAATGAATATTAATGAATGTGTTTCCTTTCTCTTCATCACCAACCTGGGGGGAGGGGGGGGGGAGAAACCATGTGATAAAAAATCAAAGGATGTAAATAGCTTTGTCGTTTCTGGTAAATTATTATAATCACGACCTCGTGCCTTTTACAAAACAACATGTCAATAGTTTAAAATGCATATCCTGAGAATTTCAGTAGATTATGTCTAAAAGGGAAGACAAAAACTCGTAAGGGATTTCTGGTCCTGGGTGAACGTAAGATACTCAGTTTGATCCGAGGTTGCCCAGCATCAAGGCAAACCTCTCGGAAAAAAGGACTTCGAAATCACGAAGAATTAAAGTTATCAACTCAGTCCACTAACTGTTGGACAGAAATTCTTACAATACCAAGTTCCCGGTGAAAGTCATTATGACAGCAAAAGCAACAAATGTTTTTCTCAGTATTAGCTTACAATGTTAATGCTATTTAATTCACTTAGAACCTGTTAGATTTCCGCAGAGAACACCCTGTGAATACCTCTACAACATATCCTTAATATTTCAAGATATCTTTTAATACCCCATAATAATACACCCAAAACTCACTGGATGTCTTTAATAGAGGGGCTTTATAACATATAAATTCAATTATATCTCTCTCCAGAAAAGTTAACTTGCAGAAAGTCAAGCCTGTGTTATAGCAGATACACATTCAATTTGGGTCCGGATAGCATTGAAATCTTGATGAGGAACGACCTATAGCGTGTTTGCTGCAACTCTTTAACGTATCGCTTGATTCAGCGTCGTTGGGTCAGCGTTTGTGGTCTAGTATATCCGCTTGGTTTCAGTTATCGCTGAGCCGGGTTCACTAGCGCACTTCCTTTATCAATAGCTGGTAGTTCACCCCATCCCTCTTATAGTTTTGACTTATTTAATTACGGTTGCTTCAGGGTAACTGGTCAACTTGTGTACTGGTATAAGACACTTTCTGGTTAACATGTGTTTGGACTCGCTAGCACAGACCTGCTTCAGCACGGATGATGGAGTCACTCATAAGGCTCACTAACGTACGCACACTTAATGGGTCTGTGTGTGTTTTGGATACACTACCTCAAAGCTTACTTCATGGAAATCCGTGACACACTAATAACGCGTGTTTCACAGAATCAATTAGACGTGGAGATGGACTCACTAGCACACTAGTCAACTGTGTTAACATACACTTACCTTTGCTGTCCATTAAGGTAACTTTGTTTGTTTCCTGATAAAAGAGCAGAGAGAGAGTGAGTGATTAATGGGGGTTTTTATGTGGTCTGAACACGCTAGAGCAATAATATTACATGAAGGAGTGATATACCCATAGGGTCATTTAGCGCGGGCAAATGGCAGAAAATTAGGTTCATACCAAGGAAGGAGAGGATAATCCATTTTCTCTAGATCAGAACATTTTACTAACTTCAAAGAACAATCGTCTAGAAGAGCAAAGTAATTTGGATAGAAAAAATTGAAGATATCAAACATAGAGTAAGGATTATTGGGAAAACTGTTCAAATACAAATGGGTCGATTAGAAAGGCAACTATATATTATATTACATGAAAGAGGTCGCTCCTCTACTCGTTTCAAATCCTCGTCCTGTCTCAGTGTGCTAAATACCCCATGTCAGAGTAACAACAATGAACATGGAACAACTTTGTAATACGAACTCGCCTTATCTGGGATTCGATTCCGGACCCCTTGGTGGGATCCGAATCACACCAAATTCAATTACAGATTACATTTGATGGCTTGCATCCTACTACCATTAGCTAAGAAAAAAGAAACAAATGAAAGTGTCGAGCATATGAGGAATATATATATATATTATATATAATATATATATATATATATATATAATATATATATATATATAGATGTATAGTAGTAGGTGTGGTAGACAGCAACCACCCAGGAAGTACTACCGCCTGCCAATGACTGTGAAAAAAAAAACCTGTAACTGTTTTGCATGATGGTAGGATTGCTGGTTTCTTTTTCTGTCTCATAAACACGCTAAGAGAACAGGGATATCTTGCTACTCCTACTTACACTTTGGTCACCTTCACAGACACGCACATGCATATATATATATACATACATCTAGGTTTTTCTCCTTTTTTCTAAATAGCTCTTGTTCTTTTTTATTTCTTCTATTGTCCATGGGAAGTGGAAAAGAATCTTTCCTCCGTAAGCCATGCGTGTCGTATGAGGCGAACTAAAATGCCGGGAGAAATGGGCTATAACCCCTTCTCCTGTATACAATTACAAAAAAAGAGAAGAAGAAAAAATTATAAAACTGGTTGCTTAAATGTGCGTGGATGTAGTGGGGAAATGACAAGAACAGATGATTGCTGATGTTATAAATTTGAAAAGAAGTTGGATGTCCTGGCCCTAAGCGAAACAAAGCTGAAGGGGGTAGGAGAGTTTCAGTGGGGGGAAATAAATGGTTTAAATCTGGAGTATCTGAGAGAGTTAGAGCAAAGGAAGGGGTAGCAGTAAAGTTTTAAAAGATCAGTTATGGGAAGGAGAAAAGAGAATATGAATGTGTAAATTCAAGAATTTTTGTGGATTAAAGTAAAAGGGTTGGATGCGAGAAGTGGGTCATAATTTAAACGTGTATGCACCTGGAGAAGAGAGGGAAAGCAGAGGGGAGAGAGAGATTTGGGAGATGTTAAGTGAATGTATAGGACCTTTGAACCAAGTGAGAGAGTAATTGTGGTAGGGGACTTGAATGCTAAAGTAGGAGAAACTTTTAGAGAGGTGTGGGTAGGTAATTTTTGGGGTGCCAGGTGTAAATGATAATGGGAGCCCTTTGATTGAACTTTGTATAAGAAAGGGGTTTAGTTATAGGTAATACATATTTTAAGAAAAAGAGGATAAATAAGTATACACGATATGATGTAGGGCGAAATGACAGTATTTTGTTGGATTATGTATTGGTAGATAAAAGACTGTTGAGTAGACTTCAGGATGTACATTTTTTATAGGGGGGGCCACAGATATTCAGATCACTTTCTAGTTGTAGCTACACTGAGAGTAAAAGGTAGATGGGATACAAGGAGAATAGAAGCATCAGGGAAGAGAGAGGTGAAGGTTTATAAACTAAAAGAGGAGGCAGTTAGGGTAAGATATAAACAGCTATTGGGGGAAATAGATGGGCTAATGAGAGCATAGGCAATGGGGTCGAAGAGGTATGGGGTAGGTTTAAAAATGTAGTGTTAGAGTGTTCAGCAGAAGTTTGTGGTTACAGAAAAGTGGGTGCAGGGGGGAAAGAGGAGCGATTGGTGGAATGATGATGTAAAGAGAGTAGTAAGGGAGAAAAATTTAGCATATGAGAAGTTTTTACAAAAGTAAAGTGAGCAAGGAGGGAAGAGTAAAATGGAGAAAAAGAGAGAAGTTAAGAGAGATGGTGAAGCAATGAAAAAAGAGAGAAAATGAGAGAGTGGGTGAGATGTTATCAACAAATTTTGTTGAAAATAAAAAAAGTTTTGGAGTGGGGGAATTAACAAGTTAAGAAAGCTAGAGAACAATGGATTTGTCAGTTAAAATAGGAGAGGAGAGTTATTAAATGGAGAGGTAGAGGTATTGGGAAGATGGAAAGGGAATATTTTGAGGAATTGTTAAATGTTGATAAAGATAGGGAAGCTTGATTTCGTGATAGGGCAAGGGGGAATAACATCTTGTAGGAGTGAGAAGAGCCAGTTGTGAGTGTGGGAAGTTCGTGAGGCAGTAGGTAAAATGAAAGGGGGTAAGGCAGCCGGGATTGATGGGAAAAAGATAGAAATGTTAAAAGCAGGTGGGGATATAGTTTTTTTGGGGGGTTTGGGGAAAATTTATTTAATAAATGTAAGGGAAAGAGGGTAAGGTACCTAGGGATTGGCAGAGAGCATGCATAGTTCCTTTGTATAAAGGCAAAGGGGATAAAAGAGGTGCAAAAATTATAGGGGGATAAAGTCTGTTGAGTGTACCTGGTAAAGTGTATGGTAGAGTTAAAATTTGAAAGAATTAAGAGTAAGACGGAGAATAGGATAGCAGATGAACAAGGAGGCTTTAGGAAAAGGGTTTAGGGGGTGTGTGGACCAGGTTTTTACAGTAAAACATATAAGTGAACAGTATTTAGATAAGGCTAAAGAGGTCTTTGTGGCATTTATGGATTTGGAAAAGGCGTATGACAGGGGGATGGGGGGGCCCAATTGTGGCAGATGTTGCAAGTGTAGGGTGTAGGAGGTAGGTTACTGAAAGCAGTGAAGAGTTTTTACGAGGATAGTGAGGCTCAAGTTAGAGTATGTAGGAAAGAGGGAAATTTTTTTCCCAGTAAAAGTAGGCCTTAGACAAGGATGTGTGATGTCACCGGGGTTGTTTAATATATTTATAGATGGGGTTTTGTAAGAAGTAAATGCGAGGGTCTTGGCAAGGGGCGTGGAGTTAAAAGATAAAGAATCACACACAAAGTGGGAGTTGTCACAGCTGCTCTTTGCCGATGACACTGTGCTCTTGGGAGATTCTGAAGAGAAGTTGCAGAGATTGGTGGATGAATTTGGTAGGGTGTGCAAAAGAAGAAAATTAAAGGTGAATACAGGAAAGAGAAAGGGTTATGGGATAACAAAAAGATTAGGTGATGAAAGATTGAATATCAGATTGGAGGGAGAGAGTATGGGGAGGTGAACGTATTCAGATATTTGGGAGGGGAAACGTGTCACGGATGGGTCTATGAAAGATGAGGTGAATCATAGAATGATGAGGGAAAAAGAGTGAGTGGTGCACTTAGGAGTCTGTGGAGACAAGAACTTTGTCCTTTGGAGGCAAAGAGGGGAATGAAATGAGATATAGTTTTACCAACGCTCTTATATGGGTGTGAAGCGTGGGTGAGAATGTTGCAGCGAGGAGAAGGCTGGAGGAAAGGGGAGATGTCATGTCTGAGGCAATGTGTGGTGTAAATATAATGCAGAGAATTCGTAGTTTGGAAGTTAGGGGGAGGTGCGGGATTACCAAAACTGTTGTCAGAGGGCTGAGGAAGGGTTGTTGAGGTGGTTCGGACATTTAGAGAGAATGGAGCGAACAGAATGACTTAAAGGTGTATCGTCTGTAGTGGAAGGAAGGCGGGTAGGGGTCGGCCTAGGAAGGGTTGGAGGGAGGGGTAAAGGAGGTTTGTGTGCGAGGGGCTTGGACTTCCAGCAGGCATGCGTGAGCGTGTTTGATAGGAGGGGAATGGAGACAAAATGGTTTTTAATACTTGACGTGCTGTTGGAGTGTGAGCAAAGTAACATTTTTTAAAAGGGATTCGGGGAAACCCGGCGGGCCCGGACTTGACCCGGGAGATGGGAAAGTACAGTGCCTGCACTCTAAAGGGAGGGGTGTTAATGTTGCAGTTTAAAAACTGTAGTTTTAAAGCACCCTTCTGGCAAGACAGTGATGGAGTGAATGATGGTGAAAGTTTTTCTTTTTTCGGGCCCCCCCGCCTTGGGGGGAATCGGCCGGTGTGATAATAAAAAATAATAAAATAATATATATATATATATATAATATAAAATATATATATAATATATATATATAATATATATATAATATATATATATAATGTCGTGCAGAATATGTAAAACTAGTCAATTAACAAGAACTCATTTAAAATTAAGTCCTTTCTAAAATTTTCTCTTATACGTTTAAAGATATATTTTTTTCATTAATGTTAATGTAAAAAATTTTAATTTTGCACCAAAAGAATCTTAGAAAACTTACCTAATTTTATTATAACAAGAGAAATTTATTTTAGCCTAACCCAACTAAATATATTTTAGATTTGTTTACAATAATTTAATACTAAACACACCAAGTGAAATATATTTTTTTCGTTAGGTTCAGAATGATTTTGGCGAAATTATTGCATACACATATTTTCACTTGTCCTATAGGGCAAGATGGCGTTGCTGTTTAAGCCAAGATCGCAAGTTCTGCCTATCGGCAGGACATATGTCTATATATATATATATATATATATATATATATTATATATATTTATATATATATATAAATATTTAATATATATATATATTATATATATATATATATATATATATATAACCTTTAAATACGCCTTTTGATCCATATTAAGCAAGTCCAAGTTAGAGGAGCATCAACACTTGCTATTAATCTGGTTAGTTAGCCATGTTTAATAATTTTATATAAATATTTATGTGAAGCTCAAAACCATTATGGTCATTCAGTGGGCTGAGTGGAAAACGACTGTTTACTGCGTCTCTTAAGTGGAGACAGAGAACTACTTAAATTATACTCGTCTAGTTTCGCTAGTTTGCAATAGTCTCATAGAATATGCATAAATGAAAAAACTTTTCAAGACAGTTTTCCAATACTTGTGTTGTGTGTGTGTGGGTGTGTGTGTGTGTGTTTTGTGTGTGTGTGTGGTGTGTGTGTGGTGTGTGTGTGTGAAAACACCTAGTTGTACTCACCTAGTTTTGAGGTTGCAGGGGTCGAGTCCTATTTATATATGTGTGTATTGTTTTGTGTGTGTGTGTGTGTGTGTGTGTGTGTTTGGTCCTTTCCCAAGTTCCGTAAAGAAAACTTTAAATCACACTTTTTCAGTCTACTCAGGGCCTGGGAAAAGAAGGGAAGGTCCGCTATGATCACCTAAAATAACAACTTACTATATAAAGAGATCCTGGGTTACTTCAGGTTACTTCACACGTTCATGAACAATCTAACAGTCTCTTTGAAAATCAAAGAGCAAATGAAGAAATGTTATGGTGATGCCCACAAGATGTGGAGAAAGACACGTTTTTACAGTTCAGGACATTTATTAAAGGAAGTGTTTGGCCACGAGTTACTTCTACAGTCCTAATACAGTGTGATGAATGGTTTGAAAACCGAAACGTTTAAGATTTATACATTTATCCAAAATATGGAATCTTTATAAGGACTGAAGAAGCCACTCGTGGCGAAACGTTCCTTCAATAAATATCCTGAAATTACATGTCTTTTTCCAAAAAGAACAAATATTTTTAGAGTAATTCTACCCGGCAAAAAATTTTTGAAGCTTTGGACACGTGAATATAAATGTCTTTAAAAGCTTCATCATATCATGATATATGAGATTAACAAAATAATATTGCAAAAGTAAAAAAAAAATGTGCTCTCTTCTCAAAAAACATTGTCCGCTTTTATCTGCAATTCTTTATATCCCATAAGATGATAAACGTGTTGAAGAAAGGTTTCAGTACACCATTTCTTGATCATTTAAACTGGCAGTCAATAAAAAGAGTAAAAAAAAAAAAACTAAAGACAATGACGAAAAAAGCTCAACACTGCATGATTTTTCCAGCAGAATCAAGGACGCCCCGGCTCATGGAGAAAGAATACACGAAATACTCTAGGAGGTGGGTAAAAATTCAGTGCTGTTGTATCATGGGTACGCTTCCCAGCACTGAGTTACTTGCAGGTATGTTCTATATGCAGTTGTTGACAAACATCCACCAAACCTTATATGTTTTATATCCCAATATCATTATACCATCAACATATGTTTTAAATGTTGTGTACCAAATTACGTAAGCCATACACATTAGTTTACTTATAAAAAAAATGGGCTAAGCCAGAGAACCGGAAAATTCAAACGGCCTCAGGAAGAAATTAAAATATTTTTCCCAGCATCCTCGTTATCTACAAAAGAGGACATAGGTCCTCAGTGTAGATATATATATATATATATATATATATATATATATAAAATATATATATATATATATATATATATATATATTTTATATATATTCCACTAACACTGAATAACCAATAATTATTGTAATAAACTGCATGAGAATTCTATCAATAACAGTAATACTAAAAATTTACGGAATTACTTATGCTCACCATATAGAGTGGTTATGTTCAGATTAAATTATTTACCTGTACCACTGGAGTAATTACGTGATTCAAAGTTAATTACAATTCAATTACTCTCTGAGTTTTAATCACAATTTCAATCTCAATTACTTGAAAAGAAAAATTTAAAAAATAATTATTCTGCATTTTGAATTAAATTATTTTATTATTTATAATAATCACTAATATTTACACTAATATATTTTTACACTTTAATTAAAACAATGACTCTGAAACTAAAATCTTAAATGAAGTGTTGTTATCAAATGTTGTAAGTATAAAAAAAAGCTATTTAACAAAGTGCACAATGGTGAAAAAAAAAACTTACTCTAATGGTACAAAAAAAACTTACGTAAGTTACATTCCATTTTCAAATGAAAAAGTTCATTAAGATCCACCATGGAAGGTACTCATAAATTTCTCGGTTTACGTTCAATCAGAAGTTCCTGGAAGATTGCAGGTTCTACCTGCGCTATATTAAGAATAAAATGAATTTCGGCTATGGTTAAAACTCTGTGCTGAAGGGATTGTACATCCATCATTTCTCTTGCTTGTTCTTCAGAGGGGGCGCCTTCGAAGGAGAATCCCTCCAATAGAGCAAGAGATATACGTCGAATAGAGCAAAAATCCTCTACTGCCGTATACACTCTTTCAAAAAAAAGGGGCTAAACCCTGAAGTAATACAGCACAAAATGGACTTCTGACGGTAAAATTTGTGTAGATTCAAGAAGCAACTTTAAGTTCTTTTTAGGGGAAAAAATTAACAAATTATTAATTCCAGACTATTATAAGGGCATAGGTAAATGTAAATTTGTTGATGTACTGGCTTTATGAAAACTTTTCAGATTGTGACGAATAAGCCGAACAGGTGAGTTTGGCCAAGTCGGCAATTATGCCCTCTGCCGAATAAGCATAATGAAAATTTTGTTTTTACCATAAAAATTTGCGAAAATCAATCTGACCCTAATGAAAATTATTATATATTATTTATTTTAAGCAATATAAGTACATTTTAATTTACCTTTGATACGTATAGTAAAATCTAGCTAAAAAAAATACGTTAGTTTTAGTTTGGTTAAGTGAGATTTTTTAAGTTAGTTTTGATCCAAAAGTAAAAGTCTCTATCATTGTCAACAAAAAAATCATATATCATTATTAATTTTTTTTTTAAAGTCTCATTTTTAAGGAAGTTCGACCTTTTCGAGAGCAAGTTCGGATCACCAGATCCAGACTACACACTCACCAGGTCGACACTACACTCTCACCAGGTCCAAACTACACTCACTAGGTCCACACTACACTCTCACCAGGTCCACACTACACTCTCACCAGGTCCACACTACACACTCACCAGGTCCAAACTACACTATCACCTGGCCCAGACTACTCTCTCACCAGGTTCAGACTACACTCTCACCAGGTCCATACCTGTGAACCTCGTGATTTCTTCATAATCTGTTCGAAAAGTACTATGTATGTTTTTTGCATGGCATACAAATTAGTTTGAAATGAGATTTGGTCTATCTTGTCTTTAGTAAAAAGCTCGCTAAAATAGTCACATGCACACCTAACTGCAAGAGGCTTTTCATGTTCGTATACAGGCAATGGGTCATTGTGGATGTCAACTTTGTCCCAGTAGGTCTGAGCTTGAGAAGCAAGCTCATCATGAAGATCTTCATCAGGGTTCTCCTCGATCACAATACCTTTCTTCTTCTTCTTGTCCAATTTTGGCTTTTAGATGGTCTATCTTCATCCTCATCATCACTTGACACCTCTGCATCCGATGGCAAATACTCATCACCACTGTCAAGGAATTCAAGATCATCTGGCTCTGGATCTGAGTCACTTTCCTTCAAAATGCAGAGATATCTGGACTTTGGAGGACTCGCCATAAAACAATTTCTCATTGATCTGAAAGGACAAAAACGTTCTGTACACACCCACACCACTATAGAATTCATATGTGCATTGCAATTTTTTTATATAAATATTTATTTACTGAAATTTAAAATGGGGCCTAAAGGGGCAAGAATGATATTTTTCGGTCGTTTTTGCGCACTCATATTATGCTTCACAAAGACTTTATATATATATCAAAATATGCCTAAACTATTCATTAATGCACTAGAAACAAAAGTGAGTGGATAACCTTAGGAATATCTTTAAGCCTAATTTAAGCAAAAAGAATTATTTTCCGACATTGTAGAGGGTAAAATCCAAGGTTATATGACTGTCACTCGATGAAAGAAACGTCTCTCAGCAACGCCAAGCTAGAATTGTTTACATTTTGGTTTCTCGACCAATGGGAAGCGAGCAGACGCCATCACCACTTAGCTGGAGCAACTCAGGGAAGCCTTGTGATTGGTCAGAAATAGAGAATGGGAACCTAGATGCACAGAAACATGCTTTCAGAAATGATAATTGCCGTTCTTGCCCAACAAAGGGGAACAAGAACGACAATTTCATTACTCATCACATAGCCTCTTGTGCTAGTTAATAGTTGCCAAAGGCACTTGTCGGTGGTATGTGTGTGTCTGTGTACTCGCCTCTTTACTCACATATTTGGATTCATATATTTGTGGTTGAAGAGGTCGAGACTCAGCTGCTGGCCCTGCCTCTTCACTGAGTGCTACTAGGTCCTCTCTCTCCTTGCTCCATGAGTTTTATCATACCTCATCTTAAAGCTATGTATGGTTCCTGACTCCACTACCTCACTTTCTAGGCTCTTCCACTTCCTGACTATTCTATGACTGAAGAAATGCTTCCAAACATCCCTTAGACTTATCTGGGTCTTCAACTTCCGATTGTGACCCCTTGTTTCTGTGTCCCCTCTCTGGAACATCCTCTGTCTGTCCACCTTGGTTATTCCATGCAATATTTTGTATGATAAATTAGACATATGTGCAACTCTTGGGAATCTTTATTGAGGAAACGTTTCGCCACACAGTGGCTTCATCAGTCCATACGTAGGAGAAACTTCAAGTTTCTCCTACGTATGGACTGATGAAGCCACTGTGTGGCGAAACGTTTCCTCAATAAAGATTCCCAAGAGTTGCACATATGTCTAATTTATCAACATGTCGGTTCTCTGAACCATTCATCTACAATATTTTGTATGTTGTTATCATGTCTCCTCTAACCCTCCTGTCCTCCAGTGTCGTCACGCCGATTTCCTTTAACGTTTCTTTATAGGACATTCCCCTTAGCTCTGGAACTACCCTTCTCACAAACCTTTTCACTTTCTCTAATTTCTTGATGTGCTTGATCAAGTGTGGGTTCCAAACAGGTTCTGCATACTCCAGTATGGGCCTGACGTACACAGTGTGCAGTGTCTTGAACGATTCCTTACTAAGGTATCGGAACGCTATTCTCAGGTTTGCCAGGCACCCATATGCTGCAGCAGTTATCTGGTTGATGTGTGCTTCCGGAGACATGCTCGGTGTTATACTCATCCTCCTTGAGAGACGTTTGCAGTCTTTCGCCACCTAGCCTACACTCCGTCTACAGTCTTCTTTGCCCTTCCCCGATCTTCACGACCTTGCATTTGGCCGGGTGAAATTCGAGAAGCTAGTTGCTGACACAAGAGTGTTGGTGTGTGAGTTAAATATTTATTTAATGAATTATGATTTAGGAATTTTATTTATTAGTTCCTTTGTTTACATTAAGATATTTTTTGGACTGGTGGTGAGGGTGATGGACTGGTGGTGAGTGTGATGACTGGTGATGAGGGTGATGGACTGGTGGTGAGGGTGATGGACTGGTGGTGAGGGTGATGGACTGGTGGTGAGTGTGATGACTGGTGGTGAGGGTGATGGACTGGTGGTGAGGGTGATGGACTGGTGGTGAGGGTAATGGTCTGGTGGTGAGGGTGATGGACTGGTGGTGAGGGTGAGACTGGTGATGGTGATGGACTGGTGGTGAGGGTGATGGACTGGTGGTGAGTGTGATGGACTGGTGATGAGGGTGATGGACTGGTGGTGAGGGTGATGGACTGGTGGTGAGTGTGATGACTGGTGGTGAGGGTGATGGACTGGTGGTGAGTGTGATGAACTGGTGGTGAGGGTGATGGACTAGTGGTGAGTGTGATGAACTGGTGGTGAGGGTGATGGACTGGTGGTGAGTGTGATGAACTGGTAGGGAGGGTGAAGGGCTATGCTTCCAGAAGTCAATCTGTGTCCCCTCAGATGAACTCCCTTCCACACTTCCCATGCTGGTGATGGACTGGTGGGGAGGGTGATGGACTGGTGACTGTGATGGACTGGTGGTGATTGTGATGGACTAGTGGTGAGTGTGATGGACTGGTGGTGACTGTGATTGACTAGTGGTGAGTGTGATGAACTGGTAGGGAGGGTGAAGGGCTATGTTTCAAGAAGTCAATCTGTGTCCCCTCAGATGAACTCCCTTCCACACTTCCCTTGGTGGAGAGTGTGATGGACTGGTGGGGACTGTGAAGGACTGGTGGTGAGGGTGATGGACTGGTGGGGAGGGTGAAGGACTGGTGGTGAGGGTGATGGACTGGTGGGGACGGTGAAGGACTGGTGTTGAGGGTGATGGACTGGTGGTGACTGTGATGGATTAGTGGTGAGGGTCATGGACTGGTGGGGAGGGTGTAGGACTGGTGGGAGGGTGATGGGCTGGTGGGGAGGGTGATGGTCTGTGTGGTGAGGGTGATGGACTGGTGGTGAGGGTGATGGACTGGTGGTGAGTGTGATGGACTGGTGGTGAGGGTCATGGACTGGTGGTGAGGGTGATTGACTGGTGGGGAGGGTGAAGGACTGGTGGGGAGGGTGATGGGCTGGTGGTGAGGGAGATGGACTGGTGGGGAGGGTGATGGGCTGGTGGTGAGGGTGATGGGCTGGTGGTGAGGGTGATGGACTGCTGGTGAGTGTGATATACTGGTGGTGACTGTGATGGACTAGTGGTGAGGGTCATGGACTGGTGGTGAGGGTAATCGACTGGTGGTGAGGGTGATGGACTAGTGTTTCCAGAAGTCTTTCTGTGTCCCCTCAGATGAACTCCCTTCCACACTTCCCTTCCTGGTGATAGACTGGTTTTGAGGGTGATGGTCAGGTTCTGAGGGTGATGGTCAGGTTCTGAGGGTGATGGACTGATGCTGAGGGTGATGGACTGGTGGTGAGGGTGATGGACTGAAAGTGAGAGTGATGGACTGGTGATGAGGGTGATGGACTGGTGGTGATGTTTGTGTGTGTGTGTGTGTGTGTGTAGTCTGGTGGTGAGGGTGATGGACTGGTGGTGAGGGTGATGGACTTGTGATTATGGTGATGGACTGGTGGTGAGGGTGATGGACTAGTGTGTGGGTGGTGGACTGGAGTGAGGGTGAGGGAAATGGTGGTGAGGGTGAAGAATGTTGGTGAGGGGAAGGACTGGTGGGAGGGTGAGTTTGAGTGTGAGGCTGGTGGTGAGGGTGAAGGATATATATATATTATATATATTTATATATTATTATTTTTTTTTTATTTTTTTATTAACACACTGGCGATCCCACCAAGGCAGGGTGGCCCGAAAAAGAAAATTTCACATCATTCCACTCCCTCACTGTCTTGCCAGAAGGTGGCTGTCCACTCACTTTTTAAACTGCCAACATTAACACCCTCCTTCAGAGTGCAGGCACTGTACTTCCCATCTCCAGGACTCAAGTCCGGCCTGCGGGGGTTTCCCTGAATTCCCTTCATAAAATGTTACTTTGCTCCACTCACCGCACGTCAGTAGTAAAAACCATTTGTCTCATTCACTCTATCAATCACGCTCACGCATGCTGCTGGATGTCCAAGCCCCTCCCTCGCACACAAAACTCCTTTACCCCCTCCTCCACCCTTTCCTGGCCGACCCTACCCGCCCTTCCTTCTACTACAGACTGATACACTCTTGAAGTTCTTCTTGTTTCGCTCCATTCTCTCCACATCTCCGGAACCACCTCCACAACCCTTCCTAGCCCTCTGGACAACAGTTTTGGTAATCCCGCACCTCTCCTAACTTTTCCAAACTAGAATTCTCCTGCATTATAATTACACACACATTGCCTCAGACAAGACATCTCCACTGCCTCCAGCCTTCTCTCGCTTGCAACATTCATCACCATGCTTCACTCCCATATAAGAGCGTTGGTAAAAAACTATACTCTCATACATTTCCCCTCTTTGCCTCCAGGACAAAGTTTTTGTCTCCACAGACTCCTAAGTGCACCACTCACCCTTTTCCCCTCATCATTCTATGCTTTCACCCTCATCATTCATAGGGACCATCCGCTGACACGTCCACTCCAAATATCTGAATACATTCACTCCTCCCCCCTTCCATTACTCTCTCCCTCCAATCTGATATCCATCTTTCATCACCTAATCTTTTTGTTATCTCATAACCTTACTCTTTCTGATTCACTTTCATTTTCTTTCTTTTGCACACCCTACCAAATTCACCACACTCTCTGCAACTTCTCTAGGATCTCCCAAGAGCACAGGAGTTATCAGCAAAGAGCATACTGTGACAAGCTCACACTTTATGTGTGGTTTTATCTTTTAACTCCACGCCTCTTGCCAAGGACCCCCTCGCATTTCCTTCTCTTACAACCCACTTATAATATATTAAACAACCACGGTGACTCAACATCCTTGTCTAGGCCTACTTTTACTGGGAAATAATTTCCTCTTTCCCTACATACTCTAACTTGAGCCTCACTATCCTCGTAAAAAACTCATCCACTGCTTTCAGTGTAACCTACCTCCTACACCATCCCTGCAACATCTGCCACATTGCCCCCCTATCACCTGTCATACGCTTTTCCAAATCCATAAAATGCCTCAAAAGACCTCTTTGCCTTATTTAAATACTGTTCAATCTTATATGCTTCACTGTAAAACCTGGTCCACACCCCCTACCTTTCCTAAAGGCCTCTCCTTTGTTCATATGCTATCATATTTATATATATATATATATATATATATATATATATTATATATATTATTATATATATATATATATATATATATATATATATATATTATTATATATTAATATATATAGGGAAGTACCACCTCCTATAGTGGAATGGGGACCCTCATCCTCAGAGGGAAGACAATAAACGTACCTCATAGAAAAAACTCAAGTTTCTCCCCGGAGCTGTTTTGAATATTTTCTTCTCCTTACCACCCCCTATATCATTTTTTATTTCTATGTGAACATTTATTTAATAAACAAAATAATTTACAGAAAAAAACATAACATGAATACAACTGGGCACAATGTATTCACAAGATGATGACTATCCTCCAGCTCCTCCGAGGCTGAAGTGAGCCAGTATGCAGCAAAGCATTTCCCCTCTGGATGGCGACCGCTGAGGGCGCTGGAACATGAAAGTGGCTGCCCTTGGGTCCTGGTGGTTGTCGATGAGTCTGGAACCCACTTCTTTAAGGAAACGTGTGGCATTTTTTCCCCATGTTCCAAGGTCTCTGATCCCACTGGGACTAAATTGATACTGTTGGCTAATGTCCCTGTATTGCCTGATCTTGTACTCTCCCTGTGGTCCAGCAGCTCCTCCCTGTCGCTCCACACTGTGATGGATTAGGTGTCAGCCAGTGTGGACACACAGGTATAGTCCATGCTAGAGCTTGCCATCTTCCAAGGATAGGATGGTGATCCCGGCGGGGCGGTTTGCTGGGTTGTGGGTTATTGTTTGCTGCAAGGGATCGTGGCTCCTCTCGGCAGGGCATCCAGCTGTAGCAAGGGTTTCTCTTAATGTGTCGTTGGACCTCATTGTGTCTTGCATGCCAAGCCCTTGGTTTTTGGAACAGTTAGACCATTGTAGACCGTATTGGTCTGCTGCCACTTCGCCGCAAATACACATATATTCTGTTGAATTGGGCAGCAAGGCGCAGAGCCACTGCAATACGGAGGGTCTTTCTTAGGGTCGAGTCGCGTTTCCCATTGCCGATCATGGAAATGTTTGGAGGAAGTCCCGGAAGTGAGTAGTTGACTCACAGCTGGAGGACGGGCAATTTCCCTATTGAATGTTGCAGCCCTGAGCATGTTGGCAAGCACCTTGTCAGCATTGGGCTATCCCAGCTTGACTGTTTGTGAGCCAGTGCAGCACTTAGGGTTTGGTGCTGGAGCAGCAAGAGTCTCCCATTCGGTGAATTGGCAACTGACATTAGCTAGGTCTTCTATCCTGCTGAGTCACTGAGGTTTGTCAGGAAGAATTTGTCTTATCAAACTCGGTTGATTGCAATGGAAGAGGATAGGAAAGCTGGGAGCAATCTGGGAGGATTCTGCGTAACTCCTAGCCCTCCCAGCCTGCCTGGAAGTGAGGCTTGCCAAAATCCACGTCCATCGTCAAGGGAAAGATTCAATACACTCTCTAGCATGGCCTCAGGGAGAGAGTCATATTCCTGAGTGTTGGACTGCTGACGGCTGGGGAGCACTCAGAAAATAGGTAAGTTGTGGGGTTGACAGGCATCTGGTGAGTAGGTAGAAGGCATCGTTTGTGTCAATGTCTTTCTCCTGTTTTTCCATCGTCCGGAGGTCTGAGACTTTTTTTCCTAGGACCAGATCGATGGCATTGGACCCAAGAGGAGCACCGATGGAGAGTGCTATTGGCTGGATCAATGGCTCGTGCTTGCTCCTGGTAAAACGGTGACTAATATTCTGGCTCAACGGTTGATTGGTAGAAAAACTATTTCACAATTTGGTGGGGTTTAAAGAAAGGGCCCAGGCTTTCTCCATGTCATTGATTTTACTGGATGTCCTCCAGGAGAGAAATTCTGTTGTGCCAGTGCCGCTAGGGTACGTCGTCCAGGAACCAGATATTGAGCTCGCTGGAGTGTGCTCCGTGACTTCCTGCGGACCAAACAAAACAGAAAGGGGGCGAGAGGAGGCCCCTGTTGCACCCTCACACGAGTCCATTTCATGGTCCCCAAACAATAGATGGAAGTCACACTATAACACGATTCTATGAAGGGATAAAGGGTAAGGGAAGTTTCTATAAACTGCTTGGAGAGCAGCATCCCGTCTGACTGAGTTGAAAGCATTGGCAAGTCCAATTGCCAAGGCTTTTTCATAGGACATGTTTTTGATATCTACTCGTGCTGCGTGGGCAGCTGGCTCACCGCCTGTTGAACGCCGAACCGAGTGGGTTGGTTTCAGCATTGCAGCAGCCTCTTGATCACCCTTCTTACTGCAGCCTTGGCGACTAGGCGCCGATGGGTGTTTACCCACTGCAATGGGCCTGATTCCGCCATCCTTTTTTTCCGGAGGGGCACACAATGAGGCACCAAAGAAAAAAGGGTTCTGATTGGCCTCTGGGACACCGCCAGCCAGCACAGGTTTGAAAATTTGGTTGAGTTCAGACAGCAGCCTCTCTGAAACCTCCAAAGTGCTGGATTGGGAGTATTTGTTTTATGTGTTGAGGTCCTTAGACGGTGATGAAACCTCCTGCTGAAACCCTGTGGAAATGACATAGAGCTTTATACACTCAGCATCTGTAAGGTTAGATGTTCTTCGCCTGCTGCAATGTCAGGAGGTCAAAATGTTTGGTTACTGGGAGCTGGGGGGGATGTTTGTTCCTTCAGAGCTTGCGCCGTGCTGGACGTCTTGGGAGCGATTGGTTAGCTAATGGTTATAAGTCTCAAAGCTCCAATAGTAATTACCCTCTTCTATTTTTTTGTAATTTGGGCTCTGATTTTTTGCGGTGTCGGTGTGTCCTGTTGTTGGCATTGCCGGGCGGGGGTTTGTCGCCCTAGGAGGGAGACGGACGAGGTTTGTCATTTCCCCTTTGGGAATGGCATTATTGCCCTAATAAACATGTGTTGCTAGTGACTGTCCCTCTTGGGTTGGGCAGCCAAAACAGGGCATTTCCAAAAAGCAGCAAGTTGTTGCCAGGGGATTCTGTCGTTTGAAGGAGCATCGTGACTTTTTCAGCGTCAGTGAATTTGCTAGCAGCTTGGAGGGCGAGCTAGCTTTGGGATCGAGGATGTGTTCAGAGTCCTGGTGGTGTACTTTGATTGCAGATTTGAGGCCTCTGTAGAGGTGAGTTACGGTAGCTGTCAGCCCTGTAATAGATATATATATATGATATTTATAGATAGTATTATATTTATATAAGAGCATAAGATAGATATATATATATATATAGATTTATATATATATATATATATATATATTATATATATATATATTTATAAGCGCATAAGAAAGGAGGAAAACACTGCAGCAGGCCTGTTGGCCCATACTGGGAGTCCTTTACAATTCATTCCCACTAACTAACTTTGACCACCCAATTTTCATGGCTACCCATGAAATAATCTTGATGTGCAAGTCCCACTTCTAAAATCCAACCCCTCCCACTCATGTACTTATCCAACTAAAATTGAAACTACCAAAGTTAGCTCAATAACCCACTAGGTAGAGTGTTCCACTCATCAATACCTATTTCCAAAACCAATACTTTCCTATGTCCTTTCTTAATCTAAATTATAATTTAAATCCATTACTGCGGGTTCTCTCTTGGAGAGACATCCTCAAGACCTTGTTAATATCCCTTTATTAAATTCCTATCTTCTACTTATACACTCGATCAGGTCTCCTCATTCTTCGTCTAACAATGTGAATGTAACTTAAAGAGTCTTCATCTTTCTTCATAGGAAGATTTTAATGCTATGTAATAATATAGTCATCCTACGCTGGAATGTTTTCTAACGAATTTATGTCCTTTCTGTTACTATGGAGACCAGAATTGAGCTGCAATTAATCAGGTGAGCCTTACTAATGATGTATAAAAGCTGCAGTATGACCTCTGGACTTCTGTTGCTCACACTTCTTGATATAAATCCCAGTTAAACTATTTGCCTTATTACCTCACGCAAACGCTTAGGCATTGTGTCCTTGGTTTAAGGTTGCTGCTTACATAAACCCCCAAGTCCTTTTCGCAATCTGTATGGCTAAGTTTTACTTATTTTTAATTATATGTGCTAGGGTTATGGGACATCCCGAGCTTCAGGATCCCTTGCTTTATCTACATTGAAACTGCTCTGCACTTTTCTGACCTAAGAGTAGGGAATAGGTGCGTCAAGTTATTAAATGCTGTAACGAGTTTTTATGAGGATAGTGAGGCTCAGGTTAGGGTGTTGTGTAGAAGACAGAAGGGGGCCTACTTCCCGTAAAAGTAGGTCTTAACAGGATGTGTAATGTCACCATGGTTGTATTCATATATTTATAGATGGGGGTTGTAAAGGAAGTAATGCTAGGGTGTTTGGGAGCGGGGTGGGATTAAATTTGGGGGAATATCAAATTCAAAATGGGAATGGACACAGTTACTTTTTGCTGATGATACTGTGCTTATGGGAGAGATTCTAAAGAAAAAAATTGCACAGGATAGTGGATGAGTTTGGGCCTGTGTTGTAAGGTTAGAAAGTTGAAAGTTGAACATAGAAAAGAGTAAGGTGATGAGGGTGTCAAATGCTATAGATAAAGAAAAATTGTATCAAATTGGGGGAGGGGAGTATGGAAGAAGGTGAATGTTTTCAGATACTTGGGAGTTGACGTTTGTCGGGCGGAGGGATTTATGAAGGATGAGGTTAATCATAGAATTGATGAGGGAAAAAAGGTGATTGGTGCGTTGAGGTATATGGGAGTCAAAAAACGTTATCTATGGAGGCAAAGAAGGGAACTGTATGGAAAGTATAGTAGTACAAGCATCTTATATGGGTGTGAAGCTAGGGTGGTAATGCGCAGGAGGAGACGGTTGGAGGCAGTGGAAGTGTCTGTTTAAGGGCAATGTGTGGTGTAAATATTATGCAGAAAATTCGAGGTGTGGAAATTAGGAGAAGGTGTGAGTTAATGCGAAGGTGTGGAGTTAATATAAGTATTAGTCAGAGGGCACAGGAGAGGGGTTGTTGAGGGTGGTTTGGTCATTTAGAGAGCAATGGATTCAACCGTAGAATGACATGGAAAGCTATAAATTCTATAGGGGAAGGAAGGCGGGGTAGGGGTCGTCCTCGAAAGGGTTGGAGGGAGAGGGGGTAAAGGAGGTTTTGTGGGTAAGGGGCTTGGACTTCCTCAGCAAGCGGTGCGTGAGCGTGTTAGATAGGAGTGAATGGAGACGAATGGTACTTGGGACTGACGATCTGTTGGAGTGTGAGCGGGGTAATATTTAGTGAAGGGATTCAGGGAAACGGTTATTTTCATATAGTCGGACTTGAGGTCCTGGAAATGGGAAGTACAATGCCTGCACTTTAAAGGAGGGTTTTTTTTTTTTGGGATTTTGGCCGTTTGGAGGGGCTATGTTGTGTATCTTTATACGTGTATGATTCTAGACTGTTGTATTTGAGCACCTCTGCAAAAACACAGTGTAATGTGCGAGTGTGGTGAAAGTGTTGAATGATGATGAAAGTATTCTCTTTTTGGTGATTTTCTTTCTTTTTTGGGTCACCCTGCTCGGTGGGGAGACGGCTGACTTGTTGAAAAAAAAAAAAAAAAAAAATTCATTGGGAATTATTTTAACACTGTAGGTGTTATACGCACTTGGGGGAATGGGCGAAATCAGATTAGATCCATGGAAGAGGGGTAGCTTTAATTCCTTGGAACAAGAGGCCCATATCAGTACCAAGGTCCACCTCTTGATAATACTTTAGCTAGCTAATTTACTTATTTTTCTCTCTAGGTAATCTACCTTGGCAGCAAACTCAAATTTGCGAAAAAATTCAAACCGCACATGCGTGTTTTGCTCACGTCTGCACATAAGAGTATAATAATAACTTTGCTCTTACTTTCTAGAGAAAAAACAAGACTTAGTCAAAATATATTTACAACTCACAAATGGTAATAACACGAGCTGCGAACAAAACCACAAGAACGGGTTAAAGTGTGGAACCCTTGGAGTAGAGAAAGTGAGTCCTAAAAGTCCAGTCATGGGTTCATCAAACCACCTGTTCCGTGGTTTGTTTATAATCTTACAAATTGACACAGGTTTACGTGAATAAGAAAAAGATCTATTTCTAACCACTGAAAATTTATGAGGTAGGTCCCACGAAAAATGATGTTTTGGGAAACTATCAATCTGGACAGAGATGTTGCCGTCAAGCTCCTTCTCAGGGTTTTCTTCCATGATTTGTCGGAGGATAAGAGATTCCAGCATTGTCCGCACCATATAGAGCTGCGTCGAAGATGTGGCCTGAATAAGGATACAATTTAGAAGGTAAAGTACAGTCCAGCTACAGATAGGTAAGAAATACTGTTTTTTAGTAAGATTAAGGTAGTGTGTAGTACACAACCAGTTTGTATTTTATATTGTCATGTGCCCACACACAAAAAGTAGTTTACTAATGCTTGTCAAGCAATATTAACAGATAACAAAAACCTTAATAGTCAAAATTATTAATTACAATACAGTATTATGAATTGATTATTTTTCAGACAAATAAAAATGATGGATTTGTCAGCATTTCTTATCAAGAAGCAGCCATGCTGTGGGCCTCCATGACATACAGCACGAATCCCATAGTTAACAGTTATCTATCAACAAACACATCAAAGGTATACAGAGGAGGCAAGATGATCACAGTCCCATGGCCTGATATGCAACACTTTGTTGCACATGGAGTGTCGTGGTTCAATCCCCAGCAAGGGTGGAAGCACTGGGTGTGTTTCCTTGGATACTGCTGTCCTGTTCACCAAGCAAGCAAGTAGGTACCTGAGTGTTAGTCCAACTGGCATGGGTGCATCCTGGGGGGACAAGATTTAACCCTTTCAGGGTCGCCAGGCCCTCTCCGAGACTTGTTCTCAGGGGTCGCCAAATTTCAAAAAAAAAAAAATATTTTTTCTTATGAAAAAAAAAAGATAGAGAATCTTTTCCCACTCATAATGACACCAAAAGTATGAAAAAATCTGATGGAAAACTTACGGAATTATGCTCTCGCGAAAATCAGCAGTCTCGACCGATGTTTACGCATTGGTGATTTTGCCACCTTGTGAGCCCTATTTTCGGCCAATTCCAGTGTTACTAGGTTGGACAAAGATCTAACTATTTCGGTAGTAGAAACACCATTTTTCTATCGAGAGTACAAAAAAAAAAACACCCATTTCCGATTTCAACTATCCAATAAGTGGTCGAATTTAGCAATTTTTGCCAATTTCTGAATAGGGTCCAGAATAAACAAGAAAGACCTTCCTGGGCACTAAACATTTCCTCTGTTCATTATATGTCCCCATAACCCCTCTACATTCTTTTGCTATCCACTTTGAATTTTTATTCTCACAAAAAAATAGAAGCTTTACTGTACGCAGACTACTGCATTAGTGTAGAAACGGTATAAATAATATCGCGCACTTGTTGAAAGAAATATTAGACTCACCAGTTGACGTGTATTGACCGTAAGCTGATTTGTTTTACTTTTGAACTTTGGTAAAATCGAAACACTTCTGCTACTTTGAGCTCCAATTTTCAGATACTTTTTCATTGTAAAAACCCGTCAAAATCATCTTAATTACTTATATTTCTCCATTCTATAAAATGAGACCAGGAAAAAACTAGATTACAAAACAAATAAATCCATACGAAAATGCAGTGCAAAGTCACTGTTAATCCAAAAACACGGTCAAAGTTTTTTTTTCTCATTACGCACTGTGTGCTGAGGATTTTTTTTATACTGTGCACAAAGACCCACATCGACCCATTTTTCATATGTAGGCCAACCAGGGCTTCACTCTCACTAGATTTTGGAGGGTGTAGAATTTAGGCGTTACAGTACGTCAAAAAACCCTGGTGCGTAAGTGTACTAAGTATGTCCGAAACCTGAAAGGGTTAAGGACCCTAATGGAAAATAAGCAATCCAGAGTCCTTGATGATGCACTAATTTTCTAGGGGTTATTCTGGGTGGATAGCCACTGGGGTTAAAAATCTGAACAAAATCTTTTTATTCCTTAATTCTGGGAGAGGGAAAAAAAGAGTGTTACCAGTCATATCGTATGACATCGTGAATTTCTACCATAGCTTCCTTTAAGTATATATTATTTTTAAGAAGGCGTGGCCTAAAGAGAATATGGAGCTGATATTTCTTGGAGAAAAGGGGGAAGAAGAGGATGATAGTAACTATATACCCATTGTAGGATATAGAAAAAGTAGGGACTAGCCCACATGGATCACGCAAGCAACAGGATGTGAAACTGATATACAGACAGGCACCACAATTTCAGTACTTCCTTTTACGGCATTTCGTAATGACGAGGTTTTCCATTTATACCATTCTTCATTTCGTCAGACTTCCCTACAATAAATATATTCATCACTCCCAATAAGCCAAGACTGATAAATATTTTAGGGTCATAATGTGCACTGCATATGCATTTTTAGATTAGCTCTATGCTCACTAAAACAATAAGAAGAAGAGGACACTGCAACAGGACCCTACTGTCCCATGCGAAGGCTGGCCCATGCACCCCCCCGGCTAGAACAATGACCACTAGTTCAGGTCACTTCACTTACGGAAGGAGCATGCCACCGGACCTGGTACCCAAGCTAGGTCCGGTCCAACTCACACCCACCCACATCCAGTTAATATATAAATGTGTGAACAAGCTATTCAAATTTTAATATTTTTTTTTTTACAAGACGGCCGTCTCCCACCGATCGGCAGGGTGACCAAAAAAAAAAGAAAATCCCCAAAAAGGAAAAATACAGTGGACCCCCGCATAAACGATTACTTCCGAATGTGACCAATTATGTAAGTGTATTCTTGTAAGTGCGTATGTACGTGTATGTTGGGTCTGAAATGGACTAATCTACTTCACAATATTTCTATGGAGGAACAAAAATTCGGTCAGTAAGTACTTGGCACCTGAACATACTTCTGGAGTGAAAAAATATCGTTCACCGGGGGTCCACTGTACTGTCATCATCATTCAACACTTTCACCACACTCACACATTCACACTGGTGTTTTGCAGGGTGTCAGAATACAAAACAGTTTAGAAGCTACACATATAAAATACACAAAATATCCTCCAAACTGACCAATATCCAAACCCCTCTTTAAAGTGCAGGCATTGTACTTCCCATTTTTCAGGACTCAAGTCCGCATATATGAAAAATAACCGGTTCTCCCTGAATCCCTTCACTAAATATTACCCTGTCACATCCAACAGATCGTCAGGTCCTAAGCACCATTCGTCTCATTTACTCCTAGGGGTTTCATGCACGCTTGCTGGGAAAGTCCAAGCCCCTTGCCAACAAAACCTCCTTTACCCCATCTTCCAACCCTATCAAGGACGACCCCCTTCCCGACTTCCTTCCCCTATAGATTAATATTCTTTCCATGTCATTCTACGTCGATCCATTCTCTCTAATGACCAAACCACCTCAATGCACCACTCACCTTTTTTCCCTCATCAATTCTATGATTAACTCATCCTTCATTAAATCCATCCGCCGACACGTCCAACTCCCATGTATCTGAAAACTTACTTCTTTCCATATCCTTCCTCCCAATTTGATATCCAAATTTTTCTTATCTAAAATCCTTTGATACCCTCCAGCACCTTATCTTTTCTTTGTTCATTTCAACTTTCTACTTTACCACCAATGCCAAATCATCCACTAACCTTTGCAATTTCTGTAGAATCTCCCATAAGCACAGTATCATCAGCAAAAATTAAACTGTGTCCATTCCCATTTTGAATTTGATTCCCCAAAATTATCCCACCCCTTCCTGACCACCCTAGCATTTACGTCCATTACAACCCCATCTAAAAATATTTTAAAAACCATGTGACATTACACATCCTGTCTAAGACTTACTTTTACCGGGAAGTTGTCTCCCTCTCTTCTACACACCTACATGACGCTCCTATCTCATAAAAACTCTTTACAGCCTTTAATAACTTACCACCTATTCCATATACTTGCTACATCCTGCACAATTGCTCCTTCTATCCACTCTATCATTAGGCCCTTTTTCGAAATCCATAAATGCCAATAAAAAACTTCCCTACTTTATCTAAATATTTTTTTTTTTATTATCACACTGGCGGATTCCCACCAAGGCAGGGTGGCCTGAAAAAAGAAAAACTTTCACCATCATTCACTCCCATCACTGTCTTGCAAGAAGGGGGCTTTGCTTTACTACAGTTTTTGTAAACTGCAAAATTCACACCCTCCTTCAGAGTGGCAGGCACTGTATCTGCCCATCTCCAGGACTCAAGTCCGGCCTGCGGTTCCCTGAATCCCTTTATAAATGTTCACTTTGCTCACAATCCAACAGCACGTCAAGTATTAAAAACCATTGTCTCCATTCACTCCTATCAAACACGCTCCACACATGCTGCTGGAAGTACAAGCCCTCGCACACAAAACCTCCTTTACCCCCTCCCTCCAACCTTTCTAGGCCGAACCCTCACCCCGCCATCCTTCCACTACAGATGATACACTCTTGAATTCATTCTGTTTCGCTCCATTCTCTCTACATGTCCGAACCCCCCTCAACAACCCTTCCTCACAGCCCTGTGGACAACAGTTTGGTTAATCCCGCACTCCTCTAACTTCCAAATACGAATTCTCTGACATTATATTCACACCACACATTGCGCTCAGACATGACATTCACTGCCTCCAGCTTCTCCTCGCTGAAACATTTTTTTTTTTTCATCACCCATGCTTCACACCCATATAAGAGCGTTGGTAAAACTTACTCTCATACATTACCCTCTTTGCCTCCAAGGACAAGTTCTGTGTCTCCACAGACTTCCTAAAGTGCACCACTCCACTCTTTTTCCCTCATCAATTCTTTTTTTTGATGATTCACCTCATCTTTCATAGACCATCCGCTGACACCGTCCACTCCAAATATCGAATACGTTCCCTCCTCCATCTCTCTCCCTCCAATCTGTTATTCAATCTTTCATCACTAATCTTTTTGTCGTTATATCCTCATACACCTTACTCTTTCCTGTATTCACCTTTAATTTTCTTCTTTTGCCACACCCTACCAAATTCATCCACAATCTCTGCAAACTTCTCTTCAGAATCTCCCAAGAGCACAGTGTCATCAGCAAAAGAGCAGCTGTTGACAAACTCCCCACTTATGTGTGTGATTCTTTATCTTTTTAACTCCACGCCTCTTGCCCAAGACCCTCGCATTTACTTCTCTTTACAACCCCGCTATAAATATATTCAACAATCCAGGTGACATCCCACACATCCCTTGGTCTAAGGCCTACTTTTACTGGGAAAAAATTTCCTCTTTCCTACATACTCTAACTTGAGCCTCACGATCTCGTAAAACTCTTCACTGCTTTCAGTAACCTACCTCCTACCCATACACTTGCAAAACATCTGCACATTGCCCCCTAATCCACCCTGTCATACGCCTTTTCCAATCCATAATGCCAAAGACCTCTGTAGCTTATCTAAATACTGTTCACTTTATGTTTCACTGTAAACACCTGGTCACACAACCCCCTACCTTTCTAAAGCCTCCTTGTTCATCTGCTATCCTATTTTCTGTCTTACTTTAATTCTTTCAATTATAACTCTACCCTACACTTTACCATGTATACTCAACAGACTATCCCCCTATAATTTTTGCACTCTCTTTTATCCCCTTTGCTTTATACAAAGGAACTAGCAGCTCTCTGCCAATCCCTTGGTACCTTACCCTCTTCCATACATTTATTTAAATAATTGCACCAACCACTCCAAAAACTATATAAAAATCCCCCACCTGCTTTTAACATTCTATCTTTATCCCATCAATCCCAGTGCCGTACCCCCTTTCATTTTACCTACTGCCTCACGAACTTCCCCCACACTCACAACTGCTCATCCTACTCCTACAGATGTTATTCCTCCTCTGCCCTATACACGAAATCACAGCTTCCCTATCTTCATAACATTTTTACCAATTCCTCAAATCTTCCCTTCCATCTTCCCAATACTCGAACTCTCCATTTAATAACTCTCCTCTCCTCTTTTTAACTGACAAATCCATTTGTTCTCGAGGCTTCTTACTTGTTAATCTCACTCCCAAACTTTTTCTTATTTTCAAACAAAATTGTGTTGATTGATAACATCTCACCACTCTCACATTTGCTCTCTTTTTACATTGCTTCACCATATCTCTTAACCTCTCTCTTTTTCTCCCTATACTTTTTCCTCCTTGCATACTTTGACGTTTGTAAAAAACTTTTCATATGCTAATTTTTCTCCCTTACTACTCTCTTGACAGCATCCTTCCCATCGCTCCTCTTCCTCTGCACCCACTTTCCTGTGGGTGCAAGTAGCACTTCTACAATTATCCCTATTACAAGAAGTGCCATTCTTTTCCAGTATGTCATTACAAAATACACAACTACAAGTATCACCACTTCAAGTATCTGCACTAAAGAATCCAGTATTTCCCAAATACCCACAACTATGTTCCTCACTGCAAATATCACCATTCCAGTACCACCACTATGGTCCCTCACTGCAAAATTCACCACTTCCAGTAACACCACTATGTTCTCATCACTGCAAATATCCACCAATTCCAGTACCACCACTTTGTCTCTTCACTACAAATATCACCCTTCCAGTACCCCATACTGAATACATCTTCAAGTATCCAGTATAAGTATACCCATTTTCAAACATCTGTCACTGTATTCAATACAGTTATAAGTTTTTTTCAGTGCCACCACTACACGTATCCATCACTACAAGCTCTCATCACTCACGTATCATCACTAACAAGTCTCATCACTACAAGTATCATCACTACAAGTTCATCACTACACGTATCATCACTACAAGTATCAATCTACTACCACGTATATACTACATGTATCATCCTACACGTATCATCACTACACGTATCATCACTACAAGTATCATCACTACACGTATCATCACTACAAGTATCATCACTACAAGTATCATCACTACACGTATCATCACTACAAGTCTCAACATTACAAGTATCATCACTCCACGTATCATCACTTACAAGTCTCATGCTACAAGTATCATCACTTTCAATATCACCACTACAGGTACCACACTACTCGTATCACAACTTCAAAATATCACCACTACAGGTACACCACTACAAGTATCACAACTTCCAATATCACCATACAGGTCCCACCCCTTCCAATATCACAACTCAATAATCACCACCTTAAAGGTACCACCACTACAAGTATCACAACTTCAAATATCACCACTACAGGTACCACCACTACAAGTATCACAACTTCAAATATCACCACTACAGGTACCACCACTACAAGTATCACAACTTCAAATATCACCACTACAGGTACCACCACTACAAGTATCACAACTTCAAATACACCACACAGGTACCACACTACAGGTCTCAAAACCTTCAAATATCACCACTACAGGTACCACCACTACAAGTATCACAGCTTCAAATATCACCACTACAGGTACCACCACTACAAGTATCACAGCTTCAAATATCACCACTACAGGTACCACCACTACAAGTATCACAGCTTCAAATATCACCATAAGGTACCACCACTACAAGAATATTCACAACTTCAACTATTACCATTACCGGTACCACCACTACAAATATCACAACTTCAAGTATTACCACTATGGTTACCACCACTACATGCATCAAAGGTATAAGCTTCACCGCTACTGGTAACCAGTAACTTCCAGTATTATCCCTACGCAATCTCCACTACAAGTGTCACCACTAAAATATCACCAAATGCACATAACAGTTCTTCAGGCATCAACACTACAAGTATCACCACTACAGTATCATCACTATTAGTATCAGCACTACAAAGACCACACTACTAGTAACACAATGCAAGATTATCACACTACAGTATCACCACCGTATGTTTCAGTGTTTCCAGTATCACAATTACAGGTATACCTCTTCAATTATAAACCATTACGGGTACAACACAACAAGTATCAAATCTACAAGTTCCCCCCCTAAAAACATTAACACTTGCAAACGTCAACACTACAAGCATCACCACTACAAATATCACCTCTACAAACCACTACAAGTATATCATTACTTTTAGTGCCATCCCTACAGGTATCACCAAGTAATCACTACTACATGTATCAGTACTACCAGTACCAACACTCAAGTATCACCAATACGAGTATAACTACAACACGATTGTACCCCTAATGATGTACATCACTAAACGTATGAGGTCTTCCAGTACCCATTCACTACAAGTATTATCACTAACAAGTATTAATCACTACAAGTATTATCACTACAAGTATTATCACTAAAGTATTATCACTACAAGTATTATCACTACATGTATTATCACTAACAAGTATTATCACTACAAGTATTATCACTACAAGTATTATCACTACAAGTATCTATCACTACAAGTATAAACACTACAAGTATCACTCTTGCCAACGTCACACTACTAAAATCTCTTCTTGGGTATCACTACACGAGTATAGATGCTTCCAGTATCATACAACAGTATCCTTCACTACAAGCCTCACCACTACAAGTATCACCCACTACATATCACCACTACAAGTATCACCACTACAAATATCACTGTTACGGTAAAATAGATATAAACAGAAAAGGAATAAAAAATGCTAATTAGAAAATTATTAAACAAAAAATATTATTAACAAAAAAATTAAAATTTATAAAGAAGAAATTAAAAAAAATATTCCAGGAATATTTAAAGTACGATTAAAAAGAATAATCTAGAAAAATGATATATATATCTATTATATATATATATATATATATATATATATATATATTTTATATATATATATATATATATATATATATATATATATATATTATATATATTTATATATTATTATTTTTTTTTTATTTTTTTATTAACACACTGGCGATCCCACCAAGGCAGGGTGGCCCGAAAAAGAAAATTTCACATCATTCCACTCCCTCACTGTCTTGCCAGAAGGTGGCTGTCCACTCACTTTTTAAACTGCCAACATTAACACCCTCCTTCAGAGTGCAGGCACTGTACTTCCCATCTCCAGGACTCAAGTCCGGCCTGCGGGGGTTTCCCTGAATTCCCTTCATAAAATGTTACTTTGCTCCACTCACCGCACGTCAGTAGTAAAAACCATTTGTCTCATTCACTCTATCAATCACGCTCACGCATGCTGCTGGATGTCCAAGCCCCTCCCTCGCACACAAAACTCCTTTACCCCCTCCTCCACCCTTTCCTGGCCGACCCTACCCGCCCTTCCTTCTACTACAGACTGATACACTCTTGAAGTTCTTCTTGTTTCGCTCCATTCTCTCCACATCTCCGGAACCACCTCCACAACCCTTCCTAGCCCTCTGGACAACAGTTTTGGTAATCCCGCACCTCTCCTAACTTTTCCAAACTAGAATTCTCCTGCATTATAATTACACACACATTGCCTCAGACAAGACATCTCCACTGCCTCCAGCCTTCTCTCGCTTGCAACATTCATCACCATGCTTCACTCCCATATAAGAGCGTTGGTAAAAAACTATACTCTCATACATTTCCCCTCTTTGCCTCCAGGACAAAGTTTTTGTCTCCACAGACTCCTAAGTGCACCACTCACCCTTTTCCCCTCATCATTCTATGCTTTCACCCTCATCATTCATAGGGACCATCCGCTGACACGTCCACTCCAAATATCTGAATACATTCACTCCTCCCCCCTTCCATTACTCTCTCCCTCCAATCTGATATCCATCTTTCATCACCTAATCTTTTTGTTATCTCATAACCTTACTCTTTCTGATTCACTTTCATTTTCTTTCTTTTGCACACCCTACCAAATTCACCACACTCTCTGCAACTTCTCTAGGATCTCCCAAGAGCACAGGAGTTATCAGCAAAGAGCATACTGTGACAAGCTCACACTTTATGTGTGGTTTTATCTTTTAACTCCACGCCTCTTGCCAAGGACCCCCTCGCATTTCCTTCTCTTACAACCCACTTATAATATATTAAACAACCACGGTGACTCAACATCCTTGTCTAGGCCTACTTTTACTGGGAAATAATTTCCTCTTTCCCTACATACTCTAACTTGAGCCTCACTATCCTCGTAAAAAACTCATCCACTGCTTTCAGTGTAACCTACCTCCTACACCATCCCTGCAACATCTGCCACATTGCCCCCCTATCACCTGTCATACGCTTTTCCAAATCCATAAAATGCCTCAAAAGACCTCTTTGCCTTATTTAAATACTGTTCAATCTTATATGCTTCACTGTAAAACCTGGTCCACACCCCCTACCTTTCCTAAAGGCCTCTCCTTTGTTCATATGCTATCATATTTATATATATATATATATATATATATATATATATTATATATATTATTATATATATATATATATATATATATATATATATATATTATTATATATTAATATATATAGGGAAGTACCACCTCCTATAGTGGAATGGGGACCCTCATCCTCAGAGGGAAGACAATAAACGTACCTCATAGAAAAAACTCAAGTTTCTCCCCGGAGCTGTTTTGAATATTTTCTTCTCCTTACCACCCCCTATATCATTTTTTATTTCTATGTGAACATTTATTTAATAAACAAAATAATTTACAGAAAAAAACATAACATGAATACAACTGGGCACAATGTATTCACAAGATGATGACTATCCTCCAGCTCCTCCGAGGCTGAAGTGAGCCAGTATGCAGCAAAGCATTTCCCCTCTGGATGGCGACCGCTGAGGGCGCTGGAACATGAAAGTGGCTGCCCTTGGGTCCTGGTGGTTGTCGATGAGTCTGGAACCCACTTCTTTAAGGAAACGTGTGGCATTTTTTCCCCATGTTCCAAGGTCTCTGATCCCACTGGGACTAAATTGATACTGTTGGCTAATGTCCCTGTATTGCCTGATCTTGTACTCTCCCTGTGGTCCAGCAGCTCCTCCCTGTCGCTCCACACTGTGATGGATTAGGTGTCAGCCAGTGTGGACACACAGGTATAGTCCATGCTAGAGCTTGCCATCTTCCAAGGATAGGATGGTGATCCCGGCGGGGCGGTTTGCTGGGTTGTGGGTTATTGTTTGCTGCAAGGGATCGTGGCTCCTCTCGGCAGGGCATCCAGCTGTAGCAAGGGTTTCTCTTAATGTGTCGTTGGACCTCATTGTGTCTTGCATGCCAAGCCCTTGGTTTTTGGAACAGTTAGACCATTGTAGACCGTATTGGTCTGCTGCCACTTCGCCGCAAATACACATATATTCTGTTGAATTGGGCAGCAAGGCGCAGAGCCACTGCAATACGGAGGGTCTTTCTTAGGGTCGAGTCGCGTTTCCCATTGCCGATCATGGAAATGTTTGGAGGAAGTCCCGGAAGTGAGTAGTTGACTCACAGCTGGAGGACGGGCAATTTCCCTATTGAATGTTGCAGCCCTGAGCATGTTGGCAAGCACCTTGTCAGCATTGGGCTATCCCAGCTTGACTGTTTGTGAGCCAGTGCAGCACTTAGGGTTTGGTGCTGGAGCAGCAAGAGTCTCCCATTCGGTGAATTGGCAACTGACATTAGCTAGGTCTTCTATCCTGCTGAGTCACTGAGGTTTGTCAGGAAGAATTTGTCTTATCAAACTCGGTTGATTGCAATGGAAGAGGATAGGAAAGCTGGGAGCAATCTGGGAGGATTCTGCGTAACTCCTAGCCCTCCCAGCCTGCCTGGAAGTGAGGCTTGCCAAAATCCACGTCCATCGTCAAGGGAAAGATTCAATACACTCTCTAGCATGGCCTCAGGGAGAGAGTCATATTCCTGAGTGTTGGACTGCTGACGGCTGGGGAGCACTCAGAAAATAGGTAAGTTGTGGGGTTGACAGGCATCTGGTGAGTAGGTAGAAGGCATCGTTTGTGTCAATGTCTTTCTCCTGTTTTTCCATCGTCCGGAGGTCTGAGACTTTTTTTCCTAGGACCAGATCGATGGCATTGGACCCAAGAGGAGCACCGATGGAGAGTGCTATTGGCTGGATCAATGGCTCGTGCTTGCTCCTGGTAAAACGGTGACTAATATTCTGGCTCAACGGTTGATTGGTAGAAAAACTATTTCACAATTTGGTGGGGTTTAAAGAAAGGGCCCAGGCTTTCTCCATGTCATTGATTTTACTGGATGTCCTCCAGGAGAGAAATTCTGTTGTGCCAGTGCCGCTAGGGTACGTCGTCCAGGAACCAGATATTGAGCTCGCTGGAGTGTGCTCCGTGACTTCCTGCGGACCAAACAAAACAGAAAGGGGGCGAGAGGAGGCCCCTGTTGCACCCTCACACGAGTCCATTTCATGGTCCCCAAACAATAGATGGAAGTCACACTATAACACGATTCTATGAAGGGATAAAGGGTAAGGGAAGTTTCTATAAACTGCTTGGAGAGCAGCATCCCGTCTGACTGAGTTGAAAGCATTGGCAAGTCCAATTGCCAAGGCTTTTTCATAGGACATGTTTTTGATATCTACTCGTGCTGCGTGGGCAGCTGGCTCACCGCCTGTTGAACGCCGAACCGAGTGGGTTGGTTTCAGCATTGCAGCAGCCTCTTGATCACCCTTCTTACTGCAGCCTTGGCGACTAGGCGCCGATGGGTGTTTACCCACTGCAATGGGCCTGATTCCGCCATCCTTTTTTTCCGGAGGGGCACACAATGAGGCACCAAAGAAAAAAGGGTTCTGATTGGCCTCTGGGACACCGCCAGCCAGCACAGGTTTGAAAATTTGGTTGAGTTCAGACAGCAGCCTCTCTGAAACCTCCAAAGTGCTGGATTGGGAGTATTTGTTTTATGTGTTGAGGTCCTTAGACGGTGATGAAACCTCCTGCTGAAACCCTGTGGAAATGACATAGAGCTTTATACACTCAGCATCTGTAAGGTTAGATGTTCTTCGCCTGCTGCAATGTCAGGAGGTCAAAATGTTTGGTTACTGGGAGCTGGGGGGGATGTTTGTTCCTTCAGAGCTTGCGCCGTGCTGGACGTCTTGGGAGCGATTGGTTAGCTAATGGTTATAAGTCTCAAAGCTCCAATAGTAATTACCCTCTTCTATTTTTTTGTAATTTGGGCTCTGATTTTTTGCGGTGTCGGTGTGTCCTGTTGTTGGCATTGCCGGGCGGGGGTTTGTCGCCCTAGGAGGGAGACGGACGAGGTTTGTCATTTCCCCTTTGGGAATGGCATTATTGCCCTAATAAACATGTGTTGCTAGTGACTGTCCCTCTTGGGTTGGGCAGCCAAAACAGGGCATTTCCAAAAAGCAGCAAGTTGTTGCCAGGGGATTCTGTCGTTTGAAGGAGCATCGTGACTTTTTCAGCGTCAGTGAATTTGCTAGCAGCTTGGAGGGCGAGCTAGCTTTGGGATCGAGGATGTGTTCAGAGTCCTGGTGGTGTACTTTGATTGCAGATTTGAGGCCTCTGTAGAGGTGAGTTACGGTAGCTGTCAGCCCTGTAATAGATATATATATATGATATTTATAGATAGTATTATATTTATATAAGAGCATAAGATAGATATATATATATATATAGATTTATATATATATATATATATATATATTATATATATATATATTTATAAGCGCATAAGAAAGGAGGAAAACACTGCAGCAGGCCTGTTGGCCCATACTGGGAGTCCTTTACAATTCATTCCCACTAACTAACTTTGACCACCCAATTTTCATGGCTACCCATGAAATAATCTTGATGTGCAAGTCCCACTTCTAAAATCCAACCCCTCCCACTCATGTACTTATCCAACTAAAATTGAAACTACCAAAGTTAGCTCAATAACCCACTAGGTAGAGTGTTCCACTCATCAATACCTATTTCCAAAACCAATACTTTCCTATGTCCTTTCTTAATCTAAATTATAATTTAAATCCATTACTGCGGGTTCTCTCTTGGAGAGACATCCTCAAGACCTTGTTAATATCCCTTTATTAAATTCCTATCTTCTACTTATACACTCGATCAGGTCTCCTCATTCTTCGTCTAACAATGTGAATGTAACTTAAAGAGTCTTCATCTTTCTTCATAGGAAGATTTTAATGCTATGTAATAATATAGTCATCCTACGCTGGAATGTTTTCTAACGAATTTATGTCCTTTCTGTTACTATGGAGACCAGAATTGAGCTGCAATTAATCAGGTGAGCCTTACTAATGATGTATAAAAGCTGCAGTATGACCTCTGGACTTCTGTTGCTTACACTTCTTGATATAAATCACAGTAATCTATTTGCCTTATTACGAACGCTTAGGCATTGCTGTCTTGGTTTAAGGGTGCTGCTTACCATAACCCCCAAGTCCTTTTCGCAATCTGTATGGCTAAGTTCTACATCATTTAACTTATATGTGCTAGGGTTATGGACACTCCCGAGCTTCAGAACCTTGCATTTATCTACATTGAAACTCATCTGCCACTTTTCTGACCAAGAGTAGAGTTTGTCTAAATCCTCCTGAAGTTCCCTAACATCTACGTTTGAATCAATTATCCTACCTATCTTCGTATCATCGGCGAATTTGCTCATATCACTAGTAATTCCTTCATCAAGATCATTGATATATATTATAAACAACAACGGCCCAAGACTGATCCTGTGAACGCCACTTGTTACTGATCCCCACTCAGATTTAACCCCATTTATGGACACTCTGTTTCTGTCTGTGAGCCATGATTCGATCCACGAGAGCACCCTTCCCCCAATGCCATGAGCTGCTACTTTTTTCAACAGTCTTTGGTGCGGAACTCTATCAAATGCCTTACTAAAATCTAAGTAAATAATATCAAATTCTTTATCGTGGTCAACAGCCTCAAAAGCTTTACGGGAAGAAAGTTAATAAATTAGTTAGACAAGACCGGCCTCTTGTGAATCCTTTGCTGAGTATCATTAATCAAGCTATGTTTATCGAGATGGCTTCTTATAATCTGAGCTATAATTGACTCTAGTAATTTGCCTACAGTTGAGGTCAGGCTTATTGGGCGGTAATTTGACGGTAACGACTTGTCCCCTGTTTTAAAAATAGGAATACATTAGCCACTTCCACATATCAGACACTACACCTGTTTGAAGAGATAAATTAAAATATTAGTTAATGGTTCACAGACTTCCTTTTTGGGCTTTCCCTTAAGAACCCTTGAAAAAACCTCATCAGGACCCGGTGACCTATTTTGTTTCAGTCGGTCTATCTGCTTCACATATATATATAAAATATATATATATATATATATATATTTTAAAATATATATATATTATATATATATATATATAATTATATATTTTATATATATATAATGGGATAAAAAAAGATGAATGAAAGCTGAAATTTACCCTGAATTAAAAGGCTAATAAAAATTATGTACATATTTTAAATCAAGCTTTAGTGAAAGTGATAAATTTTAAACAGGATTTTAGGCAATTGATATTTTTATATTTGAAGGAGTTAAAGCTTCAAGCATCACTAAGTTGGTTTTGTAGGAGAGTCAGTGATCACTGGTAGTGTTGTGTATATACTGTACCCTGGTAAGACACATATGCAACAGTTTGGAATCTTTATTTCGAAACGTTTCGCCCACACAGTAGGGTTCTTCAGGGCGAGTACAGAAAAGTTGATAGAAGCAGAAGAGACTTGAAGACGATGTTTAAACAGTCCATCACCCTTAAAGTTTTGAGGTGGTCAGTCCCTCAGTCTGGAGAAGAGCATTGTTCCATAGTATATTGTTTCATTCTATGGAAAAAATGCTCTTCTCCAGACTGAGGACTGACCCCCTCAAACTTTAAGGGTGATGGACTGATTACATCGTTCAAGTATCTTCTGCTTCTATCAACTTTTCTGTACTCGACTGAGAAGCCCACTGTGTAGGCGAAACTTTCGAAAATAAAGATTCCCAACTGTTGCATATGTGTCTTACCTAACAACCTGTCGGTATTTTATACCATTTTAATGTTCATACTGTACATAACACAAACTGTATACTGACAGCAGCTCTCAGCTATTTTGCCCGACATTATCTTTTGACAGTCAGACAAAACACCCAGAACTCACCACGTGGAGGTGGCTGCTCAGATTCCTTTTTTTTTTTTTTTTTTTTTTTTTTTTTTTTTTTTTTTTTTTTTTTGTGTGTGGGTGTGGGGGTGTGTGTGTGTGTGTGTGTGTTTTGTGTGTGTGTGTGTGTTTTGTGGGGTGTAGAGGCGTTGGTGGCTATTTACCGGTGACCGTCACTCAGCACGCTAATACTCTTGAAGCCACGTTACTCTGGTAAATGACGAATTTACCGGTGTTTCTGTACTTTTCTGTCACAGTCACTCCTCAATTCTTCTGTTTCTGTCTTGCCAATCGTTTTGGTTTCTTACGAGGACGTGCAAAATATTTTTTGAAATAAAAAACAAAATTTTGGTCTTTTAGGAAATTTTAAACTAGGTTGACTCGAAAATTTTTGCTTTTGAAAG
>NC_069408.1:79794787-79814093 GCF_026875155.1 Cherax quadricarinatus
AGGCAGTGGAGGTAGTGTTGTGGTAGTACGCATGGAGGTTAATTGTGGTAGTAGCAGCAGTGGAGGTAGTAGTTGTTGTAGTAGCAGCCGTGGTGGAGGTGGGCATATTTGCGGGGCTCCTATATTTTGTCTTCCTTGTTTCTGAACATGAAATATCCACTAGTTCAGTAGCAGTGACAAGGACAGGTGTTGAGAGGAGGGAGGTGGTACTAGCATCGTGGCGGCGTCACCAGTTGGTGGTACTAGCATCGTGGCGGCGTCACCCACGTGGTGGTACTAGCATCGTGGCGGCGTCACCACGTGGTGGTACATAGCATCGTGGGCGGCGTCACCACGTGGTGGTTACTAGCATCGTGCGGCGTCACCACGTGGTGGTACTAGCATCGTGGCGGCGTCACCACGTGGTGGTACTAGCATCGTGGCGGCGTCACCACGTGGTGGTACTAGCATCGTGGCGGCGTCACCACGTGGTGGTACTAGCATCGGTGGCGGCGTCACCACGTGGTGGTACTAGCATCGTGGCGGCGTCACCACGTGGTGGTACTAGCATCGTGGCGGCGTCACCACGTGGTGGTACTAGCATCGTGGCGGCGTCACCACGTGGTGGTACTAGCATGCGTGGCGGCGTCACCACGTGGTGGTACTAGCATCGTGGCGGCGTCACCACGTGGTGGTACTAGCATCGTGGCGGCGTCACCACGTGGTGGTACTAGCATCGTGGCGGCGTCACCACGTGGTGGTACTAGCATCGTGGCGGCGTCACCACGTGGTGGTACTAGCATCGTGGCGGCGCCGTCACACGTGGTGGTACTAGCATCGTGGCGGCGTCACCACGTGGTGGTACTAGCATCGTAGCGGCGTCACCAACCACAGCAGCTGCTGCTCACTTTCCTTGTATAGACCTTATCATTGCTTCTATGTGCCTTTTCCTCTTGTGGCTAATGTTCTTGGCAAACTGTTTCTTCTTTGCAGGCATTGTGTACCAAAAATGTATACAATGAAAGGCAAAAAGTAACGTCCCAAGGGTAGTCAGCTGTCAGACAAAGTGACACATCCCCTCTCTCTTCAGACTTCCAGTCGGCACTGACTTGATATGGTGTGAGCAGCTCCTTCTCACAGCTAACCTGATGGTTGCCAGTTACTATTTAGAAGATCTAGCTAAAAAATACACCAAAAAAAAGGAAAAAAATACCTGTGATACTGTTTTATGAAGCGAGTCGCGCTGGAGCACGTGTTATTGTTATGGTGAGCTGGGCCGCGTCATGCTGATGACGTAGTTGTTATAATTACGATAGCTTTATATGTAATTATCGTACAGAGACGAGGCGCACACCAAAATGTTGCCAGATCTTTGCTCTATTTTTCGGTAAGATTAACTCATTTTTCATATTTTTTCGATTTTTTGGTGTATTTAGGCTCAGACTCGGCGGCCTGTACCTTTTCTGAACGGCTTCATTGCTTTATCAGCTGATGTATCTTAAGACCAGGATAATACTCATTCAGTTTAGTTTGTGTGAAGGCAAAATAATTTATTTTCAATGCCATAAATATAATTTGGCAACTTTGAATTTTTTTTATCAAACTGAACGATCGTAAAAGAGCAGAATGTCACTACAGTTGTAAGGAATTTTAAACCAATACAAAGGGAAACTGAATGATGGAAAACTATTAAAATTTATAAATTTTGTAGCGTTTTTGAATTTCGTGAGTTGAGAGAATTCTTAAATGCAGCAGCAATAAGTCACTCTGACTGACTTTTTTTGTGTTATCCCAGGTTCTGTACACATATGCTGCCATGTGTGATAATCTATGTAAGTGTATTTGTGTATACCTGAATAAACTTACTTAGAAGGAGTAATACCAGAACCGCCACTCTGTCATATATATATATATATTTTTTATTATATATATATAATAAATATTATATATATATATATATATATATATATATATAATATTACAAACGGCGTCAGGAAGAAATCCAAATATTTTTACTTGAAAGCCTTTTTATTCCCTTCTCGAGGCTATGGGGTACCAATTTACACCAGATGGCATATAATAATATAGTATTTATATTTATATTTATTATATATATAATAATTTATATATATATATATATATATATTTATATTCATAAATTTTACTTATATCAACAGAAAATTGAATACAAAAAAGTACAGACTTACAAACACCTAAATATGCAAAAAATGTAGGTACATGTCAACTATGCATGATAGTCCATGCATATGTGCATACCATTCTGACACTTATTTACATAGGCACACAAAATAAGTTTTTTATGTACATTGATATATTCACAGGTCTATGTACACCCACATGATCGTACCTAGCTGGCCAAGCTTTGATTCGTACAGGAAGGATTGCGTGCTGTCAGCGGTAACAGCCTGGTGGATCAGGCCCTGATCCACGGAGAATGGACTGGTCATGGACTATCTGCGGAGGGGGTTTACCTGGATTTACTGGAAGAGGAGTTCCGGGGGTCAACGCCCCCGCGGCCGGGCCTGTGACCCAGGCCTCAGGCTTGAGGACAGGTTCGGGCATTCATGTTGGTCCACACAGTTTTTCATCGTTATGGTCGGGCCAAAATTTTTACGCCAAACATTTGTTGGTTGATTTAATGATTATCGATGCCTTCGTTGGCATGGGTAACTTGCACTTTATGTAACAAAAATGCCTCTTAATTTAAAATAAAGATTTTTTTCTTTTCAAAACTTTGGAGGCTGGGCAAGAGAACGTTGATCTACGTTTGGGAGAGTTAAGGGGTTAAAGGTTAAGGGGAGAGCCTGACATGTTCCTATAATCTGTTCTGACTAGCCAGGGACTGGTTTGGTTGTTTTACGAGTGCAGCAAGTAATATTAAGTCTTGATACACCAGGAGGTTTGGTGGGGACTGGCAGCATGGGCACGACACATGAAATCATCCTCCAAGGTTTATCCCTCAAATATGCCCATAGTTTTTTCCAACTAAATTCTCAATGTTTTTAAAAATATGTGGAATTTTGAAATGAAGACTGAAGATTATCATTTACTCTGGCTAACATTAAGATATCCCTCTCTCTGTAATAATTAGGTCCTATATTTTGTACCGGCATATACACAAGGCTAAACTTGCTTAAAATAAGCAGGAGAACAGTAAACATTAGGTTGGTAACAACTGCTTCCAGGTGCTGGACTGTTATGGTTGAGTATAACACTGAAGCTGAGGGTGGTTGATGTATGGTCGAGCATAACATTGAAGATGATTGTTGGACTGCATGGTGAGCATAACACTGAAGTGAGGTTGACTGTATGGTCAAGATAACACTGAAGCTGAGGTTGCTGCATGGTCGAGCTTAACATTGAAGCTGAAGTTGACTGTATGGTCAAGCATAACACTGAATGCTGAGGTTGGCTGTATGGTTTTGAGCATACATTGAAGCTGAGGTTGGACTGATGGCACTGAGCGTTAACACTGGAAGTGAGGCTGATTGTATGGTCGAGCATAACATTGAAACTGAGGGTTGGACTGCATGGTTCGAGCATAACACTGCAAGCTGAGGTTGACTGTATGGTCGGCATAACCCGGCTGAAAGCTGAGTTGATGTATTGTCGGGCCATAACATTGAAGCGGAGGTTGACTGCATGTCGAGCTTTTTTAACACTGAAGTGAGGTCTGACTGCATGTCGAGCTTTAAACACTGAAGCTGAGGTTGACTGCATGGTCGAGCATAACTCTGAGTGTGTTGACGTATGTCGAGCTTATACAATGTCGACTGAGGTTGACCTTATGTCGCGCATAACACATGAAGCTGTGGTTTTGACTGCCATGGTCGAGATAAACACTGAAGCTGGGTTGACTGATGGGTCGAGGCATAAACAATGAAGCTGAGGTTGAAAACTGATGCTTAGTGTCTTCCTGTATTGTGAATGGACTAGATATGAATACAGTGATGATTAAAAGCCTTAATGGATGATAAATAAACTGATAAAACCTGCATTGAGGAGGCCACAGTATGATTAACTAGATGGTTTAAGATGATTTTCAAGACAGGGATATTGCGCCCCGAGCACCTCCAGGTAGATTCCAGCTAGCGTTAGGATGCATTTGATATATGCGTCCCATGCCGAATATGTTAAAAATGGTCAATTAGCAGAACTTATTAAATCAAGTCCTTTCTAAATTTTTTCTGATCATTTAAAGAAATATTTTATTCATTTATTGTTAATGTAAAAAATTTTAAAGTTTGCACAAAAAGAATCTTAGAAAACTTACCTAACATTTTTAGAGCTAGATCAATTTATTTTAGCCTAACCAAACTAAATATATTTTAGGGATTTTTTTTTCAATAATTTAATACTAACACAAACACAGTGTAATATATTTTTTTTCGTTAGGTTCAGATGATTTTGGCGAAATTATTGCATACAACAAAATTTCGCTTGTCCTATATATTTATAATATATATATATATATATATATGTATTTTTTATATAGATATATTATATATATTATATATAATTTATATATATATATATATATTTATCTATATATATATATATATATATTTTATATATATATTATATATATATATATATATTATTTTTTTTATTATTATCCACAATGCCGATTCCCACCCAAGGCTGGGTCGGCCGAAAAAGAAAACTTTTTCACCATCATTCACTCCATCACTGTCTTGCCTGAAGGGTGCTTTACACTACAGTTTTTTAAACTAGCAACATAACACCCCTCCTTCAGAGGGCAGGCAACTGTACTTTCCCATCTCCAGGACTCAAGTCCGGCCTGCCGGTTTCCCTGAACCCTTCATAAAATGTTACTTTGCTCCAATCCAACAGCACGTCAAGTATTATTAAAACAATTTGTCCATTCACTCGATCAAACGCGCCTCACCGCATGCCTGCTGGAAGTCAAGCCATCGCACACAAAACCTCCTTTACCCCTCCTTCCTACTTTCCTAGGCCCGACCCTACCCGCCTTCCTTCCCTACAGGAATGAGTTTTACTCTCTTGAAAGTCACTCTGTTTCGCTCCATTCCTCTAAAATGTCCGATTCACTTCAACAACCCTTCTCAGCCCTCTGGACAATTCAGTTGTGGCAATACCGCAGCTCCTCCTAACTTCCAAACTACGAATTCTCGGCATTATATATCACTCCACACCATTGCCCCTCGACTTGACATCTCCACTGCTCCAGCCTTTCTCCTCGCTGCTAATTCATCACCCATGCTTCACACCCCATATAAGTGCGTTGGGTAAAATCTATACTTATATCATCCCGCTTTGCCTCCAAGGACAAAGTTCTTTGTTTCCTACAGACTCCTAAATGCACCACCATCCCTTTTCCCCTCATCAATTTTATGATTCACTCATCCGTTCTTAGGCCCTATCCGCTGGACACGTCCTTTCCCAATTATCTGAATACATTCACCCCTCCATCCTCTCTCCCTTCCTTTCTGATATCCAAATCTTTTATCACCTAATCTTTTTGTTATCACTCATAAACCTTACTCTTTCCTGTAGTCACTTTTAATTTTATTCATTTTTGCACACCCTACCAAATTGATCCACCAATCTTGCTACTTTCTTCAGATTCTCCAAGAGCAACTGTGTATCCAGACAAAGAGCACTGTGACAAAACCCACTTTTTTTATGTGTCGATTCTTGATATCTTTTAACTCCAAGCCTTTTGCCATGAAACACTCGCAATTTTACTTCTCTTACTACCCCTTTATAAAAATAAAATTTTTAAACAACCAGGGTGACATCACACACCCCGGGTTAAGGCCTACTTTTACGGGAAAAATAATTTCCCTCTTTCCTACTACCTAACTTGACCTCACATCCCGTAAAAACCTTCACTGTTTTCAAACCTACCCCCCTAAAAACCATACAGAAACATCTCCCCAAATTGCCCCCCTATCCACCCTTTCATCCCCTTTTCCAAAATCCAAAAGCCAAAAAACCCCTCTTTAGCCTTATCAAAATACTTTTCACTACTGTTTTTTCACTTAAACCCGGTCCACACACCCTCTCCTTCCTAAAGCCCCCTGTTCACCCTGCATCCTATTCTCCGTTTACTCTTAATTCTTTCATAAAACCTTTTAATCCTTAAATTAAAAACTAAACCCCCATAATTTTGCCCTTTTTTTCCCCTTTGCCCTTTTACAAAAACAGCATTTCTCCCCCTGGCCCCCCCCTTTTTTTATTTTTAAATTTAAAAAATAAAATATATCCCCCCCTGTTTTTCATTTTTTTTTTAAAAAAACCCGTTATTTTTTTTTATTGAAATTAAATAAAAATGGTTTTTAAAAGGGGGTTTTTATTTGTAAAAAATAAATTTTAAATTTTTTTTAAAATTAACAATTCCCCCAAAAATTTTTATTTTTAAATTAATTTATAATTTTCCCCCTTTTAACTCAAATCCTTTTTTTAACCCTTTTGTAATCTCACCCAAAACTTTTTATATTTTAAAAAAAATTTTTTTTTAAAAACTAAACCCCTTTTTTTTTTTTTCTTCTTAAACTTTTTAAAATTTTTTTTTTCCCCCTAATTTTTTAATTTACTTTGGAAAAAATTTAAAAGAATTTTTTAATTTTTTAAAATATATTAAAAGTTTTATTCCCCCCCCAAGAAAAAATTTTTTTGGGGAAAAATCTAACAAAATTTTTAAAAAAAAATTTTTTTAGATATTTTTTTTAATTTGGTTTTTTTTTTTAAATTTTTTAAGTTTTTTAAATTTTTTTTGTTTTATTTTTTTATGATTTTTTTTTTTAAAATAAAAGAAAGTTTGAATGTTTTTTAAAAAGTTTTGGGGGGTTTTAAAATTTTTTTAAATAAAAAAAAAAATTTTATACAAAGGAACTATGCATGCTCTCTGCCAATCCCTAGGTACCTACCCTCTTCCATACATTTATTAAATAATTGCACCAACCACTCCAAAACTATATCCCCACCTGCTTTTAACATTTCTGTCTTTATCCCATCAATCCCGGCTGCCTTACCCCCTTTCATTTTACCTACTGCCTCACGAACTTCCCCCACACTCACAAATGGCTTTTCCTCACTCCTACAAGATGTTATTCCTCCTTGCCCTATACACGAAATCACAGCTTCCCTATCTTCATCAACATTTAACAATTCCTCAAAATATTTCCTCCATCTTCTCAATACCTCTAACTCTCCATTTAATAACTCTCCTCTCCTATTTTTAACTGACAAATCCATTTGTTCTATAGGCTTCGTTAACTTGTTAATCTCACTCCAAATCTTTTTCATATTTTCAAGAAAATTTGTTGATAACATCTCACCCACTCTCTCATTTGCTCTCTTTTTACATTGCTTCACCACTCTCTTAACCTCTCTCTTTTTCTCCATATACTCTTCCCTCCTTGCATCACTTCTACTTTGTGAAAACTTCTCATATGCCAACTTTTTCTCCCTTACTACTCTCTTTACATCATCATTCCACCAATCGCTACTCTTACCTCCCGCACCCACTTTCCTGTAACCACAAACTTCTGTTGAACACTCTAACACTACATTTTTAAACCTACCCCATACCTCTTCGACCCCATTGCCTATGCTCTCATTAGCCCATCTATCCTCCAATAGCTGTTTATATCTTACCCTAACTGCCTCCTCTTTTAGTTTATAAACCTTCACCTCTCTCTTCCCTGATGCTTCTATTCTCCTTGTATGCCATCTACCTTTTACTCTCAGTGTAGCTACAACTAGAAAGTGATCTGATATGTCTGTTGCCCCTCTATAAACATGTACATCCTGAAGACTACTCAACAGTCTTTTATCTACCAATACATAATCCAACAAACTACTGTCATTTCGCCCTAAATCATATCTTGTATTCTTATTTATCCTCTTTTTCTTAAAATATGTATTACCTATAACTAAACCCCTTTCTATACAAAAGTTCAATCAAAGGGCTCCCATTATCATTTACACCTGGCACCCCAAACTTACCTACCACACCCTCTCTAAAAGTTTCTCCTACTTTAGCATTCAGGTCCCCTACAACAATTACTCTCTCACTTGGTTCAAAGGCTCCTATACATTCACTTAACATCGCCAAAAATCTCTCTCTCCTCTACATTCCTCTCTTCTCCAGGTGCATACACGCTTGTTATGACCCACTTTTCTCATCCAACCTTTACTTTAATCCACATCATTCTTGAATTTACACATTCATATTCTCTTTTCTCCTTTCATAACTGATCCTTCAACATTACTGCTACCCCTTCCTTTGCTCTAACTCTCTCAGATACTCCAGATTTAATCCCATTTATTTCCCCCCACCGAAACTCCCCTACTTCCCCTTAAGCTTTGTTTCGCTTAGGGCCAGGACATCCAACTTCTTTTCATTCATAACATCAGCAATCATCTGTTTCTTGTCATCCGCACTACATCCAAGCACATTCAAGCATCCCAGTTTTATAAAGTTTTTCTTCTTTTCTTTTTTAGTAAATGTCTACAGGAGAAGGGGTTACTAGCCCATTGCTCCCGGCATTTTAGTCGCCTCATACGACACGCATGGCTTACGGAGGAAAGATCCTTTCCACTTCCCCATGGACAATAGAGGAAATAAAGAAGAACAAGAGCTATTTAGAAAAAAGAGAAAAACCTAGATGTATGTATATACATATGCATGTGCTTGTCTGTGAAGTGTGACCAAAGTGTAAGTAGGAGTAGCAAGATATCCCTGTTACCTAGCGTGTTTATGAGACAGAAAAAGAAACCAGCAATCCTAACATCATGCAAACCAGTTACAGGTTTCTGTTTCACAGTCATCTGGCAGGACGGTAGTACTTCCTGGGTGGTTGCTGTCTACCAACCTACTACCTATATATATATATATAATATATATATATATATATATATATATATATATAATATATATATATATATTATATTATATAGGGAAGTACCACTTCTACTCTCACCACGACACCAAAACCAAACGTGGTGTAATTATAGGCTTCTTCCTGCGTGCACTCAGAATCTGCAGCAACGAGTTCCTTGAGGAAGAATGCACTATAATTGAACAAGTATTTTCCAAACTCCACTATCCTCGTCACTTCATCAGAGACTGCAGACGGCGAGCATTAAACATCTTCAACACACCCAGAGAAGACACTGCCGAGAAGAGATACATAGTCCTTCCCACCACTCCATGCCAAACATGTTTCCAACATCTTTGCCAAAACACATTCCAAGTATCTACTCCACAACCACGACCATCAAGGACATCACCAGTAGTAGACAGGACAAGCCTCCATCCTCTGCAGGGTATACATAATCCCTTGTAATGACTGCAACAAATTATATGTGGGCGAAACATCAAGAGACCTCCAAACACGTATTTCAGAACACCAATATGCAAGCAGGACTGACGATACAAGGAATGCCTGTGTACAACATCGCAATTCACACAACCATTTAATTAACTACAGAAACTCAAGACTTATAGCCACAGAAGACAACACCAATACGAAGAATCCTGGAATCATCGTTTATCTCTAAAATCCAACCCAATTTCAACCGAACAATGGCTTCTCTAACATAGCTGAACCACTCGCCAAGAAACCTTCTTCATCGCTACCCCACTAAGAACATAGAACACTGCAGAAAGGTCTACTCACAACTTGTCCCAATGACCCGACCTAGCTACCCAAGACTCTTAACCCCACCGTAGACACTGAGCGCAAATCTTCACCTGACCTCAACTTGAACTAAAAAACTCCCGTACCTTCCAAACCCCAGGTAAATCCTGTTGACTTGAAAAAGCCCACTGCGTGGGTGAAACGTTGTCAATAAAGGATCCCCATATACTGCTTGTGTTTATATTCCCATAGTGTTTAAAATTTCCACCACGTCTATAGCTGGAATGGGGACCCTCATCCTCAGAGAAGACAATAAACGTACCTCAGGGAAACTCTAGGTTCTCCCCGGAGCTGTCTGAATTTTTTTCTTCACATTTATTAATAAACAGAATACATTTATAGAAAAAACGAACATGATATATATATAAAATATATATATATATATATATATATATATATATATATATATATATATATATATATATATATATATATATATATATATATGTATATATATATATATATATATGGATTATGTATTGGTAGATAAAAGCTGTTGAGTAGACTTCAGGATGTACATGTTTATCGAGGGCCACAGATATATCAGATCACTTTCTAGTTGTAGCTACACTGAGAGTAAAAGGTAGATGGGATACAAGGAGAATAGAAGCATCAGGGAAGAGAGAGGTGAAGGTTTATAAACTAAAAGAGGAGGCAGTTAGGGTAAGATATAAACAGCTATTGGAGGATAGATGGGCTAATGAGAGCATAGGCAATGGGGTCGAAGAGGAATGGGGTAGGTTTAAAAATGTAGTGTTAGAGTTTCAGCAGAAGTTTTGTGGTTACAGGAAAGTGGGTGCAGGAGGGAAGAGGAGCGATTGGTGGAATGATGATGTAAAGAGAGTAGTAAGGGAGAAAAAGTTAGCATATGAGAAGTTTTTACAAAGTAGAAGGATGCAAGGAGGGAAGAGTATATGGAGAAAAAGAGAGAGGTTAAGAGAGTGGTGAAGCAATGTAAAAAGAGAGCAAATGAGAGAGTGGGTGAGCTGTTATCAACAAATTTTGTTGAAAATAAGAAAAAGTTTTGGAGTGAGATTAACAAGTTAAGGAAGCCTAGAGAACAAATGGATTTGTCAGTTAAAAATAGGAGAGGAGAGTTATTAAATGGAGAGTTAGAGGTATTGGGAAGATGGAGGGAATATTTTGAGGAATTGTTAAATGTTGATGAAGATAGGGAAGCTGTGATTTCGTGTATAGGGCAAGGAGGAATAACACTTGTAGGAGTGAGGAAGAGCCAGTTGTGAGTGTGGGGGAAGTTCGTGAGGCAGTAGGTAAAATGAAAGGGGGTAAGGCAGCCGGGATTGATGGGATAAAGATAGAAATGTTAAAAGCAGGTGGGGATATAGTTTTGGAGTGGTTGGTGCAATTATTTTAATAAATGTATGGAAGATGGTAAGGTACCTAGGGATTGGCAGAGAGCATGCATAGTTCCTTTGTATAAAGGCAAAGGGATAAAAGAGAGTGCAAAAATTATAGGGGGATAAGTCTGTTGAGTGTACCTGGTAAAGTGTATGGTGGAGTTATAATTGAAAGAATTAAGGTAAGACGGAGAATAGGATAGCAGATGAACAAGGAGGCTTTAGGAAAGGTAGGGGGTGTGTGGACCAGGTGTTTACAGTGAAACATATAAGTGAACAGTATTTAGATAAGGCTAAAGAGGTCTTTGTGGCATTTATGGATTTGGAAAAGGCGTATGACAGGGTGGATAGGGGATCAATGTGGCAGATGTTGCAAGTGTATGGGTGTAGGAGGTAGGTTACTGAAAGCAGTGAAGAGTTTTTACGTGAGGATAGTGAGGTTCAAGTTAGAGTATGTAGAAAAGAGGGAAATTTTTTCCCAGTAAAAGTAGGCCTTAGACAAGGATGTGTGATGTCACCGTGGTTGTTTAATATATTTATAGATGGGGTTGTAAGAGAAGAAAAATGCGAGGGTCTTGGCAAGAGGCGGGGAGTTAAAAGATAAAGAATCACACACAGGTGGGAGTTGTCACAGCTGCTTTTTGCTGATGACACTGTGCTCTTGGGAGATTCTGAAGAGAAGCTGCAGAGATTGGTGGATGAATTTGGTAGGTGTGCAAAAGAAGAAAATTAAAGGTGAATACGGGAAAAGAGTAAGGTTATGAGGATAACAAAAAGATTAGGTGATGAAAGATTGAATATCAGATTGGAGGGAAGAGAGTATGGGGGAGGTGAACGTATTCAGATTTTTGGGATGGACGTGTCAGCGGATGGGTCTATGAAAGATGAGGTGAATCATGAATTGATGAGGAAAAAGAGTGAGTGGTGCACTTAGGAGTCTGTGGGACAGAAACTTTGTCCTTGGAGGCAAAGGGGGGGAATGTTATGAGAGTATAGTTTTACCCAAAGCTCTTATATGGGTGTGAAGCAAAGGGGGATTGAATGTTGCAGCGAGGAGAAGGCTGGAGGGAGTGGAGATGTCCCTGTCTGAGGGCAATGTGTGGTGTGAATATAATGCAGAGAAATTTGTAGTTTGGAAGTTGGAGGAGGTGCGGGATTACCAAACTGTTTTCCAGAGGGCTGAGGAAGGGTTTTTTGAGGTGGTTCGGACATGTAGAGAGAATGGAGCGAAACAGAATAACTTCAAGAGTGTATCAGTCTGTAGTGGAAAAGGGAAAGGGGGGTAGGGTCGGCCTAGGAAGGGTTGGAGGGAAGGGGGGTAAAGGAGGGTTTTTTGTGCGAAAGGGGGTTGGACTTCCAGCAGGCATGCGTGAGCGTGTTTGATAGGAGTGAATGGAGAAAAATGGTTTTTATACTTGACGTGCTGTTGGAGTGTGAGCAAAGTAACATGTATGAAGGGATTCAGGGAAACCGGCAGGCCGGGCTTTAGTCCTGGAGATGGGAAGTACAGTGCCTGCACTCTGAAGGAGGGTGTTAATGTTGCAGTTTAAAAACTGTAGTGTAAAGCCCCCTTCCCTGCAAGACAGTGATGGAGTGAATGATGGTGAAAGTTTTTCTTTTTCGGGCCACCCTGCCTTGGTGGGAATCGGCCAGTGTAAAAAAATAATAAAAAAATAAATGAAAAAAATATATATTATATATATATATATATAATTATATATAAAAATATATATATATATTATATATGCATGCAAAACAACCATGTGAATGAATAGAGAAATTCCAAGCGCTTTCGTGACTACTCACATTATCAAGGAACAATGAAAGTAATGCATCAATGGAATACATATAAAGGGTCTAGCCGACACCTCCCTATCACATCCAACAACAAAGCAACACCTGACGCGCGGGCACATAAGAAATGGAACACTGCAGCAGGCCCGCTCGCCCAAAATAGGCAGTTCCTTCACACAACCCACCAACAAACTATTCTACCCAAGAATTAAGAATTTTTTAAAAATTTTTTATTTGTCCCAAAATTATTAAATTCTTCCCCCAAAATTTTATTAATTATAAATGGATCTCATTTATATAACCAAATAAATATATAAGTCAAAATTGCTTTTTATGAAACATGATTGAATTATATTCCTGTCGTCCACAGACTTGCTTGATACAACTTTCTCAACTTTTTGAAAATCAGTTGGATGGTTATAATCTCTCACATGAATAAATAGAGCATTGGAATCTTGTCCAGTTCTAATGCTATATTAATGTTGTTTTAATCTTAGTTCGAGATTTTTACCATTTGACCGTAATAAACTTTATCGCAGATTTTACAAGGAATCTTAAGACACATCCGTCAGCATTTTTGGGGGGGGAAATTTTTTATCAAAATTTTTTACTGTATCAAGATTTTTAAATACAACTTTGATATTAAAAGTCTTAAGAAGAGAAGGCATATCAACCAAGTTTTCATGGTAAGGGAGAACCAACATATTTTTAGTTGAATAAGGCTGGTTGTCCCTTTTTGGATTGTAAAAAGTATTTCTAGCAATTTTAAAAGATTTATCAATTAAGTTTCTTGGGTATTTCAAATCATTACCTATTTCATAAATTTTGGATATTTCCTCATCTATAAACTCTGGACTACAAATACGTGAAGCTCTCAAAAACATTGATGAGAAAACAGACAGTTTAACTCTATCTTGACGTGAAGAATAATAGTGTACATAGGAACAGTTATTTGTAGGTTTTCTGTAAATTTTAAATTTGAATTCATTATTATCCTTAATAATTAAAACATCTAGAAAAGGCAATGAATTATTTTCTTCAAACTCAACAGTAAAGTTTATAGAATGGGCTAAGCTATTTAATTTGCAAAGGAAATGGTGTATATCTACATTCTTGGGCATAAGACACACAATATCAACATATCTAAACCATTTAGCTCTATTAGGGAGGATTATGTTAAGCAGCCTTGTTTAAAAAAAAAAATTATGTATAGGTTACTAAGAACAGGTGAAAGAGGATTTCCCATTGCCATACGAAACTTCTGAGTGTAAAACTTTTCATTTAAAAACAATTTTTGCATCAACCAAAAGCAAAGTTTAAAAAGTTTTTTAAAGATAGTTGGAACTGGGATTGGGAAAACCTAATTAACGAGTTCTTCAGAAAAAACAAACTTAATAAAACATAACAGGAACTTTTCGTAAACAAAGGGAAATAAATCCCCAAAATAAACCCTTTTAAAAACATTAAAGCCAGTCAAGGAGCTTAATTTATCAAAATAAAAACCCGGGAATATTTATTTTTCCAGACGGGTTTTTTTCTCACAATTTTTATTGTTTTTGGGGGGGTTTCGTTCCCCCTATTTCATTTTTCTTTTCCCGGGTTTTTTGTTCCATATTTCCCAGTTCTGGGCGGGTTTTCCCCTCATATTTCCTTGTTCGGGGCGGGGTTCCTTCCCCAATTTCATTTTTGGACGGGTTTTCCGTCATAAAATTTATTGTTCGGACGGGTTTCCCTGTCGTTATCCGTTTTCTGAACAGGGTTTTCCCTGTCCCTATTTCATTGTTCTGGACTGGTTTCCCCATCATAGTAAGGGTTCCGGACGGGTTTTTCTTCTCAAATTTTATTGTTCTGGACGGGTTTTTCCCGTAAAAAATTTCATTGTTTTTTGGGCCCCGGGTTCCCCCGTTATATTTTTTTTTCCCGGGGTGCTTTCCCTTTTTTTAAACCCATTGGGTTTTGGGACGGATTTACCCTTTTCATGTTTCATTGTTTTTGGGCGGGTTTTTCCCCCGTCTTTTTTCATCGTTCTGGGCTGGTTTTCCCCTTTTATATATCATTCTCCGGACTGGTTTTTCCCCCTCATATTTCATTGTTTCTGGACGGGTTTTCCCTGTCATATATCCCTGGTTCTGGACGGGTTTTCCTTCTCATATTTCATTGTTCGGGGCGGGGTTTTTTCCCTGGGCTTATTTTAATGTTCTGGACCGGGGTTTCCCCCTCATATTTCCCTTTTTTTCGGGGCTTTTTCCCCTTTAATCGGGGATGTTCTTTTGGGCCGGTTTTTTTTCCCCATATTTCATTGCCCTGGACGGGTTCCCTGTCAAGTTTTCAGGGGCATGGAAAGGGTTTTTCCCGAAATACTTTTTTGTTCGGACATATTTTCCTTTTCCCTATTTCATTTTTCTGGAAAAGGTTTTCCCCCGTCATAAATTTATTTTTTTCTTGAAAGAGTTTTCCCCCTCATATTTTTATTTTTTCCCGGACGGATTTCCCTCTCATATTTTTAATTGGGTTTTGGACGGGTTTTTTCCCCTCATAATTTTATTGGTTTTTGAAAGAGTTTCGTTCTCAAAATTCAATGTTCTGCACCGGGGTTTTTCTGTTATATTTCCTTTTTCCCGGAAAGGGTTTTTCCCTGTCTAAATTTTTTTGGGGGGGACGGGTTTCCTTCTCAAATTTTCATTTTTCTGGACGGGTTTTCTTCCAATTTTTTTTATTGTTCTGGGCGGTTTCCCTTCCCTTTTTTAAATGTTTTGAACCGGTTTCCTTTTCACATTTCATTGTTCTGGACGTTTTCCCCCGTCATATTTCATTGTTCTGGACGGGTTTCCTTGTCATATTTTTTTGTTCTGGACGGTTTTCCCTGGCTTTTCATTTCTCTTACGGGTTTTCCCTTTTTCAAAAATTTTATTGTTTTTGGACGGGTTTTTCCCCCCCATTTTTTTAGTTTTCTGGACGGGGTTTCCCCTGTCAAAATTTTTATTGTTCTTGACGAAATTTTCCCCTTTTCATATTTCCCTTTTCTGGACGGTTTCCTTGTCATTTTTCATTCTTCTGGACGTGTCCCTGTCATATTTTTATTGGTTTTTTGACGGTTTCTTTTCCCCAAATTTTATTTTTTCCTTTTACGGGGTTTTTCCTTCCCCATAATTTTTGTTGTTCTTACGGGTTTCCCTGTCAATTTTATTGTTCTGGACGGGTTTAACTTTCATATTTTATTTTTTTTGGGCCGGTTTCCCCCGTCCCTATTTCATTTTCTGGCCGGGTTTTCCCCCAATATTTCAATTTTTCTGGGCGGGTTTTTTTTCTCACATTTCATTGTTCCCTTTAGGGGTTTTCCCTTCTCCTATTTTTAATTTTTTTTTAACGGGTTTCGTTTTCCTATTTCCTTTTTCTGGGCGGGGTTTTCCCTTTTCCAAAATTTTCCCTTTTTCTGGGCGGGGGTTTCCTTTTCATAAAATTTCCCTTGTTTTTGGGCGTGTTTTTTCCCCTCATATTTTTTATTTTTCTGGGGGATTTCCCCGGCAATATCATTGTTCTTTAAACTGGTTTTTATTCGTATTTCATTGTTTTTGGACTGGTTTCCCATCATGTATAATTTGGGTTTTGGACGGGTTTTTTTCTTTTAAAAAAATTTTCCGGGGCCGGGTTTTCCCTTTTATATTTTTGTTGTTCCGGACGCGTTTTTTCCCTTTTTTAATCTCATTGGTTTTGGGGCGGATTTACCTCTCAAGTTTCATTGTTCCGGGGCCGGGTTTCCCCCTCATCTTTCCCTTTTTTTGGGCGGGGGTTTTGGCGGGTAAAGTTTCATTGTTCTGGACGATTTCCCTTTTCAATTTCATGTTTTTTGATGGGGTTTTGTTTTTCCCTATTTTTATTGTTCTTTACGGGGTTTTGGCTCATATTTCCTTTTTTGGACGGGGTTTTCCCTTTTCCCAAAATTTTTCCCTTTTTCTGGACGGGTTTCCTTCCCCTATTTTGTTGTTTGGAAGGGGTTTTCCCTTTATATTTCCCTCGTTTTGGACGGGTTTTTCCCTTTCATATAACATTTTCGGAAATGGGGTTTTCCAAAGTCCCTATATCATGGTTTTGGACGGGGGTTTTTCCCTTTTCATTTTTTGATTGTCCTAAACGGGGTTCCCCCGTCTTATTTCAATGTTCGGACCGGGTTTTCCCCGCATATTTCATTGTTCTGGGCGTTTCCCTTTTAAAAAGCCTTGGGGTTTAGGCTGGGGTTTTCCCTTTTTAATTTCCCTTTTTAAGGGGCAGGTTTTCCCCGCAGGGGTTTTATTTTTTTCTGGGGCTGGTTTTCCCGGGCATATTTCATTGTTTTTGGGCCCTTTTTCCCCATCTCCCTAATTTTAATGTTCCTTTACGAGTTTCCTTCTCTAAATTTTATTTTTCTTGGGCGCTTTTTCCCTGGCTTTTTTCATTTTCTAGACGGGTTTTCCCGGGCATATTTCTTTGGGTTTTTGACGAGTTTTTTCCCTTTTCATATTTAATTGTTCTGACGGGTTTCCCGGGCAATTTCATTCTTCCCGGACCGGTTTTCCCCGTCATTTTTCCCTTTTTGTGGACGGGTTTTTTTGTCCCTAATTCGTTGGTTTTTGACGGGTTTTCCCCCGTCCAAAAATTCATTCTTCTTACGGGTTTCCTTCTCATATTTCTTTTCCTGGAGAGGTTTCCCCGCCCTATTCATTGGTTTTGAACGGGGTTTTCCCCTTTATAATTGCATTGTTCGGGGCGGGTTTCCCTGTCATTTTCATTGTTTCCCGGAAGGGTTTCTCTGCCTTCCTTTTACTCTTCTGGGCGGGTTTCCCTGTCCCTATTTCCCCCTCTTCTGGACGGGTTCCCCCTTTCATATTTTTAAATTTTTTCTTGGCGGGTTTCCCCCTCATACTTCATTTTTTGGACTGGTTTTCCCCTTTTCATATTTTTTGTTATGGACGGGTTTCCCTCTCATATTTCATTGTTCTGGACGGGTTTCCTTCTCATATTTCATTGTTCTTGAGGGGTTTCGTTCTCATATTTCTTTGTTCTTTACGGGTTTCGTTCTCATATTTCATTGTTCTTTACGGGTTTCGTTCTCATATTTCTTTGTTCTGGACTGGTTTCCCTATCATATTTCATTGTTCTGGCCGGGTTTCCCTGTCATATTTCATTGCTATGGACAGGTTTCCTTCTCATATTTCATTGTTCTGGACGGGTTTCCTTCTTATATTTCGTTGTTCTGGACGATTTTCCCTATCATATTTTATTGTTCTGGACGGATTTCACTCTCATATTTCATTGTTCTGAACTGGTTTCCATGTCATATTTCATTGTTCTGGACGGGTTTCCTTCTCACATTTCATTGTTTTGAGAGGGTTTCGTTCTCATGTTTCATTGTTCTGGACGTGTTTCCTTCTCATATTTCCTTGTTCTGGACGGGTTTTCCTTCTCATATTTCATTGTTCTGGACGGGTTTCCCTGTCATATATCATTGTTATGGACGGGTTTCCCTGTCGTATTTCATTGTTCTGTACTGGATTTACTGTCATATATAGTGGTTCTGGACGGGTTTCCTTCTCATATTTCATTGTTCTTGACGGGTTTCCCTGTCATATTTCATTGTTCTGAATCGGTTTCCCTGTCATATTTCGTTGTTCTGGGCGCGTTTCCCTCTTATATCTCATTGTGGTGGAAGGGTTTCCCTCTCATGTTTCATTGTTCTGGACGGGTTTCCTTCTCATATTTCAATGTTCTGGACGGGTTTCTTTCTCATGTTTCATTGTTCTGGACGGGTTTCGCGGCCACATTTCATTGTTCTGGACGGGTTTCCTTCTCATATTTCATTGTTATTGATGGGTGATGGGTTTCCTTCTCATATTTCCTTGTTCTTTACGGGTTTCGTTCTCATTTTTCATTGTTCTTTACGGGTTTCGTTCTCATATTTCCTTTTTCTGGACGGGTTTCCTTCTCATATTTCATTTTTCTGGACGGGTTTTCTTCTCATATTTCATTGTTCTGCACGGGTTTTCCTGTCATATTTCATCGTTCTGGACGGGTTTCCTTCTCATATTTCATTGTTCTGGACGGGTTTCCCTGTCTAATTTCAATGTTCTGGACCGGTTTCCCTGTCATATTTCATTGTTGTGGACGGTTTTCCTGTCATATTTCATTGTTCTGGGCGGGTTTCCTTCTCATATTTCATTGTTCTGGACGGGTTTCCCTGTCATATTTCATTCTTCTGGACGGGTTTCCCTTTCATATTTCATTGTTTGGACGGGTTTCCCTGTCATATTTCATTGTTCTGGACGGGTTTCCCTGTCATATTTCATTGTTCTGGACGGTTTTCCTGTCACATTTCATTGTTCTGGACGGTTTTCCTGTCATATCGCATGGTTCGGGATTGGTTTCCCTGTCATATTTCATTGTTCTGGACGGGTTTCCCTGCCATATTTCGTTGTTCTGGACGGGTTT
>NC_069408.1:79814593-79876175 GCF_026875155.1 Cherax quadricarinatus
TACCCAAAATGTTTTCTACTTAATCTAACATGACCAAATCAAACCCCTTCGTTGAATCAAACCAAATTTTTAACCTATTTTCATCTAATCCCCCCTAGTTATTTAACCTATGTAACCTACTTCATTACACTTGCCTAATCAGTCCAAACCCTGACTTAAATCTATCCTAAACGAGCCATACTAAACCAAACCTAACTATTCTTAAAACTAGCCTAACCTAACTAAACCCTCAATATCCTAACCTATTCATTCCTAACATATCTAAATATTTTATTTAATGTTTTGTGTTATTAAACGTTTTATTGAAATCAATAATATGAGTTTTCCTATTATCGATTTCTTTAAAATGTTTGGGAATAACATCGGGAGTGAAAATAGCTGGGAATTAAATTTAGTCAGTGTGATATTACGTGTTACATAACAGTGAGTCAAGTTACCAGTCAACTCTGATATTCTTTGATCCATTATTTCCCCATTCCTGCTATCCTGCCTGATCGTGCAGCACTCAGTGAAGAGGCAGGGCCAGCAGCTGAGTCTCGACCTCTTCAACCACAAATACATGAATCCAAATATGTGAGTAAAGAGGCGAGTACACAGACACACACATACCACCGACAAGTGCCTTTGGCAACTATTAACTAGCACAAGAGGCTATATGATGAGTAATGAAATTGTCGTTCTTGTTCCCCTTTGTTGGGCAAGAACGACAATTATCATTTCTGAAAGCATGTTTCTGTGCATCTAGGTTCCCATTCTCTATTTCTGCCCAATCACAAGCCTTCCCTGAGTTGCTCCAGCTAAGTGGTGATGGCGTCTGGCTCGCTTCCATTGGTCGAGAAACCAAAATGTAAACAATTCTAGCTTGGCGTTGCTGAGAGACGTTTTTTTCATCGAGTGACTCATTATACTTTTGGATTTTACCCTCTTCAAAGTCGGTAAATAATTCTTTTCGCTTAATTAGGCTTAAAGATATTCCTAACATTAAGTAAAATACCAATAAATCACGTTAATTCCCAAGACCTAGAATATTAAGGTTATCCACTCACTTGTGTTTTGGCATAAATGAATAGTTTAGGCATATTTTGATATATAAAGTCTTGTGAAGCAAAAATACGGTGCACAAAAACGACCGAAAAATATTCTTGCCCCTTTAGGCCCCATTTTAAATTTCAGTAAATAAATATTTAAAAAATTGCAATGCACTTTATAAATTTTCTGTAGTGGTGTGGGTGTGTACAGAACGTTTTTGTCCTTTCAGATCAATGAGAAATTATTTTATGGCGAGTCCTCCAAAGTCCAGATATCTCTGCATTTTGAAGGAAAGTGACTCAGATCCAGAGCCAGATGATCTGGAATTCCTTGACAGTGGTAATGAGTATTTGCCATCGGATGCAGAGGTGTCAAGTGATGATGAGGATAAAGATAGACCACCTAAAAAGCCAAAATTGGACAAGAAAAAGAAAGGTATTGTGATCGAGGAGAACCCTGATGAAGATCTTCATGATGAGCTTGCTTCTCAAGATCAGACCTACTGGGACAAAGTTGACATCCACAATGACCCTTTGCCTGTATACGAACATGAAAAGCCTCTTGCAGTTAGGTGTGCATGTGACTATTTTAGCGAGCTTTTTACTAAAGACAAGATAGACCAAATCTCATTTCAAACTAATTTGTATGCCATGCAAAAAACATACATAGTACTTTTCGAACAGATTATGAAGAAATCACGAGGTTCACAGGTATTCTGTTGTATATGGGTATCATTTCACACCCATGCATTCAGAACTATTGGGCAACTTGAACTAAGGCACCCCAGGTTACAGAAGTCATAGGAACTATGAGGTTTAGGTTGCTTAGGCATACAATTCATTTCAGTGATAACACACAAAAGAAGGATAACGACAGATTCCACAAAATAAGGCCTCTTTACACTGCACTAACTAATGCTTGCTTGAGTGAACATCAAAATGGTATAAAATACCGACAGGTTGTTACGTAAGACATATATGCAACAGTTAGGTATCTTTATTTCGAAACGTTTCGCCTACACAGTAGGTTTCTTCAGTCGAGTACAGAAATGTTGATAGAAGCAGAAGAGACGTGAAGACGATGTAATCAGTCCATCACCATTGAAGTTTTGAGGTGGTCAGTCCCCCAGTCGGGAGAAGAGTCTTGTTCCATAGTCTGAAACAATATGGAGTTGAAGTGACAGGTTGGAGCCTTATATACCGCCAGGAGGTGAGATGTAGGCCACTAGTAGAGGTAGGAATGTTGTCGTTGGGAGGTCAGGTCCCTCTCAAATCCAGCCATTCTTACTAGTAGAAGCTGTCCAAGTTGTTTTCTGTTCTGTACTAAGATACCATTGTGTTGCAGTGTCTGACAGAGTGAACATCAAAATAGTATAAAATACCGAGAGGTTGTTAGGTAAGACACATATGCAACAGTTAGGTATCTTCATTTCGAAACGTTTCGCCTTCACAGTAGGCTTCTTCAGTCGAGTACAGAAAAGTTGATAGAAGCAGATGAGACGTGAAGACGATGTAATCAGTCCATCACCCTTGAAGTTTTGAGGTGGTCAGTCCCTCAGTCTGGAGAAGAGTCTTGTTCCATAGTCTATGGTCTATAGAAATAAAGATACCTAACTGTTGCATATGTGTCTTACCTAACAACATAATGCTTGCTTGAAAGTTCCAGCTACACATAGTAGTCTGTTGAAAAAGTTATGGTTGATTTCTAAGGATAAAACCGCTGGAAACCTAAGGCAGTCATCAAAACCAAACCAGACAAGGGGGGTGTCAAGCTATTTGTCCTGCAAGTGAAGATGGATAATAACATGATATACTTACGTATAAAGGCAAAATTAACTTTTGACAACCACCCTATAAAGCGCCACATGAAGAAACTAAACTACCAATAAGTTCAAAGATTGTTCTGGTACTTGCAACAACTCTCAACCAAAGAAATACATCAGCAATCATGCTGACAATTTTTTTTCAAAGCTACCTTTGCTCCAGTTGCTAAGAGAAAAGTATAACTGCAGATACACTGGAACAGTACGTGAAAATAGATGTTGTAAGCCTGAACTGATGCCTGTCAAACAAATGGAAAAGAACGTAGTGCCCAGGGGCTCTCTTGACTTCAAAACCAATGATGGTATCCTTGTTGTAAGATGGAAGGAGAACAAAGCTGTGACTTTAGTGACAAATGATGTTGGGGTTAATCCTGTCACTTTAATTGACAGATATAACAAGGACACAAAGATCAAAATTCGGTTCCAGTGCCCTGCAGTCATCAAGAACTATAATGCACACATGGGAGATACTGACAAAAGTAACATGTTGGTGCATCTGTACAAAACACCTATGAAATCTAAATGTTGGTACTTTATGGCTGTTTCCCTTTATGTTCTTGACTTTCAGTTGTGAATGCGGGCTTCTTTACTGCCGTGATTATCGGTTCTAAAAGCAAGTGCATGTCATGAAGCTATTCAGGCTTGACATCTCTATCACTGCAAGATCCAATGACAAAAGTTTAGACGCAGCAACATAAGAACAAGTCCCAAGAGCTTCACCAAATAATTCCAATGGTGACATTTAATGATTTGTAAACCCTTTGAAATTTGTCATCTGCAGTGCAGAAACCAATGTGCAGAAAGGCCCAGATGACAGTTTTGAGGTTGGATAAACAACTAGGAAACTGGCCAGTGCCAGGCAAGCTCTTACATGCAAGTTTTGCAGCAAACACAAACTTGTCCTTCCTCATTTTCCTGTGCCATATGCTAAGTAATCTATGCATCAAGGGGATTGAAATTGCTTCTTAAAGTTTTATTGCAAAAATTAGCGATCTAGAATCTGTGTTCTTTCTCAGGAAACTCAGGAATACAGGAATTAAATTTTTTATCCCTTTGCAATGTGTCCGTGTTGCTACTTGGTTCATTTTTGTATTTTTTTATTACTTACAAAATGTTTGAAAACAAGTTCAATTTTTTTTTGATATCGTCTTTTTTGTATAATAAATTAAAAAAAATAGTTATTTGCTTTTTTATTAACAACTGCAACTATGCAACATTTAAAAATTGTTGACCTTTGATGGTAGGGACCGAGTTTTGTGGGTTTGTTCGCATATTTGCAATTGATCGAAAATAAACTTTCACATATTTATTTACATGGGCTCTTTTTACCTTACATTAACACACTGTCCACTCATGGGAAATCAATTCAAATTTCGAAATTTTTTTCGACCCTTGGCCCCCAAAGGGTTTCAATTAACCCTTTGGGTTAATACAACTTATGCAATAGGCATTACTTCATTTAAATTCACTATTTTGATAAAAAGATTTTACCAGTAAATTTCCTGAAACCTATTATAATCTTAACCTTGCATGTTCATCTTGATGTTAACTCTTTGGGGTTTAAAACTCCATTATTACTTTTGGTGTCATTGTGGTTTTTAGTGTTGGAATAAACATTGGTAATTGATATCGCTTCGTTGGTTTAAAAGGAACGTTAACAACATTGGACATATTAGAAAACGTTCCGGTCCTGGTCAAGAGTCAAGTAACGAAACCTTTTTAAATAACTGTTTTCGAAGGCTTTTGACAGGCTCACAATATACTCCTCACCCCGGACCCAAAGCCTCCCACCAAATATCCCACGGTATTCATTCACCCATGCAATAATCTTCCACTACCCAAACACAGCAACCCAACACCCAAACCAAGTGTCGGGTACGGCGGCTGAGAGGAAACACATTTTGGTCCTGGGACTGAATCTTTCCTGGGGAGGCAACTTCAGCCCCCGGAGGGTCGTAAGGGCCCCTGGGAAAATTCACTGACCTCCACCTAATAAGGAAGATTGTAGAACCTTGGTACCGGGAACCTACATCAGGAAATGCATATTGGTGTGGTGCATGGTAGCGTGATGCATGATAGTGTGATGCATGATGGTGTGATGCATGGTGGTGCGATATATGTTGTGATGCGTGGTGGTGTGGGGCATTGCAGTGTGATGCATGGTGGTGTGGTGCGTGGTAGTGTGATACATGGCGGTGTGGTGCATAGTGGTGTGGTACATGATAGTGTGATAGGTGGTGGTGTGATACATGGTGGCGTGTTACACAGTGGTGTGGTGCATGAAATCATGATGCATGGTAGTGCTATACATGGTAGTGTGATGCATGGTGGTGTGGTGCATGGTAGTGTCAAACGTGGTGTTGTGCATGGTGTGGTGCATAGTAGTGTGGTGTATTATAGTGTGATACATGGTGGTGTGATGCATGGTGGTGTGATGCATGGTAGTGGGATACATGGTAGTGTGATACATGGTGGTGTGATACATAGTGGTGTGATGCATGTTGGTGGGGTGCATTGCGTGAAGATTGTGGTGTACGGTGCTGTTGTGCATTGTGTAATGCATGGTAGTGTGGTGCATGATGGTAAAGGTGCACAGTGGTGTGATGCATGATGATGTCGTGTATGGTTGCGTGGTGTTATTGGTGTTGTGCCTGGTGTTTTTTAAATTATATTGTGCATAATGAAAAGGTAGGTGACTTTGTGGTGTTTTTGTTGTGGTGGTGATATGTTGTGACATGGTGTTACAAAATTATATGGTGTATATTGATATTTTGTGTGGTGGTATGATGTCTGATGGTGTGGTGGTGGAGTGATTTTGAGCCTCATGTTGTGTTGTATGGCTGTGTGGTGTGGTGTGAGCGTGTTTGCTACATGATGGTATGATGTATGGTAGCATGGTGCATAGAAGCACAGTACGTGGTCATGTGGTGCGTACTGGTGTAGTGAATGGACACAAGCTGCGTGGATGTGCAGTACTTGGGGGCGGGCAGGCATGGAGGCGTCAGATATGGGGGCGTGCAGAAATGGGGGCGTGCAGAAATGGGGGCGTGGCCCTGCAGAAATGGGGGCGTGCAGATACGAGGGCGTACAAACGCGTGACCGTTGTAGTGAAGTCACACTCTTTATCAATTTACGAAGTTATACCTTCACTTAGGTTCTCACCTGAGAGAAAGTGACATACTTATGGTGCCTAATTCTTACAAGTCCCGAAAGCTGTTCGTTCTTGTTTAAAATTAGTCTCTAAACGATTTTGAAATTAATCCTTTATTATTTTTAATTTAAAAATATTTTAAAATTTGAGCAAAGGCCCATATTAGTACTAAAGGCTTTTGTCTACGTTAATTCTGTTAAAATAAAAAATAAACAACAATTAAAGGGAAATTTAAAGAAAATTTTAAACAATAAGATTTGCTAGAAGATACGAAATTTTTATTATTATTATTATTATTATCATTTATTATTATTATTATTTTTATTATTTACTGAAAGCTCTAAACCCAGGTGGGTCATCCAGTATCAAGATAACCATTAAACAATTTTTTACCTAAAATATTTATATATGTATTTATTTTCCTAGCTATATACTGATATTAATGGTCATTGTCATAAACGACTGAACCTTCTTTATCGTAGATCAGATCCTCTATGCTCTATCATATTCTTATACAAATTGGTCTAAGAAAAGTGATTAAAATACATTCTATCATTATTCATGGTCTGGATGGTGACATTTAAGTTATAATAATTTCAGGTATGGCTCTATGTCTTGGATTATGTTCTTCAGGGTTGGTTTATATTATATCTAATATTTTTTATCTATCATTATGGCCTATTTTCAAATATCAAGCATGGTACCAATGGTAAGTGTGTGTAGACTTGTTTGGGTGTTGTAGGTGATCAAGTAACAAGACGTCATTTGTCCTTTCTGAGAGGGTAAAATGGTGAAAACGCTGAAGGGGCCTATACCCCTCCTTTTCTGGAGAAAATTTCTCCACAGGTGCTCTAGAATCGCTTTTTAGATTTGGGCAGGACCACCAGCCTGGTCAGTCGGGTTTCGGGGCACCAGCCAACTCAATTGGGTAAGAAACACCTGTTGATCAGATGTGTGCTCATCCACGGGTCTTCGTTAGGATTTGTCACAGTGGGATGTCAGGGGGTCTTCCCGCTGGGTGTGACGACGACAATGTTTTCTCCACTACACAGCTTTACCTAACTTAGTCTCATCACACTTCTACACACTGGCGTGAAAGTTAAGGACTTAGTAATGTTTTCACGTCAGAGTCTCATGTGTCTCTAACCTCTGAGATGCCAGGTTTGTACAGGCTAGTGTTAGACTCTCTTGTTTCCTTTTGACTGTACCTCAGTTTTTATCATATTGTTGTTACGTGTGGACAGTGTCACATACTTTTCTTAATGAAGTTAATCAATTCTATTTGAAATGTGATTAGTTCTATATTAATTTAAGGTTGGTGATTTGGGAGCTGTATGAAAATCTCACAATAAACTTAAGATGGACATTGGAAACTGTATAAAACCGCAAATTATGTAACATGGTAACACTGGACTATATTTTTAAATCTGCAGTTATAAAAAGAATTCACTCATCAACCCTAATTTTATAGTCAATGATATCACACCGATTTTAGGGTAAGTTGGTGATGTTGATTCCAAATACATCATCGGTTTTACTTCATTGGCTCTAGTTTCTGATACAGTTTGTATCCCACTGCAAAACATACAAGATGTAAAAAAATATATATTGAAATCGCATTGAAATTAACTTTTAGATCACTCAAAAGTCGAATCATATACAAACTGGCACTTCATTCTATATAAGAATACCACTATTTACTGCATATGAAAACGTTGTTTGTACTATTTCCTTCTGTGTTAGTCACCAGCACAGTTTTGTTGAGTGAGTAATTGGAAGAAGCATATTGATTACCATTATGCAATAAGATACATTTCAAGTTCTAATGGAGCTGTCTATAAAAAGTGCCCCTCTCCTTGTTGTATTCAAGACCCATTCAAAAAAGTCCAGAGATGTTACTGCAGTATACATGATCTTCATCTTAGCTGAAGTAAGGAGTTCAACCTCTTATGTCCGATAAGCCGTTATTTAACTTCTTCTGGTTTGATAGTTATTTGCTTTGACAAAATGAGGATACATATCAGATCACTGGCTCTTTTTTGGGAGAACTTCTGGGGTATTTTAAATGCATACTTCATATTCGGTTCCACTACTTTCACCTGTGTTATATCCTAAACACTGAGTTTTTTTCAACATCTGAAACAGGGCGGTCAGGCAGTGTTGTAAACACTGGTATGGGAAAGGTCTTCGCTGTGTGACACAACTCTTTTTGCTGACTCCAAGTCAGGATATTCCCCCTTGACTTTCTTGTATCGATTGAAAACCTTTCACTTCCCATTTCAGAAATAACAATCCTCCCGGTGGTTCTTTGGTTCTCTCCACAAACCCTAGGCACACAGAAGTTCAAATTTTTCCTTTCCCTATTTTTTCTACACATATTTTGCAGACCATGTAGGGAGCCCAAGACTTGTTATGTTCTCCAGGCTCCACCCAAAATAAGAAAAATACTATTTTTATTAAAAATGTATATTTTTTTCGTTGCTTTTGCAAGGAATATTCTCCACAAATGTAGCAAAATTCTTCGGGATTGTTTAAGCAGACTCTTCGTGAAGAATTCATGTTCATATAGCAAAAATATTACAAAATAAAGGTTACAATATTGTCACATGGTCGTTGTTGATACAATTATGCGTTAAATATTAAATCATTTAAAAATATAATTCTAATCTTAATAAAAACTAACTGTATATACAAGTTGTCACTACACATACACGAGTTATGGCTAAATTTCCTGTCAACTGAGGGTAGGTGTGCAATATCTCACAAGCTAGAGCCAATTTGAAAAATCTACTGACACTTTCGAATTCAGTAACCCCAAAATAATCTAAATATCTTCAAATATCTTTGGCAACGATATTTTGTTGACCAGTGATAATCTTTATCTCTAAAGTAATTGTTAATTTCCTTAATTTAATATCCCCTAGGATTTTGTTTCATGTAAGACTTAAAATTCTTTGCTTCTTTGAACCTGAGGAAATATTTGAATCAGTACTGAAATACATCGAATTACTATAATTACTTTTCATATATTTTTGAATAATGCAAATAACTTCAATGAATTCTGATGCTTTCTGAAACCTGTGAAATACTACACATGGAAGTTATTAAGAAGTAACTACTGCCGGCTATAATACAAATACTGAGCTGTTTTATTTATTGTTTTGTTGAACTCGAAAAACAGGCTTTTATTAGGCTGGAAGTCTAACTTCTGGTCTGGTGAGAAGCCGATTTTAACGTCATTTATATTTATCTAAGTGAGCAGGCAACCAGACTGGAAAAAAATGGAGGTGTGTCTCACGGAGGCCGAAGCATATTTGCCTGCTATCGGTATTAGGTGTTACGCACCTAATACCGACAACAGGCAGGTATGCTGCACAGTAATTTTGCATGATTATAAATATAATTAACATTCAATTAATAAAATAATAAAATACATGTGCAGAAAAATGTTGCAGCTATAAGACGCAATATGTAGGGTTCCGGTTACGTTTAATAGACTAAAATTAAATTATTTCGACGTAGTTCAACTACGGTAATGACCAAGAAGCTTTTCTCACAAAAATACATGGCTTCCCACAGGGTAAAAGATAAATCATACTGAACTATGTTTTAGCTTACAAAAACAACGTATGGATGAATCCAAGTCGTATGAAATTACCACTGATATATGAGTGAGGTGTGGTGTTACAGTGCGTACAGGCCTGGTGGAGTGAAAACATGGGTTGTAGCGTCATGGCGTTGTAGTGCAGGTAGTGATGGTGTGGCATTGAAGGGCTTGGTGGTGTGGTGGTGCAGGACGTGAGGACGTTATGCGTAGTGGTGCAGGGCGTTGTACTACAGGGAATAGGGACGTGATAGCGTGATGTACTGCTTTAGGTCGTGCTGGTACAGGGAGTGAAGGCATGGTTACACAGGTGTAGTGTTACGATGCTTTGAGGCGTAGTGGTTGTATACTGATGTGATTATCAGGGCGCAATGGTGTACGATGTAATGGTGTGATGGTGGAAGATGTGAAAGCATTTTAGAGTGGTGGTGCAGGGTGTGGAAACGTGGTGATATAGGGCGTAGTGGTGAAAAAAGTGAAGATGGTCGCCCCGCCTGCATCCTGCTGCACTTTATCCAGAATGAGCAGCAATAGAAGAAGGATATAAAAGTTAATGGTAACATTTCTGGATAGTGAGGCTGCAAGAAATTCTCCCCGCAGAGCACGTCGCAGCGCCCTCACGCGCCCACGGCGTTCAGGGACATGGGCTTCGCAAACAGGGAAAAAAGGTTTCTGGAAATAAGAGGCAAGGAGTTCAGCTTTTGGATGGGTATTGGGTTTTCCAAGGTAGAAGGTTGGGGCATGAAGTTTAGGAGATAAAAAGACTATTGTGAAACATTTTGTGGATAAAACATCTGCTATGAGCAGCTTGCATGTAGATTCGCAATTTTGTGTGAGAACTCTGCGTGTAGACATTTAATTTTTGGAGCACTTATACACACACACACACACACACACACACACACACACACACACACACACATGCACAAGCACACGTAGTGTAGTGGGTCACAAGCGCCAGGCTCCGAGAATCTTAGTGCTTTTAGGGCGTGTTTTAGCAACTAGAAGCAACCAGTGTCAGTGACAACGTCAGTGAACAACCCTACAAGTGATAACCAAAGTATTAGCAAAAATAAATAAAGTAAAGGCGAGAGAAAGCTTGAAATTATACAACAAAATTTCAAAGTGCCAGTTCGTTGAGGCCTAGTTGGCACTTGTTGCCACACTGTTACAAATATACAAAGTACAAAGCGAGTGACTAAAAAGAAAAGATAAAAAAAAATTAAGAGAGGTTGGCTAACGACAAACTGTGATGTAGCACACAGCGTGAACAAGCTAGCCAGAAAGGGGATATATATATATATATATATATATATATATATATATTATATATATATATATATATATATATATATATATATATTATATATATATATATTATATATATATATGGTAGTAGGTTGGTAGACAGCAACCACCCAGGGAGGTACTACCGTCCTGCCAAGTGAGTGTAAAACGAAAGCCTGTGATTGTTTTACATGATGGTAGGATTGCTGATGTCTTTTGTCTGTCTCATAAATATGCAAGATTACAGGCATGTCTTGCTACTTCTACTTACACTTAGGTCACACTACACATACATGTACACATTTATTTATACACACTCATCTGAGTTTTCTTTGATTTTTATCTTATAGTTCTTGGTCTTATTAATTTTCCTTTTATATCCATGGGGAGTGGAATAAGAATCTTTCCTCCGTAAAGCCATGCGTGTTGTAAAGTCAACTAAAATGCCGGGGAACAATGGGCTAGTAACCCCTTTTCCTGTAAAGATTACTAAAAAGAATAAGAAGAAGAAAATTGTCAAAGTGGGAAGTCTGAATGTGCGTGGATGTTGTGCAGATGATAAGAAAGAGATGATTGTGGATGTTATGAATGAGAAGAAGCTGGATGTCCTGGCTTTAAGTGAAACAAAGCTGAAGGGGGTGGGAGAGTTTCAGTGGAGAGGAATAAATGGGATTAGGTCAGGGGTTTCAAATAGAGTTAGAGCTAAAGAAGGAGTAGCAATAATGTTGAAGGATAAGCTATGGCAGGAAAAGAGGGACTATAAATGTTATTAATTCAAGGATTATGTGGGAGTAAAATAAAGATTGGATGTGAAAAGTGGGTTATATAAGCGTGTATGCACCTGGAGAAGAGAGAAGTGTAGAGGAGAGAGAGAGATTTTGGGAAATGTTGAATGAATGCGTGGGGAGTTTTGATCAAGAGTGAGAGTAATGGTGGTTGGGGATTTCAATGCTAAAGTGGGTAAAAATGTTATGGAGGGAGTAAGTAGTAGGTAAATTTGGGGTGCCAGGGGTAAATGTAAATGGGGAGCCTTTAATTGAGCTATGTGTAGAAAGAAATTTGGTAATAAGTAATACATATTTTATGAAAAAGAGGATAAATAAATATACAAGGTATGATGTAGCACGTAATGAAAGTAGTTTATTAGATTATGTATTGGTGGATAAAGGTTGATGGGTAGGCTCCAGGATGTACATGTTTATAGAGGGGCAACTGATATATCGGATCATTATTTAGTTGTAGTTACAGTTAGAGTAAGAGGTAAATGGGAAAAGAGGAAGGTGGCAACAACAAGTAAGAGAGGAGGGTGAAGTGTATAAACTAAGGGAGGAGGAAGTTCGGGTGAGATATAAGCGACTATTGGCAGAAAGGTGGGCTAGTGCAAAGATGAGTAGTGGGGGGGTTGAAGAGGGTTGGAATAGTTTTAAAAATGCAGTTATTAGAATGTGGGGCAGAAGTTTGTGGTTATAGGAGGGTGGGGGCAGGAGGAAGGAGGAGTGATTGGTGGAATGATGAAGTAAAGGGTGTGATAAAAGAGAAAAGGTAGCTTATGAGAGGTTTTTTACAAAGCAGAAGTGCTATAAGAAGAGCAGAGTATATGGAGAGTAAAGAAGGTAAAGAGAGTGGTGAGAGAGTGCAAAAGGAGAGCAGATGATAGAGTGGGAGAGGCACTGTCAAGAAATTTTAATGAAATAAGAAAAAAATTTGGAGTGAGTTAAACAAGTTAAGAAAAGCCTAGGGAAAATATGGATTTGTCAGTTAAAAACAGAGTAGGGGAGTTAGTAGATGGGGAGATGGAGGTATTGGGTAGATGGCGAGAATATTTTGAGGAACTTTTAAATGTTAAGGAAGGAAACAGAGGCAGTAATTTCATGCACTGGTCAGGGAGGTATACCATCTTTTAGGAGGTGAAGAAGAGCAGAATGTAAGTGTGGGGAAGGTACGTGAGGCATTACGTAAAATGAAAGGGGGTTTAAAGCAGCTGGAACTGATGGGATCATGACAGAAATGTTAAAAGCAGGGGGGGATATAGTGTTGGAGTGGTTGGTACTTTTGTTTAATAAATGTATGAAAGAGGGGAAGGTACCTAGGGATTGGCGGAGAGCATGTATAGTCCCTTTATATAAAGGGAAAGGGACAAAAGAGACTGTAAAAATTATAGAGGAATAAGCTTATTGAGTATACCAGGAAAAGTGTACGGTAGGGTTATAATTGAAAGAATTAGAGGTAAGACAGAATGTAGGATTGCGGATGAGCAAGGAGGTTTCAGAGTGGGTAGGGGATGTGTAGATCAAGTGTTTACATTGAAGCATATATGTGAACAGTATTTAGATAAAGGTAGGGAAGTTTTTATTGCATTTATGGATTTAGAAAAGGCATATGATAGAGTGGATAGAGGAGCAATGTGGCAGATGTTGCAAGTATATGGAATAGGTGGTAAGTTATAAATGCTGTAAAGAGTTTTTATGAGGATAGTGAGGTCAGGTTAGAGTGTGTAGAAGAGAGGGAGACTACTTCCCGGTAAAAGTAGGACTTAGACAGGGATGTGTAATGTCACCATGGTTGTTTAATATATTTATAGATGGGGTTGTAAAGGAAGTAAATGCTAGGGTGTTCGGGAGAGGGGGGATTAAATTTTGGGGAATCAAATTCAAAATGGGAATTGACACAGTTTACTTTTTGTGATGATACTGTGCTTATGGGAGATTCAAAGAAAAATTGCAAAGGTTAGTGGTTTGAGTTTGGGAATTGTGAAAAGGTAGAAAGTTGAAGTGAACATAAAAAAGAGTAAGGTGATGAGGGTGTCAAATGATTTAGATAAAGAAAAATTGGATATCAAATTGGGGAGGAGGAGTATGGAAGAAGTGAATGTTTCAGATACTTGGGAGTTGACGTGTCGGCGGATGGATTTATGAAGGATGAGGTTAATCATAGAATTGATGAGGGAAAAAAGGTGTGGTGGTGCGTTGAGGTATATGTGGAGTCAAAAAAACGTTATCTATGGAGGCAAAGAAGGGAATGTATGAAAGTATAGTAGTACCAAACACTCTTATATGGGTGTGAAGCTTGGGTGGAAAAATGCAGTAGCGAGGAGACGGTTGGGGGCAGTGGAGATGTCCTGTTTAAGGGCAATGTGTGGTGTAAATATTATGCAGAAAATTCGGAGTGTGGAAATTAGGAGAAGGTGTGGAGTTAATAAAAAGTAAATTTGTCAGAGGGCAGAAGAGGGGTTGTTGAGGTGGTTTGGTCATTTTGAGAGAATGGATCAAAGTAGAATGACATGGAAAGCATGTAAATCTATAGGGGAAGGAAGGGGGGTAGGGGTCGTCCCCGAAAGGGTTGGAGAGAGGGGGGTAAAGGAGGTTAAAACAAGGGGCTTGGACTTCCAGCAAGCGTGCGTGAGTGTGTTAGATAGGAGTGAATGGAGACGAATGGTACTTGGGACCTGACGATCTGTTGGAGTGTGAGCAGGGTAATATTTAGTGAAGGGATTCAGGGAAACCCGTTATTTTCATATAGTCGGACTTGAGTCCCGGAAATGGGAAGTACAATGCCTGCACTTTAAAGGAGGGGTTTGGGATATTGGCAGTTTGGAGGGAAAATGTTTTGTATTTTATATGTGTATGCTTCTAGACTGTTGTATTCTGAGCACCTTTTGCAAAAACAGTGATAATGTGCGAGTGTGGTGAAAGTTTTGGGAATGATAAAAGTATTTTTTTTTTGGGGAAATTTTCTTTCTTTTTTGGGTCACCCTGCTCGGTGGGAAAAACGGCCCCGACTTGTTGAAAAAATATATATATTTATATTTTTATATTATTATATAAAATATATTTATATATTTTTTATATTATAAATAGGGAAAAGCAGAGGTGGTGGCAGCAGAAAAGGCCGGGGGGAAGTAGTGCTCCCAATAAACGGGTTGGGGGTGTCATAAAAAAAATTTAAGAAGTGTACTTCCCAAAAAGTTGAAGCATAAAATTTAAAAAAGTACCCGGGTTTTAAAAGTGATAAGTTGGAAAAAATGAGGACTAAAAAAGGGCAACGGGGAAAAAAAATTTAGTAAAAAGTCAGCGGGGGAAAAGGGCGGGGTGCACGGTAAACCCGTACAGCGAGCATGTACGCGAGATCGTACATCAGGCATCTGGTGGACGTCCCCTCTGAGGAGTAACAAAACAAATCACCTTTTTGTGGTTGGGGGGGAATTTTTGAGGGGTAGAGCCGGCCCTCGGTACTGGTAGCTACCCACAAACCCTGCTCCGGGAGCGTTTAAATCATACCAAAACCCCTAGCAGTAGTAGGAAGATAAAATTTTTGGGAGAAAGGAATGGGCAGGGGATTAAGGTGGTTTAATGGGACTAAGCCCTGAAAAACAGTTTCGAGGAAAAAGTTTTGGGACCCCAAAGGGTTCGAAACAATCTGGGGAACAAGTATTGGGTCCCACAGGAAAAAAAAAAGGGTTTAGTACTTAACTGGGGGGAAAGAAGACTTGTTAACACAGCTGGGTTTTTATAATTTTAAAATTACTCTCGGGTGTTAATGGTACCCTTTTAGTTTTTAGGGATACACAGAGGTGAAAAGTTTTTTCTGGGACATAAAAAACAACTGACGTTCTACAACACCATTTTTGCGCACCCCAATACACTCGGGGAAAGGAGCTGAGTCTGGGCCCTGAAACCAAACTGGGGGTTTACACACAGCTTTTCCTTTCCCCCCCCCCACAGACCTTTTCCCCCCCCCCGCTCTTGCCTTCACCCCCCTACTCCCTCCTATTTTTCCCTTTTCCCCCCCCCCTCGCTTTTCCCTCTCTCTAAATAGCCTTTTTCCCCCCCTTTCCCCCCTACTCTTTCTTTCTCTCCCCTTTTCTCTCTCTCTCTCTCTCTGTCTCCCTCACTCCCAAAACCCCTTTTTCCCCACCTCCTCTCTCTTTTTTTTAAGGCTTCTCTCTCCATTTTCCCAATTTCTCTCTTCATAGCCTTTTCCCTCCCCCCTCCTTTCTCCCCCTCTCTCTCTCCCTTTTACTCTCTCTCTCCTTCCCTTCTTTCCCCCAATCTTTTACCTTTCTCTCCCCCTCACATTTCTCTCCTCCCCCCCTTGGTCTTTCCCCCCCCCCCCATATTTCTTCCTCTCTTCCCTCTTTTACCCTTTCTCTCTCCTCTCTCTCCCCTTTTTCTCCCCTTTTTTCTCTCCCCCTCGCCCCTCTCCTCCTCTGGGCCTTCTGTCTGTGGTAAAAAAAAAAAAAAAAAAAAAAAAAAAAAAAAAAAAAAAAAATGGGTGGCCCTAGGGGGACGGAAAAAACCAGAAAAAAATATTGGAAAAAGGGAAATTTCGGAAAAAAGGGGGGAAAAGAGGGAGTTAAGCTCCAAATAAAGGGAGGAAGGGGTGGTGAAGGAAAAAAGAAAGTTAAAAACTTGGAAGAAAAAGGGAAAAGGGGAAATGGGGAAAAATGCGGGGAAGGGGGAGGGTTTAAGCAAAAAGGGGGCTAGGGAACAAGGCCCCTTAAAGAAAACGGGGGAAAAAGGAAAAAGAAAAGGAGACAAAGGGAAAATTTAAAAGGGGGAATCAAAATTAAAAGGTCCGAAGACGGGGGAAGGTAAAAAAATGGAGAGACTAAACAAGGCCCTACAGCCCCCAAAGTTGGGCAAAAAAAGACAGTTCATAAAAATAAATTTTCAGGTTAAGAAAAGGGAAGGTATGCAAGAAATTCAAAAGAAAAAAAATACCGGGGGAAGGGGCAGATAAGCATTCCATGGGAAAGGGGAAAGGGCGATGAAAGTTTTGTTAAGGGGAAGGGAAAATTAAAAGGGGGAAACAAGGGGGCTCGTGGGGGGAAAACCCCCCCGAGCGGTGGGGGCCCCAAAAACCCTGGGGGAAAATTTTAAAAAAAACAGGAGGGGGGAAAAAAAATGATTGAAGGCATCAGGGAAAAAAATTAGGTGAGGGCGATAGGACCGGGTGACAAAATTTTCGTGAAATTGGGTGGTTTGCGAGTGGAAGGATTTGGCCTGTCGGGAGTAATTTCAAGGAAGAATCATTTCAAACCCGGGAAATTCTGCAAGAGAAAAGCCAAAGACTGAGGAAAAAACCGGGGGTACCGAGAGTATCCCTCGACCGCAAACGGGAACACAAAAAGGGAAAGGACTCCCTAAAAGAGAGGGTACAGGGCGCAAGGAGGAACGAGAGGCAATGACGAAAATGAGCGGCCCCCAGACACAGGGGGGGGGGGAAAAAACCCCACCCACAGAATCTCCCACCAAAAAAAAACTCCAACCGCGACTTTCCCCAAAACGCAATGAGAAACCCTTTATACTACAACCCACTCACTGTTCCCTTTTGCCACCCCCCCCCATATCAAAAAACCCCACCCCAACGCTGTCCCCTTTTGGGCATTTTTGACCCCACCCCCTCATCACAAACCCCACCAACACCCCAGCCCCCTTTTAGGCCCCACCAGGGGTTTTCGCTCCCCCAAAACCCCAAAAATTCTTGCTTGGGCCCCAATGATAGAAAAAAAATGAAAGTTTTGTACACCCAAAAACGGATTTGGGAAAAATGAATAAAAATGGGGGAGTGGAAAAGAAAAAAATCAGTGAAAAATCCCCCGGTTTATAGCGGGCACAGAAAAAAAAACTCGCTGAGACACTAACAGACACAAATTTCCCCCAAAGGGATTATCAGAAACCCGAGGAAAAATAGAAGGAGGAGGGGGGAGGAGGGGTTGCCCCTGCTCATAAAACCGTGGGGATTTGGGGGAAAAGGAAATGGAAGTATTTATTGGAATGTTTTTATAACCCACCCAGAACTGCAGGGGGGGCCAAAAGAGGATTTCATAGAAAACAAAAGGGTGATGGTGGGCACATGGGGTAGGTGGCAAGAAGGGCTCACTCGAGCAGAGCAAAAATTTCTGGTAATGGGCGGGTTTAAAAACAGGGGAAAACGATGGGGAAAAACCCGGAGCCAATGGGGGTCCCGTACATGGAGAAAAACCCAAAATGATGGATGTGGTACTTGGGAAAACCCCCATGCCCTCAAAAATGTCAGGGACACAACCCGAGGGGGAGGGGGGGATGGCCCGAAGGGCGGATCTTGTGTTCCCCTGAGAGTTCAACCCCTTCCCCCCACTTTTCGGAGGGCCCCTTGGGGTAGCGGGTTACGTGGTTCTGAGTTTTGAATTTTATTGGGAGAGTTACAAGTGGGGAAGGGGAACAGGGACTGAAAAAGGGGGCAGGCCAAACTATTAAAAAGGGGGAAACTACACAGGTTTGAGAAACTTCCTGCAGGAGGGTTTAGTTGGGGCAGAGAAATGGTAGGGGAAAAACAGTAAACGAGATGAGGAATATGGGGGGCAAAAAAGTGCAAGGAGGCAGAGGAAAGTTTTGTTTTCCCCAAAGGGAAAAAGAAATAATAGGAAGACCAAAACGAGTCCCCTTTGGGTTTTCCCGAAGGGTAGGGAGGCCCCAAAAAATAAGTGAAAAAAGAGAATGGAAAAGGGACAAAGGGGGCATAGGGCCCCGGGAAAAAAAGGAGATTAGTAGAAGAGGGCCAAAAAAACGAGTATGCCAGATAAGGAGGGAGGCCCAGCGACAGTATGAAAACGCATGCATCCCAAAATCAAATTTTACCCCAAACTGCTGTATTGCCCATTAGGAGGAAGACAACAGTCAAGGACCAGGGATAAGGCTGAGGAAAGAAGGTGGAGAAAAATCAAAAAGAAAAAGATTTAAGAGGGTTTTTGAGGAGTCAAAACGAGATTTTAAAGGAAAATATTTACAGTAGAGGGCAGGAAGGAAATTGGGGGGGGCAGACCAGTGGGGACACCAGGAAGGAATACACCAAAAAAGTGTTGGGCGACTAAAATACAGATGGGAGGAGGTGAAAAAACTGCTAAGGGACATCGTTTCCCAAAGGCCCAAAGGGCCGGGCAAATTCCCCGTGGGGGCCTTAGAGAAGGGGGCAGATAGTTGTGGTTCCCCTTACCACAATTTTTCAACCCCGTCCCTGGAAAATGGGCAACTACCCCGAGGTATGGAAGGCGGCAAAAAGTAGTTCCCATTTTTTTAAAAAAGGGGACAGAAAAGAGGCACTAAACTATAGACCTGTGTCATTTTACGTGTATAGTTAAAAAAAAAAAAATTATGGAGAAGATTTTTTAGGAAAGGGAGGGGGTGGGAGCACCTTTGGGAATGAACAAGAGTAAAAAAAAGGCCCAAACCCGCAAGGGGTTACGGAAGGGGAAAAACCCGTGTCCCAAACCCTTTTGGAGTTTTATGATTTTAAAATAACAGAAAGTAAGACAGAGAGAGAGGGCCCTGGGTTGATTGCATCTTCTTGGGGGTGCAAGAAGGGGCCTTTTACACAGTTCCTCACAAGAGATTTGTGGAAGCTTGGGGCATCAAAGGGGTAGGGAGAGGAGGACCCCCCTTTGCAGGGGTTTGGGTAGGTGGCCCCAAAAACTGCAAAATTTTTCAAGGAGGATGGGTATAACACCGAGCATGTCTCCGGAAGCAACACAACCCGAAACTGCTGCAGGGATATGGGGGCCTGGCAAAACTGGAAAAGGGATTTTCCCATACCTTAGTAAGGAAACGTTTTAAGACATGTACACCGGGTATGGGCAGGCCCATACGGGTATGCGCACATGTTTGGAAAACCCCACTTGTAAAGACGTCAAGAAACTAGAGAAAGTACAAAGGTTTTTCCACAAGGTTTGTTCCCGAGCTAAGGGGGGTTTTCCCATGAAAGGGAAAAATTAAGGGAAATCGGCCTTTACGAACTGGAGGGCAGGGAGGGTCAGGGGAGAAAATGATAACGACATATTTTAAAATTTCTGTGTGGAATTGACAAAAGGGGGACAAAGACAGGATGTTCCAGGGAGGGGACACAGAAACAAGGGGGCCACAATTTGGGAAATTGGGAAAACCCAAAAGATTCCCGAGAGATATTAGGAAGTATTTTTTCATTTATTGAGTTGTAAGGAGTGAATGGCCCAGAAAATGGCGTAGTGGGGGGCGGAAAACCAAAAAACGTTTTAAGACGGGTTTGATTAAAAACTCATGGAAACGGGGGGAGAGAGGGTCCCGTAGCAACCGGGGGAAGAGGCGGGGCCAGGAGCTAAAACTTGACCCCTGCAACCCCAAATAGAAAGGTTTCAAATAGGGGAGTCGTTAGGAAGTATTTCTTCAGTCATAGAGTTTTAGGGCAGCGGGGGTTAGCCCAAAATTTTGCGTTGTGGAGGCGGGGGGAAAAATTTTCCCGTTTTAAGACGAGGTTTGATAAAGCTATGGAGAAGAAAAGAGAGGGCCCAGTTGCAACCAGTGAAGAGGGGGGGCCTGGAGCTTTTGGGCTCGACCCCTGCAACCACAAATAGGTGAGGATAAAATAGGTTAGTTCCACACACACACACAAAACACACCTTTTCTCCTCCCCTTTTTCCCTTTTCCCTTTTTCCTCGTTCTCCTCCTGCTCCTCTTTCTTTTCTCCCCCCCTCCCCTTCCTTCTCCTTCTTTCCCCCCCTCCTCGTTCTCCCCCTTCTCTTCCCCCTCCTCCATCTCCCTCTTCCCACCTTTCTTATCCTCTTTTTTTCCCCCCCCGATCCTTTCTCCCCAATTCCCTCTACCCCTTTTCCACTATCTCCACCTCCCCATCACTCTGCCCCCTCCCCCCTTTCCCCCCTTTTTTCCCCCCCTTACAATCCCAACGCCACACTAAATATGCCACCCCCCAGGAGGGTAGAGGGGTCATGATAACGACATTAAAAAAAATGGGGGTTTTGACAAGGTGGACAGAGGAAGAATTTTCCCAGAGATGGATCAGCAAAAGGGGACACAGTTCAAAGTTAAAGACACAGATGAACACGGGATGTTGGGAAAGTTTTCTTCGTCACGAGTAGACGGGAAAGTAGAATTTTTGGGAAGCGATGTGTGGAGGCGGACCCATTATAGAAGAGGTATGAAAAAAGCTCATGGTGTGGGGGGGTGACCCAGTAGCTGCCAGTGAAGAGGCGGGCCCAGGAGCTTTGACCGCCCCTCTGCAACCAAGGGGGCGAGTAAACCACACAACACAACCACCACAACCACACACCCCACACACACACAACACAAAACCAAAAACCATTTTATATATATAATATATATTATTTATTTATATATTATTTTATTATATATAGTGTCCCGAATAGACAGAATTTGCGATTTGGTTAAATAGCAACGCTATCTTCCCCTATAGGAAAGTGAAAATTTGTATGAAATAATTTTCGAAAAATCCTTTGAACCTAACAAAAAAAATATATTTCACTGTGTATGTTTATATTAAATTTCGTAAACAATTTAAAAATATATTTGTTGGGTCGGCAAAAAAAAATTGTTCTTGTTAAAATAAGGTTGGGTAAGTTTTCTAAGATTTTTTTGGTAAAAATTTTAAATTTTTTTTTACATTAAACATTATGAAAAAAATATATCTTTAAACGTAAAGAAAAAATTTTTTGAAAGGATTTAAATTTTTAAAATTAGTTCTTGAAATTGACCAGTTTAAAACGTATTGGGCACACTATAATATATATATAATATATATTTTTTATATTTTTTATAATATATTATTATTTATATATATATATATATTATAAAATTTATATATTTTATAATATTTTATATGACTTCAGTACTCATTCTCTCTTCTCTTTTCTTTTCTCCTTCTTCTCCTTCCTTTTTTTTTCCCCGCTCTACCCCCCCCGTTCCCCCTCTCTTTTTTCTTCTCCCCCTTTCCCCTTTCTCCCCCTTAGTCCCTTCCCCTCTTTCTCCACCCCATCATTCCCCCTTCACTCCCCCTCCCTTCCCCATCTCTCCCCTCCTTACAATCTCCACCAACCTCTTTACCCCTCTCCCCCCTCTTTTCTTTCTCTCTTTTTCTCCCCATTCCCCCTTCTTTTTAAAAATTAAAACCCCCCTCCCTGTGTCCCTTTTCTTCCATCTCTTTCTCTTAACTTTTATTCTCTTTTCCTCTATTGAAAAAGAAGGAACCTGAGGTAGGGAACAGCAATGGCCCCCAAATTTTAAAAAAAGGGACTATCAAAGCATCAAACTACAGCCCAGTGTCACTGACGTGTATAGATGCAAAGTCATAAAAAAGTTATCGGAAAAGAGGGGCGGGCCCTAGAAAAGAATGGTAATCGCAACAGCCTGCCGATTTTGGGATGCAAAATTTCTGTGTCACAGAGGATGAATTTATGAAAGGGTGACGCAGTAAGACAAGAAGAGAGGGGGAGTGGAGTATTTTTTTGGGCTGCAAGAAGGCTTTTTGACCAGTTCCATCAAGATAATTAGTGCAAAAGTGGGGGGACTATGAAAGGAAAAACGGGAATGCACAAGGGGAGGGGGGGAAATACCTGTCAGAAGACAACGCGAGTAGGGTACGTGGGGGGGGGGTAAAAGTGGGGTTGTGAGAGGGGTTTTCCAGGGTCGGCCCTGGGCGGTGCTTTTTTGTTATTTTGAACATACAAAAAGGAAATAGCTCAGAAGTGCCCGTTTGCAGATGATGGGGAAATTATGAAAAATATTTAAAATTGGCGAGGGCCCGGCAGAACTACAAAGGGATCCGCGGTGAGGCTGGTAAAGCAATTCTCTCCTTTGGGTTCAACCCCGAAGTGTGAAGATTAAGGAAGGGCAAAGAATATCGCAGAGGGTACAAAACTAGGGGGCCAGGATCAAAACCCACTAAAGAAAACGTTTTTGGGTGAGTTAAAAGCGGGCACATCCCCGAGGCGCACATAAAACCCTAAACTGCTGCAGCACCCCGGGGCCTGGAAAAACCCAAAAACGCATTCCGAATCTCGATAAGGTCGCTCGGCCCCCGTGACAGTGTACTTAGCCCAATTGGAGTATGTTGCAAAAAAATTTGGAAATCCACCCAGCCAAGCTCGTAAAAGGGGGTTAAAGAAAGTGCAAAAGGGTTTTACAGATAGTCCCCGGGGTTAAGGGGCATGTTCTAGAGGAGAGATTAAGGGAAAAACGGCCTGATGACACCAAAGACAGGGGGGATAGGGAGGATATGATAACTCACATAAATACTGAGAGGGAAACGGAAGGAGGACGAGACAGGATGTTCAAGAGGGGTACACAGCAACAATCACAGTTGGAGCTAAGTCTCGATGAATCATAGGAAATTTTGGAAAATATTCTTCAGTCAAGAGTTTTAGGGAAATGGAAAAAGTTGGGGATGATGTTTGGGGGCAGGATTGATGATAGCTTTAAGAAGGTTACTAAAAACTTGGGCAATAAGATTAAATAAAGCCAGTGAAAGGGCGGGGCAGGGATGTGATCGACCCCAATGGAGGACACAACACACACACACACACACACACACACCACACACACAACCCCCACACACACAGGAGCTCGGACCGACCCCCGGGAATAACTAGGTGAGTACACACAAACATACATGCGCGCACACACACACACACACAGCTCCCGGGGGCCAATAACAGATAAAATGCTGCAGCCAGGGGGGCCCGGCGAACCTGAGAATAGGTTCCCATGAAGGAATGTTCAGAGACTGTACACTGTGTACTAGGCTCTACTGCTTGCGCTCCAGTTTGGAACCCACACCTGGGCAAACACTTCAAGAAATTAGAGAAGGTGCAAAGGTTTGCAACAAGGCTAGTTCCGGAGCTCAGGGGTATTTCCTACGAAGAAAGGTTGAGGAAAATCGGACTGACGCCATTGGAGGACAGGTGGGTCAGGGGAGACATGATAACGACATACAAAATACTGTGTGGAATAGATAAGATAGACAGAGAGAGGTTGTTCCAGAGAGGGGACACAGAAACAAGGGGTCACAATTGGAAGCTGAAGACTCAGACGAGTCATAGGGATGTTAGGAAGTATTTCTTCAGCCATAGAGTCGTCAGGAAGTGGAATAGCCTAACAAGTGATGCAGTGGAGGCAGGAACCATACATAGCTTTAAGACGAGGTATGACAAAGCTCTGGAAGCAGAGAGAGGACCTAGTAGCGATCAGTGAAGAGTCGGGGCCAGGAGCTGTGTCTCGACCCCTGCAACCAGGGTACATACACACACAGACATACACACACACACACTCACTCAGGTAACGTATATGATAAACAACCGCTCCACATATTTTCTGGTAACAAATACACTTCCCAACACTGATATATTCTGTATTGTTTCCCCCTTGTCTCTCCCACAGATTAACTGGGGGATAAATGAACAATTGAGTATAGAAACCCTGATATATATATATATTTATATATATATATATATATATATATTTATATATATATATATTTTATTTTATATAATATTATATATATTTTTATATATATATATAATTATATGTGTTGAGACAGTGGAGATGTCCTGTCTAAGGGCAATGTGTGGTGTAAATATTATGCAGAAAATTCGGAGTGTGGAAATTAGGAGAAGGTGTGGAGTTAATAATAGTATTAGTCAGAGGGCTGAAGAGGGTTTGTTGAGGTGGTTTGGTCATTTAGAGAGAATGGATCAAAGTAGAATGACATGGAGAGCATATAAATCTGTAGGAGAAGGAAAGCGGGGTAGGGGTCGTTTTCGAAAAGGTTGGAAGGGGTAAGGGAGGTTTTGTGGGCGAGGGGCTTGGACTTCCAGCAGGCGTGCATGAGCGTGTTCGATAGGAGTGAATGGAGACGAATGGTATTTGGGACCTGACGATCTGTTGGAGTGTGAGCAGGGTAATATTTAGTGAAGGGATTCAGGAAAACCGGTTATTTTTGAATAGCCGGACTTGAGTCCTGGAAATGGGAAGTACAATGTCTGCACTCTAAAGGAGGGGTTCGGGATATTAGCAGTTTGGAGGGATATGTTGTGTATCTTTATGCGTATTTGCTTCTAAACTGTTTGTGTTCTGAGCACCTCTGCAAAAACAGTGATATGTGTGAGTGAGGTGAAAGTGTTGAATGATGATGAAAGCATTTTTTGGGGGGGGGGGATTTTCTTTCTTTTTGGGTCACCCTCCCTGGATGGAGACGGCCGACTTGTTGAAATATATATATATATATATATATATTTATATATATATATTATATATATATATTATATATATATATATATATATATATATGCAATAAGATCACAGTAAACAGGTGATTTCAGAATATGCAAAAACCACTATGAAAGAATAGACAAATTCCAAGCGCTTTCGTGACTACTCACATTATCAAGGAACAATGAAAGTAATGCATCAAAGGAAGGCATATAAAGGGTCTAGACCACACCTCACTATCACATCCCACAACAAAGCAACACCTGACGCGCGACTCATAAGAAAGGGAACACTGCAGCAGGCCCGCAGGCACAACTAGACACGTCCTTCACACAACCCACGAACAAACTATTCTACCCAAGATTTAAGAATTTTAAAATTTATTATTTGTCCAAGGTATTATTAAATTCTTCCCAAATTCTATTAATTATAAATGGATCTAACTTATATAAACCAAAGGAAATATTCATATTATTGTCAAATCCCCTAGAAACTGTTAACAGCAATTTCAATAAAACAATAAAACTTCTACTGAAAGGCAAAGATGAATTAGTCAAACAATTTACTTCCACTAATCCATCTTTACCTTACATGTATGGACTAATAAAAACACACAAACCAGGGTATCCAGTCAGACCAATTATTAGCTCCATAGGGTCAGTTTTATATAAATTATCCAAATGGCTTGTTGATATTTTGAGCCCTATTGTTGGCAAAATTTCTAACTTTAATGTTTAAAACAACATAGATTTAGTTGATAAATTAAGCTCCTTGACTGACTTTAATGATTTTAACATGGTTAGTTTTGATGTTACTTCCTTGTTTACGAAAGTTCCTGTTGATGATTTATTAAGTTTCTTATCTGAAGAACTCGTTAATTATGATTTACCAATGCCAGTTCCTACTATCAATAAACTTATTAAACTTTGCATTGTTGATGCAAAAATTGTATTTAATGATAAGTTTTACACTCAGAAGTTTTGTATGGCAATAGGAAATCCTCTTTCACCTGTTCTTAGTAACCTATACATGGAATTTTTTTTAAACAAGGCTGCTTAACATAATCCTCCCTAATAGAGCTAAATGGTTTAGATATGATGATATTGTGTGTCTTATGCCCAAGAATGTAGATATACACCATTTCCTTGGCAAATTAAATAGCTTAGCCCATTCTATAAACTTTACTGTTGAGTTTGAAGAAAATAATTCATTGCCTTTTCTAGATGTTTTAATTATTAAGGGTAATAATGAATTCAAATTTAAAATTTACAGAAAACCTACAAATAACTGTTCCTATGTACACTATTATTCTTCACGTCAAGATAGAGTCAAACTGTCTGTTTTTTCATCAATGTTTTTGAGAGCTTCACGTATTTGTAGTCCAGAGTTTATAGATGAGGAAATATCCAAAATTTATGAAATAGGTAATGATTTGAAATACCCAAGAAACGTAATTGATAAATCTTTTAAAATTGCTAGAAATACTTTTTACAATCCAAAAAGGGACAACCAGCCTTATTCAACTAAATATGTTGGTTCTCCCTTACCATGAAAACTTGGTTGATATGCCTTCTCTTCTTAAGACTTTTAATATCAAAGTTGTATTTAAAAATCTAGTTACAGTAAAAAAACTTTTGATAAAGAATTCCCCCCAAAATGCTGACGGATGTGTCTATAAGATTCCTTGTAAAATCTGCGATAAAGTTTATTACGGTCAAACTGGTAAAAATCTCGAACTAAGATTAAAACAACATAAATATAGCATTAGAACTGGACAAGATTCCAATGCTCTATTTATTCATGTGAGAGATTATAACCATCCAACTAATTTTCAAAAAGTTGAGAAAGTTGTATCAAGCAAGACTGTGGACGACAGGAATATAATTCAATCATGTTTCATAAAAAGCAATTTTGACTAATATATTTCCTTTGGTTTATATAAATGAGATCCATTTATAATTAATATAATTTGGGAAGAATTTAATAATATTGGACAAATAATAAATTTTAAAATTCTTAATTCTTGGGTAGAATAGTTTGTTGGTGGGTTGTGTGAAGGAACTGCCTAGTTGGGCCAGCGGGCCTGCTGCAGTGTTCCATTTCTTATGTGTCGCGCGTCAGGTGTTGCTTTGTTGTGGGATGTGACAGGGAGGTGTCGGCTAGACCCTTTATATGCATTCCTTTGATGCATTACTTTCATTGTTCCTTGATAATGTGAGTAGTCACGAAAGCGCTTGGAATTTCTCTATTCATTCACAGTGGATGTTTTGCATGCATATATATATATATATATATATATATATATATATATATATATATATATATATATTATATATATATATATATATATATATTCATGTTCGTTTTTTCTATAAATGTTTTCTGTTTATTAATAAATGTGAAGAAATATTCAGACAGCTCCGGGGAGAACCTAGAGTTTCCCTGAGGTACGTTTATTGTCTTCTCTGAGGATGAGGGTCCCCATTCCAGCTATAGACGTGGTACTTCCCTATATAATATATATTATATATATATATATTATATATTATATATATATATATATATATATATATATATATATTATATATATATGTATATATATATATATATGTATACATATATATATATATATATATATATATATATATTATATATATATATATATATACTATAATATAAATATTATATATATATATATATATAGTATATATATATATATATATATATATATATATATATATATATAAATATATATATAGGTAGTAGGTTGGTAGACAGCAACACCAGGAAGTACTATCGTCCTGCCAGATGACTGTAAAACAGAAAACCTGTAACTGTTTTGCATGATGGTAGGATTGCTGGTTTCTTTTTCTGTCTCATAAACACGCTAGATAACAGGGAAATCTTGCTACTCCTACTTACACTTTGGTCACACTTCACTGACACGCACATGCATATATATATACATGCATCTAGGTTTTTCTCCTTTTTCTAAATAGCTCTTGTTCTTCTTTATTTCTTCTATTGTCCATGGGGAAGTGGAAAAGAATCTTTCCTCCGTAAGCCATGCGTGTCGTATGAGGCGACTAAAATGCCGGGAGCAATGGGCTAGTAACCCCTTCTCCTGTAGACATTTACTAAAAAAGAGAAGAAGAAAAACTTTATAAAACTGGGATGCTTGAATGTGCGTGGATGTGGTGCGGATGACAAGAAACAGGTGATTGCTGATGTTATGAATGAAAAGAAGTTGGATGTCCTGGCCCTAAGCGAAACAAAGCTTAAGGGAAAGTAGGGGAGTTTCGGTGGGGGGAAATAAATGGGATTAAATCTGGAGTATCTGAGAGAGAGTTAGAGCAAAGGAAGGGGTAGCAGTAATGTTGAAGGATCAGTTATGGAAGGAGAAAAGAGAATATGAATGTGTAAATTCAAGAATTATGTGGATTAAAGTAAAGGTTGGATGAGAAAAGTGGGTCATAATAAGTGTGTATGCACCTGGAGAAGAGAGGAATGTAGAGGAGAGAGAGAGATTTTGGGAGATGTTAAGTGAATGTATAGGAGCCTTTGAACCAAGTGAGAGAGTAATTGTTGTAGGGGACCTGAATGGTAAAGTAGGAGAAAAATTTAGAGAGGGTGTGGTAGGTAAGTTTGGGGTGCCAGGTGTAAATGATAATGGGAGCCCTTTGATTGAACTTTTGTATAGAAAGGGGGTTTAGTTATAGGTAATACATATTTTAAGAAAAAGAGGATAAATAAGTATACAAGATATGATGTAGGGCGAAATGACAGTAGTTTGTTGGATTATGTATTGGTAGATAAAAGACTGTTGAGTAAACTTCAGGATGTACATGTTTATAGAGGGGCAACAGATATATCAGATCACTTTCTAGTTGTAGCTACACTGAGAGTAAAAGGTAGATGGGATACAAGGAGAATAGAAGCATCAGGGAAGAGAGAGGTGAAGGTTTATAAACTAAAAGAGGAGGCAGTTAGGGTAAGATATAAACAGCTATTGGAGGATAGATGGGCTAATGAGAGCATAGGCAATGGGGTCGAAGAGGTACGGGGTAGGTTTAAAAATGTAGTGTTAGAGTGTTCAGCAGAAGTTTGTGGTTACAGGAAAGTGGGTGCGGGAGGGAAGAGGAGCGATTGGTGGAATGATGATGTAAAGAGAGAGAAAAAGGGAGAAAAAGTTAGCATATGAGAAGTTTTTACGAAGTAGAAGTGATGCAAGGAGGGAAGAGTATATGGAGAAAAAGAGAGAGGTTAAGAGAGTGGTGAAGCAATGTAAAAAGAGAGCAAATGAGAGAGTGGGTGAGATGTTTAACTTTGGATTACCAAATATAGTCAAAATCTGATTTTTTTCTGATTAGATGAGATATTCTCCAATTCTTTCAGACAAAGCTGTTTGATTAAGGAAGCTGGAACATGATAACTTATGTAACCTAACATGAAAGATTGTTTCCCGTGAGGAAAATAATATTAAAACTAAAAGTTTCAGGCCTACACAGCCTAAACCTGTAAAACGTTTCATCAGTTTCATACGATGAATCAGCCGTTGAGGATTGATTCCATCCACAACTGATATATTTTAATCAAAGAAAAACGCTGAACCAGTAGTTCAAATAATCCCTGTGGCATGGGAGGTACTCAGGTCCCATTCAAGCAAGGGGTTAATAAATCCACTTCCTTGGATCAAGAACACCTCACCAGCATCAAGGAGAAAACACTGTAAATAAGATCAAATAATTCTATACTAATTCGAAGCTAAAGTGCCAAAAATTCCCAAATCGAGACGCCCTTTTAAATAATACACGTAACAAGGCACATGTTTTGGGCCGATGTAGCAGTGTGGAAAAGGGGGTTTGATCTCCATGAATCTTTCAAGAATTTTTGAGCCTATCAAATTAAACCAATTCTCGAGTAAAAAACAAAAAATTTGTGATAAAAAAAACGAAAAGTTGTAATTTTCAGGAAAAAGGGGGAATGTTTTTCCCTCAATAAACTTAAAAAAAATCCATAAATTTGCTCATTTTTTTTTTTTCCCACTTTAGTTTTGCTTGCATTGTTTTCAAGAAATTACTTCTTTTTTTTTTCGGGAAAAATATTTTTTTTTTATATTTTAAACAACTTTTTTGATGACAATGCTAAAAAAATGACAAACTGGCACCCATAAACTCAAAATTAAATATAAAAATTAACTTCCAGTAAGGGTTGAAGGCTATCAGAAGACAATTTCCTTTTTTATTACATGGGAAACTTTTTTAAAAAAATTTGGCAAATTAAATTTACGAACCAGAGTGACAAGTTTCAATAAAGCCACAATGGTAAAAGTTGAACCCCATCAAGGGTAAAAAGTTTGAGCCACCCAATGATAAAAGTTTAAAGCCCGTAAATGGTAAAAAAGTTTGAAGCCTCAATGGAAAAAAGTTTGAACCCCATAAATGGAAAAAGTTTGAACCCCTCAATGTAAAAGTTTGAAGCCCTCAATGGTAAAAAGTTTGGAGCCCTAAATGGTAAAGTTTAAAGCCATCAATGGAAAAAGTTTAAAGCCTCAATGGTAAAAGTTTGAACCCCCTCAATGGTAAAAAGTTTGAACCCATCAATGGAAAAAGTTTGAACCCCATAAAGGGCAAATTTTAAACCCCATCAATGGTTAAAAGTTTGAAGCCCATCAAGGGCAAAAGTTTGAAGCCATCAATGGAAAAAATTTTTGAACCCCCTCAATGGTAAAATTTTGAAACCCATCAATGGTAAAAGTTTGCCTTCTTGGGGGGTTTTTCTGTCTTTTCCTTACATCTATGAGAGCATTTTGGAAAATAAAAGTGGGAAAATTTGGTGGAAGTTCTCCAGACCGACTCCCCGCCCTGACTCTCCAGCCCTGATCTCCAGACCTGACTCTCAGACCGATCCCCGGACGATCTCCAGACTGACTCCCGTTCTTTTGACCCAACGTCAGCATGGAGACCCAGTAAATTTTCCCCCCCAAATTCAAAAAATTTTGTATAGCTGTGGGTTCCATCTTGCCCCTCTTTTTCTTTCCTCCAAGTCTCCCAGCAGTTAACTTTTCTATTTTTATACTGGGCATAGAGTAGGTCAGCAATGTTAGGGAGGTACTGTTATAGGGCATTTTCCCAAAAGATGGGTTTTTGGAAAAATTATTGGTGTCCAGAGAAATTGCTAAAAAGGGCTGGACAGCACAAAGGGTATTGCAGTACCTTTTTTGAAAAACGGGGACCTCTTCTCGGTAGAAATGAATGTTTTGCCAGGGATGGGTTCGATTGGGGGAAATGGTTTTTTGGAAGGAAAAAATGTACGTGAAATGTTGTTTGGGGTTTTCCGATATTTTGAATTTTAAAAATAATATTTATCAATTAACAAGGGGTAATAATGATGACAAATTTTTGGGAAAAAAAACAAAGAAAAATAAAAAAAAAAGACGCAGAAAAAAAAATATTAATATTTTTTAAAAATTAATAGTAAAAGCCCCCAGGAAATCAAATTAAAGAAACCCTTTTGGGTATCGTGTGGGGAAATCTGATGTTATTGAAATAAATGAATATAAAATCTTTAAAGTTGGGGACATGATTGCCAGGTGCCATATTAAAGGGTTTAAGTTTTTTCCTGTGTAGATATATCGGGCGGGAAAGGGGGGTGGAGTAGCATTATATGTACGAGAAAATAAAATTTAGGTTTGGTTCAGGTAGAATTTCAAAAAAGATGTAATATACCGAACTAAAAACCGGAAAGCGATAGAGGGAATTTTTGGGGGGAAACGAAATTAGGGATTTTTGAATGAGAACTTAGTAATTGGGGGTTAATTCAAGTCGTTTCTGTGCACTATTTTTTTACGAGGGGTTTGTCCTTATTGGAAGATTAGGTAAGCAATTATTAGCTCTGGTGGGGGGTTGGGCCCCCCTGCTTAGAAAACAGTCCTGAGCTAATTACAGGAAATCACTGGACTCCAAATTACCAGTCAAAGAAGCACAGTCAATTTGACCAAAGTTAAGGTTGCTAATGAATCAAAGACAAACCCAAAAAGGGCTCTTTTAAGTGTGTAGGACAAAGGTCATAGAAAAAGTAAAATCGTGAAAACGGGGGCGGGAAAATCGATGTAATGAGCAGGTAATGTGTTTTTTTTTCATTGGTTACTTCTTCTCAGTCTTTACACACGTACATGATATCCCAACAACTAATAATTATTCAGGTCTCAAAGAAAAGAAATTAAGTAATATTACGTACGAAAAAAACAAAATTATCAAAGAAAGTGAATAAACTGAAAAAAAACTTTCCCGGACCTTGATGAAGTTTTAAAGGGGAAAAATTAAAAAGTTTCAATAAAACTTTGGGTACTTAATTTTTTTTTTTTTTTTTCTTTGTCGTGGTGTTGGGTTTCACAGATATTTGAATTTTAAAGAAAAATAAGTAGATTTAGCCGAGGATAACTTACAAAACCAATTGATTAAAAAAAATTAGAATATTAAATGGTTAACCTAAAATAAGGCGAGCTCGTTTGACGAAAGCATCAGCCGTATGAGTTGAAATCCGAGCAGAAGAGGCTTCTGTTGTTCTAACCAGAACCCCCCTTAAAAAATATCCGCACAAACAAGGAAAAGCGAACAACAGGAATTGTTTTTTTAACACACCGGTGGGTGACATTAAGAAAAAAGAGTCTTTCTTTTCAATTTAGAATTTATACACAAAAAGGGTTACTACCCCCTTGTTCCTGGCTTTTTAATGCTCTTAAAAAAGCATGGATTAGGAGGATGTTTTTTTTTCCCATTTCCCATGGAGAAAAAGGGACAAAATAAAGAAGAAAAAAAACTAAAGAAATAGAAGAAAATCCAGATGGGTTGTATGTTAGGGTATGCATCCCTGTGTAGTGTGATTGAGGTAAGTAAAAGTAGCAATATATCCTGCTTCCACTTGTTTATGACAAAAAAAAAAGACACCAGCCTTTTGCTTCTTACTCAATAACATGAATTGCCCCTTAAAAATGATGCTTTTTGAATTTTTTATTTCAAATATAGGGGGGTAAACAAAGGGGGGGTTATACAGCCTATAAAAATGTGATGATTTGTTTCTGTCAGAGCAAGGGAGGAAAATTTAGGCAAAAAGGCATGAAAAATATTAACATGCCATTTGAGTTAAATGTCACAAACACACCCCTTTAAAAATGTAAATTACCCCCCCCTTTAAGGGATGTACTTACCCCCCCCTTTAAATAATGTCATTACACCCCCCTTTAAATAATGTCACTTAAACCCCTTTAATAAGTCACTTAACCCCCCTTTAAAAATGTCACTTAACACCCCTTTAATAATGTCACTTACCCCACCCCTTTAATAAGTCATTAACACCCCTTTAATAATGTCACTTACACACCCCTTTAATAATTTTTAAAACACCCTTTTAATGTCCTTATAACCCCCCCTTTAATTTTCACTTATACACCCCTTAATGTGTCACTTACCCTTTTAATAATGTCACTTACACCCCCTTTAAAATGTCATTACCCCCTTTAATAATGTTTTTAACACCCCTTTAATATGTCATTTACCACCCCCCTTTAATTGTCCTTACACACCCTTTAAAAAGCACTTAACACCCCTTTAATAATGTCATTACACCCCTCTAATAATGTCACACCCCCCACTAAAAATGTTACTTATGCCCCCCATTTTAAGTTATTCATCCCTTTTAATGTCACTTTACCCCCAATGTAATGTACTTACCTCCCCCCTTTAAATAAGTACCCCCCCCATTAAAATTTATTTTATACCCCCTTTAATAATGTCACTTCCCCCCATTAAATAAGTATTCCCCCTTAATAATGTCACACACCCCCTTTCATAATGTACATATAACCACATTAATAATGTCACACCCCCCTTAATGCAAATCCCTTTTAGGGAAAGATGATAAGAGTTGTAAAAAATTAAAGATCAGAGGTTTTTCAGTTAACACCGAAAAAAAAATTGAGGGAATGAACTATATCCCTTTTTCCCAGTGTACTATTACTGAAAGGTCCTGTAAAACTAGCGCAAGAAACATTACACCAGCACTAAAAATTTGAAGCGGTCAAAAAAGGCGTTTCCGGGTAAAAAAACGATAAATTTCGGATATGAACAAAAAATGTTGGTGGAAGTGTTGCAAAAATAGGTAAGTAAGTCTTTTAAATTTGAAACACCCTAAAAACCCCAATGTTTATTTTGGATTTTTTTTAAATTTTTTTTATTTCAATTTTACAGTCCAAAAGAAAAATTTTTTTTTTAAGAAATAAAATTTAAATAAAATTGTTTAAAAAAAAATGCGATTGTCACCCAAAAATCAATGCAATTATACTTCAATTAAAGTAACCAGCGTTTAGGGTTTGAACCCAGTCGGAAAGAGGCATTCATAATGACGCATTTAACAAGTCTAAAGCCGAAATTATCAGTTTCCAAAAAAATTGCAAGTCTTTAAACACTTTGTTAAACTAAAATTTGAAACCCAAACCAGAAAAAATTGTGGGACATCATCCTTTTCCAAAAGCAAAAAACATTGAAATGGGGTTTGTCACCAAAAATTGTATGAATCTTGGTGAGGAAGAAACCCCAGTGGGGAAATGTTTAACGCCCAGAAGAGTTATTCTCCGTTATATCAAGGTTTCCCAACGGGTTAAAATCTTTTAGCTATTTAACATCAGCAAAACTGCTGCTGTAAGTAAAACTTTTTGGGTCTTTACTGTCCGTAGTTGCATATCCTCAAAATGAAGCCATCAGAACAGGGATTAAAAATTTTTCATATTTTTCAGAAAAATGATAAATTCTGCACCTACACATTGAATTTCTCCTCATCTTTACCCAATTTTTAAAGCGTTCTCTGAAACGTTGAAGTCCACACTGAGGTTTTGTAAACGTTAAAGTACCCCACTGAGGGTTTTTGAACGTTAAAGTACACCACTGAGGGTTTTGTGAACGTTAAAGTCACCACTGAGGGTTTTTGGACGTTAAAGCAGCCCACTGGGGGTTTTCTAAACGTTGGCTACCCATGGGGTTTTCTGAACTTGAAGCTCACCTGGGGTTTTTTTGAACGTTGAAGTACACCATGGGGTTTTCTGGACGTTGAAGCGCCCCCATGAGGGTTTTTAACTTGAAGCTACACCACTGGGGTTTTTGAACGTGAAGCTACAAAAAGGGGTTTTTGAACTTTGAAGCTACACCATGAGGGTTTTGTAAACGTTGAAGCTCCCCATGGGGGTTTTCGAACGTTGAAGCAGCCCCATGGGGGTTTTTGAACTTTGAAGTACACCACTGAGGGTTTTTGAACTTTTGAGCTACACCACTGGGGTTTTGACGTTGAAGTACCCCATGGGGGTTTTTTTGTGAACGTTAAGTACCCCATGAGGGTTTTCTGACGTTGAGCGCAACTGAGGGTTTTCTGAACGTTGAAGCTCACCACTGGGGTTTTTTTTAACGTTGAAGTACCCAGAGGGTTTTGTGAACGTTGAAGCTACCCACTGGGGGTTTGTGAACGTTGAAGTACCCACTGAGGGTTTTGTAAACGTTGAAATCACCACTGAGGGTTTTTAAACGTTGAGCTACACAATGGGGGTTTGTGAACGTTGAAACTACACCACTTAGGGTTTTGTGAACGTTAAAGACCCACTGGGGTTTTGGAACGTTGAAACTACCCATGAGGGTTTTCTGAACGTTGAAGCTACACCACTGGGGGTTTTTGTGAACTTTGAAATACCCCACTGGGGGTTTTTCTGAACGTTGAAGCTACACCATGGGGGTTTTTGTGAAGTTGAAACTACCCCACTGAGGGTTTTGATATTGCTTAATCCAGGATGTTGGAAAGGGGGGAAAACCTGGTGTAGGGCACATGTTCTGGCAATTGTTCAAAAAATTTGTCTTATGCCTGGAAAAAAAGCATTGAAAATTTAAAGCCCTCGGTCTTCGTTTACCAGCAAAAAAAAAAACTAAAATTTGGTTTAAAAAAAATGGAAAAATGGAAAATCAGAAAACTTGAATGTCCCCTTTCACGGTACCTTTTTAAACGTGCTTATAGGCCATCTTTTTAAATTTTGATATCATTGTCCTCCTCATACTTTCCCTATTTTCAAGTCGAGCTTTCTCTTCTAACTTGAGTTTTTCTTTTCGTTGACCCCCAGCTGTGCCAGCGCCGCACCGAGGGAAGATGGTAAAGTGGGTTCACTTGTTTTTTTTTTTATAAAATGGTGTCACAGCGCAAATGTTTAAAGGGTAAGTCCTATTTCTTTTCCAACTTTCACTGAAACTTTCACTGCTGAAATTTTTAAGAATCATTTGGCCTTCTTTAAAGGTAATTTAAAAATTTGGGAGGTAGGAGAAAAATCAAACGAAAATAAAAATTAAAATTTTGCACCAAAAGAATTTTAGAAAATTCCCCTCCCTTTTTAAAAAAAAAGCGAACTTAATTTACCCTAATCCAAACTAAATTTATTTTAGTAGTTTAAAATAATTTAATAAACCAAAAAACAATGAAATATATTTTTTTCCTAATTCAAATTTTTTTGCGAAATTAAGCTTTTACACAAAATTTTTTCGCTTATTGGGCAGAAAATTCCAAAGCAAAAACGCAGTTTTCCTTTCCAAGAATATTTTATATATATATATATTTTTTTTTTTTAAAATTATATATATTTTTTTTTTTAATTTTTTTTTTTTTTTTTTTTTTTTATCCCCCCGACTTCCCAAGGAGGGGGGGCCCAAAAAAGAAAAAACTTTCACCATCTTCACTCATCTTTTGTTTGCCAGAAGGGTGCTTTACACTACTTTTTTAAACTGCAACATTAACACCCCCCCTTCAGAGTGGGGCACTGTACTTCCCATCTCCAGGCTAAGCCCGGCCTCCGGTTTCCCTGAACCCCCTTCAAAAATTGTACTTTGCTCCACTCCAAAGCCGTCAAGTTTTAAAAAAAACCTTTTTTCCCACATCCATCAAACCGTACGCATGCCTGGGGAAGTCCAAGCCCCGCCACAAAACCCCCTTTACCCCCCCCCCCAAACCCTTTCCTGGCCGCCCCCTACCCCGCCCTTTCCCACTCAGATGATACACTCTTGAAGTCTTCTGTTTCGCTCCCTTCTCTTACTGTCCCAACCACCTCAACAAACCCCTTTCCTCGCCCCCTTGGACCAGTTTTTTGGAAACCCCCCCTCCTCCTAACTTCCAAACTACGAATTTCTGATTATTCCACCCCACATTGCCTCGACATGACATTCCCCTGCTCCGCTTTCCCCGTGCCCCTTTTATCACCCCCGCTTCACACCTATAAGAGCGTTTGGGAAATATTCTCTCATACATTTCCCCCCTTGCCCAAGGGGAAAAAAATTCTTTTTCTCCACAGACTCCTAAGTGCACCCCTCACTCTTTTTCCCTCATCAATTCTATGTTCATCTTTTCATGACCCCCGCTGACAGTCCACTCCCCAAAAAACTGAATCGTTCACCCCTCCCTACTCTCTCCCTCCCAACTGAAATTTAATTTTCATCACCAATCTTTTTGTTACCTCATAATTATCTTTCCCGTTTTCACCCTTTTAATTTTCTTCTTTTGCACACCCTACAAAAAAAATTTATCCCCCAATTCTGCAACTTTCTTCAGAATTCCAAAAAGCACAGTGTCATGGCAAAGAGCAGCTGTGACAAACTCCCACTTTTTTTGTGTTTTTTATCTTTTAACCCCCGCTTTGCCGACCCCCGCTTTCTTCTCTTTTAACCCCCCCTATAAAAATTTTAAAAACCCCGGTGACACAAACCCCTCCTTGTCTAAAGGGCCCCCTTTTTTTCTGGGAAAAAATTCCCCCTTTTCCCACAACTTAACTTTAGCCTCATATCTCGTAAAACTCTTACTGCTTTCATAAACCAAACCTCCTACCCATACACTTGCAACATTGCCACATTTTCCCCCCATCACCTGTCATAGCCTTTTCCAAATCAAATGCCACAAAGACCCCTTTGCCTTATCTAAAAAAAGTTCATTTTATGTTTTACTGTAAACATGGTCCCCCACCCCACTTTCCCAAAAATCGCATTGCTATCCTATTCTCCGTTTATCTTAATTCTTTCAATTATAAATTCCAACACTTTCCAGGTACACTAACAGCTTATCCCCATAATTTTTCACTTTTTTATCCCCCTTTTCCTTTTACAAAAGGGAAAATTTCATGCTCTCTGCCAATCCCTAGGTACCTTTCCCCCTTCCAACATTTATTAAATAATTCACCCAAACCCTCCAAAACTTATCCCCCCCTGCTTTTAAAAATTTCTATCTTTTTTCCCCTCAATCCCGGCTGCCTTCCCCTTTCTTTTACTAAATGCCACGAACTTCCCCCACCTCAAAATGGCCCTTTCCCCACTCCACAAAATGTTATTCCTCCTTGCCCCATACACGAAATCAAGCTTCCCTATCTTTATCAAATTTAACAAATTCCCCAAAAAATTCCTTTTCTTCCAATACCCCTCCTCTCCATTTAAAAACTCTCCTTCCCATTTTTATGACAAATCCATTTGTTCTAGGCTTTTTTAAATTGTAATCTCACTCCAAAACTTTTTCTTATTTTCAACAAAATTTTTTGAAAAATTACCCCCTCTCTCATTTGCTCTCTTTTTACATTGCTTCACCACTCTCTTAATTTTCTCTTTTTCTCCTTCTCTTCCCCCCTTGCTCCTTCTACTTTTTAAAAAAATTTCTAGTAACTTTTTCTCCTTTCTACTTCTTAAAATTTTTCTTCCCAATCGCCTCTTCCTCCCGCCCCATTTTTCCCGTAACCCAAAACTTTGCTGAAAACCCCTAACACTACTTTTTAAACCTACCCCCTACCCCTTCGACCCCTTGCCTATGCTCTCATTGCCATCTTCTCCAATAGTGTTTTTCTTCCCTTAAATCCCCCTTTTTTGTTTATAAACTTCACCCCTCTTTCCTGATGTTCTATTCTCCTTGTACCCATCTACCCTTTTTCTTCGTGTAGTTCAACTAGAAAGGTTTGTTATCTGTGGCCCTCTATAAACATGACATCCCGAAGTCTACCAACAGTTTTTATTTTTCCAATACTAACAACAAAAAAACTGTCATTTCGCCCTTCATCATTCGGTATCTTATTTTTCCTTTTTTCTTAAAATAGTTTACCTATACTAAACCCCCTTTTAACAAAGTTCAATCAAAGGGCTTCATTTCATTTACACCTGGCACCCCAAACTTACCTACCCACCCTCTAAAAAATTTCTCCCACTTTAGCATTCAAATCCCCACCACAATTTTCCTCACTTGGTTAAAAACTCCTATACATTCACTTAACTCTCCCAAAACCCCTTTTCTCTCCTCTGCTTCCTCTCTTTTTCCCGGTGATAAAAGCTTATTTTGGGCCCATTCTCGCATCCAAACCCTTTTCTTTATCCACTAATTCTTGAATTTACACATTCTTTTCTTTTCTCCTTCCATAAAAGATTTTAAAATTACTGCTACCCCTTCCCTTTTCTCTAAATTTCAGTACTCCGATTTATCCATTTATTTCCCCCACTGAAAATCCCTACCCCTTTTAGCTTTGTTTCGCTTGGGCCGGACATCCAAATTCTTTTCATTTATAACATCAGCATCATTGTTTTTTGTTCCGACTACATCACGACTTTAAGAACCCCCGTTTTTTAAAATTTTTCTTTCTCTTTTTTTTGTAATTGTATACGGAAAGGGGTTAATGCCCATTCTCCGGCATTTTTGGCGCCTCATACGACACGCAGGCTTCGGAGGAAAGATTTCTTTTCCACTTCCCCCAAAAGGGCAAAAGAAAAAAAAAAAGAACAAGAGCTATTTTGAAAAAAGGGGAAAAACTAGATTTTTGAATATATTGCTGTGGTGTCTGTGAAGGTGACCAAAGTGTAGTGGGTAGCAAGAATCCCTGTTATCTTAGCGTGTTTATGAGACGAAAAAGAACGAATCCCACCTCATGCAAACGTTACATATATATATATAAAAAAGTGGGGGTGTGTCCACGTGAATAAAATGTAAAAGTACTCTTTGCTGCCAGTAATTTTATTAAATTTTATTTCGGCAATTTTGGGGATGGGGATTTTGTTCTTGGTCTTTTTCTTTATAAAACCCCACTATGATTTTTTAAAGGGTTTTGCGTTTTCAATAATGCTACCCCCTGGTTTTATGTATTAAAATTTTTCCCAAATTTTTTTTTTACTCTCTTTGAAATATTGAAAAACCCAAAAAAAAACAGCAACAACGAGAGTTTGAATGAAGTGCTGAGGGGCTTCAGTATCGAAAAAGTTTTGTTGTCGTCGCTTTCTCAACTTGTCTTGGCATTCCCGGGAGTGGTCGCCTTTAGAATATCAAAGTAGGTCCTCGCTACTTGTTGACTAAACTAAATAGACCCCCCAAGATGATGATTACACACACACAACAATACACAAACCAAAACACACCACAAAACACCACACACAACCACACACCAAACCAAAAAACACAAAATCACACCCAAAAAACACAAAACACCACACACACACACTACAAACACACCACCCACACCAACGCACACACACCTTCAACATCGCTTATCAGCGAAGGGCGGGGCGGGAGTGAGTCTAACCCCTGCAACCACAATTAGGTGAGTAAGTTGATGAGTACCACACGCGCGCGCGGGCTGCGGGCCCCCACACATGGAGTTTTTGCAAAATGACAGCAGTAAGACAAGAGAGAGGAGGGGTAGACTGCATTTCCCCGGGCTGTTAAGGGCATTTGACCGCCACAAAAGAGATTGGCAAAAGCCGGGGGCGGGGGAATATAGGAAGGCACTACAATGAATCGGGAATACCCGTTGGAAGACACAGCGAGTCATGAACGTGTCGGGGGTCAGGTGGGCCCCTGTAACAAACGGGATTCCCCAGGGATTCCACGGGATCAGTCCCAGGAAGCTGTTGTTTTTGGAATTTTTGAAGCATGGCTTTCCCAAGTGTCCCTCTCGCAGATGATGTGAAGCGGATGAGAAGAATCGTGGACGAGGACCCGGCAGAACTACGAAGGGGTCTGACAGGTTGCAGGCCTGGTAAAGATCTCGTCATGGTTTAAAAAATTTCCAAGAGAAAGTCATGAAAAATTGGGGGGAAAGGGGAATGAAGACCCCAGATGAGTACAGTCTAGGGGGGGGAAGGACTAAACCTCATTCAAAACAAAAAGGGTCTTGGGGTGAGTATACCACCGTGTACATCTCCCAAGGCGCACTAAGGAATAGAGTAAATGCAGATTATACCCACCGTCCCCGATGAGTGTTTTTGAACGCCCTGTAACAGTTACTACTAGCATAAAAAATTTTTCCCCAAAAATTCTATACCCAATACAACTTTAAAAGTCCTTTTGATTTTTTTCCCTTTAGTAGTCTTAATTGTGTTTAATGTTACAGAAATTTTTCCCTTTTTATTTTTAAATTCTACTTCACAAAATTTGCAAATTTTCCACGTCATTTTGTTGTCCCGCCAACAAGTGCGTTTTGCGTCGCGGATGCAGGGAACAATTACCCTTTCATGTTTAAATCCAACAGGCTCTCTGGGTATTATTTATCGATAACGGCCAGCAGCACGTTTTAAACGTGTAGGAGACCCTCAAGGTATGCATGCCTGAGAAAGCCTACCCGAGGTTTGGGGGATAGAACGGTCGCTGCAGCTAGGACTCAAGTCGACAAGTGGTGTGACAGTTTATCAAAAGAGGACGAAAGGGGGTCCTTCAAAAGGTGGTAAGGTGGGAGTATAAATCCCCCAAACTGCTCGAGCAAATTGCCAATGAGGGCTACGAACGGTTAGACGGACTAGTACCCAATTGCACACGAAAAAATCACTACGAAAGCAAAAGACTTGGCGGACGATGCACCCTCCCCCCCAAAGAAAAAAAGGGGTGTCATAGCACGTTAAGGGACCAACAATAGTTTAGGGGCCCGGGTGTTCAACTCCCCCCCGCCAAAAATAAGGGGGGGTTACCCCAAAGACCCCTGGCGTCTTAAGCGGGGGACTGGACAAACACCTAAAATCAGTTCCGGGTCGCCGGGCTGTGGCTGTACGTTGGTTTGCGTGCAGCCGCAGCAACAGCCCGGTTGATCAGGCTTGATCACCAGGAGGGCCCGGTAAGGACCCGGGGCCGCGGGGGCGTTTCCCCCGGAACTTTCCAGGTAAACTCCAGGTTATGTAGTAGAAGTAAGAAGGTTGGGAAAGTGATCACTATCGTGTAAATCTGGGAAAAAAAACCATGCGAAATCAAGTGCAACGGGCGAAGAACAGAATAAAAAATCATTGCAGGAGAGAGATCAGGTGAGAGTCAAAAAAGGGGGGAGCACCTGTTTTTAAAAAAATGAAAGGTGAGAAACGAAGAGTCTCCAAAAGATCACCATGGGGTCACAGTGGGCCCCCCCCCAGTTTATGGTGAGCGTTAAATCACCCAACAACATTATGGGGGGGAAGAGACGAAAATTTAAATTTGTGATATCAGAGAACCCGAATGACGGGGGGGAAAGATTGGAGAGCAACTGTAATCACGGTGTAAAAAAAATATGAGCTGCAGTATAATGAGGGGTAAGAACAAAAAAATTGTTGATATGGTTTAAATGACACAAAAAGGGGCGCTTTCATTAATGATTTGTCAGGTAAAGGTCCGAAGAAAGTAATAGTAGTGGGCCCAAACGGGCGTGACGAGAACGAAAATTTTGGCTCTTGCAAACCCCCCAAATTCCTGGGGACAACTGGGGAGCAAAAACTTGGATTTCTACTCGATGCCCGAGGCCACGAATTTCCTTTGTAAAAAAAAGATTATACAGAAAAAAATGGGCAAATTTTTAAGAAACGTGGATCAGTAAAGTAACGTTGGGGGAATGGTAAGCGTGAAAGAAGGGAAAAATTTGAATTTACAGAGGGGAAAAGATTGTTTCATGGTGTGAAAATGAGGGGGTAAAGGAAGTGGCAGGTGTCATCATGGGTGTCATTCCCCCTATATAGCTGGAGTAGCGTCTAACGTCTCAGTTGCAAGGAACCGACGATGCCGTGATGTCAGAGACAGGAGAGGCATTGCAAGGTCGGAGTAACTTGGAGTAACCCAAAAAAAGGTCTGAGGGGGTCGGGAAAATATAAGCCTGGAAGATGCATTGGTGGGTGAAGAGTCCCGCGGTAACAGGAATGAGGGGCTGGGGAATAAAGGGAAAAAGACGGGGGGGGGGGGGGGGGGGGAAAAAGGGGAAAAAGGGAATACAGACGGGGGGGTGAACCCCCTTCTGTGAGAGCTGGAAATGGGGTGAGAAAAAAAGGCCTGAGGTAGAAGATAGATTTGTACAGGAGAGGAACACGAAGAAAGGGCAGGGCTGCGGGTGTGTAGACTGAGATGCAAGCGAGCAACATGAAGAAGTATAAGTGGTGCGGAGGTAGGAGGTTGGGATAAAAGCAAAAGAATTAGAAATGGAGTGCCCGGAAGACAGGGACGCAGAGGGGGTGGGGGGTGGGGGACCGTCGAGTTGGAGGCCGAGGTACTCGAGATACGGGATGACACGGGAAGTTTTCTTTAAGGCGAGTGAGAGACTGCCATAGTTAAAAGGGCCCTTTTCCCCTTTAAAGGGAAAGAATCTCTCGTCATTACGATAGACCCGGCAACGGCAGGAAAAGAAGGATGAAGTCCCCGCAGTTGAGCAAGAGGGGGGAAGACTACAAAGTATTGGGGAAAGATTGCGCACTGCAGCCGGGCATTCTGCCGCAGATCTGCATGTTTAGTGGGGTCCCAAAAAGCCAGCAATTTGAAATGTTTGGGGGGTGGAAATACTTGACGGACGAGGCCGTTATAGACAGGGACGAAGTTACCGCAGTCAAAGATTTTAAAAGACCAAGTTTTTGGTGGGTGGGGCCCCCAGGTTTTGCAGGATGTATGTATTACCCTTTAAAGAATAAAAGGGAAATGTGAAGGATAATTGTTTAAAATATTCTCCCGCAAAATAAAAAAAAACATTCGGTACAATGGTAATGGTAAGCCACAGTCCCCTGAAAGAATTAAGTGCCGTGGAGAAAGGGATGGTATGTTATCTATGGGGTGAAGTGGGAGAGAGCATGAGCTTTCTCGTAAATTTTGTACTTTTGACAAGCGCATGCTTCGAAGAGTGTGGAAAGGTTATTTTTGGGCCCCGTGCTTAAAAGAGTTTTAACAATTCCATTTCAAAAGTAATCCGTTGAGAGTCATTTGTATAGAAAAAAAATTTTGTCCACTGTGTACTCGTTTGGTGGTATGCAAGGGTAGTGTGTGTGGTCATTTTTGAGCGATCACGGAACTGTCGTCAGTAGGTTTTCTTGGTGTTTTGAAGTATACCGTTGTAGTACCGAAAGGCGCGTTTGTCCGAAAGTCGCACCATATTCGGGCAAACCGGACGCATTGTGAAAGGCGTGCTAGAAGTAGATGCATGGATAGAAATGGGTGATGCCGCAGCACCTGAAGCAGGTGATGAAGCGTCACCGGCAGAAAGTACAAGAGTATGAGAAGAGTTGAGGGAATGAACCGATAACAAAGCCGAGTCAGAACAGGGTGTGGGACCAGAAAGGCGTCTAGAAACCAACTGATGATTAAGAGGAGTCAGTCCATTTTTTTCGAACGCTTGATTGGGTCCAATAGCCGCTCTCTTTAGTGGATTTCGTGTACTTCATGGTTTTTTTAACCGGACGCCCCATTAAACGTATATGATGAGCGTTTGATAGACCAGATTTTTTGTCTGTTGCAACCGACACCCGCTTTATGTCGGTCCCATTTTATCGGACTTGTACTGTAATGTGATTTTTTCTATTAAATAACTAGTGTATGCCTCTTCTGAACTGTTTTGATCTTTATGGTCGATGTGTCTATTATATTAACATTGTTAATAAACATGGAATTGATGGATTCCATACAATAAATTGCAAATTCCTCTTCAGATCGGCTTCAAACCCTTAATGTGTTACACCGGTATATCTTAATTAGAACAAATTTGGACTGCTCTTGAACAGATCCTAATTTACCAGTTTTGTTAAGGAAATTGCAAGAAAATGAAGAAATAACTTCCATACATTGTAAATGACATCAATCGCCCAGCACCTTAAATGCTGATATATTATACTTTAAGGAATCCTTGAAGTGTGTAGGTACCATTTGTTATATTTTACTATTATTATTATTATGATAATCAAGGTGGAAGCGCTAAACCCATATGATTATATAGCTTTATATTTTACTTCAATTTCATTTAATTATGCTTTGTAAAATTTTTGAAAGAGAATGTTAATGAAGAATATACTAAGAAACATACGGAATTCGAATCTTTATATAATTTTTAACGTTTTTAATTCCAATGAGTTTTTAAATATAATATTTTCGTATTTTTTTTTTTGTTGAAGAGCCGCATTTAGATTTTTTTTAGATTTTGCCACCGAAGTGGCTAGTTTATTGTGCACCCCATATCCATCCTGTGGACGGTAGCGCGAGAGCATATGGATACACAAAAAGCCTAGGAACTAGGCCCCAAAGGGTTAACAGGAATACATATGGATTTATATCTACATATCTATAGTTCACTTATCTGTTACAAGCAAATTTAGGAAATTTGCTTAGTATATCTGGTATCTTATTTTCATTAATAAGATATCTTGACATGTCACATAGGTTATTATACTGTCTCTGTATTCCTCAATAAGTGGACAATTAAGCACATAGTGTTCAAGAGAGTGACCATATGCCTGATCACATAATTTACATTTAGTTTGATCATCTGTGTGTCTCCCAAACTGCCAGAAGTACTTGTAACCAAGCCTAAGCCTGGCCACTACAACATCAGTCAGTCTGTTCACATTGCAAGTTGCTCCATAAACATACTTATCTACGTTCATGTTATCATAGTGGGTTATAGATCTACTCAGGCTTCTAACTGCATTCCTGACAAATACTCAGGACCTACGTTTTTTTTCTCATTTTTTTTTCTTATACCTTGAGAACATCTCACTCAGTAGACTACAAATTTCAACACTATGCTAAAGTTTCTGGAACTATTAGTTTGTGAGGATGACCATTTCTGAATTGATGAAGCTTCAGTTGATATTGACTTCTAAGTGAGACCTTGAGAATACCTCATGTCATCACTATCAAACTTTCAACAACTGAGAATCATATGAATAAAAGGTTGGAGGTTACGTGTGGTCACTGTCATAAGCTGTCTGGGAATTAGCGTGGGGTGTTACTGAGCACCTTGGCCTGCTGTAGTGTTTTGGAATCTCATGTTAAAGTGTTGAAGAGGTTCTACCTCTTCAGGAGGGAAATAGGAGGCTGAAGCTTCGCCTAGATGGGTTTGGGAGTGAGTGTGAGATGGATGGTGCAGGTAAGGAAAAGGATACCAGCAGTGAGCTAAAGAGTTGCAGCCACTTTAAGTGGCAAGTGGTTCACAATTCAGGAAGAAGGAAGATAAGGAAGGCTAATAGAGAAGATGCGAAGGTAGGAAATAGATTCTCTGTTCTCCACGACGAGTGTATTTCAGCGGTTAGTGAGGGTAAAGGTACCAATGGCTCCCCTGCTAATCAAGGTAAGGATATTCTAATTGTAGGAGATTCTCAGATAAGATATTTGGACCGTGCCTTCTGTAACACAGATAGGAAGGTCAGACAGAGGGTGTGCCTCCAGGATCTGGTGTTGGTGACATAGTCAGCAGGTTGGATACTATTATGTCAGGTAATGGGAACAAGCCCATTATCTGTCTCAGTGCTGGTGGAAATGACATCGGGAAGGGCAGGAGACAGGATCTGCTGGATAAGTGCAGGTTAGCCATAGAAGTTATCAGGTCTAAGGGAGGGATCCCAGTCATATGTAGCATCTTGGCTAGAAGGGAAGTGGGTAATGAATGAATGTCTAGGGCAATTGGTATAAATTGCTGGCTAGACAGGTACTGCAAGGAACTTGCAATCCCATCCATTGGTATCTGTGACAAATTCTTTGGCAAGCATCATACGTATGGGAATGGAGTGGTTTCATTAGCCAGTTCGATTGAGGGGGTCATTGATGACTTGTCTAGGAATTTAAACTGATAGATTATAGAGGTATGAGTGTTTGTGGGAAGCAATCACGCTGCAGCATTAGGGTTGAAAACAGCAGATGTTACCAGGATACCCCAGGGATATGTTTAAAAGACAATATTCAAAATAAAGTTGCTAGTAAAGGCAAAGCAATTGCTCAACAAACAAAAGGAGATAGTAGAGGACAACGAGTGAAGCTTTCTTAAGGTTTACTATACAAATAGTAGGAGTCTAAGAAATTAGATAGATGAGCTAAGATTACTCGCAAGTGCAAGTAATATAGACATTAGTGCTATAATGGAGACCTGGTTCAACTTGAAAGATAGGAAAATCCTTCTGAGTGCAACATACAAGGTTATAAACTATTCCACACTGATAGGGTCAACAGGGTGTTGGGGTGGCGATTTACGTCAGAGATAATTTAAACTGTTAGACAAGTTGTAAGATTAGAAACATCGGACACAGAATCTATCTGGCTACAGTTTCTCGAAGGTCGTGAAAAAATAATTTTTGGGTGTGATTTACAGGCCCCCCAAACCTTGATAGGGAATGCGGTAGGTTGCTATGCGACGAAATTCATAGGGCGTCTAGATATGAAAATGTTGCGACTTTCTTGATACAGATCACGGTTGCTTTTTAAAACAGTTTGTGGTAGAACCTACTAGAGGAAACAATCTGCTTGACTTGGTTCTTGCCAACAAAAAGTCACTAGTTAATAATCTTGAGGTTAATGATAAGCTAGGGGAAAGTGATCACAAATTACCCAATTTCAGTATATCATGGAATTATCCAGATAACTGCAATCAAGTCGCTGTTCCAGATTTTCGCTTGGCCTACTTCATGGGACTGAGAAATTACCTGGGTGTGTTAAATTGGGATGACCTTATGGGACACGTAGGTAGGGTTGGTTCCCAATATGATGTATTTCAGAGCATAGTGCTAGCTGCCCAGATGACTTTTGCCCTGAGTAGGAAAATTAGATCTAACAAAAATTATTCCAAATATATAAATAATAGATTAAAACATCTCATCGGTCAAGGGAGAGGCATATATAGGCGTATCAAAAGAGGGGAAGGGCAGTTAAGAAATCAATATATTCAGTTAAAGAAAGCAATAGAAAAAGGAATAAGAAAAGCAAAAAGGGATTATGAAGCTAAAGTCGCAAAAGGGTTCTTTCAGGCGTACAGAAGTAAGTTTAGGGACAAGATTGGCCCACTTAAGAGTAACTCAGGTCAGATCACTGACAGTGATAAGGAAATGTGTGAACTTTTCAACACCTAGTTCCTCTAAGTTTTTATTCAGGAAGATACTAGCGAAATTCCAGAAAAAATATAAATTATGTAGAAAAGGACGAGAGTAAACAATGCACGATTAGGGTAACTAGTGATATGGTCCTCAGACAATTAAAGAAACTAAAACCTAACATATTCTCAAGCTCTTATGAACTGTTTGCAAGGGTGTTAAAGGAATGTATTTCTTAGCATACCTTTGGCAAATCTTTTCAATATATTACTACAAATTGGCATAGTGCCAGACAAGTGAAAAATGGCAAATGTAATACCTGTTTACAAGGCAAGTGACAGGTCCTTAGCTTCGAACTATAGACCAGTAAGTCTTACTTTCATAATTGGTAAATTTGTGGAATCAATAATTGCCGAAGCAATTCGTAGCCATCTTGGAAGACAAATTGATTAATGAATCTCAACACGGTTTTAAAAAGGGGCATTTCTGTCTTACGAATTTACTAACTTTCTTCACTAAGGCATTTGAGGAGGTAGATCATGGTATTGAATATGATATTGTGAATATGAACTTCAGTAAGTTCCACATCAGAAGCTGTTGAGAAAACTTAAGGGACACGAAATAGGAGGAGAATTTTTTTCCTGGGTAGAGGCATGGCTGACAAATAGGCAGCAGAGAGTTTGCATTAATGGGGAGAAATCAGAATGGGAGAACGTCACACGCGGTGTTCCACAAGGGTCAGTGATGGGCCCCTTGTTCACAATTCACTTAAACGACATAGCTGAGGGAATAAATAGCGACATAAGCAAATTTGCTGATGACACCAAAATAGGCCGTCCAATTCATTCTAATAAGGACATTAGAGCACTCCAGGATGATTTGAATAGACTGATGCAATGGTCGGAGAAGTGGCAGATGCAGTTAAATATAGACAAATGCAAAGTTCTAAATGTTGGACAGGAAAATAACCATGCCACATATAAAATAATAATGTAGATCTTAATATTACAGTTTGCGAAAAGGATTTAGGAGTTCTGGTTAGCAGTAATTTGAAACCAAGACAACAGCGCACAAGTGTTCGCAATAAAGCTAACAGAATCCTTGGCTTCTTAGCAAGAAGTATAAATAATAGAAGTCCTCAGGTTGTTCTTCAACAAAGATGATCCCATGTATCAGAAATCTTCCCTATGAGGAAAGACTGAGGGCCCTGAATCTGCACTCTCTAGAAAGGCGTAGAATTATGGGGGGTGTGAGGGAAAAGTTCAACAGATAGGAGTAGCAAGCGAGTATATGGTAACGATAGTTTGATTGCCGGCTGCTTGTTAAGGTAGGGTCGGTCTAGCTCCCGCTATCCCCTCCCCCCCCCCTTTTTTTCCCACCCCGAAAGGTGACGTGTGGGGCTCCGGCCAAACAGTAATCACTCGACTCACAGCACAATTGTAAGTAAAAGCCTCTGCTCCTATTCTAGTGGATATTGGTTGAAAGCTTCACTTTTGACCAATAATAAACTTAGTCCATTCAGCTTTAAGCTCCACATGAGACTTTTCGATAATTACCACCTATTTTAAGAATCTTACACTTATCATGGAGAGTGATTTCTTAAGCAGTGGGTAACCTGTCTCTCTTTCCAGCTTGGAATGACAGATCGGGTCACCTGCCAACCAACGAGAAGTGTTGAAGGAGACGGACTGAAACCGGTCTTGAGACATCATTTATGATCTACCTACCTGATTAATTGTACAGGACACTACCCCTCATCTTTGCAGTGGTAAAGAACCTGCGTTCCTGTGATCTGGACTGACTATTCAAGGCTCAAGAAATCGTAAAAACTTGCATTTGTGGTCACAGTGGTGCCTGTGCTAACCTTCCTATGGTGTAGAAATATACCTAGTTGAATGAATCTTATTGTGGCTAGCTGGTCTAGTGGCTAACGCGACGGGCTGGAGTTTCGAGACTCTCTGACCGCGGGTTCAATCCCAGCCGGGGGTATGGTCATTTTTCCATTTCATTTTTCATTTTTCTTTCAAGTAGGATACACTTTCATATTTCAATTTTTTATCTTTGCATTAATAAATGATAAAGTGTTTATCTTTGTGAATTATTTTATTTTTTTTATTAACACACTAGCCGATTCCCACTAAGGCAGGGTGGCACGAAAAAGAAAAACTTTCACCATCATTCACTCCATCACTGTCTTGCCAGAAGGGTGCTTTACACTACAGTTTTTAAACTGCAACATTAGCACCCCTGAGGAGGAGCCAGCCTTGGTAATACTGTCTGAAGTTGTTACAGGGCTGAGTAAGCCTTCACAGGGGGATAGAATTGATGTGTATAAATGGAAAACAGGAATTAATAAAGGGGATGTTAATAGTGCTAAAAATGTCTAACATATACAGGACTCGCAGAATAGGTTTTATACTGGAAAAATTCAGATTCAGAAAGGATATAGGAAAGCACTGGTTTGGTAATAGAGTTGTGGATGAGTGGAACAAACTCCTGAGTACCGTCATAGATGCTAAGACCTTGTGTAGTTTTAAAAATAGGTTGGATAAATACATGAATGGGTGTGGGTGGGTGTGAGTTGGACCTGACTAGCTTGTGCTACTAGGTCGGATGCCGTGCTCCTTTTTTAATTTACGTGACTGACCTGACAAGGTCAAAGCGTAGGCTTAAGCCTGTGGGAGAATTGGACCTACCTCGCTTAGGCCAGTAGGCCTGTTGCAGTGTTCCTTCTTTATGTTCTTATGTATGGTGAGATAATTTTATGTACAATATCCTGAGTATGCATCTTCAGAGGAAGATCAATATTCATTAGCCATGTTACGTATAGTGTGGACAATGCCTTCTGGGTTTAGGCTGTTTAGAAACAAATCTGTCACTTTGCCAACATAGTTAATAAAGGTGGAATTACTGCATGCTAGATTTAAACTCTTACAAGGGGAATTTTCAAAACTAGGTTTGCATTGTTTTGTCTTGTGAAGGTTTCAATTCGCTAGTTTTAATAAAGAAACCGGTTTCTCTGCAATAACTGGACATAAGCGGTTTTCAAGCATGGGAAGAGGCTAATTGTGCTCGTCTAAACAATCTCTTCATTTGATAAATACTGATTAATTTTGTTTTAGTTTGTGCTATATATGACAGGGCAGTTGTCGCAGGGGATTCCATATGAAAACAAGGACATTTCGGGGTGACTCGTTTTTTAAAATCAGTGGTACAGTTTCCCATTTAACCATTCTAAATGGTTAAAAATTTGATACTGGTCACTGATTCTGGTTTTCTGTTCTATATTTTGTGGGCTGCAGAATCTAAATCCACTTCACTTCTCTTTGTCTGGTCAAAATGAAAGTTGTTGTTTTACTAATTGATCGAACTGTAGATTCAGAGGAATCTAATGACTCAATCTTTGATTACATAGTCGATCCCTGAAACCTTCGGGTATGTGACTGTAACACAAAGATTGTGAACGTAAATATCTGACTCTCCGTTCTAACTTGTTCTCCGTGGATTTCCGTCTTCTGTTCGGGCTTCATTATAATAATAACTAAGCGCTAAACCAACAAAGGTCATACGGCGTTGTATTCGGACTTCAAAAATTCTTCTTAGAATATACTGTAATTGCATTCATTTGCATTTAGATATAATTAATGATTTTTTTTGTTGGCGACCTACTAACCTAAACAACCCTACGGCAGGTTAAATAACATTATAAATAAACTGTAGTTTGCTGGAGGAAGGGAGGGTCGAATATAAGCGGCCGTTCTTACACATAACTTTACTTATGCTAAACGTAAGGTTATATAAAATCACAAAGAATAAAGTAGTCCATATTTTTCATATTCAGAAAGATAAAAATAAAAAGAAAATGGCAGAACTTTTCTCCCATGGGCCAAAGGTCTGGGATGACACAGGAAGTAGTACGAGTATTCCAGGTGCTGCATTTGTCGAGCTTTGCTTCCCCGCGAGGGGACGGTACCTTCCGGTTGACACATTAAAGGGGATAGTTATATTTGCCAGAGGACGAGCAAAAATAATCACCTTGTTTCAACTCTCTGCTGGAGAGGAAAATATAAGTTGTTCTGTAATGAAAGTAATAATAATGATAATAATAATAAAAGTAATTATACTACTAATAAAATAATATTGATACTGATAATAAAATGACAACGGAAGAGAAAAACCTCTCAAGAATCACTACCAGTAGGTTTTAGGCTTGTTGTCGACCATGATGGCAGCTCCTGATGACCAGTTCAGCAGCTTCTAGGTGACTAGACCAGGTGACTAGAAAAATAGGTCCTTGAGAACAAGACCAACAGCTCACGGGTGACTACGCCAGTGGGTATCAGGTTACTAAAACCAGAAGCTCTCAGGTGAGCAGATCAAACGTTCTCTGGTGATCAAAGCAACAGCTCTCAGGGAACCAGACGAACAACTCTCAGGCGACCAGACAAGCAACTCTTTGGCAACCAAACCTGGATCTGTCAGATGCTTCCAAATGATCGTATGTAATCTGATCAGCATCTCTATGGTGACAAGATAAGCTGCTCTCAGGTGAACTACTTAACCAGCAGTTTCAATTTGTTCAAATGAACAACTCTCAGACGATCAGCAGTTCTTGGGTGATACGACCAGCAGCTCCCAGGTGATGAGATCAGCAGCACTCAGGTGATAAAACTAGCATCGCCTGGTCAGCGATGATGACTAGACAAGCTTCTCATAGGTAATTAGACCAGCATCACTAAGGTGACTAGACCAGTAGCTCTCAGGGGACCAACACACCAACTCGCACGTTATTGGACAATCAGCTCCAAGTGACCAGACTGGCAAGCTTTTAGACAGGCAAACTTTATGGTAGAAGGACATGAAGGTCGTTCAGTCGGGCGTGGAAGCGAGAGCGACTGACATTCCTGCCACCAGGGGAAAGAAACTCATGTCTTTCATTCGAGTTACGAATCCCTGGCTAGCTGCCATCGCAAAATAAATTATCCAGCCCAATGTCTGACCAAATCAGCAGTTTCTAGGCAACCAGATCAGCAGTTTCTAGGCAACCAGATCAGTAGTTTCAAGGCAACCAGAGCAGTAGTTTCAAGGCAACCAGATCAGCAGTTTCTAGTCAACCAGATCAGCAGCGTCTACGCAACCAGATCAGCAGGTTTAATGTGACTATACCGGACCTCCTTAAGACAGAACCTGCAGCTTCAAGGTGATCAGAGTAGCAGCTCTAACGTGAAGACAACAGCATATATCGTGTGACCAGACCAGCACTTTTCAGGTAACTAGATAACCATACGAGCAGCACTCAGGTGATCAGCAGCTCACAGGTGATCAGAACCTCTCAGGTGACCAGACCAGTACCTCCTAGGCGACCTGAACGGTATGGCTGAGGTCACCAGACCAGCAGCAACAAGATGTGAGACTGTCCAAACCCTCAGCTCCTTGGTAATCAGACCAGTTCCTTAATGTGATAGGAACAGCTGTTCTCAAGTGACTAGGAATTCTCAGGCGATTAGACTAGCAAATCGAGCGTTGCTAGATAAGCAAGTCATGGGTGACTAGAAGCACAGCTCTCGGGTCACCAAATATACCGTTGATAGGTGACCAGACTAGAGCAGCAGCTCTATCGTCACTAGACCAGCAGCACTATCGTCACTAGACCAGCAGCTCTATCGTCCTTAGACCAGCAGCTCTATCGTCACTAGACCAGCAGCATTATCGTCACTAGACCAGCAGCATTATCGTCACTAGACCAGCAGCATTATCGTCACTAGACCAGCAGCATTATCGTCACTAGACCAGCAGCATTATCGTCACTAGACCAGTAGCACTGTCGTCACTAGAACCAGTAGCACTATCGTCACTAGACCAGTAGCAGCTAAAAACTAAAAACCAATAGCTCTAACGTCCCACATCATAAAAATCTTTTAAAGAGTACTAAGAAGCATGACTGCAAACCACCTGGATTCCCAAAATCTGCACAATCCAGGGCAACATGGGTTCAGGGCAGGTCGCTCCTGCCTCTCACAACTACTGGATCACTATGATGTGGCCTTGGATGCACTGGAAGAAAAACAGAATGCAGATTTAATATACACAGACTTTGCAAAAGCCTCTGACAGGTCTGATAATGGCGTAATAGCTCACAAAATACGTGCTAAAGGAATAACTGGCAAAGTGGGGAGATGAACTTTCAACTTCCTAACAAATCGAACACAAAGAGCAGTGGTCAGCAGAGTTAAATCGGAGGCTGCCATAGTGAAGAGCTCTGTTCGACAAGGCACAGTACTCGCCCCCATCTTGTTCCTCATCCTCATATCAGACATAGACAGAGATGTAATCCACAGCACCGTATCATCCTTTGCAGACGATACTAGGCTCTGCATGAGACTGTCATCTATTGAGGACACAGTTAACCTCCAAGAAGATATAAACCAAGTTTTCCATTGGGCAACGGAAAGCAATATGATGTTCATTGAGGACATATTCCAACTACTCCGTTATGGAAAACTGGAGGAGATAATAACTAGTGTACTACAGACTCTGGCCATACAATAGAGCGAAAAAATAATGTAAGGGACCTGGGAGTAGTAATGTCTGAGAATCTCACTTTCAAGGATCACAACAGTGCCACGATCACAAGTGCAAAGAAAATGATAGGATGGATAATGATAACGTTCAGTCAGTGATGATTCTTTTCAAATCACTTGTTCTCTCTAGGCTGGAATATTGCTGTACATTAACATCTCCGTTCAAAGCAGGTGAAATTGCAGATTTAGAGAGTGTCCTTATACTGCACGTATAAGTTCTATCAAGCACCTCAACTACTCGGAACACTTAGAAGCACTTGACTTGTACTCGTTGGAACGCAGGAGAGAGATAGCATAATCTACGCTTGAAAAATCCTAGAAGGAATGGTTCCAAATCTGCACACAGAAATCACTCCCTACAAAAGTAAAAGACTAGGCAGGCGATGCAAAATACCCCCAATTAAAAGAGAAAACACATTAAGAGAAAACACCATAAGTGTCCGGGGCCCAAGACTGTTCAACAGCCTCCCACCAAGCATAAGGGAAAATACCAATAGGCCCCTGGCTGCCTTCAAGAGGTTGCTGGACATATACCTAAAGTCAGTGCCAGATCAGCCGGGCTGTGGTTCGTACGTTGGACTACGTGACTCCAGCGGTAACAGCCTGGTTGATCAGGCCCTGATCCACCGAGAGGCTTGATCGTGGACCGGGCAGCGGAGGCATTGATCCCCGGAATAACCTCCAAGTAGACTCCAGGTAGACCAGCAGCTCTATCGTCACTAGACTAGTAGCTTATGGATGACCACGCCAGCAGCTCTCGGTTGGTTAGACCATCAACTCTCAGATAATCAGATCACTATCTTCCAAGTGAATAAACTAGCAGCCTTCTGATCAACAGCTCCCAGATTACTAGCTCAACAGCTCCCGTGTGACAAGACTAGCAGCTTCCACGTGACCAGATTAGTAACTAAGTTGACAGAACCAGCAACTCTTTCACGATCAAATCAGCTGAGGTGATCAGACCAGAAGTGTATCAGCTCCCAGATGACTACATTAGCAATGTTTTGACAACCATACCGGGACCAAACAATTGACTAGATCAGCATCTCCCAGGCCATCAGACCACCTGGTCTTAGGTAAACAAGTCTGATCGGATCTATTAGGTAATCAGACCAGCAGCTTCCATCTGATCGAATCAGACACGAAGCTCTCAGATGACCAGTGGCTCTCGAGTGGTCAAATCACCAGTTGCTAAACAGACCAGCAGCTCTCAGGTCACCAAGCCAGCAGCTCTCAGGTCACCAAGCCAGCAGTTCACATATAATCAAAATAGCAGCTCTCAGTCGATCAGCCCAGCAGCTGTCAGGTTAACAAACTAGCAGCCACCAAACCAGCTCGCTGGTCACTAGTCCTGCTTGACACATAACCAGAACAGAAGCTCTCAGGTCACCAGAGAAGCGCTTTCAAGTCACCAGATGAGAATCATCCAAATGACTAAAGCAACAGCTCCTAAGTTATTTGACCAGTAGCTCTCTGGTAACCATACCAGGAGCTCCAGAGAGAGGAATATGGCACATTTGTAACACCTGGGAATCTCTGAACACGTTTCCCCAGCCAGTGGATTTATGAGCTCAACTAATAGATGGTATGCGAAGACAGCAGAAGAGGAGGTAATCAGACAGGAAGATGGACTTTCATATACTGGAGTCATAGGAGGTACAGTAGTTGAAGGCACTTCACAGGTGGGCTTGACCCATCAACGATAGTAGTGGACTAAGATATTGAACATCGGCTACCCGGCTGAGAGACGCTATAACTCACCTTCCACTGTCTTCTCTGTACTGTTCCGCTAGTCTAAGGAACTGATTACCTCATCTGCAACAGTTTTTGCATATCATCTTTGTATTGACAAATAAAGATAACGAGTTATTACAGAAGTGTCTGATTCTTCATCTTGTCCGTACTAAATATCAATATTATAATGAAAATCATAGGTGACACAAGCAGCAGCTGTGAGGTTACCAGACCAGCACATCCCTAGTGACCAGATCAGCAGCTATCAGGTGACCAGACAAGCTCGTCTCAGGTAACCAAACCAGTTTTTCCAATGTAACCAGACTAGCTGTTCTCTAGTAACTAGATCAGCAGCTGAAAATTTACCACACAAACAGCTTTCTTTACTACATCAGCAGCTCTCAAGTGACCTGACTAAAGGTTTCATGCGTCCAGACCAGAAACTATTAGGCTACCAAATCAGAAATTCGTATATGAGAAGATTAGCAGCTCATAGACGACCTAATCAGCAGGCTATCGGCAACCATAACAACAGCTCAAAGGTGACCATACCATCATCGTAAAAGACCACACCGGCATCATCTCAGGAGATGACACTAGCATCATCTGTGGTGACTAGGAGAGCATCATCTCAGGTGATCAAAAGAAAATCATCCCTGATGGCCACACAAACATACTCTCAGGTGACTACCACTAGAATCATCCCAGGTAACCACACTAGCCTCATCTCAGCTAACTACAATAACAGGTGACCACAGCAGAGCCATCTAAGATGACTACACTAGAATCCTCTCAGTTAACGACACTTACATTATCTCAAGCAACTCCACTATAATTATCTCAGCTGATCCGACTGGCATTATCTGAAAGGGCCACACAAACATCGTCGCAGGTAGCCTCAAAATCGTCTGAGGTGATCACATCAGCACCGTCCGAGGAGTGCACTAGCATCACTTGTGGTAACCTTATCATCTTATGTCAGGTGACCACACGAGCATCATCTCACGTTACATCAGCATTGTCTGAGGTAGCCACGTAAGCATCATCTTGAGTGACTTATATCAGCATCATCTAAGATGACCAGAGTAGTGTCATCACTCGCAACTATACCAGCATCATCTCACGTGACCTCGCTACTGTCATCTAGTATGATGTCACCAGCATTTGTTTGGGTGACTATTCCTGTATCATCTCAGGTGACCACACCTGTAACTTATCAGGTGAATATCTGATCATCTCAGCTGACATCAGCATCAATCATGTGACTATAACAGCGTCATCTGAGGCGACTATTTCAATGTCATCTGAGGTGACAACACCAAGATCATCAGAGCGGACACCATCGTCAAAGGAGACAACCCTAGCAGTTCTCACTTGACCATACGAGTTTTTCTAAGCTGAGCACTCCACTAGCTCACAGTTGAGCAAACAGGTGAGAATGCAAGCACAGCTATGGTGCTTATGTTGTCTAAGGTGACCTCTTAGGTAACCAACAGCTCTCAGGTGATGAGACAAGCAGCTGTCAGGTAACCACTCCTGGCAGCGCTTTCAAGCCATCAAACTATCATCATTTCAGGTAGCCACTTCAGCTTCATCTTTGGTCGCCCCATCAGCATCATCTATGGTGACCCCATCAGCATCATCATAGGTGAATACATTATCTCGGGTGACCTCTGTAATATTATCTCAGGTGAATATGTTACTATCGTCTCAGGTGATGACAAGAACATCTCAGGAGATCACACTAGCATCATCTCAGGAGGCCACACTAGCATCATCTCAGAAGACCAGACTAGCATCATCTCAGAAGACCAGACTAGCATCATCTCAGGAGACCAGACTAGCATCATCTCAGGAGACCAGACTAGCATCATCTCAGGAGGCCACACTAGCATCATCTCAGACCACACTATCATCTCAGAAGATCACACTAGCATCATCTCAGGAGGCTACACTAGCATCATCTCAAATTACCAGACTAGCATTGTCTCAAATAACCTCATCTTAGATAGCTACATCAGCATTATCTGAGGATGTGTTTAGTGAAGACATTCATTTTGTTCTCAATATTGTCTTAGAAAAAGAGCATTCCAGTCGGAGATGGAAAGCTCAGAGCAAAGGGCCGGTCAGCTTCCTCTTTCCCAGGTCCAGGTTCAATTGGAATCTTCAGTGTCGTAAAGACAGCTATGTGGTCAGATGACCCAACATAGCCAAAGGGCTGGCAAGCGACTATGCCTTCAGATAGATCTCTCACTACTGGGTCGTGGGAGGAGCGAGAGGTTCATCAAAATAAGATGTGGGATGAGGTCACCAACATTTATATGCTGACATTTATGTTGAAGCAGAAGGGGGACCGTATTTTCCATCAGTAAGTAGATGGAGTCTGCTTGTTGCCACTGAGGTCTGTACATTGCACATGCTAGTAGAAAAATACTGGTGTTTATATATAGCTTAAAGAACATTTCCAGGTGGTTAGGGATGGCAGCGTCAATGACCTGGGCATGCACACTTTTAGGGAAGCACAGCCCAACGCCTCTTTTTTGCACTTGCTTCTCTCTTCTAATTAATGAGGTGTAGCCCGCAATTCTAGCAAAAATGTCCCAACTATGGCCAATCATTTGAGGACTGTGAGTGTTCACGAAACTGTGTGTGAGCTCTCCATCATTGTTAATGAAGCCGACAGGATGCTGATAGACTGGCTCCTCCTGATTGTGTCCGGCTTGAGCTGATGGGTGTGCAAGGTAGGGTAGGGCACCGGGGCAGTAGGGCATTAGCATACATGATACTCGAGCAGGCAAAGCACTACCAACCCAACAACACAGAAGTCACATGATCTCCTCGTCTACCCGTCCTCATCCCAACATGGCATTCTTCAGGTCACAATAAATTTTTTCAAAACTATTTTTACGAGACTTGACTCTCAACCATGGACTTGATACAACCTTCTCAACATTTTGAATATAAATTGGATGGTTAAAATCTCTCACATGAATAAACTGAGCATTAAGGTCTTGTCCACTTCTAATGCTATACTTGTGCTTCTTTAATCTAAGTTCAAGACTTAAAAGTTTGACCGTAATAAATTTTATTAAACATTTTTCAAGGGTTCTTGTAGACACACCCGATAGCATTTTGGGGGGAATTTATCAACGAAAGTTTTTTTACTGCATCAAGATTTTTAAATGCAATTTTGATATTAAAATTCTAAAGTAGAGAAGCCATATTAACCAAGTTTTCATGGTAAGGGAGGACCAACATATTCATCTAAAAATAAGTCCAATGCACCATGGTTGCCCCTCTGTCTGAAACAAGTCCAAGGCACCATGGTTGCCCCTCCGTTTAAGACAAGTCCAAGGTACTATGGTTGCCCCTCTGCCTGAGACAAGTCCAAGGCACTATGGTTGCCCCTCTGTCTGATACAAGTCCAAGGCACTATGGTTGCCCCTCTGTCTGAGACAAGCCCAAGGCACTATGGTTGCCCCTCTGTCTGAGACAAGTCCCAGGCACTATGGTTGCCCCTCTGTCTGAGACAAGTCCAAGGCACTATGGTTGCCCCTCTGTCTGAGACAAGTCCAAGGCACTATGGTTGCCCCTCTGTCTGAGACAAGTCCCAGGCACTATGGTTGCCCCTCTTTCTGAGACAAGTCTAAGGCACCATGGTTGCTCCTCTGTATGAGACAAGTCCAAGGCACTATGGGAATCACTCTGAGACGAGGAACAAGTAAATTGACTTTAATATTTTATTGAATAATTAAAGAATTAAATATCACTTTTTAGTTGTAGCTACACTGAGAGTAAAAGGTAGATGGGATACAAGGAGAATAGAAGCATCAGGGAAGAGAGAGGTGAATGTTTATAAACTAAAAGAGGAGGCAGTTAGGGTGGCCCGGTGGTCTGGTGGCTAAAGCTCCCGCTTCACACACGGAGGGCCCGGGTTCGATTCCCGGCGGGTGGAAATTCCGACACGTTTCCTTACACCTATTGTCCTGTTCACCTAGCAGCAAATAGGTACCTGGGTGTTAGTCGACTGGTGTGGGTCGCATCCTGGGGGACAAGATTAAGGACCCCAATGGAAATAAGTTAGACAGTCCTCGATGACGCACTGACTTTCTTGGGTTATCCTGGGTGGCTAACCCTCCGGGGTTAAAAATCCGAACGAAATCTTATCTTATCTTATCTTATCTTAAGATATAAACAGCTATTGGAGGATAGATGGGCTAATGAGAGCATAGGCAATGGGGTCGAAGAGGTATGGGGTAGGTTTAAAAATGTAGGCTTGATCACCTCCTTTGTGGATTAGGTTGACCCTCGCTATTTTGAGAACTGCTGGAAAGGTTGAGGATTCCATGGATTTGTTAAAGAGTGTTGCAATAATTGGTGAAGCTTTTTTGTACATAAAAGTAGGCTAGTTGTTTATGTCCCCTGCCTTGTTCTTAAGGGTGTTTTCCCTATTATTCCTGCCTGCTCCTCTAGTTTTTGAACCAGTCTCATGTGTAGTACTGTGTCGAAAGCCTTCTTGCAGCCTTAGAAGATTCAATCTACCCATCGCTCTCTCCTCTGTCTTCTGTTCCTTTGTCGTAGAACTCAAGTAGATTTTTGACACAGGTTTTCCCTTCTCTGAAGCCGTGATGATTGTCATGTATGAGACTAATCCTTTATATGTGCTCCACATTCTTCTCCATTCTTTACAAACTATACATTTCAGTGACACTGGTCTGTAATTCAGTGCTGCCTGTCTTCTTAAAAACTGGAACTACATTTGCTGTCCTCCATACCTCAGTTGCCCTGTTTCAATAGATATATTGAAAATTGCTGCTAGCGTCACACCCAGTTCCTCTGCTCCCTCTCTCAGGACCCATGGAGATATATTATCCGGGTACACCACCTTCGAGGTAACTAGTTCGCTTATCAGTTTCTTCACCTCCTCCTTGGTCAAGTGCAATGTGTCCAGTACTTGATAGTGCACCCTACTGCCTTGGTTTGCTGGAAAACATTTCTCTTTCCACTGTGAATACTTCTCTAAATCTTTTGCTAA